>CM038141.1:425932569-427132569 GCA_021437245.1 Aegilops speltoides | reverse complement strand
AAGAGAATAAACCCTAATAATGATGGGACATTGATGCCTGGTTATGCGCTACTTATACTAATGAAACATAATTTATGCGCTGCAATTAGTAATCCATCCGCTTACGTCGTTGTAGGAGAAAGTGGTCGAAGTAACCGTGCCTCGAAGGTCGTCCGCCGCCCAGCAACTAAATGAAGACGGAACCACAACTCCGAGACGGAGGTTGACCTGGAGGAAAAAAAGGTACAAGTTGGGTGGTCGCCGCCGCGTTGACTAGCCCCACCACTATTTAGATCTCACGGGCCAAACATGACCTGTGGGAAGACCGCAGCTCCTTGCTCTGTCACCCAGCGTCATGGAGATCATTTTTTGTGAACACATCAATTATATTTTCCGCCGCTTGTTGCAAAAACATTTATCTCCCCGTTGCAACGCACAGGCATATGTGCTAGTTAAATATAATGTTCGTTCTAATTACACTAGTTTTCGCAATTTGTAGACATTTTTCTTAACAAGTCTTGGAACCAAATCCCTCTGAAACCTAGTTTCCCTAAAAATTACAAAATTGCATGTCTTTTAACAAGACCTTGAAACCAATTCCTTAAATACAAAATTGAACAAAAAAAAGGCAATTCCAAACTTATTTGAAATAGTTTTTGAAAAAACTAGCATATTTTTTACGTGTGCATTTGTGTATTCTTATGTGTTTTATATCCTTCTAGATTGTTTGTTTATAAACATTCTCAAGTATATTGCTTAACAAATATCTTGATAATGGTTTCTATTCTATATTACTATATCGTGTACAATTAACTTGAAATACTAGTTGTGGAGATAGTTTTATCTAATGGTGGAGAAGTATAAAATGCCAGTGTCCTCGGCCATTGGATTTACTTCTCATTTTGACTGGACCTTGTCACGTGGCGTCTCTAGAATATTCCACAAACTAGCTTAGCTATTTTGTCAACAATTCTCTAGAACAATCCTTTAGAGCATAGCAACATGACGCACCCATTTTGTGCTCTTGTGTAGGGATGCAAGCGAGGCGGTCTACTGGGCAACACCATAATACAAATGAAGTGTTAATTTTAAGTAACGATGAAGAAATATTAAACTAATGGATGAGTTGCACGGACGAAGCAGGTCGTAGCTTGCACCCATACTCTTGTGTGCCGAGACAAACTTCCTGCCTACACATTGCCATGGTCGGTCATCACAAAACCTCCCCAAGCAAAGTTTGCTCTGTCACTGTGGTCCAACATAAGTTCCATGAGTCGACAAAGGCACAAAACTATGACATATATAGCTTATTGCGCAAAATATGTGACACCAAACTTCAAACTTTATCCTTGCCATTTCTATATTGAAACATATGTACATAATAGTAGGATGTGTGGCATGCTAAATATCCAAGTATATCATTACCTGGAGTGAAAACAATCACCAAAGATTAATATTATTTATGGCAAAAGTTGAATCTGTATTTTATCCAGGATGTACGTATGCTCATTTTCTATACAAATTTGTATACGACATCAGGGACACCGACAATTTTTTTCATAGTGCAATCTTTGTTTTGCCCACCAATCACCCCAAGAGCCATTTTGCTAGAATTAAAGGTGTTTCTCCTCATTTCAAAGGTAATAGACACTGAGGTGCTTTGCGTATTGTGTTTAAAGTGGCAAACTATTCTCTACAATTTTGCTAACATCAGTTCAAGGTAAATTGGTTTAGTCTCTTTTGCCTTTTATTTCCTTGCCAATAGTTTGCTGATACAAGTAGAACGACAAATTACGATACAATATGGCTATGTAGATATAATTACAAAAGTCAAGATTCACAAACTTTGACCAAATTTATAGAGAAAGTCATCTATATAATGCCAAAACAAGGTTCACATTGTGGACAAGTATTCTGCCTAACATGTTCCTAATGTTGATGGCGATTAAGTTGGGACATTTTTAATGTCAAAGCAACCCGTTAAAACTAACGACATAACGTTCGTCCTTATGCTTAACTGTTGCAACTATGAACACACCCTTATTTATGATGGGATACTTTGCAAATGTACGCTTAATCTCAAATTAGACCATCGGAAAGCCACCACAGAGTATTAGTATGTGCATGTTTTAATATAGTTTTATGCCCACTTATAAGGAGCATGATAAGCTCAAATTTGTGGGTTATTCGGGTATTATTTGTGAGGTGTGTGGATATTAAAATTTTCACGTGATGTAAATCTCCACCATCGCACAAAGCACCAAAAATGACACTCACAGCATCATTAGTGATATAACCTTGTTTGTGACATGTTACGAGACTACCGCAAGGGTTGTATGTCAGAAGAAATTTTATTTTTAAAATAAAAAATGGTAGACAATATCCCTAAGCCACTCACCGCCTCTGCGAGCAATAAATCAGTTAGTGTTGCTAAAAAGCATTCACTATGTTTCATATTGTGAAAACAGAGCCCGATAAAAAAAGATGTTTGATATATCTAATTCATGTCACATGCACTTGTATAAATATTTACCAAGCTATATGTCGAAAATACTAGCAGACTACGCAAACAAACAGACGGTGGAAACATCGTTCGACGACCATCACGGGTCACCCTTGGCGAGGCAGGAGGCTGGGACGACGACTCCGATGGCCTTGCCGGACGCCCGGTAGCAGGAGGCCGTCGCCGCGCCCCCGCCCACCATGGTGAGGTTGACGTTCCTCAGCTCCAGCTCCCAGCACGGCACGGTGTCGCTGCACGAGATCTTGATCGCCTGCGCCGTTGCCGACGTGCCCCTCACGTCCACGAACTCCACCTTGCGCACCTCCACGGCCTCCGTCTGTACGCTCACACAAGTTCAATTCAAGATTCATTACTCTGCATCATATGATTCAGAGACGACCTACCTGGTTTGCGCAGGGCATAGGCTGGTCGCAATAGTACTGGTCGATGATGATGGGGTTGGACACGTTCTTCATCACGAAGCTCTCGAACCTCCGGCCGCAAGCGGAGCCCATGCCCCCTGAAGCAGCACAAGTTGGTTGCAATGAGAGTGTTTTTACTATAACAAGATTGTTCTCGTCTTCTAAAATTACCTACCAGCTCTTGATCCGGACGACGTTGGTGGTGCTGGTGAGCAAGCAGGTGTCCACCCTCACGTTCTCGACCCTGTCCGTGGTCCGGTTCTTGCCCAGGCTCCCAATGCTGACCAACACAACGTGTTGCATCACTAAATTCTACATTGTGGAAAACCCTGCATTCTTATGTTTGTTATTTGGATAAAGGACCCAAAATTAAAGAGAGATTTCCGCAAAAAGAAATACAACGGAGAAACAACCCATTTGATGCTAAATTGCTAACTGTTGCATTTGAAATGTAAATAAAAAATCATTGATAATAATAGAGCAAAAATAGATCAGTGCCATTTCATGCAAGTTTGTTTAGTAGTATGTAAAAACCCAGAAAAGTACTCGTTGTAGGGCAGTACATAGATCAACTAGGTAACTAGCTCAGCGGAGAAGAATGCGGCGAGATCAAGGGCATCTCATCAGAAGGACAAATGGATGAACCTGGATGTTGCAGCGCTGCCTCTCGGCCCGGGATCGCTTGTCGAGGTTGGGGACCATGCTGAAGCGGCGCCGGTGGTTCTTGACGAGCGTGTCGACGGCCTCCCGCCATCGGCGTTGCGCGTCTTCCGACGGATTCTTCACCGACACCTCAAAGGTCTTGAGAAAATCCATGGAATTTTTGCGTAGGTAAAACATGATTGATGATTGATCAATCTAACTGATTAATCAACTCTCCGTCCGTCTCTTTCTTCTACTTCTATGTCCCTCTCCGAATCGAGCCTAGAAATTGGTTGAACAAAGTCTTTTTTCCATGGTATCCTGTTGCCTGGATGCAGGCCTCCATTGACGTTCTATGCTTGTCACGCATAGTGAATTGGCCCATGTATATTTGATAAATATAGCCTTGTTTATTTTCGGTAGGTTGTTTAATGTCCCATGTATTTCTTCTTTACACTACCGTCAAAATAATGAAAAACGACTCACTACGTTCCTTCCCTTTGAGAAGACTAAGAATCTTCCCATGGTGATTTTTGTTTTTTCATTGACACATGGACACACCCAGAGGTGCCCGTATAATTTATAAAATAAATATAATTTATAATAAACTTTTGTACTTTATTATAGTTTATTTTAGCGCAGTATAATATAAGTGGATATATTTCTTATTAGTTAGATTTGTTTATTCCATCAAAAAAAGTTAGCTTATTTTGAGTATTGTTACTTAGTTACCTTAGTTAACCACATGACAATAATTCTAAATATTAAATATAATGTTCTTTCTAATTACACTAGTTTTCGCAATTTGTAGACATTTTTCTTAACAAGTCTTGGAACCAAATCCCTCCAAAACATTGTTTCCCTAAAAATGACAAAATTGCATGTCTTTTAACAAGACGTTGAAACCAATTCCTTAAATACAAAATTGAAAAAAAAGGCAATTCCAAACTTATTTGAAATAGTTTTTGAAAAAACTAGCATATTTTTTACGTGTGCATTTGTGTATTCTTATGTGTTTTATATCCTTCTAGATTGTTTGTTTATAAACATTCTAAAGTATATTGCTTAACAAATATCTCGATAATGGTTTCTATTCTATATTACAATATCGTGTACAAATAACTTGAAATATTAGTTGTGGAGATAGTTTTATCTAATGGTGGAGAAGTATAAAATTCCAGTGTCCTTGGCCATTGGATTTACTTCTCATTTTAACTGGACCTTGTCATGTGGTGTCTCTAGAATATTCCACAAACTAGCTTAGCTATTTTGTCAACGATTCTCTAGAACAATCCTTTAGAGCATAGCAACATGACGCACCCATTTTGTGCTCTTGTGTAGGGATGCACGCGAGGCGGTCTACTGGGCAACACCATAATACAAATGAAGTGTTAATTTTAAGTAACGATGAAGAAATATTAAACTAATGGATGAGTTGCACGGACAAAGCAGGTCGTAGCTTGCACCCATACTCTTGTGTGCCGAGACAAACTTCCCGCCTACACATTGCCATGGTCGGTCATCACAAAACCTCCCCAAGCAAAGTTTGCTCTGTCACTGTGGTCCAACATAAGTTCCATGAGTCGACAAAAGCACAAAACTATGACATATATAGCTTATTGGGCAAAATATGTGACACCAAACTTCAAACTTCATCCTTGCCATTTCTATTGAAACATATGTACATAATAGTAGGATGTGTGGCATGCTAAATATCCAAGTATATCATTACCTGGAGTGAAAACAATCACCAAAGATTAATATTATTTACGGCAAAAGCTGAATCTGTATTTTATCCAGGATGTACATATGCTCATTTTCTATACAAATTTGTATACGACATCAGGGACACCGACAATTTTTTTCATAGTACAATCTTTGTTTTGCCCTCCAATCACCCCAAGAGCCATTTTGCTAGAATTGAAGGTGTTTCTCCTCATTTCAAAGGTAATAGACACTGAGGTGCTTTGCGTATTGTGTTTAAAGTGGCAAACTATTCTTTACAATTTTGCTAACATCAGTTCAAGATAAATTGGTTTAGTCTCTTTTGCCTTTTATTTCCTTGCCAATAGTTTGCTGAAACAAGTAGAACGACAAATTACGATACAATATGGCTATGTAGATATAATTACAAAAGTCAAGATTCACAAACTTTGACCAAATTTATAGAGAAAGTCATCTATATAATGCCAAAACAAGGTTCACATTGTGGACAAGTATTCTGCCTAACATGTTCCTAATGTTGATGACGATTAAGTTGGGACATTTTTAATGTCAAAGCAACCTGTTAAAACTAACGAAATAACGTTGGTTCCTTATGCTTAACTGTTGCAACTATGAACACGCCCTTATTTCTGATGGGATACTTTGCAAATGTACGCTTAATTTGAAATTAGACCACCGGAAAGCCACCACAGAGTATTAGTATGTGCATGTTTTAATATAATTTTATGCCACTTATAAGGAGCATGATAAGCTCAAATTTGTGGGTTATTCGGGTATTATTTGTGAGGTGTGTGGATATTAAAATTTTCACGTGATGTAAATCTCCACCATCGCACAAAGGACCAAAAATGACACTCACAGCATCATTAGTGATATAACCTTGTTTGTGACATGTTACGAGACTACCGCAAGGGTTGTATGTCAGAAGAAATTTTATTTTTAAAATAAAAAATGGTAGACAATATCCCTAAGCCACTCACCGCCTCTATGCGAGCAATAAATCAGTTAGTGCTGTCAAAAAGCATTTGCACTATGTTTCATATTGTGAAAACAGAGCCCGATAAAAAAAGATGTTTGATATATCTAATTCATGTCACATGCACTTGTATAAATATTTACCAAGCTATATGTTGAAAACACCGGCCAAGTACGCAAACAGACGGTGGAAACATCGTTCAACGACCATCACGGGTCACCCTTGTCGAGGCAGGAGGCCGGGACGACTACTCCGACGGCCTTGCCTGACGCCCTGTAGCAGGAGGCCGTCGCCGCGCCCCCGCCCACCACGGTGAGGTTGACGTTCCTCAGCTCCAGCTCCGTGCAGGGCACGGTGTCGCTGCACGCGATCTTGATCGCCTGCGCCGTCGCCGATGTGCCCCTCACGTCCACGAACTCCACCTTGCGCACCTCCACCGCCTCCGTCTGCACGCCCACACAAGTTCAATTCATGCTTCATTACTCTGCATCATACTACAATTCAGAGACGAGACGGCGAACCCTACCTGGTTTGCGCAGGGAGTAGGCTGGTCGCAGTAGTACTGGTCGATGATGATGGGGTTGGACACGTTCTTCATCACGATGCTCTCGAACCTCAGGTCGCGGGCGGAGCCCATCCCACCCTGAAGCAACACAAGTTGGTTGCACATGTTGCAATGAGAGTGTTTTTACTATTTCTGTAACAAAACTGTTCATGTCTATTAAAATTACCTGCCAGCTCTTGATCCGGACGCCGTTGGTGGTGTTGGTGAGCAAGCAGGTGTCCACCCTCACGTTCTCGACCCTGTCCGTGGTCCGGTTCTTGCCCAGGCTCCCAATGCTGACCAACACAACGTGCTGCGTCACTAAATTCTAGCAGCAGCCGGGTTCAGTGAGTAGTAAAGAGGTGTTGCACGGTAGCAGTAGTACCTGATACCGTGTCCGGGCCCGCACGAGATGTCTCTTACGCGGACGTCGGAGCAGTTGCCGACCATCGACACGCAGTCGTCCCCTGATCCACACAAAGCGATCACACTTAGTGTAGATCAATCAATCATGCTAGCTTATGACCCTATGTAACTGTGTGCTGCAAATGAAGCGTGTGAATCTGAATTTCAGAACAGAAAATCTAAGTATCGGCAGCAATGTAGGACCGAACTACATACATACAACGCACACATTGCTGTCAAGTTCACATGGATGCACGTCATTATTCTTCGTATCCCGGCTGCGGCTGCTATCTATTTTGTCAGATTGTATGCATGTATTCGGTCAAGGTTCAACCAGCCGCCGGCTTTGACCTTATCTTTCAGAAGAAGAAGAAAATGCAAGCAATGGTTTTTCAACAAGAAAATTCCAAGCACGGATGATGTTAAGGCGTCGCAGTCTGACTCTGACGGGGAAAGGTCAGCAGAGCATACAGCCATACAGGGCACGCTTGATACTAGTGACAACGTACCCGTGGAGATGAGGTTGTCCGTGATCTGGACGCGGGAGGAGTCGTTGAGGTGGATGCCGTCGGTGTTGGGGCTGTCCGCCGGCGCCACCACCCGGAGGAAGTTGGCCTTCACGTCCACGCACCGCGTGAAGGACAGGTGGAACTGCGGCCCGTTCTGCAGCGTCACGCCCTGCACGCTCACCCCCCTGCACTCCTCGAAATGCACCGCCTGCAGCGACGACATCCCAAAACCATCAGGCTAATTTCGCCGTCCGGCGCTCCTCGCCGCCGGTGAGAAACGGGGATGGTTGAGATCCACTCACCCTAGGAGGAGGCCGCGTGTTGCAGGGCTGCGGGAAACCAAGAACATTATTCAGAGTGGAGACAGGTGAGGCGTCAGTTGGTAGTTGACTGGTAGTTACAGAGTACGCACCTGGGTCTTCTTGCGCTTGCAGGAGCGCGCCCACCACTCCTGCCCGACGCCGTCGATGGTGCCGCCGCCGCTCACGGACAGGCCGTCCACGCCGTAGATGTACAGCCACCTCATCGGGTCCCTCCCCGCCCACTCGTCCGGGCTCGCCGGCGCCACGATCGTCCCGGCAATCTGGCCAGCGCCACCGCCAACATCAAGAAACGCGCGCCAGAACAATGGACTGCGAAAATGTTCGCAGGGGAACGCACGTACGTACCAGCAGCTTGAGCTTCCTCTTGCAGGGCCCGGAGAGCTGCACCGGCCAGATCTGGTAGGACTTGGCGACGGGCACGGCGAGCACGGCCTGCTCCTCCGAGCCGCACGCCGCCGTCCACGCGTCCACGAACGCCTGACCAATCCACCGAAACAGAGCGCGCTGAGAGCATAGTTAACCACGGCGATCGATCCACGCGTATCAATCTGTCAGAGAGCGTGCATATATTCGTTACCTGCGTGTCGTTGGCAATGCCGTCGCCGACGGCGCCGAAGTCGTCGAGCGTGAGGAGGACGCGGGCATCAGCGGCGCCGGAGAAACACAGGACGGCCGCGCCGGCGAGCGCCACGAACCCACGCAGCACGGACGCCGCCGGAGCCCTCGCCCCGGGCACCATTCCCGCGCCGAATAAATCACCTAGCTAGCTAGTTCTGCTCGGGGCGCGCACCGCCGCACCGCTGGACCGAGCGGCATAAAGAACTGAAGACGGGAAGCGACGAGAGGATGGACGGGCGGGGCGAGCGGATTGCTTGCACGACACCTAGCATGTGCCGCTCTTGTACCTGGCCTGCTTTTTCCCGGGAAGCAAGTGAATTCCATCCGTGATTTTGTCGGGCGATCGCGAGATTTCCGCAGGTGGCAAAGGGGTCATTTGAGTTGCCTGCGGATTGGGCAACACATTGCTGCGCTTTCGTTTGATTCATATCCATGTCTTGATCAAAATGCACTGTATATTGCTTTATGTTAATGTAGGTTTGTATAATTGGCCAAGTGCTTTACTATGGGGCAAGTTATAGGATGGTATAACGAGCCATTGGAAGGTGATCGACCGATCAGGGTAATTTTGCAAACGCTGCATGAATCGTCTAAGATTGATTTAGAGCGGGGTTTTTTTTTTTCATCTTTACTATTTTAATTACTATAAAGACCAGGTCAAAGTTGCTCCTCGCTAGCGACGGGAATGCCTCCTCTCACTAAAGGAATAATCTACATAAATCGATCTATAGTTTTTTTTAAAAAAGTATCCATCCGTTTTAAAATAGATGACTCAACTTTGTACTAACTTTAGTATAAAGTTAGTATAAAGTTGGATCATCTATTTTCAAACGGAGGGAGTACTACTTAAGATTGAGTCGGAGTTGCGCTTTGGTAACAACAGGGTCACTCACAGAATAATCCCCATAAATTGAATTAGAGGTTCTTTTCTTTAAAAACTGATGAAGATCTGGTTGGAGTTTTGTTTTTAATCAACCATATATTTCATTAGACAATCTGTTCACCGAGATTACACATATGGTCACCATACGAGACACAAATGCTTGTCAAGCAACTTTGCATAAAGAATTCCACAAGAGGTAAAACTACTATTCCACTCTTGCAGAAACTCGTGCCTCGCCGAAACATAGTCCACAAACGTCCCTCGGCCGCCACCATGGCAACGCCGGAAAAAGATAAAAACAGCCGCCATACAAAGATCTAGGAGAGCACCACCGCATACAAAGATGCTTTTCGAGCCGATGAAGCGGGTCGTCGCAAGCGACGAGACCGAGTCTTTGTGGCACGTAGGCCAGGGATCTTCCCCGTGGTCACTAGATCTCGATGCCTTCAACTTCATTCGATGTAGTCGAAAGAAGAGGAACGTCGCCGCCTGCCGTCATCCACGCACCCAACTGCAAGATAGTAAACACAACTACAGTAGCCGAACCGATTGCCACCCGCGAGAGTGCCGTCGACGAACCACCAGACACGAACCTCGTCGGGTCCAGAGATCGGCGAGACGACCGGGCCACCTGCTCCGCGACGCCACCGCTTACAGCGACGACGAGATGAAGGAAGAGCATAGGCAAATTATTCCGACGCGGCGCCACCTCCTCCTTGGACACAACGCCTCAAGGAAGCACTAGGCCAAACCTAACTACAGACCTATGCCGAAACACCAGGGTCCTCACCCCCTCCGGCTGCCGGAGCGACGGACGGAGGAGGCAGGGACCGGTGGCAGTGGCTTGGAGGCTGATGTGGTTGGGGGCAGATGGATCACCCCGATCCACAGGCTGGGAGCGAGCGAAAACCGTCAGATCTGATTGGAGTTGTGTCTGGCTATCAACAGGAATGTCGTCTTTCATCCAGAGAATAATCCGCACTATTGAGATGAAAACGTGTCAATAACATGACCCTCCTAACCATCCAACCACTTGTTGCTCTTGTGGTAAGTTTTGGGTTAAACTAAGTATTTTACGCACCTTAAATAGTTGTTGTTTGTGGACGTCAAATAAGTACCAAAAATCTACTTCTGTTAGTCTTAATGTTCATTCTGGAATGTTAGCGTTTGGCGGGGTGCCTAGTTGTCACCTTTTGAATGTTTTGAAGAGGTGGCTTGCCTTCAACTTTCTTTTAGTTTTTAGATTGGATAGATGAAAATCATATGTGTAAATTTTCTGTAAGACTAGATTAGATTTATGTAATAAAAATAAATGATAAAAGTCATTTTTCAAAAGCCGTGGTTGTGTCCAAAATTATAGAAGGTCGCACTATTGATGTTTTTTTACTTGAGATCTTTGATTTTTGCACATGTGCCCCCTCTTTGGCACAACAATCGCAAGCACTTCACCTAGCTCATATCATCCTCTAGTGCTCATTTCTTTAAGTACGCGGTGAACTAAATAATAGTGCACTTCCTGACAATAGAACCCCCGGTCCATGCATCTCCTATTGAAGAGAAACAAAATAGAGATTGGCAGGCAACCTGTCGAGCGACATGTCTGATATGCGCTACTAAGGGTAATGAGGGTAGCACCCGATTATATGATGGAAATAGGTTGATACCTATAAACACAAGGGTAGTACCCAAAATGTGTATTAAGCTATTTTGCAAACCCCTAACAGTAGTCATATTGGTCCCATCTAGGCACGGAATAATTTTTTCGATAAAGGAAATATATTAATATCGCGAAGATATCAATTACAGCCAGCCTCTGCACCAACAAATGTCATAAAGACATTCAGGATGCACACAACCTAAAAAAGAACACAAAATATAATAAAAAAGGCCCCGCCACAATGATTAACTCCTCTCAACAGCACCATGCAAACCACCATCAAAGACAACACCTGAAAAACAAAAAAAGTCTCCAAAAGCAACACCTCCAAGAAGGGAACAGTGCAGAAACGTCGTCCTCGCTCAATCCAAGATCTTAGGTTTTCACCCTGAAAAAAGTCTGAGCTGTCAGCACAATACCTTTAGCAAGGCAATTGTGAGGCACAACTGTTGACACCAGATTTTGGCACGGTCAATAACTTATTTAAGATGACCTCAAATGGAGAAGTAATCTTCATGAAAGAGTTCCGTATTGTTGATATGAACATCTTTGAAGTTTGGGTCATCGCAGTCCGATTTCATCTTAAAGGCCGAAACTATGCTCAAAGTACTAAGATCTTATATTCAGAGTACAGTTTGGCTGATTAAGCCCCCAAGACGACCTCAAATGGAAAAAATTATCTGCACGGATTGTCTTCGTCTCGTCGAAACGATTGATTTGATATAAAAATTGTTCCAATCCGAGTTCGTATGCAAAAGTTAGAGCCATCGGAATACAGCCCTATCACGAGGCAAAATCGCACGCCCACCGTACACCCCGTCTCGATGGGTAGCGCGAGGGATAGCCTGTTTTGCGCGACCGATTTGACCCTCGAGATGATCTCTGATCAAAAAACGTTCAACATAAAGTTGTTTTTCTCATCGAAACGGTCAAGATTGCTTTTGGGCTCGTTTCCATCCGAGATTGTTTACCACCACAAAAAAGACCCGCAAGGTGCAGCCAGTTTAAACCGAACAGTTTTGGAAAGTTCGGACAAAACCAATCCGAATTTGACTAGGGTTTTGGACGTGAATCCAAGCCTTTTCCTTGCACGGGAAGTCCAGCCGCCTCTTATATACCTAAGGGGTGACAGCCGATTGAACAACACACAATCGATCAATCAATCTACCACTTTTTATCTTTTATCTTTTCTCCTTAACCCTAATTCTTCTTCTTCCTCGTTCTTCGTTCGTTCTTCTTCATTGCAGGGCGGCAAACCTCGAGGCCCTAGGGGTGATCAGGTCGACCTAGGGCAGCCCATAGCAGCCGCCTAGACAGACGGGTCCCTCCCGGGCGTGTGGGGTTCGGGTCCCAAAAGCGCTGGCTTGCTGTCTTGCGTATCACGCTGGAAGTCGGCCTCCCGCGGTGTGAGTTGCGGAGCATCTCCCTCGGCGCCGCGGGTACACATTGACGTGTTCGTGTGACGCGTTCAAACGTCAACACACTTTTTGGCGACTCCACTGAGGACGAAGCTTTGAACGGTCTCCAGCCCGTTCTTACTACGAAGAGATCGTCATCTAGGGTTTGCAATCTACAAAGGTAACATGAATACCCAATTCACTTATGTAGATGCAAATAATACATATGTTGTTGCTAGATCGTCTAATGATCATATTGTATCGGCTAGCCCTAGTTTTATCAATCATGCATCTAATTATGTGCAACAAATTTATTCGAATAATCTTCATGCTTCAACTTCATATAATTTTAGCAACATGCAACATATGTATCCCAACTCCCATGCATCGGCAACCCCACAAATCTATATGTCGATGAACAACATGATGAGTTCGGTTAATCATGTTGAGACACCCCATGTAGGAACTTCCAATAGTATGTAACAAAGCGTTTCAACTTTTTATTCATCGGCAAATAACTTGCAGTATGTTAATCCAAACGTGCCGGTGGATAGGGGAATTGGCCATGCCACTACTAGTTATTCGGCCAATTACCCTCAAACATCATATGCTACACCTCATGCTACGAATTTTTCGGCACCATACGCAATTGTAGATATTCGTGATTCGGCTCCGCACCTTCATGCTCATGGCCGAATTAGTGAGAATTCTACCAGAGCGCATGTGTCTTTACCTAGTAACGTAGCATATCATGTTGCCCTGCACAATTACAGAATTTCGGCAACACACCATTGCCGAAAGCGTCTCAAAGTATTGGGGAGCAATCCGATGAAGATTGGGCTGAAATTGGTCAAAAAAGCTTAAAGATAGACTAGCTGCAATGTTTGCTGAATTTAGACAAGAACAAGCAACCTTGCGAATCAAAGAAAGAAAGAGTGGTGATTCGGATAACAAAGTTAATTCGGTTATTAAAAAAGCCGAATCAAATAGTATGTGTACCGAATCTATCAAAGAAAAAGAGGATGTCAAGGCATTGGAGAGTCATTCAAAAGTGGAACAAAGTATTATTCAAGTGATACAACCATCATGCTCTCCCAACGTAATTGAAGAGGTATGTTTAGCAAGTGACTTGCCTATCTTCCGATTTGGTCGCAACTTTATTGTCGATGCTTCTATAAGAAAAATTCTCATAAGTAATTTTGAAAGACCAATGAAGAAGGGTAATTTACTTGTTAGCAACAAAATTGTTATAGACTATATCGGTCAACCCATTGCACCATTTATAAATACCAATAATGACTTATTGTTGTGGCCAAAGCTTTCCCCGTTGCTTTATCTAAAGTTTATATCTAGTTGGGTAGCTTTGCTTATTTCTTACTTGGCTTACACTTTGTCTCAATTGAGACATGTGTGTTCTAAATATTTTCGTATCGTAAATTTAAAGCCAAGGTTAATTTATTTTGAGAAATCCGATGCTAATATAATATCTTATCCAAAGACACCGGAGATAGAGTGGAAAACACAATGTATAACCGAATGGGAAGATTCTAAATCTGAACCATTCGTTTGCTTATCTTCAAAGCCGTTCACACAGCAAGATCGGCTAGAAAGCAAGAAGTTTACCTTCAATTCAAGCATGTGTGACCAAATATTTGATTTATTGCTGAAAAATAATTACATAAGAATTCTTGATCACCATGTCAAGCCATCAATTCAAGGACGAATGTATTGTAGGTTGCATCATTCGTTCAAACATAATTTTGAGGATTGCAATATGTTTCATCAAATAGTTAAATCGGCCATTGATAAAGGACGATTGAAATTTGTTGAGACACCAAGAGATGACCGATTGGTCTCGATGGCATAAAGTTTTTGCATCGGCTGCTTCAAGCCGATCCATTTAAAGAGGAGGTAAAAACTATAGGTGATGGGGTCAAGCTTTCAAGTAAAGCAGTTGTTGAAGAGCATAATGAACATAATTTTGAGAGCAAGAATTCCATCGAAGCTACAATGGAGACGCCAAGGACTGGGGGGCAACAAGCAAATCCAATGATTGGTGCAAGCACAACCAAAGGAAACAAAGGCCGAAATAAGCGCAAGTGTAAGAGATCAAAAATCACCTTCGCTGAACTATTGGATACATATCAAAAGAAGAGTGAAGAGAAGAATGCTTATTGGCCAAATCATGCAAAGAAACCAAGATCACCCCCAAGGCGCAAATATGAGGATTGGTATTGGCAAAGTGATAATTTTAATGCAACATATTCATATCCTTATTTTGGGCCGCCAATGCCAATGCCGTGGATGCCTCCCTATGCTCATATAGATACATATTCATCATGGGACAGGTATGATACAAGGGCACATTCTCCATCTTATTCTAGACCATCTCGCCAATACTATGCAGCTCCAAGGAGATCAACATTTGAACAATCACGCATCAAAGACCGTTTCAATCATAAAGAATCGGTCTGGTGCACAAAGAAGAACAAGGAGGTGGTTGAGAAAATCTACCGCGTCAAAGGAGATGGTCGTAAGAGTGCCACTTTAGATATGATCTCAAATGAAAAAGAGCCAATTAAAGTGTTGACATTGGCTACAAAAGGCAATGAGGCAAGTCAATCAAGTGCCAAATCTGAAGGGAAGAAGTTGAGAGTGCACAAGGTAAAACAAGAATTGCCATTACTTCAAACAAAATCGCAGCTGGGATGCCCACTCGGCTTATCGTATTGGCAAAAGAAGGAGTTGCAGAAGCTTAGTGCACAAGAACTTGAAAAGAGAAATATGGCATGGGTTCCCAAAGGAAATATTCAAAATAAGAATTATGTGCGAGCTTCCTTTACAAGGAGTGCGACAAAGGTGAAGAAGGAAAAGAGTGAAAGCTACGAAGGACCAAGCCGAAGGTTTCAACATCTTCGGTCCACACATTATCCATTTTCTTCAACAATGCCATTGATGCCTATGCCATGGAATTCTTCATCAGGTATGATTGGTTACCCTCAATGGGCTTATTTTATTCCAGGGATAAAATATAATTTCTTACATCATGAAAGGGTATCACCAAATCATTATATGTTCGATTAGCTTCACTTTTGTTGCTAATCTAAATGGCCGATATATACTTATCGTCCAAAGCATGTACAAAATGGCCGATGGAGTGTTGACATCGCGCTTAGAACAAACTTCGTGCAAGTTATTTTTCGGCACACAAGTTTTACCGAAAAACAGGGGGGCATGTGTTGACACCAGATTTTGGCATGGTCAATAACTTATTTAAGATGACCTCAAATGGAGAAGTAATCTTCATAAAAGATTTCCGTATTGTTGATATGAACATCTTTGAAGTTTGGGTCATCGCAGTCCGATTTCATCTTAAAGGCCGAAACTATGCTCAAAGTACTAAGATCTTATATTCAGAGTACAGTTTGGCTGATTAAGCCCCCAAGACTACCTCAAATGGAAAAATTATCTACACGGATTGTCTTCGTCTCGTCGAAACGATTGATTTTGATATAAAAATTGTTCCAATCCGAGTTCGTATGCAAAAGTTAGAGCCATCGGAATACAGCCCTATCACGAGGCAAAAACTGGCGCGCCCCACCAGACACCCTGTCTCATGGGTAGCGCGAGGGATAGCCTATTTTGCGCGACCGATTTGACCCTCGAAATGATCTCTGATAAAAAAACGTTCAACATAAAAGTTGTTTGTCTCGTCGAAGCGGTCAAGATTGCTTTTGGGCTCGTTTCCATCCGAGATTGTTTACCACCACAAAAAAGACCCGCAAGGTGCAGCCAGTTTAAACCGAACAGTTTTGGAAAGTTCGGATAAAACCAATCTGAATTTGACTAGGGTTTTGGACGTGAATCCAAGCCTTTTCCTTGCATGAGAAGTCCAGCCGCCTCTTATATACCTAAGGGGTGATGGCCGAATTGAAAGTGCAACTAATCCCCGGGTGGTTTTGGTAATTAATAACAACATATATATCATTGAACTAATAACTTCTTGAGTATTATTTCAGAAAGTTCAGTGATATGGGTATGGCAATGACTAATGATGTGGACCCCTCAAAATGCTAAGGAAAGCATTGGCAAAAGCTCAAGACTCTATTTTTGGTTTAGTGATCCAAGATCACATTGAGTCCATAGGAAAGCCAATACTATTAAAAGGGGATGAGGTTATGATGATGATCTGGTTGCTCAAAGTGCTTAGTGATTTATCTCTCAAACTATCAGCAATCTTTCATTCCAACATATACTCATAAGTAATCTCGGTCCCACCGATTCCATAAACTCAGTCACACCGAGATGAACCACCTCAGCCATATACCCAAACCCTAGAAATTTCGGATTTTCCGATTCCAAACTCGGTCTCACCGAAACCAGTGTTGCCAACCTTCTGTAACCTTCTGTCATCAAATCGGTGTCACCGAGATGATAAAGTCGGTCCCACCGAGATTGGCAAACCCTAGTCTTTGGAAGAATCGGACTAACCGAGATTGTATTTTCGGTCCCACCGAAAATCCCAACGTTCACAAGATTTGAACTTTCGGTCTCACCGAGTTGTCAACTTCGGTCCGACCGAGATTGGTCAAATGTGTGTAACAGTTGGATTTTGTGTGGAGGCTATAAATACCCTCCACCTCCTCTTCATTCGTGGAGAGAGCCATCGAAAGAACTACCACTCCTACCTTACATTTCGAGAAGAAAACTACCTACCCTTGTGTTGAGATCAAGTTGCTCCACTCCCACCATATGAAACTTGATTTCTAGCCTTCCCAAGTTGCTTTCCACTCAATCCTTTCTTCCACCACAGCCAAATCAGTGAGGAGAGTTGAGTGTTGGGGAGATTATCATTTGAAGCACAAGAGCAAGGAGTTCATCATCACCAACACCATCTATTACCTTTTGGAGGTGGTGCCTCCTAGATTGGTTAGGTGTCGCTTGGGAGCCTCCGTCAAGATGTGGAGTTGAACCAAGAAGTTTGTAAGGGCAAGGAGATCGCCTACTTCGTGAAGATCTACCCCAGTAAGGCTAGTCCTCCGTGGGCGTAAGCCATGATGGCATAGACAAGGTTGCTTCTTCGTGGACCCTTCGTGGGTGGAGCCCTCCGTGGACTCTCGCAGCCGTTACCCTCCGTGGGTTGAAGTCTCCATCAACGTGGATTGACGATAGCACCACCTATCGGAACCACGAGAAAAATCTCCGTGTCTCCAAACTGCGTTTGCTCTTCTCCACCTCTATTTACTACATGTGCAATTTACTTTCCTCTGCCATAACTCTAGAATTGCATGTGTAGGGTGATACTTGACTTGTGCATCATTGTGAACTTGCCAAAAACTTGTCTTAATCAAAAGGCTAAACTTTTAAATTGTCAAGTAGTCTAATCACCCCCCCTCTAGACATACTTTCGATCCTACAAGTGGTATCGAGCTTTGGTCTCCATTGGATTGGTTTCATTGCATTGACTCCATAAGCTTGGTTTCACAACCTAGGAGAGTATGGCGTCTAGTGAGGGTAATTTTCAGAGAGGTCCTTACTTTGATGGTTCAAATTTTGCTAGTTGGAAGCATAAAATGAAAATGCATATTCTTGGACATAACCCCGCCGCATGGGGCATTATTTGTGTTGGCTTGCAAGGTGAGTTCTTGAGGAAGGAAAAGTTCGGATCGCGGCTTACAGCGGATGAGTTGCGGATGTTACGAACAATGCTCAAGCTTGTGACATTCTCTTCAATGCTTTGTGTCCCGAGGAGTTCAACAAGATCAGCCGTCTTGAGAATGCAAAAGAGATTTGGGATACTTTGGTCGAAATGCACGAAGGTACCGAGTCCGTGAAGGAATCAAAGCAAGATGTTCTTCAAGGTCAACTTGACAAGTTCAAGATGAAGGAAGGTGAAGGAGTCGCTGAAATGTACTCTAGGCTTGCTCTCATCACAAATGAGATTGCCGGCTTAGGAAGCGAAGAAATGACCGACCGATTCATCATCAAGAAGATTCTCAGAGCTTTGGATGGAAAGTACGACACCGTGTGCACTTTGATCCAAACGATGCCAAACTACAAGAATCTCAAGCCTACCGAAGTCATTGGAAGGATCGTTGCTCATGAGATGACACTTAAAGATAAGGAAGAGCTTCACAATAAGTCAAGTGGTGCTTACAAAGCTACAGTTGAAGCTCCCACAACCTCAAGTGACAAGCTGGTTTCCAATGAAGAGATAAGCCTAATGGTGAAGAACTTCAACAAATTCTACAAGAGTAGAAGCAAGGAAAGAAGCTCAAAGTCTAGATCATATGATGAAAAGAGATCTTCTAGTCGTGATCGAAACTGCTACAATTGTGGAAGACCCGACACTACTCAAATGAGTGTTCGACTCCCACAAGAGAAGAGAAGAATCTCCAAGAAGAAGAAGCTCAAGAGAAGAGTCACCTCGGAAAGAGAGAAGGAGTAGAGATGATCGTTATGAACGAAGATCCTCTCGGAGAAGCAAGGATTCGGAAAGGAAAGACATGTCATCAAGGAGCTACACAAGAAGAAAACATCAAGCTCATGTTGGTGAATGGGTCTCCGGCTCCGACTCCGACAATCACTCCGAAAGAAGCTATCACTCCAACTCCGAATCTGATCAAGATGAAGGTGTTGCGGTCTTGCTCTCGTATCCTCCAACTTCAACTCCTATGACATATTTGATTCACCAAATGAGGGAATTGGAAGATGCTTCATGGCAAAAGGCCCCAAGGTATCACACCCTGAATTTATTGACTTTGATAGTGATGAAGATGACTTTCTTGGTGAAGATGAGCTTTTACATGACAAATCTAGACAGCTTAGTAATGATGAACATGCTAATAGTCTTTATAGTCGAGAAGAGTCGAATGACAATGCTATGAAGGAGATTGAGCGTCTAACTAAAGAACTAAACACTCTTAAGTTAGCTCATGAAACAACTCAAGAAGATCATAGAGAGCTCCTAAGATCTCATGAGAAGCTACGCTTCGAGAAGCTCAATCTAGAGCAAGAACATGAGTTTCTAAAAGCAATCAATGACGATCTTCGAAAGAAGAGTTCTTCATATCTTGCCAAACGACTTCTCTTGTCTAATTTCTTGCCACCTATTAAAACTAAGCATGACAAGCATAAGAAAAATTCTTCATCTAGTAGTAACAATAACCATGCTAAATCCAATATTGTTGCTTCTAGTAATTCTCTTGATTCCACTAACAATGTTTCAAGCCAAGTTTCACTTGAGCAAGAAAATAGTTTATTGAAAGGGATTATAGAGAAAGGTGTCTACAAGAGCCTTGCCGGAAGCAAGAACTTTGAGGAAATTGTTCGCAAGCAAGGGAGGCACCGGAAGAATCAAGGAATTGGTTTTGAGCGAAAGTTCAACGCCGAGGGTGTTGAATGGGAAGAAGGTCAATATCCCACTCCAAAGTTTGTTTCTCAAAAGGAGAAGTATGATCCTACTTCTTCCAATGTGGAACAAGCTCAAGATGACCTTCCACCACAAGACCACAAGCTGAAAGGCAAGGACAAGCTTCAAGAGGAGATTGATGCATTCATTGAAGCACCCAAGGCCATGGTCAAGTGGGTTCCCAAGGAAACTTCAAGTTCTACTTCGACAAGCTCAACTACTACCCCAAGGATTCCCATCAAGATGATGTGGATCCCGAAGAAGAAGAACTAGAGAGTTCTTGAGGGTGACTCCGCCAACATACTTCACTCACATTCATTTTGGCAAGAACTTGTGCAATCAACTTCCACATCTTGCACTAGTTCATGGAGTCACAAACCCTCTTGTTGGAAAGTCAAGGGACAAGGTAATCATTGCTTTCATGGACATCATCTATTGTGTAATTCAATCTATGTCCATGGATATCTTTGTTTGTTCCTTGTGGGACTAACCCATGTAGGTATTGAAAGTGCCCGAATCCAAAGGATTGCTCCCAACTCTTGATGATCTTCATCAACATTGAGCATCCACATCTTCAACATCTACATGAAGTCTTCTCGACAACCCAAGGTTAGTTTGACCCTTTAAAAGGGGTTCTCACATCAAGGGGGAGCTTTGCTCTAAAGAATTGAGCTAAAGCATCTTCAAATGATGTGAACACATTAATGCTTTATGTAAAAGTGGTAACCCCACTTGTGCTTAAACGATGAGTATGACCTATGATCAAATGTTCTCATTTGACTCCTAAGTCAATATACTCATATATAGATGACCTAGTCATCGCCAAATTGTGTGCTAGTTGCTAGTGTTTTGTTTGTGCATGTTTGACACATATTTCATTTGCTATCTTATTGTGTGAGCATGTTGGATGCATAATTTTATTCATTCGAGGACATCCATTTGTTGCTTTGGTCTTTTGGATTTTTCTCTTTTTGACCAAATGGATGGACAAGAATGCCTAAGTTCCTCCTCTAGCTATCTATGCTTTCTTGTCTCAAACTCTATTCATGCTTATATCACAAACTTTGATCAAGTTTTTTAAGGACAGACCGAGTGAGGAGCACTCGGAGCCACCGATCCGTCAAAAGCTTAAATTCCAAAACCTTATAAGTACTTTCGGTCAAACCAGTATACTCAAATCGGACAGACCGAAATCACTTGGATTGATCTAGGTTTTCACCTCGGTGAAACCGAGTTGCAAATTTCGGCGTGATCAAGTGAGTAATCGCTTGCGATTAACCATCTCGGTGCCACCGAAGTTTTCCAACTCGGTCCCACCGACACCGAAGGGTATATATACCGAGGGCAGCGCCCGTTGATTATTCCTTCAAAACGTCTCGCCCCCAAACCCTTAGCTGCCGTCGCCGTGGTCTCCGGATCGTCTCCGCCGTCGCCTGTGCGCCCTCGCCGCGGGTCTCCGTCGCCGTCAACGGTCAATCTCTCCGTGCCGTTGCCGCCGTAGTGAAACTCCACCAAGTTGGGTGAGTTTCGATCCCTCTCGTGTTTCAACCTCCGATTCAATGCACGATAGGTTTTGCCTAGCTTCTTGCCACGTTTGAAATCTTCCTATCCAGCAGATTAGTTCTTAGAACGAAATTCGAGTGAAAATTTTAGGGTTAGGTTTCCGCCGAACACATCTCGGTGTGACCGATTCTGATCTCGGATCGACCGATTTGGCCTCTCCGCCATTGACTTTGCACTTTTCGGTCCAACCGAGTGGTGCAAATCGGTACGACCGAAATGAGGATTTAGTGAAACCCTAGTGTTCTCGGCTAGACGAAACCCATTTCGTCCAACCGAAAGTGGTGTGAATGGTTCTGTTTAGACACTTGGATTCACCGAATTTTAGACTCGGTCGACCGAAATGCATTCTCGTGAAAACCTAAAACTGAAATTTGAACTCATTTTTTGCAAAATCTTCTGCAGTTTGTGATAACTCTTCTATTCTCGCCTATACCTATTCTATTCACAGGTTGTCGGTCATGTCCGATGCAAGTGACAGCGAACAGTCCGAATCACCGGTTGAGATTCCAGAGGCAGCACTAGTCCCAAGCAAGCAGCTTTTCGATGATGGTGAGAGGAGCACACCAAGTGGTTTGCCTCCTGCGCCACCGGGGCCGTGAAGAAGAGAAATTCGATGAAGAGGACTCGACTTTGTTGCCGAGGAAGAGATCACATCCAAGCCTAAGAGGAAAGTGGTTGCCAAAGAGCATCAAGGGCAACAAACCAAGAAAGGCACCAGAAGGTGAAGAAGTCCACAGTTGCAAAGAAGTGAGCATGGAAGAAGAAACCTCGAGCAAGGTAAAGAAAACTTCCAAGAGGAAGAGGATTGTACATGATGAAGCCGATGATGATTCTGATGAGGAAGCACCCCACCTCCTCGAAGCCTAAGTTGATGGGAGATGCCATCGGGCAGGAGCACCTACCAAATCTAAGCCATCAGCTCCAAGAAAGGCAGCTCAAGCCAAGCCTCTTTGCCAAGCCCAAGAAAACAAAGAGAAATATTCCCGTCGAGAAGAAGAAGGACAATGTGCCACCAAATGAGTCGATGAAGAGGCACATGTGTTCTTGAAACTTCGCATGTAAACCGCCATCCACAATGATGCTCATCCTCGAGCTGAAAATATGAAGGAAAGGAAGGACAAAGGTCTCGTGCTATGGAGGCAAGTTGATCCATATGCCACCAGAGAAGGACAGCTGTTGACCCAAGATTCCACACCGAGAGCAACAAGATTTCTATGAGACAGTGCTTATGGACAAGAAGCCCATTGTTGCTGACACTAGATATGTTGACTGGAAATACATTGATAGTGAAGAGCACAGAGACTACTTCCCACATGTGCATGAGAGCTTCACTGCATGTGGTGTTGCAGAGTTCGTTGGTCAGAAGCTGACTGCTTGGAATGATGAGATGATCATGCAATTCTATGCCACACTCATTTCTATCCAGATGGCGAATTGTATGGATGATGAAGGCGTAGATTCTCTTCAACAGTTGAAGAGTGGGCAGCACTGCTGAATGCTCCAGTATCAAGAGATGATGATGTTGATGTCTATGGAATTCCCAAGAAAAACCATGAGTCAATGAGGAACATGTACAATGAGGTACCAAAGAAGGAGGTAGAGCTATGGAAGCTTGGATCGGTGTATCATCTTCAGGCAGGTCTCCCAACCACTAACACTATTTTGAGGCATACTTTGATGCCCAAGTCTGGAGACCATCGCATGATAAGAGGATATTCTATCAACATGCTGCATATTCTAGATCGAAGGCACCTTTCAAGGTGATGGACACGATAGTTGAGACTATCAAGAGGACAAAGACAGACTGAAGAGGTCATGTGGGTTTGCTCCGCACATTCAGATGCTCATCAATGCCAAGTTTGGCACGGACACCTACTTGTTGGATAGACCCCACTTGCCTCTGCAGCCTGAACATGAGGATAATGAAGTTGTGATGACTGAGGATGATCCCACATCTGTTGAAGGACAAGCTAAGTCTGAAGCTGCCAAACAAGCTAAGGTGAGAAGGAAGCAAGCGGCAGCAGAAAAAACCCAAGAGCGTTGGAGAACAGCTTCTTGAAGCTACCCAGAGGATTGAACTACGCTTTGGCCAGCATAGTGCGTCTCGGGAGAGTCTTGAGAGGATAGTTGAAGACAAGTTCCATGCTCGGATGTCAAGTCGATCAAGTGCAAGTCACACAACAAGCTTGAGGCAGATATTGAGGAAGCCAAGAGGGAGAAGGCAGAGCTCATGAAGGAGATGGAAGGTGATTTAGTCCAGGATGACTATGAGCAGCCTGCTCCGGTCCCCACAAAGCCCAGATTAGCTGCTATTCCAAAGGATGACACGGTGGCTACTACATCAAGACCTCCCACAGCTCCATCGGTTCCCAGCTCCAGCTCCAAAGTCCACTCCTCCAGCTCCACAGACTTCAGCGAAGCCTTTGCAGATGCAACTATCTCCACTCCATCGACCCAGACAGGAGCCGCCAGCAGAGTCCCTAGTGACGTTT
Organism: Aegilops speltoides; assembly: GCA_021437245.1. NCBI lineage: Eukaryota > Viridiplantae > Streptophyta > Magnoliopsida > Poales > Poaceae > Aegilops > Aegilops speltoides. The sequence goes on along the minus strand of CM038141.1, from coordinate 427,108,520 downwards.
AGCTCTATACCTTTCGAACTTTTTGGTAACTTGTTGCCAAAGGGGGAGAAATTGTATAGATCATAGGACTTCGAGAGAGAGAGTGTTCGCTTTTGCTCTTTCGTTTGCGGTTTTCTTTGAGATACTTTTGAGTTTTCCGAGACACTTCGTGAGTTTGATACTACGTTTGCTCTATTTTGATGAGTGCTTGATCATACTATGCCTTAATGTGTGCTTAATGCTTATCATATTCTATTCATATCTTGTATGATCATTTACTCATGTCTTGGTGATTGGGTGCATGCTATTCATTCTTATCATTTTGTGCGCTCCACCAAGATGTATGTGACATGGAAGAGTGACCCATGATCCTAATCGATTGTGCATTTGCATTCAAACGCAAATCTTAAATAATGCACAAATTTAGGGGGAGCTCTTGCTTATCACATACTTCTCAAAGCGATTTATATTATTCATTGATTATATCATTTGTCGAAGCTTTGATCTATATGTTGTCATCAATTACCAAAAGGGGAGATTGAAAGTGCAACTAATCCCGGGTGGTTTTGGTAATTAATAACAACATATATATCATTGAACTAATAACTTCTTGAGTATTATTTCGAAAGTTCAAGATATGGGTATGGCAATGACCGATGATGTGGACCCCTCAAAATGCTAAGGAAAGCATTGGCAAAAGCTCAAGACTCTATTTTTGGTTTAGTGATCCAAGATCACATTGAGTCCATAGGAAAGCCAATACTATTAAAAGGGATGAGGTTATGATGATGATCCGGTTGCTCAAAGTGCTTAGTGATTTATCTCTCAAACTATCGCAATCTTTCATTCCAACATATACTCATAAGTAATCTCGGTCCCACCGATTCCATAAACTCAGTCACACCGAGATGAACCACCTCAGCCATATACCCAAACCCTAGAAATTTCGGATTTTCCGATTCCAAACTCGGTCTCACGAAACTAGTGTTGCCAACCTTCAGAACCTTCATTATCAAATCGGTGTCACCGAGATGATAAAGTCGGTCCCACCGAGATTGGCAAACCCTAGTCTTTGGAAGAATCGGACTAACCGAGATTGTATTTTCGGTCCCACTGAAAATCCCAACGCTCACAAGATTTGAACTTTCGGTCTCACCGAGTTGTCAACTTCGGTCCGACCGAGATTGGTCAAATGTGTGTAACGGTTGGATTTTGTGTGGAGGCTATAAATACCCTCCACCTCCTCTTCATTCGTGGAGAGAGCCATCGAAAGAACTACCACTCCTACCTTACATTTCGAGAAGAAAACTACCTACCCTTGTGTTGAGATCAAGTTGCTCCACTCCCACCATATGAAACTTGATTTCTAGCCTTCCCAAGTTGCTTTCCACTCAATCCTTTCTTCCACCACAGCCAAATCAGTGAGGAGAGTTGAGTGTTGGGGAGATTATCATTTGAAGCACAAGAGCAAGGAGTTCATCATCACCAACACCATCTATTACCTTTTGGAGGGTGGTGCCTCCTAGATTGGTTAGGTGTCGCTTGGGAGCCTCCGTCAAGATGTGGAGTTGAACCAAGAAGTTTGTAAGGGCAAGGAGATCGCCTACTTCGTGAAGATCTACCCCGAGTAAGGCTAGTCCTCCGTGGGCGTAAGCCATGATGGCATAGACAAGGTTGCTTCTTCGTGGACCCTTCGTGGGTGGAGCCCTCCGTGGACTCTCGCAGCCGTTACCCTCCGTGGGTTGAAGTCTCCATCAACGTGGATTGACGATAGCACCACCTATCGGAACCACGACAAAAATCTCCGTGTCTCCAAACTGCGTTTGCTCTTCTCCACCTCTATTTACTACATGTGCAATTTACTTTCCGCTGCCATAACTCTAGAATTGCATGTGTAGGGTGATACTTGACTTGTGCATCATTGTGAACTTGCCAAAAACTTGTCTTAATCAAAAGGCTAAACTTTTAAATTGTCAAGTAGTCTAATCACCCCCCCTCTAGACATACTTTCGATCCTACACGAATGAACAACACACAATCGATCAATCAATCTACCACTTTTTATCTTTTATCTTTTCTCCTTAACCCTAGTTCTTCTTCTTCCTCGTTCTTCGTTTGTTCTTCTTCATTGCAGGGTGGTGAACCTCGAGGCCCTAGGGGCGATCAGGTCGACCTAGGGCATCCCATAGCCGCCGCGCGCCCAGACGGGGTCCCTCCCGGGCGTGTGGGGTTTCGGGTCTCAAAAGCGCCGGCTTGCTGTCTTGCGTGTCCTCGCTACCGAAGTCGGCCTCCCGCGGTGTGAGTTGCGGAGCATCTCCCTCGGCGCCGCGGGTACACATCGACGTGTTCGTGCGACGCGTTCCAACGTCAACAACAACCAATGAAGATCGGACCTTAGGTTTTCACCCAGAAATTCAAGACTCGACACTCGAGGAGCACCACCAAAAGTGATATCCACCAGTGTTCCCGCCCCCACTTGCCACTGATGCTCCTGAAAGTTATCAAACCCCAGGCACGGAATAATTAAAGCTAGTTCTGACAGGAAATTTGATTGGATTAAACATGTGTGAATGAGAGAAAAATATCTAAACCATCCATGATACAACCAATAACTGGTTAAACGAAATTCACTTAAAATGATATCCTCTATGGAAATTGATCATCATAGGCATGAATTTTGAGATAATCTGCTTGTCTAGCTAGCTAGAATGGTATATAGCATGAGTGAATGACATCAATGATCTTGTAAGGGGAGTATGCCTGAAAAGTGCATTTGGGGGACGAGCTCCAAGGTATCAGTGAAAATACTTTTCACACCTAAAAAAGTATGCACATAAGCATATAGTTGTAGTATATACACATACGAAACTTGATTAACATACATGTTCATAAGAGGTGTAAAGAAAAAAAGACAAACACATAGATTAAATGGGCCTTTTCTTTGTTGTATTTGGACCAAAGTTTTTCCTTATCGTGTTCCCTACAAATAATGGTATAATTTAACACAAAAATATGGACGCTCGGAGAACATGAGTGTATATTTTCTAAAAAAAGTTTTTAACTTTTAAATGGTATTTAAAAAAATCAAATAACGAGCTCTATGGAGCCCGTCCTCTAAAACGTTGCATTCAGAATGTGCCCCACTAACTAGTTAGGATGAAACCACAAACTTATGGTCCCATAGGACAGATACACGAGCAGGTAATCATTACAAGCTGAAATGTTTTCCCCTAGTGGCGGCTAGCATTTGTCTCCTTGGGCGACTGCGATCGCATCGAGTCTACCGTATTCTTCCTGCCGATCCACGACAGCGTTCCCATTCAGGTGATGCCATCTAACTTGGATGCCTTCTCGGCGATGAGCGTAGGTGCAGGTAAGGGTTGTGGTGATGGCCTTAATGAATTCTTCGTCCTGTTAGACCTTGCAGAGGAGGAATTCAATGACATAGTGATCGATGAAGAGGATCCACAGATCAATGATCAAGTCTGGTGGATGGCGCTTGCGGGAGTTCACACGGAAAAGACTTTCAGTCAAGCGGCTTTCTTCCACGTTACACGTGCAACATGGAATATTGCGCAGGCGGTGCGATTCAGACCTCTTGGGGCCAATAATTGGGGCGGATTATGAACCAGGTCCCCTGGATCTTCATGTTCTAGGCGGTCCTGCTACAATCATATGATGAATTTAGTTGTGTAGAGAATATTCAGATGGTGCATATGCATGTTTGGCTGCAAATTCACAAGTTGCATGAGGGTTTCTATGAGAAGGGGATCATGGAGAAGTTGATCAAGAAGGCTGTCAAGGTGTTGGATATGCGCTTATCCGGCAACTCTCGTGGTGATTACGTTCGAGTAAGGGTGCAACATGATCTCCGAGAGTCTTTAACAAAACATGTTGATATCATTAGAGGGAAGGAGCGCATGGTTTATGTCGGACGGAGCGCATGGTTTATGTTGTCTGATATGAGAAGCTCGCAGATTTTGCAAGGTGTGGTAAGATTGGTCATGAGTTTAAGGAGTGTGGTTGTGCTCTCATTGTTACCGGCATCTTTGTTACTTAATAATGTGAAAGCACGAGTGCTCCCTGGGTGATTTTGGTAATTAATGTCAGCATATCTCTTGTTGGACTAATGCTTTTATCTAGTGTATTTCAGACAAGTTCAACAATGGCGTGGAAAGGACAAGAGGATGTGGAACCCCTTCAAGGTGTCAAGGGCAAGCATTGGCTAAAGCTCAAGACTCTTCATTTCATTTTTTAGTGATCCAAGATCACATTGAGTCCATAGGGAAGCCAATACTATTAAAAGGGGATGAGGTGTTGTTTAATGGCTTCCTTGCTCAAAGTGCTTATTGATATTTCTCCAAAGCCCTCAACCAATTTCTCATTCCAAATATGTCGAAAACCCAAAGTCAAACTCAGCCCCACCGATTCATCCTATCCGGAGCCACCGAGTTCATACGACAAAGGCACTGCCAGAAACCCTAAAAGTTTGGTCACACCGATGCTGATCTCGGTCTCATCGAGATGGCCTTGCCAGCGTGCTATGACTTGTTGCACTCTTTCGGTCTCACCGAGTCAGTGCAATCAGTCTCACCGAGTTGGCTTGACATTCACTCTATTTCTTATTGCTTCACTTTGGTCTCACCGAGTTGATGCAATCGGCGCCACTGAGTTGATGTTTTCCTTAAGCCCTAGCACATCGGTCACATCGAGTTGTTCCAGTCAGTCCCACCAAGATTCCTAACATTCACATTTTGAACTAAATCAGTCTCATCAGGTTCTTCTATTCGGTCTGACCGAGTTGGGTCAAATGTGTGTAACAGTTGGATTTTGTGTGGAGGCTATAAATACCCCTCCACCCCCTCTTCATTCATGAGGAGAGCCATCAGAATGCGCCTACACTTCCACTACTCATTTTCTAAGAGAGAACCGCCTACTTATGTGTTGAGATCAAGATATACCAATCCTACCACAAGAATCTTGATTTCTAGCCCTCCCCAAGTTGCTTTCCACTCAAATCATCTTTCCACCATATCCAAATCTGTGAGAGAGAGTTGAGTGTTGGGGAGACTATCATTTGAAGCACAAGAGCAAGGATTTCATCATCAACACACCATCTATTGCCTTTTGGAGAGTGGTGTCTCCTAAATTAGTTGGGTGTCGCCTGGGAGCCTCGGACAAGTTGTGGAGTTGAACCAAGAAATTTGTAAGGGCAAGGAGATCGTCTACTTCGTGAAGATCTACCCGAGTGAGGCAAGTCCTGCCATAGGCGATGGCCATGGTGGGATAGACAAGGTTGCTTCTTCATGGACCCATCATGGGTGGAGCCCTCTATGGACACATGCAGCCGTTACCCTTCGTGAGTTAAAGTCTCCGTCAATGTGGACGTACGATAGCACCACCTATCAGAACCACGCCAAAAATCCCCGTGTCTCCATTGCGTTTGCAAACTCCAATCCCATCCTTTTACTTTCTTGCAACTTGCATGCTTTACTTTTCCGCTGCCTATATACTCTTGTCATGCTTGCTTGAAATATATTGTGAATGCTTAAACTTGTGGTAATTCTCAACCTTAACTTGAAGAAATTAAAAACTGCCAACTTTGCTTGTTAAGGGTCTAATCACCCCCCTCTAGACCCCTCTTCTCGATCCTTTCAATTGGTATCAGAGCATTGTTCTCCATTGCTTTGGTTTAATCGCCATTGGAGGAACATGGATGAGTCTACAGTCGGGAGTATTAGACATAGAGTTCCTATTCTTGACGGGGAGTTTTATGGTTGTTGGAAAAATGAAATGCTTGTGATTTTCAATGAATATAATTTGAACAAGTACATTACTAGTCCTTGTGTTCCTCCAATTGATCCTTTGCATCCCCACCCCGATGAGGCTCTTGACATGGTTCGCAATCTTAGGACTATTGATCTTAGCATTAGAGGATTGCCTAGACACTTGCTTGCATGTTTGCCTACTCTTGAATGCGCATACACTATATGAAAATATCTTGAGGAATGCTTTCCCAATTATTCCTTGATGAATCTAGATCAAATTCTTCATAAGTCCATTGCCTTCAATAAGATGAGTCCTAGTGATCCTAAATTTGATGAATGTCCATTTGAGCTCCGCGATCTTGTGCGTACCAAGGGTGACGTTGGAATTATTAGTATCATCACCTTGGAGACAATTAGAATTCACAAACTTGAATATTGTCATGAGCTATATCTAATGAATCACTTGCTCTAGGTGATGATCAATTACATGATGACATTGAACATGGATATTATGATGAAGATGAAGATAGTGACCTTGACCTTGAGGAGTCGATGAGACATTTTGGTCTCATAGCTAATCTTCGCGACTATATGGCCGGAGGAAAAGAGTGGATTCTTGATAGTGGATGTAACGACCCCATGACCTAAGATAAAGATATGTTCCGCGAGCTTGCTAAGAATGTCAGTCCATGTAAGTATGTCACTTTTGGAGATAACTCCAAGGGTAGGGTACTTGGCATTGGTAAGGTGGCCATTTCCCATGAGAGCTCCATTCAAATTGTCATGCTCGTTGAATCTCTTGATTACAATCTCCTTTCCGTATCTAGACTAGCCGACTTTGGTTTCAATGTTCTATTTACCGAAGTAGATTGCCAAGTGTTTCGAAGAGATAATCATAAAATGATATTTACCGGTGTTCGTAGAGGTGATCTATACATTGTTAACTTTACTAAGATAGCCAAACCTCACACTTGTTTAATTGCTAAATCTTCTAAAGGATGGTTATGGCATAGACTGCTAGGTCATGTTGGCATGCGAAATCTTGATAAGCTTATTAAAGGTGATCATATCGTTGGTGTTAAAGATGCTATATTTGACAAGGATAGACTTTGTAGCGCTTGTCAAGCAGGAAAAAAAGTTGGAGGAAGTCATCCCGTAAAGAACATCATGACCACGAGAAGACCACTTGAGCTACTTCACATGGATCTTTTCGGTCCTAATACTTACAAGAGCCTTGGTGGTAACTCATTCGGTTTGGTCGTAGTTGATGATTTTTCAAGATTTACGTGGGTGTTCTTTCTTGATGAAAAATCGTAGGTCTAGAAGATCTTCAAGAACTTCGCCAAGAAGGCACAAAATCAATTTGAAGTGAAGATCAAGAAGGTTCGAAGTGACAACACAACAGAATTCAAGAACGCGAATGTTGATACCTTCCTTGACGAAGAAAGGATTTCACATGAGTTCTCGGCTACCTACACACCCCAACAAAATGGAGTTGTTGAGAGGGAGAACCGGACACTCATGGAGATGGCGAACGATGCTTGATGAATACAAGACGCCAAGACACATTTGGGCGAAAGTGGTTGAGGCAGCCTGTCATGCCACGAATCGACTATATCTTCACAAGCTTCTTGGCAAGACGGCATACGAGCTATTCAGCGGCAACAAACCCCAAGTTGGATACTTTCGATTATTTGGCTCAAAGTGCTACATTCTTTATAAGCATCATCAATTGAAAGTTGCTCCTAAATCTCATGAGGGTTTCCTACTCGGTTATGGCTCAAACTCTCACACCTACCGTGTCTACAACAAGTTCACCCGAAAGGTTGAAGAGACAGTAGACGTGAAGTTTGATCAATCTAACGGCTCGCAAGTAGAGCAATTGCCAATTGATGTAGGAGACAAAGATCCTTCGGAAGCAATTCAAGACTTGTCTATTGGCAAGATTCGCCCAACAGAGGTGAAGGAGAGTACTTCGTCCATTCAAGTGGAAGACTCAACTTCACATCAAGGTGAACCACAAGTTAACTTGGAGGCATCCACAATTGGAACACATCAAGACGAAGGAAATGAGGAAGTACAACAAGATGATCCACCTCGACCTCCTTCTCCACCTCCACAAGTGAACAACAATGACAACAACAATGAAGAAGAAGATGATGATGAGGATGTTCCACCCCAACCGAAGCAAAAGCTTCCATGAGTTAGAGAAAGAATCTCAAGAGATCATACCGTCAAACAAAATCTTCGATGAAATCCAAACCAGGAGAATTACTCGCTGTAAAACTCGTTTGGCTAACTTTTGTGAACATTACTCATTCATTTCTAGCATTGAACCTATGAAGGTTGAAGAAGCTCTCGAGGATACGGATTGGATAAATGCTAGGCATGAAGAGGCACAAAACTTTGAGGGAAACTAAGTGCGGACATTCGTCGAGAATCCCAAGGACAACCAAAACATCATTGGTACCAAATGGGTGTTTCAGAATAAGCAAGATGAGGATGGTCAAGTTGTGCGCAACAAGGAGCGTCTCGTTGGTCAAGGCTACACTCAAGTCGAGGGTATGTACTAGGGTGAGACATATGCCCCTGTTGCTAGACTTGAGTCCATTCGCATTTTACTTGCTTATGCCAATCATCATGATATCACTCTATGCCAAATGGACACTAAGAGTGCTTTTCTAAATGGTGAAATTGAGGAGGAAGTTTATGTTAAACAACCCCCCGTCTTTGTTAATCCTAAGAAACCTAATCGATCATGTCTACAAACTTCATAGAGCTCTTAGTCTTAAACAAGCTCCTAGAGCATGGTATAAATGCTTGACCAAGTTCCTTATCGAAAAAGGTTTTGAAATTGGGAAGATCGATTCTACACTTTTTTTACTAAAAGGGTTAATGGTGAATTATTTGTGTGCCAAATTTATGTCGATGATATCATATTTGGTTCTACTAACCCTCATTTTAGTGAAAAGTTTGGAAGGTTAATGTCGGAGAAATTTGAGATGTCTATGATGAATGAACTCAAATTTTTCCTTGGTTTGCAAATCAAGCACACTAAGGAAGGTACCTTTGTCTCTCAAACAAAGTATACCCAGGATCTTTTCAAGAAGTTCAACATGCAAGAAAGCAAAGGTATGAAAGCACCCATGCCTACTAGTGGACATCTTGACTTGACTAAGGATGGCAAACTGGTTGACCAAAAGGTTTATCTCTCTATGATTGGTTCATTATTATATATATGTGCCTCCCGTCCCGATATTATGCTAAGTGTGTGCATGTGTGCATGATATCAAGCGACCCCTAAAGAGTGTCATCTTAAGGCCAGGAAAAGGATAGTGAGATACTTAATTCATACACCAAACTTTGGCATTTGGTATCCTAAGAGGTCATCTTTTTATCTTGTTGGCTAGTCCGATTCAGACTATGCCGGTGACAAGGTTGATAGAAAGACCACTTCGGGTACTTGTTAATTTCTTGGTAGATCCCTTGTGTCTTGGTCCTCCAAAGAAACAAAACTCGGTATTCTTACCCACTACCAAAGAGTAATACATTGCCGCGGGATCATGTTGTGCTCAATTACTTTGGATTACCCAAACTCCTAAAGATTATGGGATACATGTGAAACATGTTCCATTGCTTTTTGAAAATGAGAGTTCTATTAAGATTGCTCATAATCCCGTGCAAAATTCTCGAACTAAGTATATTGAATTTTGTCATCATTTCATTCGTGATCATGTTGCAAAGGGAGACATCAATGTTAAGCATGTTTGTACCGATAAGCAATTGGCGGATATATTTACCAAACTGCTTGATGAGAAAGTGTTATGTCATTTGAGAGGTGAATTGAATAGCATTGACGCCTCAAACTTGGAGTAGAAACTCCATTTGGATACATGCAAGGCATGAGCATTCTTATGACAAATCCTTGATATTTCTCTTATGATGATGATCATATGTCTTGGATCTATATTTGTACCCTTGCATGTTATTAACCCTTGTAGGTACTTGGATGAGCCTAAATCTATGGGATTGCGAGCCACTCAATTTTTGCGCAATCTCCACATCATCAAGTTCCTATGGTTTGGTTGTTGAAAACAAGGAAGCATGCACTCACTCAACATATCCTTTGACTATTTCAATATGTCAAATTTTAATTGGTATCTAATTTCATGATTGTCAACTTGGATACACAAGTGCTCTTCCTTGCAAGACTAACCCATGTAGGAAGATGAACTTGAACTGCAAAGGGTGCTCCCAACTACAACAACCTTGAGCATCCAATATAAGTTCAACTACATGATCAAGATCAACACCACAACCCAAGGTATGTCATTCCACCTTAGAGAAGTTTTACTCCAAGTCATGAAGTAAAACAACTCAAGAAGATGCGAAAACATCAAAATGCTTAAATGAAAAATGGTAACCCCATTTTGAGCTTAAACGTAAGAGTATGACCTATGATCAAGTGATCTCACTTGACTCGTAAGTCAATATACACTAACATAGGTGACTATGTCACCGACCATCTCTAGATGAAGTTCTCTAGTGTTCTTGTGGCCCTTGTATTTCCTTTGCATGTTTTCTTGCTAAGTGTTTCCCTTCTAAAACAAAAAAAACTTCATCTAGATGTCTATCGTCTCTTTTTGTTTCTTTTATTTGTCTGTTAAACTTCTGTGTTAAATTCTTTGCAAATCTTTCTGCTAATTCCCTGCAAATCCTTGTGAAATTTCATTTGCCAAGTGAGATGAGATGAAAAAAATTCCTCTGCGTTGAACTTGGACTCGCCGATCCAAGCCTATCGGCTAGACCAAAATACAAGCACTGGAACGCGTCGGTGCTATACAAACGGTTGATAACCCCTTTCCGCGACGGCATTTGGAATCATCGCCAAGTGAGTGTGGGCGATAGGGGAGTCCTTGCTACGTCTTGAGCTTGGGTTGGTTTTCCTTGAAGAGGAAAGGGTGATGCAGCAATAGTAGCGTAAGTATTTCCCTCAGTTTTTGAGAACCAAGGTATCAATCCAATAGGAGGCTCCTCAAAAGTCCCACGCACCTACACAAACAAACAAAGAACTCGCAACCAACGCAAAAAAGGGGTTGTCAATCCCTTCACGGCCACTTGCGAAAGTGAGATCTGATAGAGATAGTATGATAAGATAAAAATATTTTTGGTATTTTATAATATAGATGCAAAAAGTAAAGATGCAAATAAAAGTAGATTGAAAGCTTATATAATAAAAGATAGACCCGGGGGCAAAGGTTTCACTAGTGGCTTCTCTAAGGATAGCATAAGTATTACGGTGGGTGAACAAATTACTGTCGAGCAATTGATAGAAAAGCGAATAATTATGAGATTATCTAGGCATGATCATGTATATAGGCATCATGTCTGTGACAAGTAGACCGACTCCTGCCTGCATCTACTACTATTACTCCACACATCGACCGCTATCCAGCATGCATCTAGATTATTAAGTTCATAAGACCAGAGTAACGCATTAAGAAAGATGACATGATGTAGATGGATAAACTCATGCAATATGATATAAACCCCATCTTTTTATCCTCGATGGCAACAATACAATACGTGCCTTACAACCCTTTTTGTCACTGGGTAAGGACACCGCAAGATTGAACCCAAAGCTAAGCACTTCTCCCATGGCAAGAAAGATCAATATAGTAGGCCAAACCAAACTGATAATTCGAAGAAACTTGCAAAGATAACTCAATCATACATAAAAGAATTCAGAGAAGATTCAAATATTTCTCATAGATAAACTTGATCATAAACCCACAATTCATTAGATCTCGACAAACACACCGCAAAAAGAGTTTACATTGAATAGATCTCCACAAGAGAGGGGGAGAACATTGTATTGAGATCCAAAAAGATAGAAGAAGCCATCTAGCTAATAACTATGGACCCGAAGGTCTGTGGTAAATTACTCACAACTCATTGGAGGGGCTATGGTGTTGATGTAGAAGCCCTCCGTGGTCGATACCCCCTCCGGCGGAGCGCCGGCGAAGGCTCCAAGATGGGATCTCGCGGATATAGAAGGTTACGGCGGTGGAAATTGTTTTTCGTTGGCTCCCTGGATGTTTTCGGGGTACGTGGGTATATATAGGAGGAAGAAGTATGTCGGTGGCCACTCGTGGGGCCCAGGAGACAGGGGCGCGCCCAAGAGGGGTGGGCATGCCCTCCTATCTCCTGGCCGCCTCATTTGCTTCTTAACTTGCACTCCAAGTTCTCCGGAACATGTTCGTTCCAAAAATCACGCTCCCGAAGGTTTCATTCCGTTTGTACTCCGTTTGATATTCCTTTTCTTCGAAATACTGAAATAGGCAAAAAAAATAGCAATACGGGCTGGGCCTCCGGTTAGTAGGTTAGTCCCAAAAAATGATATAAATGTGTAAAATAAAGCCCATAAATATCCAAAAGGGGTAATATATTAGCATGGAACAATAAAAATTTATAGATACGTTGGAGACGTATCAAGCATCCCCAAGCTTAATTCCTCCTCGTCCTCGAGTAGGTAAATGATAAAACAGAATTTTTGATGTGGAATGCTACCTAGCATAATTCTCAATGTATTTTTCTTTATTGTGGCATGAATGTTCAGATCCAAATGATTCAAGATAAAAGCTTATAAAACATAAAAATAATAATGCTTCGAAGCATACTAACAAATATTCATGTCCTATCAAAATAACATAGCCAAAGAAAGCTTATCCCTACAAAATCATATAGTTAGGCCATGCTTCATTTTCATTACACAAAATACTCCCATCATGCACAACCCCGGTTTCAGCCAAGCAATTGGTTCATACTTTTTAACGCGCTTCAGCTTTTTCGACTCTTACGCAATACATGAGCGCAAGCCATCGACATAGCATTATGGTGGTATATGGTGGTGGTTGTGAGGAAAAAAAGGGAGAAGATAGTCTCACATCAACTAAGAATATTAACGGGCTATGGAGATGCCCATCAATAGATATCAATGTGAGTGAATAGGGATTTCCATGCAACGGATGCACTAGAGCTATAAATATATGAAAGCTCAACAAAAGAAACTAAGTGGGTGTGCATCCAACTTGCTTGCTCACAAAGACCTAAGGCATTTTGAGGAAGCCCATCATTGGAATATACAAGACAAGTTCTATAATGAAAAATTCCCACTCAGTATATGAAAATGACAACATAGGAAACTCTCTATCATGAAGACCATGGTGCTACTTTGAAGCACAAGTGTGGAAAAAGAGATAGTAGCATTATCCCTTCTCTCTTTTTCTCTCATTTTATTATTTTATTTTATTTTCTTTTTCTTTCTTTCTTTTTTTCTTTTGGCCTTTCTCCCCTTTTTTCTCTTTTTCTTTTTGGCCTTTTCTTTTTTTATTTTTCTTTTTAAAGTCCGAAGTCTCATCCCGACTTGTGGGGGAATCATAGTCTTCATCATCCTTTCCTCACTGGGACAATGCTCTAATAATGAAGATCATCACACTTTTATTGATTTACAACTCAAGAATTACAAATCAAAACTAGAACAAGATGACTCTATATGCATGCCTCCGGCGGTGTACCGGGATATGCTATGAATCAAGAGCGATATGTATGAAAATTATGAAGGTGGCCTTGCCAAAAATACGATGTCAACTACATGATTATGGAAAGAGCAATATGACGATGATGAAGTGTGTCATAATAAACGGAACGGTGGAAAGTTGCATGGCAATATATCTCGGAATGGCTATGGAAATGCCATAATAGGTAGGTATGGTGGCTGTTTTGAGGAGGGTAAATAATGGGTGCATGATACCGGCGAAAGTTGCGCGGTATAATAGAGGCTAGCAAAGTGGAAGGATGAGTGTGCGTATATCCATGGACTCACATTAGTCATAAAGAACTCATATACTTACTGCAAAAGTCTACTTGCCCTCGAAGCAAAGTACTACTACGCATTCTCCTAGGGGAAGGGTTGGTCGGATTTAACCATCGCGCGATCCCGACCTCCACTCATAAGGAAGGCAATTAAAAGAGCACCTCATGCAACAAATTTGTCACACAACTTTTACCAAACGTGCATTCTACGGGGCTTGCCAACTTCAACACAAGTATTTCTCAATTTCATAATTACCCACTAGCATGACTGTAACATTACTACCTCTATATCTCAAGACAATTATCAAGCATCAAATTGATCCTAGTGTTTTATGCACTTTCTATGATAGTTTTTATTATACCCAACTTGAATGCTCACCATTCTAGGACCAATTTATAACCATAGCAAATACCATGCTGTTCTAAAAGACTCTCAAAATAATATAAGTAAAGCATGAGAGACTAGCAATTTCTACAAAATTAAGCCACCGCCGTGCTCTAAAAGATATAAGTGAAGCACTAGAGCAAGAACTATCAAGCTCAAAAGATATAAGTGAAGCACATAGAGTATTCTTGCAAATTCTAATCAAGTGGGCTTCTCCCAAAAGGTGTGTACAGAAAGGATGATTGTGGTAAACTAAAAAGCAAAGACTAATATAATACACGACGCTCCAAGCAAAACACATATCATGTGGTGAATAAAAATATAGCTCCAAGTAAAGTTACCAATGAACGAAGACGAAAGAGGGGATGCCTTCCGGGGGCATCTCCAAGCTTAGGATTTTGGCTATTCTTGAATATCTTGGGGTGCCATGGGCATCCCCAAGCTTAGGCTCTTGCCACTCCTTATTCCATAGTCCATCAAATCTTTACCTAAAACTTGAAAATTTCACAACACAAAACTCAACAGGAAATCTTATAAGCTCCGTTAGTGAAAGAAAACAAAACCACCACATAAGGTACTGTAATGAACTCATTATTTATTTATTTTGGTGTTAAACCTACTGTATTCCAAGTTCTCTATGGTTCATACCACTTAATACTAGCCATAGATGCATCAAAATAAGCAAACAACACACGGAAAACAGAATCTGTCAAAAACAGAACAGTCTGTAGAAATCTGTAACTAACGCAAACTTATGTAACTCTAAAAATCCTAAAAACATAGGAAGTCCTGGAAAATTTTTCTATTGATCATTAGCAAAAAGAATCAACGCAAAATAACCTTTCTGTGATTTAACAAAACTAAATTCGTGCGTGCAAAGTTTCTGTTTTTCAGCAGAATCAAATCAACTATCATCATAGGTTATCCTATAGGTTCTACTTGGCATAAACACTAATTAAAACATAAAAACACATCTAAACAGAAGGTAGATGCAAAATTTATTACTAATCAGAAACAAAAACAAAAAACACAAATAAAATTGGGTTGCCTCCCAACTAGCGCTATCGTTTAACGCCCCTAGCTAGGCATAAAAGCGAAGATAGATCTAAGTAGTGCCGTCTTTGGCAATCAATTCATAATTAGCTCGCATGATAGATTCATAAGGTAATTTGACTTTCTTTCTTGGAAAGTTCTCCATGCCTTTCCTTAATGGAAATTGGAATCTAATATTACCTTCCTTCATATCAATAATCACATCAATTGTTCTAAGGAAAGGTCTACCAAGAATAATAGGGCAAGAAAGATTGCAATCTATATCAAGAACGATAAAATCCACGGGCACCAAATTTCTATTCGCAACAATGAGAACATCATTGATCCTTCCCATTGGCTTTTTAATGGTGGAATCCGCAAGGTGCAAATTTAAAGAGCAATCATCAAGATCATGGAAGCCTAGAATATCACATAAAGTTTTCAGAATCGTGAAACACTAGCACCCAAATCACACAAAGCAAAACACTCATGATCTTTAATTTTAATCTTTATAGTAGGTTCCCACTCATCATTAAGTTTTCTAGGTATAGAAACTTCCAAATTAAGTTCTTCATCATAAGATTGCATCAAGGCATCAACGATATGTTTGGTAAAAGCTTTATTTTGACTATAAGCATGAGGGGAATTAACAACGGATTGCAACAAGGAAATACAACCTTCTAAAGAACAATTATCATAATAAAATTCCTTGAAATCCGAGATAGTGGGTTCAATACTATTTAAAGTCATGACCTCTCCAATCTCACTTTTACCAAATTTAGCATCAAGATCTAAAAACTCCGAATTATTGGGACGCCTTCTAACTAAAGTTGACTCATCTCCAGTCCCATTATTTTCAAGATTCATATTGCAAAACAAAGATCTAATAGGGGACACATCAATAACTTTAAGATCTTCATCATTATTTTCATCTAACTTTTCTGGTTTGGCAGCCATCTTATTGACTAAGGTAGCTTGCTTATCAGAAATTTGGGCTATAGCATTCTCAAGCCAGGTAATTTGAGAGTTCACACCATAAAATTCTTTATTCATATCGTCAAGCTCCTTATTCATGAATCCCAAAAAACCTTTTTGTTCTTTAAGCTCTTTTCTGAAGAAATTATTATGCTCAAATTGCAAAGTCATAAAGCTTCTAATATTTGATTCAGTCTCTTCCAACCTTCTAAGAAGGAGGTCGGTACTCCTAGGCAAAGCCATAAAGATAAATAGGCACACAAGCAAACAGAAAAAGGCAAGCGAAAAAAAGAGAGGAGAAGATTGGGAAAGAGAAGGCAAATAAAACGGCAAGGGTGAAGTGGGGGAGAGGAAAGTGAGAGGCAAATGGCAAATAATGTAAATGCGAGGGAGATGTGTTTGTGATGGGTACTTGGTATGTCTTGACTTGAGCGAAGACCACCCCGGCAACGGCGCCAGAAATCCTTCTTGCTATGTCTTGAGCTTGCGTTGGTTTTCCTTGAAGAGGAAAGGGTGATGCAGCAATAGTAGCGTAAGTATTTCCCTCAGTTTTGAGAACCAAGGTATCAATCCAAGAGGAGGCTCCTCAAAAGTCCCACGCACCTACACAAACAAACAAAGAACTCGCAACCAACGCAATAAAGGGGTTGTCAATCCCTTCACGGCCACTTGCGAAAGTGAGATCTGATAGAGATAGTATGATAAGATAAATATATTTTTGGTATTTTATAATATAGATGCAAAAGTAAATATGCAAATAAAAGTAGATTGAAAGCTTATATGATAAAAGATAGACCCGGGGGCCATAGGTTTCACTAGTGGCTTCTCTCAAGATAGCATAAGTATTACGGTGGGTGAACAAATTACTGTCGAGCAATTGATAGAAAAGCGAATAATTATGAGATTATCTAGGCATGATCATGTATATAGGCATCACGTCCGTGACAAGTAGACCGGCTCCTGCCTGCATCTACTACTATTACTCCACACATCGACTGCTATCCAGCATGCATCTAGAGTATTAAGTTCATAAGAACAGACTAACGCATTAAGAAAGATGACATGTTGTAGTGTATAAACTCATGCATTATGATATAAACCCCATCTTTTTATCCTCGATGGCAACAATACAATACGTGCCTTGCAACCCTTTTTGTCAGTGGGTAAGGACACCGCAAAAATTGAACCCAAAGCTAAGCACTTCTCCCATGGCAAGAAAGATCAATCTAGTAGGCCAAATCAAACTGATAATTCGAAGAGACTCGCAAAGATAACTCAATCATACATAAAAGAATTCAGAGAAGATTCAAATATTTCTCATAGATAAACTTGATCATAAACCCACAATTCATAGGATCTCGACAAACACACCGCAAAAAGAGTTTACATCGAATAGATCTCCACAAGAGAGAGGGAGAACATTGTATTGAGATCCAAAAAGAGAGAAGAAGCCATCTAGCTAACAACTATGGAACCAAAGGTCTGTGGTAAATTACTCACAACTCATCGGAGGGGCTATGGTGTTGATGTAGAAGCCCTCCGTGGTTGATTCCCCCTCCGGCGGAGCACCGACGAAGGCTCCAAGATGGGATCTCGCGGATACAGAAGGTTACGGCGGTGAAAATTGTTTTTCGTTGGCTCCTCGGTGTTTTCGGGCACGTGGGTATATATAGGAGGAAGAAGTACGTCGGTGGCGCTTGGGGGCCAGAGAGGGGGCGCGCCCGGGAGGGTGGGCGCGCCCTCCTATCTCCTGGCCGCCTTGTTTGCTTCTTGACTTGCACTCCAAGTTCTCCGGATCACATTCGTTCCAAAAATCACGCTCCCGAAGGTTTCATTCCGTTTGGACTCCGTTTGATATTCCTTTTCTTCGAAATACTGAAATAGGCAAAAAAATAGCAATACGGGTTGGGCCTCCAGTTAGTAGGTTAGTCCCAAAAAATGATATAAATGTGTAAAATAAAGCTCATAAACATCCAAAAGGGGTAATATAATAGCATGGAACAATCAAAAATTATAGATACATTGGAGACGTATCAGTCCTTGCCACACGACCCAGAAACCGTCAGGGATAGGTCATCCTGGCACACAGGCTGGGGGAAAATGAGCTCGTGTGCGATCAGGCGAGGCATCGAAACCCAATCATTTTCGTTTGTATGTACATCCCACATGGTGAATCCCAGAAAAACATTTCCGTTCGTATGTATATCACACAACAGTCAATCCAAGGAGTACGTTTCAGTTCTTATGTACGTCCCACACAGTCAATTCAGGGAAAACGTTTCCGTTCGTATGTACATCCCACACAGTCAATCCAGGGAAAACGTTTCCGTTCGTATGTACATCCCACACAGGTTTATGTATTGGCTCGTGTGTGATAGGTGTAACTATCACACACCCTCTGCCTTGGTTAAACGTTTGCTTTTATCAACTACACCTCACACGATTTGATGAAGAAAACTGTGTGGCATTGGGCTATCCATCACAAGCACTTTTACTTCTAGAACCGTTTGCAAAGTTCCATGACCCATTTAGCAGGTTTATTAGTTTACAATTAATAGTTCCAGTATTACGGTAATTCAAATTTCATATCGAACATTTGTTTGCCAATTTCATATCAGGCACATAGATGTATTTTAACATCACAGTACGATAGCTGCCTGAAAACAGCATATTACAACATATAGCTAGTTCAACTTCATAATAGCAATATTAGAACAATATATTCATTTCCCTAAGCGAGATCATCTAGGCTCGTCTTATCCACCTCTGCTTTTAGTTCAGTAAGAACCTGTTTTGCACTGGCCAACTGGGAAAGTACATCCTCCTTCGCCAACACCATCTTAGCAAAGTCTGATTTACAAAATCTGAGCCCAGTCTCAACCTTCCTCTTTTTATCCCGCATCTTCAAATATTCTTCAGCGTTGACAACACTTTCTCTAATCCTGCCTTTGTTCTCTTCCTGGTACATGCTCCAGAGCTTTGCTAGGCACATCTTCAAAGACTGTGGCCACTCTTGATCAACCCACTCCAAGTAAGAACACTTCCGTTCATCCTATAATAATTTAAACTATATCAGTAACAATTATAGGGAAAATGGGTTTATAGCAACATAGAAAATCACTAATACTTATTTTAAAAAACTAAAGAAACATGTTAATTATGATATATCTTCTCAAAAAGATCAATGTGCAAATGGATTAATTGCTACTGAGACAACGACCAAATTCTGAAACATCAGAAGCTATAATTAACTACAACTACGCTACAAGTTCTTACAAATAACAAATTGAACATTTTAAGAGGAAGGTAAATATAACTACAACAGCATAGCGATAGTGTTTTGATGATAACAAATTGATACTAACATGTGTGTCCATGCACAAATTTAGTAACATAGAACTAATAGCACTAAGGCCGTCCACTATGTATGACAAAACCAGTGTAAAGAGAACTGTTGCTACATCTCGCTCCGGTGTCCTGCACTAGCAAGCCGATGCAGCGGAAAAAAATCAGGGACCCAAACTCCGGAGCACCTAGTTGCTCCGATGCCCAGTTCCATCGTGTCATAACAATTTAGTACTTTACTCCTTTGCTGCTCGGATGTGTGGACAAGTTGGCTGCACAGACTGCTGAAGCGGCGCCAAATAATTTTCTAGTGGCACCGCTGATGAGATGGCAACATTTTTATATACTAGGTACAAACTGTGACATTATCTTAGGATGCATTTGGTTGAAGGTGTGGTATGAATGGGTTGGGACCGTTACAGTGTCTGAATCACATCTAACAAATGATTTGTAACAACAAAAGAGGGTCTAACCTTCTTTGCACATGCCAGAAACTTCCTCCCACTGTCCACAGATTCAAACGCAACTAGCTTCATGCATGGAGACTGATGGTGACAACGAGCAGACAGTCTTCAGCTACCCTGCTCCACTCATTGCAACTGACGGTCCTAGGGAACTACAAGAGGAAAAAATGACTCAAATCGACCGCCGGGTAAAAAATCCTTCATTCCAAGTCATAGACCGAGAGAGAGAATGGCATACCCGGGTGGTGAAGGAGTCGTCGTCGGAGGAGGAACCGCTAGAGA
Organism: Aegilops speltoides; assembly: GCA_021437245.1. NCBI lineage: Eukaryota > Viridiplantae > Streptophyta > Magnoliopsida > Poales > Poaceae > Aegilops > Aegilops speltoides. The sequence continues at coordinate 427,088,415 of CM038141.1, read as the reverse complement.
GGTCTTTGAAGAAGACCATGGCGACCCCGGCGGTAGGATGCGAAATGGCGAAAGCGAGGAAGCGGCTATATCTTAGGAAGGAAGGAAGGGGGAAATAGGGGAAATGTGACTTGTGGTCGGGGAGAAAAGGGGGTGGGGAAGGAGGGTAAATATTTCGGTGGTAGGACAAAAATTTCGAAATGTGGAGGGAAACTTTGCGCGTGGTGCCGCCGGACACCATTCACTTTGAATGACAGTGTGCATCACAAACGATTCTTCTGCTTTACAAACATGTGATGAGTTTGATAATTCAAATTTTGGTGGAAATTTCTCCGGGTACGTCATTGCATAATTTAACATCGCTTGCTAATTTGGGCACACAAAAGAGTGTATAGCAAACAGACCACACTTACTGACACTACTGGAATCAAGATCTTTGCTGTCAGCTAGCTCTAACAAAGTGCAGGCCTTACCGCCACTTAAAGACCACACTTACTGACACTTACCGCCGTGCATGCCTTTGCCGTCAGCCATGGCTGACGGCAAAGTTCCTGATTCCCGTAGTGTGAACCGAGCAATTTTAGTAATTAAACAGAGCCAGTTGACCTAAACATTGCTCTAACAAAAGACCATTATTAAAAACAAAGCCTAAGTACGCATAATTTTAACCAATCCGCCGTCGCGCCGGCCTATGCATCACCGGTGTGAGAAGACACGTTGATGACTTGTCCTGGCGACATGCCGCCGTTGGTGGACTCCGCGTCCCCCCTGCGGAAGTTGACCGTGTCCTTATCCTCGTCCTCGTCCTCGACGCTGCCCTCAAGGTTGTAGTACTCGTAGTAGTGGCTGCGCCAGAGCTCGCGTTGGTACTGCACCACCGATTCCTCGACGGACGTACTCTTGTCTACCTCAACCTGGGCCACGCGCAACTCCTACTCCCGGTGCTCCTCGATCTCCGCCGCCTCCTGCATCTCCAGCTCCCGCTCGGCGACCTCATGAGGAAGCAGGTGCTCCATGGCCACCGCCGCCTTTTCGGATGAGGGTTGCATGCTGGATTTCGAGGTGGCCTGGAATATCTTGGCGTGGATGGCCTCAACCCGGGCCAGGGCGACGTCAGCGGCATGGAAGGCAGCTCAGTAGTAGCTACAGCCGTCTCGGCTACTGCAGCTGCCCTGTCAGCTATTGCAGATGCCCTTTCAGCGGAAGCGGCCGCGCTCAATGCGGATGCAGCGACACTCTCGTCGTAGGCGGTTGCACTCTCGGTGCAGGCGGCGGTACTTGGGGGTTGGCCATCGTACGGGCCTTCATGAAACGTTTCCATGGCGTCATCTTTGCAAGAAGGGGGTGCGGGAATGGGGATCGGGATTTGTGGATTCGGGGGTTGCCGGCACTAGAGCGGACGAGCTGGTGAAGCTTAAGGAGGAAGACTTAAATAGGCCCAAACATTTTCATCACAAACGAGTCCTCCAAAACAACTGTGTGTGATGTTGTAGATATTTTTTATTAGCTGTCAAAGACGAATTTGGAGTAAAGTGGCAACGGATGGTGTTTTAAATGTACGAGAAAGTTTTTAGTACTAATACAACTATCATGTCAAATTTTGGAAAATTTCAGGGGTCATTTGACCTTTTAAGAAATTTAAGTGGTTTTCTAGCCATTTAATGACCGTAATTGAAATTTGAACGTGGGAAATGGATGTCAAGATCAGTCTTGCTTCCCATGGGATAGCGTGTGCAATCCAGGATCTGGAGACTCCTCTACCTGCCGGAGCCACGCTGCAGACTGAATAGAAAAACTATGCAGCTTTCTACATCATAAGGCACCATATTCACCCATATCTAAAGTCTGAGTACTTAGAAGAGGAATCTCCTAGTACTTTGTTTCTAGCCCTCAAAACAAGATATGAACAACAGAAGGCAGTCATTCTGCCAGAAGCACTCGATGATTGGACTCACCTTCGTCTTCAGGATTTCAAGTCCATCGGTGAATACAACCAAAAGGTTCATATGATAAGTTCCAAAGTGCGCTTTTATGGGAAGGAACCTACTGATGCGGAGAAGATAGAGAAAACTTTATCTACTATGCTCCCTTCAGATAGGATCCTCCAGTAGCAATACCGTGCTCGCAACTATACTATCTATTCTGAGCTTATTCATATGTTACTTCAAGCTGAAAAGCATGATTAGCTACATGCTAAGAATGGCTCTCAACGCCAAGTTGGGGCACAACCTCTACCTGATGTTCATATGAATGCCGCGAATAGACAGAAGTTTGATGGTGCCTTTAGAGGCAATCAATCAAATTTCTAGAACAAGCGAAAGCGCTATAGGAACAGGAGGTCTAGGAACTCAGACAAGGGAAAAGGCACTGCAAAAGCCCAAGCATGATAAATCTCTGCTTTGCAACAAGTGTGGATGTTACATGCACCCCACTGACAAGTGCAAGATCCCAAGGCATCTGGTTATGTTGTACCAGCAATCTCAGGGACGCAAAGCACCTCAAGGGAAAAGGTTCGAAGCCAACTTCAACCATCATCCAGATAACGCCAATGGAGCTGGTAGTTCGCATGATGTTCCTCCTAGAGCGAGCAACACCGTGGAATTCCATAAGATAGAGGACCTTGCTGACATAGAGAACATGATGATTGAGTATACCTCAAATGACGTGTTTGGAGACTTCGACTAATCCCACAATCTCCTTAGTGATTTATTTAGCTATGCCCATTTGTAATGTTGTAATAAGAACATAAGTATTATTGTTGTCTTTATATTGTACCAGCACATTTGATATAATAAGATCGTAATTGTACCAACATATTTGATATAAATAAGATTGTATTCTATGTATTTACATGAGATTTTCTTATTTAAAGTTCTTTGTCTTATATATAGTTCTCTACGGTAACAATCTGATGTAAGAGGAATTATGCCTTGTGGATAGTGCATCCACAAACTCCATACTGAGGGAGATGAAATATTTTCAAACTCTGAAAAAGATGAATGGAGATATTCTAACTATCGCTGGACGCGATATGGTAATCGTTGGCACTAGAAATGCCATATTTACCCTCCCAGGCGGCACACAAGTGACAATTGAGGATGCTTTTTTGTATCCCGACTCATCATGTACCCTGATCAATTATCGAGATATCCGTAAAAATGGCTTTCACATTGAAACCCATGAAGACAACAAAGAGGCGTATCTACTCCTCACCAAAGATCACGGATATGGCAAGCAGGTACATGAAAAAATTCCTTCTCTATCGGCTAGTTTGTACTATATGTACATCAAACCCGTAGAACATGTTGCGTACAAAGTTTTCTTTCAGAATGTTGACACATTCAAACCTGGCATGATCGCCTAGGCCATCCCGGGATCGGGATGATGAGAAAAATTACTAGCAATTCCATTGGTCATAATTTACTTGAGTCAAAATTTCCTCAATCTTCAGACTTTGTGTGGACATCTTGTGCCACGGGAAAGCTAATTATGAGGCCCCTCACCTCAAAATACAAGCTGAACCACTTCAATTTCTTGAACGTATTCAAGGAGACATTTGTGGTCCCATCCAACCATTATCTGGACCTTTTCCGGTACTTCATGGTTCTAATTGATGCATTTACACGATGGTCACACATGTGTCTTCTATCCATGCAAAACCATGCATTTTCCAAGATAATGAGGCAAGTCACTAAGTTACAAGCCCATTATCTAGAAAGTCGAATTAAGTCAATCCGCATGGACAATGCTGCAGAATTCTCCTCACGTGCTTTCAGTTATTATTGCATGGCCCTGGGATTGGAGTTCAGCACTCCGTTCCATATGTCCATACACAAAATGGTTTGGCTGAATCATTGGTTAAAAGGATCAAACTCATTGCAAGACCTTTGTTAATGAATTGCAACTTGCCAACCTCTTGTCGGGGTCATGCGGTTCTACACACTACTAACTTGATACAATTGAGGTCTACTGTATATCATAGTACTTTCCTTCTGCAATTGGCACGTGGAAATCCTCCTAGGATTCCCATCTGCGTAAGTTGGGATGTGCTGCATACATCCTGATCTCACCACCACAGCGGACATCCATGGGCACATAGGAAACTGGGATCTATTTGGGGTACAAATCACCGTCGATTATTAAGTACCTGGAGCCCCTTACCGGGGACCTGTCCACAGCCCGTCACGCTAATTGTATATTTAATGAGGAACACTTTCCAGCATTCTGGGGAGATTTCAAATACCAGAAAGAATGCTTGTAAATTTATTGGAATCCACGTACACAAGAGACTGAACTCCAAGTTTGGAAAATCATTAATTTGCAACATCTTGCAAATAACTTGCCAGATTCATTTACTGATTTAAAAGGTGTTACAAAGTCCTTAAATCCGGCCAGAAATGCGCCCGAAAGAGTGGAGGTACCAATAAAAACCACTCAACTCCTTGTTCCGAAAAAGAGGGGGAGTAGTACGGCCTTTGACCTGGAATAATCTTCCAACAAGCACTAAAGTAAATCAAGGAGGAAAACCTCGGAGTCAGTAAATGCAAGTCAGCTCAACGTTGATAAACACCTTATGGGTAGTATACACCCAGTGGAAGGGCAACCTCCACAACCCAGCTTCAGTTTGCACACACTGGTTGGGCCATTGGAACACCCACACTCACGCATATTGGGAAATCACGAAGAGTCACTAGGGGTGCAGGAAATTTCCATCAACTATATTGATTCTGGAGAATCTTTTGATTGTAAGTCTACAACTATCAGGATTTATTTTGCTGAAAAAATTGCAGATATCCCTCTCATTGATCACGATCCAAAGACCATCGTTGTGTGCCAAAAGCGCTCTGACTGGCCTAAATGGAAGGACGCCATACAAGCAGAAATTGCCTCGCTTAACAAAAGAAAGGTATTCACTGAAGCAATACCGACACCTCCCAATGTTTTCCCTGCGGGATACAAATGGGTTTTTCTCCGGAAATGGAATGAGGACAATGAGATGGTGAGATACAAAACAAGGCTCATACCACATGGGTTCACGCAGAGACCCGACATTGACTTCAATGAGACATATTATCGTGTAATGAGTGGAACCACTTTCCGATACCTTATATATTTGGCAGTGCAAAATCGTCTATCTATGCAGTTAATGGATGTCGTGACCGCATATCTTTACAGGTCACTAGATTCGGATATGTATATGAAGGTTCCTGATGGAATCTCTATACCAAATACAAGTGCAAAATGCAACATGTATTGTGTAAAACTGAATAAGTCGTTATATGGCTTAAGACAGTTGGCACGGATGTGGTACAACCGACTCAATGAGTTCCTTCTACATAAAGGTTACTCCAATAGTAGTGATTGCCCATGTGTCTTTATCAAAAAGTCCTCTACATGATTTTGCGTCATTTTAGTGTACGTCGATGATCTCAACATCATCGGTAACACACAAGACATTGATGAAGCATGCAATCACCTAAAGATGGAATTTGAGATGAAGGATTTGGGTAAAACGAAATTTTGCTTAGGTATTCAACTTGAGCACATTCCCTCAGGAATTATGGTACACCAGGTTGCCTATATCCAAAAAATATTGGAGAAATTCAGTATGGACAAATCCTACCCATCTAAAACTCCCATGGTGGTTCGCTCTCTAGACGTAGAGAAAGATCCATTCAGGCCAAGGGATGATGGAGAAGAAATATTGGGACCCGAGGTTCCATATCTCAGTGCCATTGGAGCACTCATGTATCTTACAAATTACACAAGACCTGACCTCGCATTTGCAGTGAATCTACTTGCTAGACATAGCGCAACTCCCACCAAACGCCATTGGTCTAGAGTGAAGAATATCTTTCGATATCTCCAAGGCAAAGAATCTTGGCCTATTTTTCCAGTTCCAGAGTAATCAGGACTCTAATATGATTGGATATGTTGATGCTAGCTATTTATCAGATCCCCATAATGCCAGATCACAGTCCGGTTTTGTGTACCTACATGGAGGAACTGCTTTATCATGGAAGTGTTCTAAACAGACTCTGGTGGCAACATCTACCAATCATTCTGAAATTATTTCATTATTTGAGTCATCACGTGAATGTGTGTGGCTTCGCAGAATGATAAGCCACATACAACAGTCATGTGGAATTGGTTATATAGAATCACCTACCATTATCTACGAAGATAATGCGGCTTGTGTTGCACAGATGCTAACATGCTGCATCAAGAGTAATATCACTAAGCACATTTCTCCTAAGTGGTTTTCCCCCCATGAACTTCAGAAAAGTGGGGAAATAAACATCTTGCAAGTTAAATCATGTGAAGACCATGCTGATTTATTTACCAAGTATCTACCAAATTCTACATTCCAGAAATATGTTCATGGAATTGGTATGCGACAACTTCGGGACTTGCAAGTATCAAAGGAGCATCTTCTTGAACTATTCCTATTTACATCATATCGCACTCTTTATATTTGTGAGTTTTTGTTTCAGGTTCTCATCAAGGATCCTATTGAAGAATTTTTGAAGAAGGATCTTTTCAAGGCGATGATACTACAATGGACAATATTGAAGATGATGATCATACCTGGACAATCATATGAAGATTCTACATGGACAAGCGTAGATTAGGGGCGGTGTTGTGATTAATTAGTTTATAGTAATTAGAGGGAAATCTACCCTTGTCCTGCGGCATGCAGTTGCCTTCTGGCAACCGATGCGTCTCTCTTTCCCCTCTCTTCTAAACATTGCATCGGTTCCAACCATCGCGTCTTGTGCGATGTGTCTCCTCCAAACATATATAAGTTGTACTATTTCTATCAATCAATACAAGTTGATCTTTCATCTAAACACATATTAGGGGCGCATTCGCGAACTCAGATAACATATTTTGTCTAGTCGAAAACGGAATCGACATGGGACGAGGAGAGTCCCGATCTCATATATCTATTGCTAAAGTCCTTACATGTGCCATAAAGGACCGGTCATGGTATGCGAATGTCAATTTGTAAAGATCAAAAATAGGGTGTGTACCACTAAAGTTCTTCTACATATGCAATAAAAGACCGGTCATAGTATGTGAAAGTCTGTATTAGGAGTGTGGTTGCCAGCTCAAATAATATCTTGTGTCTATTCTAGAATGGAACCAACATGGGACAAGGAGAGCACCGATCCCAGATGTGTATTTCTAAAGTCCTTCTACCTAGGCCATAAAAGACCGGTCATGGTATGTGAATGTCAAAATGTAAAGATCCGAAATCGGGTGTATGCCACTAAAGTTCTACTACATATGCAATAAAGACCAGTCATAGTATCTCAACATCCATATTTGGGGTACGGTTGGCATCTCAAGTAATATCTTGTCTCTAGTCGAGAATGGAATCGGCATGGCACAAGGAGAGTCTCAATCTCATATGTGTATTGCTAAAGTCCTTCTACCCAGGCCATAAAAGACCAGTGATGGTATGTGAATGTCAATATGTCAAGATCGGAAATCTGGTGTGTGCCTGATACGTCTCCAACGTATCTATAACTTTTGATTGTTCCATGCTATTATATTATCCATCTAGGATGTTTTATTTGCATTTATATGCCATTTTATATGATTTTGGGACTAACCTATTAACCTAGAGCCTAGTGCCAGTTTCTGTTTTTTTTCCTTGTTTTTGAGTTTTATAGAAAAGGAATACCAAACGGAGTCCAATTGACGTGCCAATTTTTGATGATTTTTGCGGACCAAAAGAAGCCTCCGGAGTAAAAGAGTTGGGCCAGAAGAGTCCCGAGCCGTACACGAGGGTGGGGGCGCACCCTACACTCCTGGGCGTGGGTCCCTATCTCGTGGACGACTCGGAGACCCCCCTGACGTGAGACCTACGCCAAAAATTCCTATAAATACAGAAACCTCCAGAAAATAACCTAGACCAGGAGTTCCGCCGCCGCAAGCCTCTATAGCCACCAAAAACCAATCGGGACCCTATTCCGGCACCCTGCTGGAGGGGGGATCCCTCATCGGTGGCCATCTTCATCATCCCAGCTCTCCCCATGACGAGGAGGGAGTAGTTCACCCTCAGGGCTGAGGGTATGTACCAGTAGCTATGTGTTTGATCTCTCTCTCTCTCTCTCTCTCTCGTGTTCTTGATTCGGCACGATCTTGATGTATCGCGAGTTTTGCTATTATAGTTGGATCTTATGATGTTTCTCCCCCTCTACTCTCTTGTAATGGATTGAGTTTTCCCTTAGAAGTTATCTTATCGGATTGAGTCTTTATGGATTTGAGAACACTTGATGTATGTCTTGCATGTGCTTATATGTGGTGACAATGGGATATTCACGTGATCTACTTGATGTATGTTTTGGTGATCAACTTGCAGGTTCAGTGACCTTGTGAACTTATGCATAGGGGTTGACACATGTTTTCGTCTTGACTCTCCGGTAGAAACTTTGGGGCACTCTTTGAAGTTCTTTGTGTTGGTTGAATAGATGAATCTGAGATTGTGTGATGCATATCGTATAATCATACCCACGGATAGTTGAGGTGACATTGGAGTATCTAGGTGACATTATGGTTTTGGTTGATTTGTATCTTAAGGTGTTATTTTAGTACGAACTTAGGATATATCAAACGGAAAGAATAGCTTCGTGTTATTTTACTACGGACTCTTGAATAGATTGTTCAGAAAGGATAACTTTGAGGTGGTTTTGTACCCTACAATAATCTCTTCGTTTGTTCTCCGCTATTAATGACTTTGGAGTGACTCTTTGTTGCATGTTGAGGGGTAGTTATATGATCCAATTATGTTAATATTGTCGAGAGAACTTGCACTAGTGAAAGTATGAACCCTAGGCCTTGTTTCCTAGCATTGCAATACTGTTTATGCTCACTTTTACCACTTGTTACCTTGCTGTTTTTATATTTCCGGATTACAAAAACCTATATCTATCATCCATATTGCACTTGTATCACCATCTCTTCGCTGAACTAGTGCACCTATACAATTTACCATTGTATTGGGTGTGTTGGGGACACAAGAGAATGTTTGTTATTTGGTTGCAGGGTTGTTTGAGAGAGACTATCTTCATCCCACGCCTCCCACGGATTGATAAACCTTAGGTCATCCACTTGAGGGAAATTTGCTACTGTCTTACAAACCTCTACTCTTGGAGGCCCAACAACGTCTACAAGAAGAAGGTTGTGTAGTAGACATCAGTGCCACTAAAGTTCTAATACATATGCCATAAAAGACCAATCATAGTATGTGAAAGTCCATATTAGGGGTGCAGTTTGCAACCCAAGTAAAATCTTGTCTCTAGTCATAGTATGTGAAAGTCCATATTAGGGGACCGTATGTTTGCAGGGGCCCAATTGCAAGTCAAGCATCCAATCGCAACTAGGAGGAAGTACGTCTTGTAGGGGGGCAGTTGCTAAGTCAACCATCGACTCACAACAGGGATGCGTCGTACTTTTTCAGAGTTTTCCCAATTGCAAGTCAACCATTGACTCGCAACTAGGGAGGCATATGTTTGTAGCGGCCCCAGTTGCAAGCCAACCAACTACTCGTAACTGGGACGTGTCGTACTTTTTTGTAGTTGTCTAGTTGCAAGTCAACCATCGACTCGCAACTAGGGGGTATGTTTGTAGTGGCCCCCTAGTTGCAACTCCACCACCGACATGCAATTGGGTGGCTCCCCTTTTTTGTCCCAGCTACAACTGCATCCTCAATACGCAACCGATTCCAACCCATTTTTGTCTCATTACCATGTCCTCCCTCGGCACGCAACTGGGGGGTTGACCATTTTTGTCCCAGTTGCAAGTCCTCTCTCGACACGTAACTGGGCCTGACCATTTTTTGCCCAATCCATCCTTGATATGCAAATGAATGCCTGTAGCAAGACTGCAATTGGAGACAGGAGAAGGGTTATTAGCCAGTTGCATCTCCCCATTTAAAAAGTATATTCATGATTTTTTTTCATTTTGATCTCTTTTTTGAAAGGTCATGAACATTTTCTTAAAACTATGAAATTTTTAAAAACCATGTTTTTTCAAATTTGTGTTTTAAAAAAATCATGATCTTTTTCCAAATCCATGGACTTTTTTTAGTTTGAAGATTTTTTTGCTATTTTATTCAATCTGTGAACTATTTAAAATTTGCAAATTCCTTTCTAATTAGCGAACATTTTTAAAATTTGCAAATAAGTTTTATTTCGCAGTAATTTTCAAGTAAACTTAAGAAGAAGTTTTCTTTTTAGAGGATAGTTGTCTTTTTTATTGTTATGTGTTTTGACAAGAGCAATCTATTGTAACCGAAAACAATCTTGCTTGGATTATGTGACAGCCTGGTTTTTGCCCTCTCTTCTTTGCCTGATTCTCAGTTGATTTGAATTTGAAACTTGGAGTTTTGAATCTTTTCATTTGGACAACCACATGGGCACCCCTTGGCTTTCACCCAAGTGACTCATTTCCCTCTCTAACCATCATTGCCTCTCTTGTTCAACTCAAAATATTATTTGGAATATTTTTCTTTAATGAAAAATATTCATTTTCCCCTCTTAAACCCTAGATAGCTCAATGTGCTCCAAAGCAACCCCAGTTTTTCTTGCCCATAAAATTCTAAGAAAAATCCCAATTATTCTTTGAACCCTAGGGCACCTTTTTGAGCAAAAATATTTCATCACTTTTTGGAATATTCTTGCTACAGAAAATATTTTCTGTTCTGGACAGAATTGGTAGTTTCTACAACAACTACGGAGGGAGTCCTGGATTAGGGGGTGTCCGGATAGCCGAACTATCACCTTTGGCCGGACTCCTGGACTATGAAGATACAAGATTGAAGACTTCGTCCCGTGTCCGGATGGGACTTTCCTTGGCGTGGAAGGCAAGCTTGGCGACACGGATATGTAAATCTCCTACCATTGTAACCGACTCTGTGTAACCCTAACCCTCTTTGGTGCCTATATAAACCGGAGGGTTTTAGTCCGTAGGACGAACAACAATCATACCATAGGCTAGCTTCTAGGGTTTAGCCTCTCTGATCTCGTGGTAGATCTACACTTGTACTACCCATATCATCAATATCAATCAAGCAGGAATAGGGTTTTACCTCCATCGAGAGGGCCCGAACCTGGGTAAAAACATCGTGTCCCTTATCTCCTGTTACCATCCGCCTAGACACACAGTTCGGGACCCCCTACCCGAGATCCTCCGATTTTAACACCGACATTGGTGCTTTCATTGCGAGTTCCTCTGTGTCGTCATCTTTAGGCCCGATGGCTCCTCCGATCATCAACAATGATGCGGTTCAGGGTGAGACTTTTCTCCCCGGACAGATCTTCATATTCGGCGGCTTTGCACTGCGGGCCAATTCGTTTGGCCATCTGGAGCAGATTGAAAGCTACGCCCCTGGCCATCAAGTCAGATTTGGAAGTTTGAACTGTACGACTGACGTCCGCGGAGACTTGATCTTCGACGGGTTCGAGCCACAGCCAAGTGCGCCGCACTGTCACGATGGGCATGATCTAGCTCTGCCGCCGGACAGTGCCCTGGAGGCCGCACAAGTGTCCGCTCCGACCCTTAGCTCGGAGCCGACTGCGCCGATCGTGGACGGGAGGCTGGACACCGCCTCGGGGGCTGCTATCTCTACGGCGATTGAGCCGAACACCAACCCTGTCCTTTGCGAAGCTCGTGACTCCAAAGTGTCGGACTCCTCTCCGGACTCCGAACCTTCTACGCCCCTGCCAATCGAATCCGATTGGTGCCGATCATGGAGTTCACTGCTGCGGACATCTTTCAGCACTCGCCCTTTTGCGACATCCTGAATTCGCTAAAGTTTCTCTCTTTATAAGGAGAGCCCTGGCCGGATTATGGTCAGGAAGGTTGGGATGCGGACGACAAAGAAATTCAAAGCCCACCCACCACCCACTTCGTAGCCACTTTCGATGATTTAACCGACATGCTCGACTTCGACTCCCCACAAAGTCTAGATCATATGATGAAAAGAGATCTTCTAGTCGTGATCGAAACTGCTACAATTGTGGAAGACCCGGACACTACTCAAATGAGTGTTCGACTCCCCACAAGAGAAGAGAAGAATCTCCAAGAAGAAGAAGCTCAAGAGAAGAGTCGCCTCGAAAAGAGAGAAGGAGTAGAGATGATCGTTATGAACGAAGATCCTCTCGGAGAAGCAAGGATTCGGAAAGGAAAGACAAGTCATCAAGGAGCTACACAAGAAGAAAACATCAAGCTCATGTTGGTGAATGGGTTTCCGGCTCCGACTCCGACAATCACTCTGAAAGAAGCTATCACTCCAACTCCGAATACAGTCAAGATGAAGGTGTTGCCGGTCTTGCTCTCGTGTCCTCCAACTCCAACTCCTATGACATATTTAATTCACCAAATGAGGGAATTGGAAGATGCTTCATGGCAAAAGGCCCCAAGGTACCACACCCTGAATTTGTTGACTTTGATAGTGATGAGGATGACTTTCTTGGTGAAGATGAGCTTTTACATGATAAATCTAGTGAGCTTAGTAATGATGAACATGCTAGTAGTCTTTATAGTCGAGAAGAGTCGAATGACAATGCTATGAAGGAGATTGAGCGTCTAACTAAAGAACTAAACACTCTTAAGTTAGCTCATGAAACAACTCAAGAAGATCATAGAGAGCTCCTAAGATCTCATGAGTACGCTTCGAGAAGCTCAATCTAGAGCAAGAACATGAGTTTCTAAAAGCTATCAATGACGATCTTCGAAAGAAGAGTTCTTCATATCTTGCCAAACGACTTCTCTTGTCTAATTTCTTGCCACCTATTAAAACTAAGCATGACAAGCATAAGAAAAATTCTTCATCTAGTAGTAACAATAATCATGCTAAATCAAATGTTGTTACTTCTAGTAATTCTCTTGATTCCACTAACAATGTTTCAAGCCAAGTTTCACTTGAGCAAGAAAATAGTCTATTGAAAGGGATTATAGAGAAAGGTGTCTACAAGAGCCTTGCCGGAAGCAAGAGCTTCGAGGAAATTGTTCGCAAACAAGGAAGACACCGGAAGAATCAAGGAATTGGTTTTGAGCGAAAGTTCAACGCCGAGGGTGTTGAATGGGAAGAAGGTCAATATTCCACTCCAAAGTTTGTTTCTCAAAAGGAGAAGTATGATCCTACTTCTTCCAATGTGGAACAAGCTCAAGATGACCTTCCACCACAAGACCACAAGCTAAAAGGCAAGGACAAGCTTCAAGAGGAGATTGATGCATTCATTGAAGCACCCAAGGCCATGGTCAAGTGGGTTCCCAAGGCAACGTCAAGTTCTACTTCGACAAGCTCAACTACTACCCCAAGGATTCCCATCAAGATGATGTGGATCCCGAAGAAGAAGAACTAGAGAGTTCTTGAGGGTGACTCCGCCAACATACTTCACTCACATTCATTTTGGCAAAGAACTTGTGCAATCAACTTCCACATCTTGCACTAGTTCATGGAGTCACAAACCCTCATGTTGGTAAGTCAAGGGACAAGGTAATCATTGCTTTCATGGACATCATCTATTGTGTACTTCAATCTATGTCCATGGATATCCTTGTTTGTTCCTTGTGGGACTAACCCATGTAGGTATTGAAAGTGCCCGAATCCAAAGGATTGCTCCCAACTCTTGATGATCTTCATCAACATTGAGCATCCACATCTTCAACATCTACATGAAGTCTTCAACGACAACCCAAGGTTAGTTTGACCCTTTAAAAGGGGTTCTCACATCAAGGGGGAGCTTTGCTCTAAAGAAATGAGCTAAAGCATCTTCAAATGATGTGAACACATTAATGCTTTATGGAAAAGTGGTAACCCCACTTGTGCTTAAACGATGGGTATGACCTATGATCAAATGTTCTCATTTGACTCCTAAGTCAATATACTCATATATAGATGACCTAGTCATCGCCAAATTGTGTGCTAGTAGCTAGTGTTTTGTTTGTGCATGTTTGACACATATTTTATTTGCTATCTTATTGTGTGAGCATGTTGGATGCATGATTTTATCCATTCGAGGACATCCATTTGTTGCTTTGGTCTTTTGGATTTTCTTTTTGACCAAATGGATGGACAAGAATGCCTAAGTTCCTCCCTAGCTATCTATGCTTTCTTGTCTCAAACTCTATTCATGCTTATATCACAAACTTTGAACAAGACTTTTTGGACGGACCGAGTGAGGAGCACTCGAGCCACCGATCCGTCAAAAGCCTAACTTCCAAAACCTTCTAAGTACTTTCGGTCAAACCAATATACTCAAATCGGACGCATCAAGTCACTTGGATTGATCTAGGTTTTCATCTCGGTGAAACCGAGTTGTAAATTTTGGCGTGACCGAAGTGTGTAACTGCACGCAGTTAACCATCTCGGTCCCACCGAGTTTTCCAACTCGGTCCCACCGACAGCCAAGGGTATATATACCCGAGGACAGCGCGTTGATTACTTCTTCAAAACGCCTCGCCCTCAAACCCTTATTTGCCGTCGCCGTGGTCTCCGGATCGTCTCCGCCGTCGCTTTGGCGCCCGCCGCTGGTCTCCATCGCCGTCAACGGACAATCTCATCGCGCCGTTGCGCCAGAGTGAAACTCCACCAGATTGGGTGAGTTTCATCCTCTCGTCTTCAACCTCTGATTCTATGCACGATAGGTTTTGCCTAGCTTCTTGCCAAGATTGAAATCTTCCTGTCCAGCAGATTAGATCATAGAACAAAATTCGAGTGAAAATTTTAGGGTTAGGTTTCCGCGAACACATCTCGGTGTGACCGATTCTACATTCTCGGATGACCGATTTGGCCTCTGCCATTGACCGCACTTTTCGGTTAAACCGAAGTTGTGCAAATCGGTAAGACCGAAGTGAGGATTTAGTGAAACCCTAGTGCTCTCGGCTAGACCGAAACCCATTTCGGTCCAACCGAAAGTGGTGTGTATGGTCTGTTTAGGCACTTCGGATTCACCGAATTTTTAGACTCGGTCGACCGAAATGCATTCTGTGAAAACCTAAAACTAATGTTTGAACTCATTCTTTTGTAAAATCCTCTGCAGTTTGTGATAACTCTTCTATTCTGCCTATACCTATTCTTTTCACAGGTTGTCAGTCATGTCTGATGCAAGTGACAGCCGAACAGGTCTGAATCACCGGTTGAGATTCCAGAGGCGATTACAAGTCCCAAGCAAGCAGTTTTTCAGATGATGGAGAGAGGAGCACTCCAAGTGGATTGCCTCCAGCTGCCACAAGGGCCAGGAAGAAGAGGAATTCTGATGAGGAAGACTCTGACTTTGTTGCAGATGAGGAGATAACTTCCAAGCTTAAGAGGAAAGTGGTTGCCAAAGGCTATCAAGGGCAACAAGCAAAGAAAGGCACCAGCAAAGAGAAGAAATCCACAGTTGCAAAGAAGCTGAGCATGGAAGAAGAAACCTCCAGCAAGATCAAGAAAACTTCCAAGAGGAAGAGGCTAGTTCATGAAGAAGCTGATGATGACTCTGATGAGGAAGCACCCCAGCCTCCTCAGAAGCAGAAGTTGATGGGAGATGCCATCAGGGCAGGAGCACCCACAAAATCTAAGCCATCAGCTCCAGCAAAGGCAGCCCAAGCCAAACCTGCTGCCAAGCCAAAGAAAACTATGAGAAACATACCTGCTTCAGAGAAGAAGAAGGACAATGTGCCACCGCTGAATCGATGAAGAGGCACATGTTTTGGTCAAGCTCGATGTAAATTGCCGCTTCATAATGATGCTCATCCTCGAGCTAAAAATATGAAGGAAAGGAAGGACAAAGGTCTCAGGCTATGGAGGCAAGTTGATCCATATGCCACCAGGAGAAGGACAGCTGTTGACTCTAGGTTCCACACCAGAGAGCAACAAGATTTCTATGAGACAGTGCTCATGGACAAGAAACCAATTGTTGCTGACACCAGATATGTAGACTGGGATTACATCGACAGTGAAGAGCACAGAGACTATTTCCCACATGTGCATGAGAGCTTCACCGCATGTGGAGTTGCTGAGTTTGTTGGTCAGAAATTGACTGCTTGGAATGATGAGATGATCATGCAGTTCTATGCCACCGCACACTTCTATCCAGATGGCAGAATTGTATGGATGACAGAAGGACAGAGATTCTCCTCAACTGTTGAGGAATGGAGAGCGTTGCTGAATGCACAAGTATCAAGAGACGATGATGTTGATGTCTATGGCATTCCAAAGAAGAATCACGAGTCTATGAAGAACATGTATAATGAGGTACCTGACAAGGATGTTGAGATATGGAAGCTTGGACCAGTTTATCATTTTCAGGCAGGTCTCCCAACCACTAACACCATTCTGAGGCAAACTTTGATGCCCAAGTCAGGAGACCACCGCATGATAAGAGGCTACTCTATCAACATGCTGCACATTCTGGATCAGAAGACACCTTTTAAGGTGATGGACCTGATAGTAGAGACTATCAAGAGGACAGCAGAGACGACTGAAGAGGTCGTGTGGGTTTGCTCCGCATATTCAGATGCTCATTAATGCCAAGTTTGGCACGGACACCTACCGTTGGATAGACCCCACTTTCCACTTGCAGCTTTGAACATGAAGATAATGAAGTTGTGATGACCGAGGATGCTCCCACATCTGTTGAAGGACACGCTAAGTCCGGTTGCCAAACAAGCTAAAGCTGAGAAGGAAGCAAGAAGAAAGCCCAAGAGCGTTGGAGAACAACTTCTTGAAGCCACTCGGAGAATTGAACTCACTTTGGCCAGCATAGTGCGATCTCAGGAGAGTCTTGAGAGGATAGTTGAAGATAAGTTCCATGCTCGGATGTCAAGTCGATCAAGTGCAGTCACCGTCAACAAGCTTGAGGCGGACATTGAGGAAGCAAAGAGGAGAAGGCAGAGCTCATGAAGGAGATGGAAGGTGATCTAGTCCAGGATGACTATGAGCAGCTGCTGCAGGCCCACAAAGCCCAGATCATTGCTATTCCAAAGGATGACCCTGTGGCTACTACATCAAGACCTCCCACAGCTCCATCGGTTCCAAAGACCAGCTCCAAGAGTCTACTCCTCTAGCTCCACAGACTTGTTGAAGCTTTGCAGATGCAGCTATCTCCACTCCATCGACGCAGCAGAGCCGCCAGCAGAGTCCCTAGTGACGATTAGCTCTATACCTTTCGAACTTTTGGTAACTTGTTGCCAAAGGGGAGAAATTGTATAGATCATAGGACTTCGAGAGAGAGTGCTCGTTTTTGCTCTTTCGTTTGCGGTTTTCCTTGAGATACTTTTGAGTTCTTGAGACATCTCGTGTGTTTGATACTCGTTTGCTCTATCTTGATGAGTGCTTGATCATACTATGCTTAATGTGTGCTTAATGCTTATCATATTATATTCATATCTTGTATGATCACTTACTCATGTCTTGGTGATTGGGTGCATGTTATTCATTCTTATCATTTTGTGCGCTCCACCAAGATGTATGTGACATGGAAGAGTGACCCATGATCCTAATCGATTGTGCATTTGCATTCAAACGCAAATCTTAAATAATGCACAAATTTAGGGGGAGCTCTTGCTTATCACATACTTCTCAAAGCGACGATGTTATTCATTGATTATATCATTTGTCGAAGCTTTGATCTATATGTTGTCATCAATTACCAAAAAGGGGGAGATTGAAAGTGCAACTAATCCCCGGGTGGTTTTGGTAATTAATAACAACATATATATATCATTGAACTAATTATTTCTTGAGAATATTTCAGAAAGTTCAGTGATATGGGTATGGCAATGACTGATGATGTGGACCCCTCAAAATGCTAAGGAAAACATTGGCAAAAGCTCAAGACTCTATTTCTGGTTTAGTGATCCAAGATCACATTGAGTCCATAGGAAAGCCAATACTATTAAAAGGGGATGAGGTTATGATGATGATCTGGTTGCTCAATGTGCTTAGTGATTTATCTCTCAAACTATCAGCAATCTTTCATTCCAACATAAACCCATAAGTAATCTCGGTCCCACCGATTTCATAAACTCAGTCACACCGAGATGAACCACCTCAGCCATATACCCAAACCCTAAGAATTTCGGATTTTCCGATTCCAAACTCGGTCTTACCGAAATTGGTGTTGCCAAGCTTCAGAACCTTCAGTACTCAAATCGGTGTCACCGAGATGAGAAAGTCGGTCCCACCGAGATTGGCAAACCCTAGACTTTGGAAGAATCGGACTAACCGAGATTGTATTTTCGGTCCCACGAAAATCCCAACGTTCACAAGATTTGAACTTTCGGTCTCACCGAGTTGTCAACTTTAGTCCGACCGAGATTGGTCAAATGTGTGTAACAGTTGGATTTTGTGTGGAGGCTATAAATACCCTCCACCTCCTCTTCATTCGTGGAGAGAGCCATCGAAAGAACTACCACTCCTACCTTACATTTACGAGAAGAAAACTACCTACCCTTGTGTTGAGATCAAGTTGCTCCACTCCCACCATATGAAACTTGATTTCTAGCCTTCCCAAGTTGCTTTCCACTCAATCCTTTCTTCCACCACAGCCAAATCAGTGAGGAGAGTTGAGTGTTGGGGAGATTATCATTTGAAGCACAAGAGCAAGGAGTTCATCATCACCAACACCATCTATTACCTTTTGGAGGGTGGTGCCTCCTAGATTGGTTAGGTGTCGCTTGGGAGCCTCCGTCAAGATGTGGAGTTGAACCAAGAAGTTTGTAAGGGCAAGGAGATCGCCTCTTGTGTGAAGATCTACCCCGAGTAAGGCTAGTCCTCCGTGGGCGTAGGCCATGATGGCATAGACAAGGTTGCTTCTTCGTGGACCCTTTGTGGGTGGAGCCTCCGTGGACTCTCGCAGCCGTTACCCTCCGTGGGTTGAAGTCTCCATCAACGTGGATTGATGATAGCACCACCTATCGGAACCACGAGAAAAATCTCCGTGTCTCCAAATTGCGTTTGCTCTTCTCCACCTCTTATTTACTACATGTGCAATTTACTTTCCGCTGCCATAACTCTAGAATTGCATGTGTAGGGTGATACTTGACTTGGTCATCATTGTGAACTTGCTAAAAACTTGCCCAAATCAAAAGGCTAAACTTTTAAGTTGTCAAGTAGTCTAATCACCCCCCTCTAGACATACTTCCGATCCTACAATACGGCAGTCAATGCCGGATTTAGAGGCTCTAAACCCGGTCAGCGGAAAAAGCCATTCAAAAGAAATACTCCGGGCCCATCCAATTTGGACCGAATACTCGATCGCTCGTGCTAGATACACGGCACACCCGAAAAGCCAGCCAATCACACCAACAGGGATTGTTGGGTGTTCAAGCAGGCAGGCAAGTTAAATACCGAAAACAATGACAAGGGGCTGCATAGTGACGACGAGGAGGAGCCCCGGCCACTGAACAATAGAGGACAGAAGGGCTTCCCCCCACAAGTGCGGACGGTGAACATGATATACGCAACCCACATACCCAAAAGGGAGCGGAAGCGCACTAAGGGGCGTATATGCGATGGAGCCATCGCCCCAAAGTTCAATCCATGGTCCTCCTGCCCGATCACTTTTGATCGAAGGGACCACCCCACTAGCATCCGCCATGGCGGATTCGCCGCATTGGTTCTAGACCCAATCGTTGACGGATTTCACCTCACTAGAGTCCTCGATAGACGGCGGCGGCAGCTGAACCTGCTTTATCGGGATACGGGCGCAAGATGGGCATAGACCCTCAAGGATTAAACCCACAAAGACGACCTTCAAAGGCGTCATACCAGGTGTATAGGCCAACTGTACAGGCTCAGTTACACTTGAAGTGTTCTTCGGATCACCGGATAACTTCCGAAGCGAGGAATTAATCTTCGACATAGTCCCGTTCCGCATCGGCTATCACGCACTGCTCGGACGAACCGCATTTGCAAAGTTCAATGCGGTGCCGCACTACGCATACCTCAAGCTCAAAATGCCAGGCCCTCGAGGAGTCATTACGGTCAACGGAAACACCAAATGCTCTCTCCGAACGGAGGAGCATACAGCGGCCCTCGCGGCAGAAGTACAAAGCAGCCTCTTAAGGCAATTCTCGAGTTCGGCTATTAAACGTCTAGACACCGTCAAGCGCGCCCGGAGTAACCTACAACAAGACCGCCTGGCATGTTCCGAGCACGCGTAGCAATGCGGCCCCAACCCCAGCCCTCGCGAAATTGCGAAACCGGTACTACGCGTATATAATTATGCTCTGGAAATACCATGGGCATAGGGGGAGGGGCACGACCACGGCAGGCCCAGAATGCGGCTCAACCTCACCAGGGGCTCCCAATTGTGTCATTCTTCCTTTTTCTCTTACTTTTAGGACTCCTTTCTCAAGAAGCCCTGTCCGGCAGTAGAATCGTCGAACACACGATGCAACAGCCAGGGAAGCAGAAAGCTACGTCGAGTGTCCAGTTGGTCTCTATAACGAGCAGTATACTTGTTTTACATATCATCCTGCAGCTCGCTCCTAGAGGGAGACATGTCAAATAGTCCCGTCCCTTGCTTATTGCACTATTTGTATCGTTCTGCTTTTACCGCAACTTTTTTGAATAAACAATGCATAGCTTTTGCCTATTATTGCATTCCTTTTTTATCTATACATGTTCACTTATGACATGTTACATCCGTACGCTTTGGTACGGCCAAATTACATCTTTGGAGCATTCACCCGCTATAAGCGGGCACCCTTCAGAACATTCTCATAATACATCTCGGGCTTGGGATACTCCCTGCCCGGCGATGGTCTATCTGTCACAAGCTTCTCAGCGTCCATCTTACCCCAGTGCACTTTTGCACGGGCAAGGGCCCTACGGGCACCTTCAATGCAGACGGAGCGCTTGACGACTTCAATCCATGGACATGCGTCCACCAGCCGCCTCACCAGCCCAAAGTAGCTCCCATGCATGGCTTCCTCGGGCCACAGCCGAACTATGAGGCACTTCATGGCCTGTTCAGCCACCTTATGGAGCTCGAACAGTAGCTTCAGCTAGTCACTCAAGGGCACTGGGTGTCCGGACTCAGCATACTAAGACTAGAACACCTTCTCCATCGAGCTCCCCTCCTCGGCCTGGTAGAATGCAGCAGCGTCGGACACACTGCAGGGCAGATCTGCGAATGCTCCTGGAGAGCTCCGGATTCGGGTAAGTAACAAGTAATTCACTTTCGCGTGCTTGCTTTGCATGAAGAATGCCTTACCCGCCGCTATCTTCTTCATTGCCTCAATTTCCTGGAGGGCTTTTTGGGCTTCGGCCTTAGCGGCTTTGGCACTCTCACGAGCCGAGGCGAGCTCGGACTCTCGAGTCTTTGAGTCACGCTCCAAACTCTCGTGTTTTTTCACGAGAGCCTGGAGCTCTTGCCGCACCTCCGCCACTCGCGCCTCCTGCTTCTCTTGCTCGGTGCGTTCCGCGGCTGCATTGCTTTTGGCCTTGGACACCACTTCCTTCAGGGTCGCCACCTCATTCGTGGCCCCTGCAATCCTCATGTTATTCCTGTTATTTTTTGCAACCACATCTTTTACATACTTCCATAAGGTATTACTTACCTTCCTTGTCCTCGAGTTGCTTTTTGGCAAGGCCGAGCTCGTTCTCGGACCGCTCGAGGCTCTGCTTCAATGCATTGACCTCCGCAGTCAGTGCGGCAGAGGTCAGCAGCGCAGCCTGCATTCCCATATTGACATACTTATGTTAGACTCCTGCGTACATCTTTTTAGATCCTCAGTTTGTATTTTCTTTCCGAACACCAAACTGAGCATCGAGCTACCGCTCACGCTGTAATATTTTTACATATCTTAAATACATACCTCAAAGCCTTGTTAGAAGGCTGGCACGAGCTTGATCCAGCCCGCTCTTGGCGGATCGAACTTTCGGATCACCACACTCATAATAGTACGGTGCTCCTCGTCGATGGAGGCACCGTTAAGCGCCTCCAGCAAATTATCTGGTGCCTCCGGTTGGACGGAGGTCACCGGTGTCGCAGTCTCGCCCTTCTTATGAAGGGGCCGCCCACCGGACTCCAGAACCACTAAAGGTTCCGGTATGGAATCCAGCCCAGGGTCGGACTTAGAGCCCTTTGGGGTTTCATCCCCCTTGCGACTGGAGTCCGGGAGGTCGGCGCCTCCTGGGCCACCTCCTCCTGACTGGGCCCCTTTGGGGACCCCACCTCGGCATCATTTGTAGCGGGGGGAGAGGAGGTAGCCAGAAGTGAGGTGCTATTCACGTCCGACGAATCCAAGGAGCCGCTCGTTGAAGTGTCGAGCTCGTCCTTGGGCGGGCTGCAGGGTTATATTCAGCGTTAGGAGATACTGTGCGACAAATGAAACGCCATGAGTTATTCTGGTATCCGGACACTTACGATTTCGCCAGGGGCTTAGCCCTTGGTGGCGACTCCTCTTCGCCGTCGTCAGCGTTGGTGGAGTAGTCCGGAGGAAGGGTCCTCCACTTCTTGGACCCTCCAAGCCTCCCCAGTTGGGGCGGCCTTCCTTTTCTTCTCTCCCCCCACTGGGGGAGAGGCCTCTTTTTCCTCCTCCTTGTCTTCGTGGGAGGAGTCCGCCTCGGAGTCATGGACGATGAGTCCGACAACACCTGGCGTCGGGAACTCCTTCGAGTTCTCGTGGCCTTCTTCTTGGCCTTCTTCTCCGGCACCACGTGAGGTGCCGGAACCAGCAGCCCCGTCAATCGGGCGTCCACTGGGTCTTCTGGCAAGGGAGCCGGACAGTTAACCTGCCCGGACATCTTTTGCCACGCCTGTCAAAGGTAAGGGAGTTTAGATCCCGCATAGAGTCAAACTATGGAAAACAAGAGTCCCGTAAAGGGTAAAGTAGCTTACCTCGTTGGCTTGACGCTGTGAGCTGTATCCACGATCTTCGGTAGCGGATGCGGGAGCCTCGGCGCCCTTGAACAGCACCTTCCAGGCATCTTCGTACGTAGTGTAGAAGAGCCTGCTCAAGGTTTGGTGCTGTGCCGGATCAAACTCACACAAGCTGAAGGCCCGTTGTTGGCACGGGAGGATCCGGCGGATGAGCATGACCTGGACTATGTTGACAAGCTTGAGCTTCTTGTTCACCAGGCTTTGGACGCAGGATTGAAGTCCGGCCAGCTCTTCTGAATTATCCCACGTCAAGCCCGTCTCTTTCCAAGAGGTGAGCCATGTAGGGAAGCCAGATCGAAATTCGGGGGCCGCTGCCCATTTAGGGTCATGCGGCTCGGTGATGTAGAACCACCCTGATTGCCACCCCTTTATGGTCTCCACAAAGGAGCCCTCGATCCATAAGACGTTGGGCATCCTGCCCACCATGGCACCTCCACACTCTGCTTGGCGGCTGCCCACTACCTTCGGCTTGACATTGAAGGTCTTCAGCCATAAGCCGAAGTGGGGCTGGATGCAGAGGAAGGCCTCGCATATGACGATGAACGCCGAGATGTTGAGGATGAAATTCGGGGCCAGATCGTGGAAATCCAGGCCGTAGTAGAACATGAGTCCCCGGACAAATGGGTGAAGTGGAAAACCTAGTCCGCGGAGGAAGTGGGTGAGGAACACCGCCCTCTCATGGTGCCTGGGGGTGGGGATGAGCTGCCCCTTATCGGGGAGCCGATGCGCGATGTCGCTGGACAAGTATCCGACCTTCCGCAGCTTTTTGATGTGCCCCTCCGTGACGGAGGAGACCATCCACTTGCCTCCCCCTCTGGACATGGATGGGGAAGGTTGAGGCGAGATGTGCGGACTTGGGCGCTGGAGCTCGAGTGCACGGAAATGGATGAGCAAAGGAGGAAGAAGGCGTGTGTGGAAAAGTGGATCCTTATCCCATTATATGGACGGACGAAGCTATGCGTCCCCACCAGCATGGTAAAACTCGCTTATCTCCCAAGCGCCATAATCAATGGCGCGGTTGGGTTACCCATGCCCGTATTGATGAGAATCCCGGAATAAGGGGACACGATCTCTGCTTTGACAAGACGTGCTAAGGAAACCGCATCGCTAAACGCGCTGAGGTGGGACAGTAAAAACGATTCGAATAAAGGCTTGGCCATGGTGTGATGTCACGCCACGAAATACGTCAGCAGATTGAATTTGTGTAAATATTATTCTCTCTACGGTGGTATGTGGAACTTATTTTGCAGAGCCGGACACTATCCTTGTGTTCAAAATCTTCTATGAAGTATTCGGAGGAGGAACCCGCCTTGCAATGCGAAGACAATATGTGCGCCGGACTCGTCGTTATTGAATCTGGTTCGAGGCTCTTGAGGAGTCCTCGATTAGGGGTGTCCGGATAGCGAACTATCACCTTTGGCGGACTCCTGGACTATGAAGATACAAGATTGAAGACTTCGTCCCGTGTTCGGATGGGACTTTCCTTGGCGTGGAAGGCAAGCTTGGCGATCTGGATATGTAGATCTCCTACCATTGTAACCGACTCTGTGTAACCCTAACCCTCTTGGTGCCTATATAAACCGGAGGGTTTTAGTCCGTAGGACGAACAACAATCATACCATAGGCTAGCTTCTAGGGTTTAGCCTCTCTGATCTCGTGGTAGACCTACACTTGTACTACCCATATCATCAATATCAATCAAGCAGGAGTAGGGTTTTACCTCCATCGAGAGGGCCCGAACCTGGGTAAAAACATCGTGTCCCTTGTCTCCTGTTACCATCCGCCTAGACGCATAGTTCAGGATCCCCTACCCGAGATCCGCCGGTTTAGACACCGACAACTACCATTTTACTTGCTCTTCTGTGGCTGGTTTTTCTTGTGCTTCATCAGCTTAGTAGATGATTGCTAACCTCCAAAGCCCAACCCCCAACTCCCAATAGTTTGACCACAGTAAGCTCTCAAAGTTACTGTCCAGAAACTTACCTGGCGTGTGAAATCATTTCTACTGCACCTGAAACCAAACCAAAGCGTGGCAACGTTCAAAACTAACACGAACAATAAGCCAGACATGAAGTTTGGCTTAGGTTGGCCTGAGGTCATAGTTCAGGCAGTGACCGTGTTCGTCCAGGCGTGCTGGCATGCAACCGACGCGCTCTGAGTGCCACCGAGCGCTCTGTTGCGCGCGTGCTCACTGCCCCGCCTGCCTGAGCGTGCCAAACCGCACCACAATCTTCGTCCAAGCCTTCTTAACTCCCCCCTGGCGCTCGCCTACGCTGGAGCTCGCCATAGTGGCCACGGGCACGGTCCGGCCAACGTAACAGTGTGTTGCGCACTGTGCTCATCGCCTTCCTCTCGCCCATGTGTTCGTCCCCGTTCGCCAATAGTCCCCGCGTGAGCTGCGTCTTCTTCTCCCCCTCTCACTGACGCTATTCGTCACCGGGCACCGCAGACAGGTGTCCACCGGCGGAGCCCAAAACCCCGTCGACGCTCGGCTATAAATAGAGCCGTCCCCAGCCTCCTCAAGCACCATCCACCACTCCCACACACTCCATGATCGAGTAGATAGCTGTAGCCCGGCCGGGCAGGCCGTGGGCCGCCGTCCCTGAGCTCGAGTTAGCCGACGATCCCATCGGGTCGTCTTCGTGGTTCCAGCCCCTCCCAGGCCTGGGCAACCCTTCCAGGGCCTCCGCCGCTCATCGGTGGTGTCGTTCTGCCTGGTTGGAGTCGCCTCCGTTCGCCGTCGTCTTCATCTCCGGTGATCTTCGCTCTCTGACTCCGCTGGAGAGGCTGATTTCGGCGCCGTCCGACCACCCCTAGCTACTCTACGGGTACGGGCAGGTGCGCCTCCATCTCCTCTCTTGATCCCTCCCTCTCGTTTTGGCCAAGGAGCCCACGTCGCCGGCGTGCGCTCCGGCGAAGCCGCGCCGTCCTCTGTTTCCCTCTTCCCCTCCACCTCACTTGACTAGCGGGGCCCGCTAGCCAGCCACTCAGTACACACGCGAAGCGGTACAAGTGGTGGCGCCCTGAGGCTTTACGCCTTCGACGTCACCGCCCCCCCCCCCGGTCTGTTTTATTTAAATTCAAATTTTATTATTTTTACAGAGAACTTCAAACAGCCAAAACTCTTTAACCATAAGTCCAAATGAATTGATTCTTTTTGCATTTCGTTCTTTGTACAGAAATCTAACAGCTCACCAAAGATGGGATTTTTCCCTGCTGTCTAGATTTTTTTGTGAATTTCAGAAGGTTTCTTGATGATTTCTTTTTGTGTTTCTAATATTTTTAGAGGGTGAGGCTTGTCTTGAGGATCACCAGGAGGCTTGTGAACCTCATCTGCACTAAGGCAAGCCACAACAACATTTTCATGGTGCCATTACAATATTTGTGATTTTCTTACTTGAACAAATGATTTAATCCATGCATTTAAATCATGGTTATGATATTTATATTATGTTAGTTGCCTGTTGTGGTTAATATGCTTAATCTACAGAAAGTTTGAAGTTAACCTAGCTGGTAAAGAAACTAGGATTTATTTTTGAGTGAGGAAAGAATAATATGACTATGGATATAAATAATTAGTGGAGTTATTTTCTTGCATGAGTAAAAATGGTAAAATTTGCTAGAAAAGATTCTGTTTAAAGTGAGGTTTAATCTTAACCAGAGAAGTGTCATGAGTTGTTGATGTTGATGCTTAGTGTGGATATAGTTGACTCAGTCATTTCTGTTGATATGTGATGCATATGTTAGTGTTGATTGTCATGGCATTGTGACACCGGTTATTTTCACTTTAAGTTGAACCTGATAATAACACAACTTGAATATATTGTTGGCCGGGTCATGGTGCCACTGGATCGAGTTTTTCCCAGTGCAACCACATTTGCCTTTATGGGAAGGCCTTTATTCGGTCCGTTGTCATGCCTCTAGTCGGTGCCTCAAACTAGGGAAGGTTATGGGCGTGCGGTACCCTGGCCCGGTAAGCAGCCATAACCTTGTGTGCCCGTTGTTGAGTTTATGGTACCGGGTCCCCGTGTGGGATCGTTTATGTTTTGGCCACGACGGTGGTCGTTGTGTCTTTGGTAGACACGAGGCCACCCAGGACTAGCCCAGTGGGGAGTGAGTCAGAGTGGCCAGGAGAGTGTCATGGCAATGTAGGGGTTTCGTCGGAATGTCGTTGGTCCACCCGAATGGGAGTGCGAGGCCATGGATTCCGTGGTGTGTGTACGGTGCACTACCTCTGCAGAGTGTATTAATCTATCAATAGCCGAGTCCACGGTTACAGACACGCTCGAAAGTAGGTCACACCATGGGTCAACGTTTAATAAATCTTGCACACTAAGTTATGAACTTTGCACTGTTGATGATGGCGGAAAGGTCATCGTGTTGTTTTAGACCAAGTGTTGGTCGTGGTTGTGATCGCCGGAAGGATCACTGTTTAAGACCAAATATTGGTCGTGGTTGTGATCGCCGGAATGATCACGAGATGTCACTTGATAATACCTTGAGGTTGGTACGTTTGTGATCCAAGAGCGATCACGGTTGGTAAGCTAGTCTGAGGGACTTTTATCACAAGAGCATGATCACAGCATGCTGGATATATTGTTGCATTATTATGAATTGGTTAATTATCATGATATTGTTTATCATTATGTTTATGCTTATTGTGAGCTTGCAAGTACATTCAATGTACTGACCTGGCGTGTCATGCCAGATTTCAGGAAAGTATCGTTGGAAAGGAGTGCTGTCCGAGTCTAGATCGTGTCCACATCGATGTTCCTGTGCTATGGAATTCCGCTACGACGTTGTTCCGCTGCCGCGTAGTTGTGATGATCGAGACCCCTTTATGTTCACTAAATAATGTACATATTGTTCAGCCGCACTGTGTGTGCCGCTTGGCCTCGCTATCTGTTGTAATATAAACTCTGATCCGCTAGCATCAATAAAGCGGTTGTTTTATGTACCAAGATGTTGTGTGTTGCAAGAAGACATGGTCTCTGGGCTGGCAATGCAAGGTAAACCGATTGCTCTGAGTCGGGGTGCCACAGAATAGGGTATGCGGGTTGTGTTGCCGTTCTTAAACCAATCAAACGATCTCAGATGGAAACATGTTGTATACCAAAGTTGTACGGCTTGACAAGATTTAATATAAGATTTAATATTAATACAATGGATCTATTTTTAGATCAGAAGTTAATTTTAGATCTGTTAACATTTTATTTTTAACAAATGACACCCTAGCATCGCATACCTGACTTCATATTAAGAAAAAGGAAAAAAGTCCAAAACGAACCTTGAAGTTGTAGACGAAAATCATATCAAACCCTGAACTTTGAATCCCAGAAATTGGCACCCTGAACTTGTAATCCCGGTCTATTTTAGACCCTAGACATGTTTGGCACACAGGGAATCCCGACCGGGATAACATGCTACTCTGACGGACGAGAACTTGGGCCGGGCCACTATATCACAACAAGAATGCGTGAGATTTAAAAAATGTTCACGCATTTCTAAAATTATTCAGAAGTTAAAATACGAATACGTCTTATACTTGTATTAAAAAAATACGAACCAATATTGAATACACAATAAAAAAAGAAAAATTAGAATCAAAATCGACAAGGACGCCGATAACGCCCACACGTGTAGGCGTTAAGGGGTCTGTCCACATAGTCTGTATGGTGTTGAAGAGGATCAGCCCACACGCCTACGTGTGGGCAAAGTAGATAATGCCCACACGCCCGTACGTTAGGCCTCCTACCTTATGGTCCCGCACGCCCCGCTAGTCACCACGCGTCCCCGCAGTTGCCATGGTCTGGACCCTCTTCCATGTTCATTTAACTGCAGTTGCCATGTTGCTGAACTACAATTGCAATGACGGACAACTACAATTGCCATGGTTGCTCAACTGCAGTTGACATGTATGGTCTGGTCTACTGCAGTTGCCATGATTTCAAAATTTTAGGAGTTGCCACCTACTAACACTAGGCAGTTGCCATGTAGCACTACAAAAAAAAGCATGGCAAAAAAACATGTTCGGTAAAAGAGAGAGTTGCCATGTGCTCACAAGCACGCTAGGGCAGTTGCCATGTAAAAGAAAGAGTTGCCATCTGCTTACATGCACGCTAGGGCAGTTGCCATGTACCATGCAAAAACACATGGCAATTCGGGTAAAAGAGAGTTGCCATCTGCTTACAAGCAAAGTTAGAGCAGTTGCCATGTACCCTGCAGAAACACATGACAACTGACAACTTTGGGTGTGGGCAAGGAGACGGGCGTGTGGGCGAAGTGATAAACGCCCACACACCAGCCCCTCTGTGTGCGTAAAAGCCCGTGTGGTGAAGAAGGACGTGTGGAAGATCGGATGAATGCCCACACACCAGCCCAGTCCCACGTGGCACGCAAAAACTGCTAGAACGCGCCAAGATTCGTGCAAAATTGATTGGACGAGGATCCATGCGTGTGGGCGAGTTGCCAGACGCCCACACGTGTGGGCGTTAGTCTTTCCGATCGATAAAGTTCTCTTCTCCCTCATATCCATGGCCACTCTCCAATGAAATAGAGAACAAACAGTGAAGCAAGTAAGATTTGGACAAACACCAGTTGCACAATGGTTTTTAAAGATGGATACAAAATCATAGGTAAAAGGACACCCGTGAAAGAAACCAAGAGGACTAACATCAGAGATCCGTCGTCACTACTACCATTGACGAAGGTGAGCAAAAGATGAATACTTTAGACTTTCAGTTGCATGAAAATCTAAACTACAATATCTACTACTAGATTGATACCGGCGGCTTGCCGGAGACGCTAGAGTTTCAATATGGTGCTTCTTTCACTCGTCTTTGTTCAGTATTCCAAATACAGCTATTACAAATCTGATACGGTGAAATTCAATAGTCACAAACAAAATACAAGTAGTACCTCACGCCGCTCGGACGGTAAGGAGAATATTATCCAAGATCAGGATGAACTGATCTGATTAAAAATAGCGAACCACTCCATCCTACCTATTGAGACGCAGACCATGATGATCCCGTCCCTCATGCTCCTCCATTATTTTTATAAAGCACACATACATTTTAAGGCTTAAACCCTGTAATTTCAATCAATAACTAGCCTTACACAACAGTGATAGCACTGGACTCGTATTTGAAAGCACTATCTTATAGCTGTGATCTTGTTGCTATAAACATTGTATAAGAAAAAATATAGGTCAATAGTTTTAAAGACTTTGCCGGATGAAAGCACATCTTCAACAGTGTGGGAACAACACAAGTAAATTATAGAAAAATAATAGTGTTTTGGACTTTTGGCAAAGTCAGATTACAAGATTTGCACATGAAGATTGAGCAACAAGGTGCATCAGAGCACAGTTATTACTTATTACTGATCACATACATCAGTTTGCTCATTATATTACCATGGTCTAACACGCAAAAGCGATTCCACATAGGGAATCATGTAGTGTGCAACAGGGAGCTCACCAGTGCAGAATTTTATTCCATTCCGGTGATCATAAAACATGTCGCGCGCCATGTCAATTATTTCTTCAAGAGATCCATAACGCAGATCGCACTTCAAAAGATAAGAGGCATCAATGGAGAGGAATATCTCGTCTCTATTGGTTGAAGCACAAGCGAAAACATGTAACTGCCTTGGAACCGGCAAGCTAACACGGCAACGCTGCGACCAAGCAAGATTTGGTCCATCCTCTGCCAACCAAATGGCCACATCCCATGGCGAGGAAGAGTGGACATAGCATAACTTGCCACCAAGCTCGCAAAGCATGTCATTGTTGCTTAGAAAACCTCTACATGGCGGGTTAGGGTGCACGGTGAATTTTTCATCGTGCAAGCTAAACTGAAGGATAACATGTGAACTGACCTTGCCATTGCCATGGCCAGTAATGGAGTGGAGAGCACTCCAATAGAAGAACCCAGGCAGGCAAATTGGTGTCCTACCATTGATAGCATAAGGAGGGTCCATGGTGGCCTTCCATTTCCAGGCATCTTCTCCAACACCAATGGTCAAGATCTCATGTCCAGTGCAATATTCCAAAACTGCGACCTCCCCATCTGCTTGGGGGTTTTCACTGTATGAGCGGAAGAAGTACCTAGCGACCTTATACTTGCCACTCCAAGGGTCAAAACCAAAGGCGACCCTATGGCCCCCAGCAATACTGGGGCTTCCTTGCGGCAACTCAACAAACTCCCTTGTTGTTGGGTTGCAAACAAATATCCGTCCCATTGAGCAAGGAATCAGAACAAGTCCATCACAATGCAGAGGGATGCTGAATATCGGGATTCCACCAGGACATCTCTTCTCTAGGATGAGCTCGGCAACTTTGCTTTCCCCTGGTTGGAACCTGTAGAAATTGACACCCTGAAGGCCAAATTTATTATGGTACTTCTGGTACTTTCGGGGCATGATGAGCATTGACGACCTAGTCCTGGAATGCTCCAGGTGGCAGCGGATAAAATGAGTGCTGATTATAGTGGCGCGCCATAGCTTGCAGACGGATTGGAAGCGCACAAGGCACTTCACGGGAAGTAGTATGAGAATTTGGAAGAAGAGTATATCATCAGGCATGTGGCCGCTACTGGCGGAAGCTGTCCCCGCAGCCATCCGACGGATCCGTTTGGGGAGCGAATCAATCATATGGGTCGGTCGTGTGTGCCAGTTGCCTTCAATCTGCCCTGCCCCTGTGTATTCAAATGAATATATAGTCAGGTATGAGCACCCCATAATCAGACCCGGATTTGGGACTCCAATACCGATCCCAACACAAGATAAAGGTTACCGACAGGGAAAAAAGTGTAGGCAGAGAAAACAAAAACTATATCCTGATCGGATTTGAACATATGAACTTGTAAATAAAAGGATTGAAATTTATTGGATCTTCCTAGTGAGTCCCAGAAAGAAAAGGATTGAAATTTCCCAATCGCTTAATCGTGCAGCTGCACGATTCGGCGCGCGCGAGCGCACGTCGCTCGATAAACGCAATCTCGACCGCGTATTCGACGGTTCGGACCAGGGCGTAGTGGTAGACCCCGCGCGCATTAATTTCAGGCGAAACCGCTGCCCGCACTCTCCATCCCCCATTCCATTCGAATCCTCCACCATCCCCTCCCATTTTGAAACCGCTGCTGCCGCTTCCCCTCGTGACGATGACGTGCGCGGGATTGCCGCCGGGGATTCGCCGGCGTGGGAGGCCGTCCGTCGGTGCGGGGCGACTGCGGCGACAGGCGGAGGTAATCCCGCATCACATTCTTGCTTTTCCCCCTATAGGTGGCTTGCTGAGGGCGAGGGCTAGGGTTTGGGTGAGGTGTTGGGACGAGCACGGGGGGCGAGGAGGGCGAGCACGGAGGGCGAGGAGGGCGAGCACGGGTTGTCCATGGCGTCCGCAGGGCCATTCTGTCCCATTTTCTCTAGGGGGGTCGGGGGCGTCGGGGAGGGGGAGGGGGGTCGAGATCCCGTCGATACGGTGAGGAAGGTTTGGGGTTGAGATCCCGTTGAGTTTTCCGCAGGGGAGTTTTGAGTGTGTGGATCTATGAGGGGATCCATGTTTTTTGTTAGGTAGTTGCCCTGTTTCGCAAAGCAGTTGCTGATTTTTTTGTCTCAGCCATGGCGCTGTTTGATGCCCGGATCTAATGTGGGCTAATGTGGGGCATTGTGCAGTCAGGTGAAAGTAATTGCTCTTTTTTCTCTCACACGGTCGCCATGAAATTGCGCAGCAGTTGCTGTACTTTGTGTTCTCACACAAACCATTGGAGTGCTGTTTTTGTTTTTGACAGTAGTTGTTTGGATCTGCCGGGGGTAGTTTGTGTATGTACATGACAGTAGTTGCTCAATTTTTTGCTGCTATTTGGGGTTGTTTGGATTGGGGGTAGTTTGTGTATGTACATGACAGTAGTTGCTCAATTTTCACTCCTCATTTTTTGCAAGGAAATATAACATTAGTTGCTATTTTTAGCGAGGTTTGGTTGTCCTTTTTTATTGTTTTAGTTGCTGCAAGTTTGCCTATCCAACATCCTGCAGTTTCCTAGATTCACCACCTAGTTGGCCCGTATAGCAGACGAGATGTCATTAGGAATAATAGCCATTCTTTTTTCGCAGTAGTCGTGGTGAATCAAGTTAGGAGATGTTAAAACAGAAGCACATTTCTAAGTGTTTCCTTTTTTGCAATATTATCTACAAGTTTAATTGTGCTTATATGTCTTTATTGTTTTTCTCTCCCCACCCAAATGACATTTTTGGTGTCGCATATTTTGTTTTACAGGATGGCCCGAAAAAGCAAGAGGATTGCGGGTAGGACTGATGGCGAAGTTGGAAATGAGGGAAACGAGGAGCTGATCCAAACGGCAAGCAATGTTCGACACAAGCGCGGGCGAACGAATGATAATCTTGTCCCACGTGGACGGGCTGGGAAACGGGCCACCAACTCCGCTCCGCGTGATGAAGAAGGGAGGCAGCCGAAACGTGTGAAGTAAAGTAGAGACGAGGTTTTTTTTTAAAAAAGCTTGAACTCTGTAGTTGTAGTTTATCTCAAGGCAGGGACATTAGGCATGCATCTCCCTTGAATATAGTAGTTGCCTAGTATAGTAGTACCAGTTGCCCAGTATAGTAGTACCAGTTGCATAGTATAGTAGTATTAGTTAGTACAGTAGTACTAGATGCTTTTTAATGTAGATGTAGTATAGGAGTTCTAGATGCCTATTAAGATACAGTATAATGGAGCCAGTTACCAGCCACCACAGCGTTTTGAGCTCCCTAACCGTCCGATCATACCTACGAACACGCTAGATTTGCTCGGTCCTTACGCACGTAAGAAGCACCATTTTGCGGGCCGCTGCTCCGCAGAATTAGTTGCGGTTCCCGTCGATAATCGGGCCGTAAGATACAAGCCCAGGTCTAGCCTAACTTGCAAATCATATCATTCACCCAGGTCCAGGTCTCTTCGTCTATTCTTCTCAAAGAAAAGAAAAAGTCTCTTCGTCTATCTCCGAGCGGCGGCGCTATCCCCATCCCCGAGACCTTATGTTCGTCGATGCTGTACAGCCGCCGTACCCGCGGCGTGTGCTCTGCTTCGGCGTCGGCGCCCTCCACTACCCATCTATTATTCCTCCACAGGCCCCATGGTGGCTCTTTCTTTACTTTTTTTCTTAATGTCGTCTCCTGCAGCGCTCTGCCTTGGCGGCTGCAGCGGCCGCACGCGGTGCCGGCGTCCATCACCGGCTGTCTTCCTCCTGCGCCCGCCTCCATGCCCTTGCATCTGTAATTAATGCACGTCTCTCCCAATTCCGTACCTAAGACGCCTCTTCGTTCGAGCCTCCCTTCCCCTCAGGCGGCGGCTGTGGTAACAGGATGACAGCGAAGGAGATTCGGCAGAGCGAAGGAGAGAGAACTCGTAGTGAGTCGCCAACACCTCATCCTCCTATATTCCGCAGGATCAGCGTCCCCTCTTCTTTTGTGCCTGACCAACAAGGTACGCGAACAATTGGTCCCTGGCAACAGGCTTTACAAATTAGATTCGGATCTACAACATCTGATTTTATGATTGATTTAATTATAATTTTAGCTGGCTTCATAATCTCCAAGTAGGATGATGTTGTTGATTTGTTGTGCTGTTGCGTGATGGGCATCTCGGAAGGATGTAATTGGAACAGTAGGTGTACTATTTTGTATGTATGACAGATTCCTTGACTTTGTTTCTCAATCCTGGAAAGCGGGCTTTCAGTAATTGGATCAGATGACAAGCTTAACTTGGAACATTGGAATTCATGTATTATGCATAGTTTTTGTCAAAGCGTATTATGTACATGTAGTTGTATACATGCATTAGCTTTATTGGTTATATATGAATTTACTAACAGATTATGCGGGACAATTTTCATTTTTAAACTGTTCTTTAAATAACTTTGATACATTAGCTCTATGTGACTATTATAGTTCAGTGTGGTGCTACTTTTTGTTAGTTATTTGATCAAATGCTCATGTACTTTAAAGATTTACCGTACATCTGCATTTTTGTTCTGGTGCATTGCATGTTTTAGTACACTTAAATTCTTGATATGCTTGACAGCGAGGCCATGGACAACACACTTTAGAGGCCATTAATTAGGTGGTGCAAGCCATTTTATGAGGTCGTCGTTGACAACAATGTTATGCTCAACTCTGAGAGGCAATCTTCTTTTATCCGTATTCAACTCTTGTCGGTCATGTATTCATCTCTTGTTAGCCACGCTTATGCGCTGATGTTACAATTTGCAGGATTTTCATGTTTGTGCTTTCGAGAGGTTCCTTGACGGTGGCTTTACATTGGAAGTTGTTGCTTTTCAAATAACTCTAGGAAACATATCTTTGACAAGGCACGTAATTATATAGAAGAATAGTAACCGTTAGTCGTGCTAAGATGCTTTACATTCAATTATTTTTCTTCTTCCAAACTATTTCTTGATTTAATTTAGTAAATTTCCCCAAAGGTACTATAGAAAATAATCATCTTCATATTAGAGGCGTTGTAGTTTCGAACACACTTCTTAGATATACTATTGACAGATATTTCTATCAGTTTTATTAAAATGGACGAGCGCGGCAACGCGCGCCTTCATGTTCTAGTTATATAGTTGTATCAGTTGCCCAGTATAGTAGTACCAGTTGCATAGTATAGTAGTATTAGTTGTGTAGCATAGTAGCAACAGTTGCCTAGTATAGTAGTACCAGTTGCTTAGTATAGTAGTACTAGTTGCTTTTACATTGTATATGTAGTTGCTCAGTTTTCCAGGCACAACAGCCTTGCCTTTTTTTAACCTTTTTTTTTGATTTTCTTCTGATTTTTTCCCTCCACAGATTGGTACTAGTGCGCCGGTACCAAGGAACAGGGCATCACCTTCAAGGCTATTCAAACTAAATGCTTCCCTTGTAGAAACACAAAGGGGATCCATTTGTGATATAAGTTTTGGTGGCGTACTTGATATCGGCACGCGAACAATGAAAGGCGATATTGTTTGTCATGGATTGTTATGACTCGGAGTTCTCCCAGCTTGTTATACTAGATAGGGGTAAGATCCTGGTCGACGCAAAGAGTGTCGAAAGGATATGGGGTCTGCCAAGGGGGCGAAACAAGGTTGCATATGAAATTGATCCGGACATAGTAAAGTTTTTCAATGGGATCTTCAACATTCCTACAGGGTCTGCCCCAATGCTGACCAAGTGGGTTGGGATGATAAAGGAGATGGGAGGCGCTCATGATGATACATTCTTAAGTGCCTGGCTTGTCATTGTTTTCAGCTGTTTTCTTGCACCGACCACGAGCTTGAAGGTGTCGCCGCACGCCTATTGAGCTGCTTTGAACCCACGCGACATTGTGAATTCAGATGTTTACCAGTTCGTTAGGATTGCTTTCATGGGGTTTGGAGACAAGAAGAACACCATATATTGTTGCCTTTTTCACCTAGTGGTAAAATGATCTAGATCCCTCTTTTTTGGGTTCATTTTGTCTTTCTTTTCATTGTTTTTATTTTCCTTTTATTTTTCAATAGTTTTCAGGAAAACTAACACATGTCTTTTTTTTTGGCCTATGAGACAGCTAGTTTACCTCGACTCGCTAGATGTGGACTACAGGTCTATTTCCAAGGACTTTGTGGATGAGAGCACGCCGAATATTCTTCCAAGGGTTAAGGCATGGAACGAGGGTCTTATCAGGGCAGTCATGAAGAAGGACAGGATCAGAAAGGGTGTATATGGAAAGCTGCGAGTAAGTTTTTCCTTTTTCTTTTCCTCATGCACATTTTTTCATGGTTGTGCGGCATGTAGAGCCTCGTGTTTTATCAAGTAGGCATGTACTTTTGCAGGTGGACTTGCTCACCAGTAGGCTTTTCTAGTTGCCCATAATCAGAGATGGATTTGCTCACCAGTAGGTTTTGGTAGTTGCCCATAATCAGAGGTGGACTTGCTCTAATTACAGTTGGAGTTGCTCATGTGCATAGTTGTAGTTGCCCTCTTTTTTTGTAGTTGCCCATTAGCATGCATATTGGGTTTTTGTAGTTGTCCATAATCAGAGGTGGACTTGCTCACCAGTAGGTTTTGTAGTTGCCCATAATCAAAGGTGGCCTTGCTCTAATTATAGTTGGAGTTGCCCATGTGCATAGTTATAGTTACCCTCTTTTTTTGTAGTTGCTCATCAGCATGCATATTTTTGTTTTTTGTAGTTGCCCATAATCAGAGCTGGACTTGCTCTATTTTAAAGTTTGGAGTTGCCCACGTACATAGTTGTAGTTGCCCTATTTTTTTATTTTGTAGTTGCTCATCAGCAGGATAATTTTTTTTGTAGTTGTATGTTGTTCAGTCCAAAGAGTTATGTATAGGTTTATGCAGTTTTATTAGTGTCCTTTGTCCAAGTACCAAGTCCCTAAAGACGTGCCCAACTATATGCGTGTTGTTGCCCTATTTCTAGGCAGGCAATGGCTAAACCTCGCAATAAATATCATTTTTTTGGTTGCTTGTTTGACTTTAAACTTTTTCCCACCTTTCCAACTGACTGTTTTGATTTCTCACACATTCCCATCAACACAACAGTTGAAATCTGAGTTCTCAAGGTCTGCTGAAGACAACCTGTTTGGGAGCATTGATCATATCCGGAAGTTTGTTGCTGCCAAGCTACCCCAGAATTACGACATCAATGTATGTTCTTATATTTTGCTTTCTAGTATCCGATATTTTTTATGCGAAGTTGATAATGCATGTTTTTTCTACATACTAATCATTTCCCCCCGTTTTTGTCTTGTTGTTTTTGCAAAAACAGAAAGAAGTTGACGGTGCTCGTACACAACATGTGATCTGCAATATCTTCCCAAGTGGGGAAGTTTGTCCTAGGCGTCGGCAAGCTTGATGAGGAGGATGATGTTACAGCCACGAGTACTTCCAGGGACAAAGATCCATGTCAACCATTGCTGAAGAAAAGGCATAGCAGAGCAGCAGCAATTCTTAAAGTGAAAGTGTTGAAAAGAAGAAGAGAGGAAAGGGCAGCAGAACTCGTGATGAGAAGAGCTTTTTGTTGTCTGATGATAATGAGGAGGAAATGGAGGATGAGGAACTGGAATTTTTGGATGACGAGGAAGAGGAGGAAGGATATTACGATGACGAATCTGGAGGTGAGGACACAACTGATGAGGAAGGTGATGACGATGACAACGATGAAGATGATGATGACAATGATGACAGTTTAGAGAGCAGCCCGCCAACAGCAACAGAACCTGTCACATTGAGCACATGTATGGCAATGGGGATGAAGACGAAGATGAAAAGAAGGAAGAGGGGGAAGAGGGGAGTGATGAGGAGGAGGAAGAAGAGGATACTGAGGAGGGGGGAGAAGAGGATGAGGAGGAGGGGGGAGAGGATGCTGAGGAGGGGGAGAAGAGGATGAGGAGGAGGGGGAGAGGATGAGGAGAAGGAAGAAGAGGATGATGAGGAGGGGAAAGAGGAGGATGTTGAGGTGGAGGAAGAGGAGGATGACGAGGAGGGGAAGAGAAGGATGAGGAGGAGGGGAAGGAGGAAGAGGCAAATAATGGAGACGAGGACAAAAATCAGGACTACAACAAGGGAAATGAGCAATAGGAAAAATAACAGGCTCAAAAAGAGAAAAAACAGGAGGATGAAAAGAAGGAAGACGAGAAGCAAGAGGAGGATAATCTCGGAAAGGATGAAGGTGAAGATGAAGAAGGTGGCGTGGGAGGGAAGAAGGGGAAGAAGGTGGTGTGGCGCACGGGCAGTTTTGACGACGAGGTCCCACTGAGCATTATAATGGAGAAGCTGAAGCGTGGTGCCAAGGAATAGGAGCAGTCACAACCATGCATGACCACCAGTGAAACACAGGGGAGCATGCAAAGTGCTGGTAGTTTTTTCGCAATGATTTTGTTAAGATGGACATTTGAAAGGAACCGTTTGAGGTAGACAGCGCGCCCACTCTGACTGCTGCAGAGGTGGGCAGAATGGGAGATTCGGCTTGAAAGCGAAAAAGAGCCCCCGAGATGTGGGATATCCCTTTATTCCCGGTGCCCGTGCTGCCACCTGAAGATTTCTTGCCACGTACGGAATTTCAATGTGAAGAAATAATTGTGCAAGATGGCTTGAAACATTTTACTGATGTACCAAAAGGAGCCAAGGGGGTGGGAAGAAGAAGGTCAAGAAAATAACTCACAGGACGGTGAAGCTTGGCGCTGCATCCCCAGAGTCATGCCAGTCAGCTAAGTAGCAAGCTCCCACACATGTCCAGGATTTGGCAGTTGATTCAGAAAAACAAAAATTCACAGCAGCTCCCAAACACAAAGTGTTTCAGAAAAAATCAGCAAACAACCCAAAGAAAGCAACTGCAGCTATATCTCAAGCAACTATGCTCAACATGCAGGAAGAAGCCCCCCACAAGCAACATACGGAGTCAGTGGTGAAGACTGCACTTGTTTTTGGACAGGACAAGCATGCAGGGAAAGGTTCAGAACCAGCAGAGCCCAACAAAGCACAGCCAGCACAGATTTGTGAGCAGTCCAAATAGCCAGGAGTCACTGACAATGCCAAAGAGGATATCAAGGGGAAAGCAACTACAGTGCTAAAAGAAGCAACTACAGTGATGAAGGAAGCAACTCCTGCAACAAACCAGGCAACTACAAAAGAAGTTGCAGCCTAGTCAACAAAGAAGACCCCTGTTGTTCCTACCAAGCAAGCGTACTCTGGACAAAGAAAAGAAATATCTTTTGGTGACATCAGGGGCATAAATGAGCTGTTAGAAAAGTGTGTGATTCCAGGGTCAACGCCACCACTCATGAGAAGTAAGTCTGCCGACACTATACCAGTAATACGGGTGTCTCCCGATCTTAATCAGGCAGCAAGCAAAGAAGTTTCTGATTCAGGTGAAGCACCATAATCACTCCAAAGATCAAAGTCTGGAAGTGATGTTTGGGATAATTATTGCCCAGCCCCACCTTTCGATCTTGGAATAGATGAAATGCCAGAAAACAAAGTGGAGAAGCAGAAGGAGATGTCAAAGGACAAGGGGACGACAAACGAACCTGCCACTGCCGACTTTGAGTGGGGAATTGACTAGGCCAACCTGGATTTTGATGGAGTCGTTGAAGGGGCAGTGAAAAGTGTTGCGGGTGAGGGGTCGGGGCACATGTCACCTTATGGATATTGCACGCCAATCGAAGAGGCAAAAATTCCCGTTGAAGGGGAGTCTAGCCAAGGTGGTGCCAGCAACCACGACGAGCCCATCATCCAGAAGCGTGAGAGGAGAATACTAAAACCACCTCCATCACAAAGGTTGCCGCATGTGAACTTAGAAGTAAAAAAAAGGACTTCAATTGTTTAGCAAAAGTATACAGGTTGTACGCATTGATTCCGTTGCTCGGAGGAGCAGTGACGGGGACAACACGGACATCAAGTCAGGAGGAAAACGTGCGTCTTTTTTTAGTAACATGTCTTTTGGCATCACACTTTCTTCTCTCTTGGTCTTTATAAAATCCCCCCTTTTCCTACTTCCACAGGCCGCATATCATAAATTACCGTGGATATTTTTGCACAATGAAGGAGCTAGCTCAATCAATGAGGAGGAATGGGTGGCTCAAGACCCATGTCTTTGAGTTAGCGATTGAGGCAATCATGTTCAACAGACGGCAGGGGTCCAAGAAAGTAATAATGCCTCTAAGATTTTCGGTAAGAATAATTAACTTCTAGTTTTTTTTCAAATTGTTTTTTCTTCACTTTTTTGTCACTAATTATATTGGTGCTTTGTTCTCCCCAGATTGCGCTCCAAAAAATTGATTTCACCGGGGCTGAGTTGACGAATAGGATTAAGGCAGAAAACCTTCTGGATCAGCAAGACATGGTATGTTTTCCACACAGCAACAAGTGCTCTCTTTTCTTATTTATCTAAGTTGCTTTTCAACTGTCCACAGAGTTGCTTTTGTTAAATACCTAAGTTGCCTAAAACCACACTCAAATTTGCTCAAAACCAGACCCAAAAAGAAAATTAGTACTGGCCAGAGCTATCTTCAGAGTTGCTTACAACCACCCCCCTCAAACATTTTTTGAGGGGTGCTTATAACCACACTCAAATTCTAAGCACAATCAATGTATGTTCCATAGGGATTTGCTGCATTTTTTGTTTATCACTTGCCCTTTTAAAAAAAGTAAAGTTGCGTATAATCACACCCAGAGTTGCTTATAATCACACTAAAAGATTTTTGTTTGCTAGTTGCTTATAACCACAAAAAAATTATACACACAATCAAATTAAAGTTGCTTGTAACTGTTTGTCCTTTTTTTAGATATCTCAGTTTCTTTTTTCAACTACCCCTAGAGTTTTGTTTTTTTGTTAAATA
Organism: Aegilops speltoides; assembly: GCA_021437245.1. NCBI lineage: Eukaryota > Viridiplantae > Streptophyta > Magnoliopsida > Poales > Poaceae > Aegilops > Aegilops speltoides. The sequence goes on along the minus strand of CM038141.1, from coordinate 427,047,176 downwards.
CCTAAGTTGTCTACAACCACACCCAGAATTGCTGAAAATCACACTTAAAAGAAAACTAGTAACTGGCCGTAGCTACCTTCAGAGTTGCTTACAACTACCCCTCAAAGATTTCTTTTACTAGTTGCTTATATCCACACTCAAATTCTAAGCACACTCAAATGTAACTTTCAGAGAGATTTGCTGCATTTTTACCACTTGCTCTTTTTTAATATTGAAGTTGCCTACAACGAGTGCAAGAGTTGCCTCAGAAATCTTGTTGATTATAACCACCTTTTTCCCTACTTCAGGTCATGATCCCTGCGCTTCAAAACCTAGATCCAGAGAATCCCAATGCCACAGGACACTACTGGGTTTTCAACATAAATTTGAGGGATGACATGTTTGAGGTGTTTGACTCGCTGAGACTCGTCAAGAAAAGCAAAAGTTTGGACGCGGTAGCAAGGTGCATTGTAGCATCTATTCGGGCATTGTGGGATACACATTATCCAGAGCAGGCTAAATTGATGGAGAAATTCCCACTAGTTGATATTGATGCACCGAAGCAGATCATAGCGTAAGAACTACTTACTTGCAAAGATCACAAGAGATTTTTTTGCTTTTTCTCAAGTGTTATTCTGACATAGAGGATTCTCTTTTTTTATGCAGAGGTGATTGTGGGATTTTCGTGCTGATGAACATACTGTTGTGGAATGGGACATGGCTTCCAAACTACGGACAAGCTGACATACAGAATATTAGGAAGAGAATGACCGTCTCCATGATCAAGTGTGACCTGAACAAGGAGCCATGGCAGTAGCTTCTCAAACCAGTCAAAAAGTGAAAGAAGAGTGGTACGAAGTTTTTCCTTTTTTCAGTACATCAAGTCAAACAACCTCATATCAGATAAATGAAATAAGTGTAGCGAACTTGATGTTCTTACTATCAATCAATCATTTTTATGATTTATTATTTTGATTAACCTTACATGGACCAGTTATGAACTTAAAGAAAAGAACTAGGTATTAATCACATCACTTTCCCAAAATCAGCTTACAAGTTGCTTCATATTGCCCCAATGTTTGTCCAAAAACTGCTCATCAGTTGCCTTTTTTTTCAATCACCACTGCTGCCAACTTTTTGGCAATAGGAATCAAAACCACAGAATTATTACGCATACAGATTGCCACATGAAACCAACCATCATTTTTTGGGTTATATGTCTGCAATTATGAATTTAAAGCAAAGATAGAAACAAATATAAATTATTACAAGCTTTTCCAAAGCGATGGACACATTTTTGACATAAAACCAGTGTGCATAGTTCCTTTAAATTGTCTCATCATCTGCTCACAAAATAAGTTCATTAGTTGCTTGCAGTGTATGACACCTAGCCCGAGTGGGTCATTCCCTATGTTCCACGTCACTTCAACTTCTCAGGGCACTTCTGAGCATTGTGGTCAATTGAGTCACAAAGGCTGCATTTGTTCTTTCTTTTTGGTTTTAATTCTAGAGCTGATTTGAACCGCCTGGTGCTGGTGCGCCCTTTTGTGACTGATCTGGGTGGGTCCATAAGGGGTATGGGCCAGGTGGGGCAAGAGGTTGACCTGAGATGCACTGGGGGCTGTAGGATCTGATGCTTCCTTAGCCCGAGCTGCTTCCCGTGCTGCCTTGACCTTCTTTCTCCTTAATTTATTTAGTTTAGTAACCTTAGCGTCTGCTGCCTTCATGTGCCTTGCAACCACAACAATAGACTCATCACTTGCCATTGCTTTCTTTGCCAACTTTGCAAAATCCATTGTCATGTTCACTTGGCGCATTTGGTTCTTTGACTCAACGGGCAATTCCGGGGTAGAGTTTTGGTCAGTTGGTGGGGGAACACTTGGGACCACATCTTGCGTCCAGCGTCACTTGATGTAGTGCGCAAGGATCTCATCAACACCAATGTGTGTGAAATTTTTTAGGACATGGCAACAAAGAATCTCGTCCCTATGCCACTTGCAACAGTCAAAATCGTAGATGGCTGCTTGTGGCCTCACCACGACAAGATACTTCCTCGACCCATATCCCGAAACATAATCTGTGTTTGGCTCAAGGTCATCAAAGTTGATACCAACATGTTGTACATTGTACGGCCCTATCATCTCAAACTCTGTTCTGAACTTTACATAGATGTCCCTAGTGTACACCTTCCCTCACAAGTACGTGCACCTGAATTTTCTCATATTGCTTGACAAAATTGAGGAGTGACTTGTGTGGGTTCACATAGCGCTTCAAGACAGCGTTGAATCCCTTGTTGTGTTATGTCAACTGAAGGAATGGGAAGAACCTGTACTTGGAATAGCATGGCACCCATGTAGCCCGGTCTTCATACAGTTTCTCAAAGTGTCCATACATGAGGTCATCATACTTTAGCAAGAGTGCAACCCACTTTCGCTCAAACTCTACCGGGGTGAAACTAAAGTCAATACTGTCATTGAAGTTCTTCACCAAATCTGGGTTCCTAGCCAACACGGGTCCAAGTTTTTCTTGCGCCTTCTTCATGATATGCCAACGACAACAGTGGTGTATGGATGTGGGGAACATGTTCTTGATTGATGCCGCCATTGCAGCATCTTGGTCTATGATTATGTTGTATGGAGCCAATCCATCCATTGCCTCGAGGAATGCATCAAAAAGCCAGTCATAGCTCGAGGCTAGATCCTTCCGGACAAAGCCACATCCAAGCACAATAGATTGCCCATGTCTGTTGATGCCAATGAAGGGAGCAAACGGCATATTGTATATGTTAGTGAGATAAGTTGCATCAAACGATACACAATCATGATAAGTCATCACATAAGCTTTCCGGGATGCACCATCCACCCAAAACAAGTTCTACACACCTGCCTTCCGCATCCGTCTTGCACTTGAAGGAAAAACCAGGGTCTGCTTCCTTAACTTTGCAAAAGTAGTTCAGGGTTTCTTCAACGTCACAGTCTTTAGTTGCAGCATTCAACTTTGAACAGTGGTTATGTATGGCTTTGCACGTGTAAGGGACGATCAACTCCGACCCATAGTATGATGACATCACCATCATCATTCTCCCTGTCAACAAGATTTTTCACAAAACCTTGTGTTATTCTTTTGCAGGCAACCAAAACAAGATGTAAGGAGCAACTTATGCATAAATAGAGCAACTTCATATACATAAATAGTTCTTTTTTACTAGGTTCCCCCCATGTGTACATGAACCCATAATGTGAGAAGTTAGTAGGATTTTTATATGTTGGGCACCATGTATCTTATCAGAGTTGCTCAAAGTCAAACCATAGTTGCCCCAACTTCTTTTTTTTAGTTGCTAGTGTTGCTCTTGATCAAAATAGAGGAGGACGGTGGGTGTTATTTTTTTGATGTACCTGCTATCAAGTTGCTGTCATGTAGATGAGTCAGAAATTTTTTCTCTTCCGGGGGGATGCCTTGGTGGGAACGGACATATTTGGACAATGAACACTTGTCAACCAGTGGATGGGTATGATCTGCAACGAAGTTAATAACCTCCCATCTGCCATCTATTAGCTTGACCGCCATCTTAGCAGGGCATTTGGTCTGCTTTATAGTCTCTCTTTTTTGCTTCTTCTTATAAGTGGGTTCATCATCATCCTCTTCAATATCTTCTCCAGGGGAGCTTGTGCATGCACTTTTCTTGCTTGACGAGACATCTAATACTCCAACCCTCTCCACAGACTTAAGAAACTTTTATAGCATTAGCAGGACCAATACAGCATTGGGTGCAGCGACATGGGTGGTCGGAACATGAGCATTATTAGAGCCAATGTCAGGGTCTGGGGACTCACCAAATCCCTCTTCCAAATGGATATCCTGCTGAACAAAGGTTGTATTTAAGAACGGCACACCCAACTCAACTGAAATGTTGACAGACTCTACGTCAACCGGTGGTTCATTGAGATCAACCATCCTTCTTTTTCTTCTTCTTGTCCCTCTCCGTTCTTTTTTTATCAGCTGACCCTGCAAAAAAAATCTTATCAATAACACAGCAAATATAAACATATTTTTTTGTTGGGAGGAGAAATTGAGGTAAAAGCAGTACTAGATTAAAACAGGACAACCATATACTTTTTTTAGGCAACTGTAAAGATAAACAGAGGCAACTTTTGTGTTATTTTTCACACAAATTCAATTTTTTGGCCATACATTTTGTTTGTTTGTGTTACCACCAGCACACAATATGTGTACAATTTCATGACATGTGTGTCTTCTTTGTCCTTTAGCAGGAGGCTACAAATGATTTTTCGCAGTGGGGGGAAATGCACATATGTTAGGCAGATCTAAGCGTGGGCAGAAGACCTTTTCAAAAAAAAATAGTAGTACATTTGTGTGGATAAAGGCAGATCTTCTATGCAACACTGTTACTATTTCATATCTTTTTGTCGGAGGATATGCATATGTATTTGAACTAGTTTTGAAATGCTTTTGTGTGAATGCTAAATTTATTTTGTTTTTACTGTGCTTTTTTATCTCTCTGTGTCTGAGTTTGATGAATGAATGCAATATTTTTTGCCAAATTTGGAATGGTAGTTGCTCAGCTTTATCTACAAACATTATGCAACCCTATGAGAGGGGTAAGTTTGCTTGGAAATTGTTTTCTCCATTTCTTACATAATGCACAAAGTTCCTCAGTTTTGCAAATCAGGAAAAGAAACAACCCCTCTTGATCTCTCAAGCAGGGATAAAGCTTTTTTTGTTCAACGCCCCTTTGTGTTCTGCGGTTGTTAGAGGAATACAATAGAGTTTCCTAAAGTAGGGGGATCAGTTGCTTAGTTTTTTTATTGTTTGCCTATTGTTAAAGGAACACCTGTAAATCTTATGAGAGAGGGGAGTTGCTTGGAAAGCCCTCCCCTTCCCCCTTTTTTCTTTTACATTTATGCACATAAATGCTCAGTTTTGCAAATCAGGGACAGACAAACCTTATTGTTCATATCCCCTCCTTTTTTGCATTTGATCAACGAACACACTGGAATTGCCTAAATTGGAGTATCAATTGCTCAGTTTTTCAACCATGGAGGGGGTGGGGTTCATGATCTAGCATGACAGGGACAGTTTTTGCAGTTGTTTAATCAACGCAATAGAATTGCCCCAAATTGGACCATTAGTTCCTTAGCTTTTTACACAACCTACAAATCCTACCAGAGAGGGGGGGTGGGGGTTTGGAGGGTGAGTTACTTGATTTTTTGCTAGGAAAATCACGATGAGAGGGGGAATTCTCTTTGAAATTCCTGGTCAAATCATGCATAGAGGAGGGGCACAAGTTTTTGGAGGACGGTGCACTACTAGGAAAAGGGCTATAGATAGGACTGATTCTAATGGCGCACGAGGTAAATAGTGCGCCACTACTATATACTAATGGCGCACTAGTTGCAGGTGCGCCATTAGTGTGGAAGACACTAATGGCGCACCAGACTCACGGTGCGCCACTACTATTGATTTTTTTCCCATTTTCCATACAAACTAATGGTGCATGATGACAAAGTGCGCCATTAGTATTTTTTTTTTTACTTTTTTGCAAACCTACTAATGGCGCACCGTATCAAAGTGCGCCATTACTAGTTTAAACTACTAATGGCGCACTTCTCCACAGTGCGCCATTAGTATACATATGTTTTTTTTACTTTTCTACAAAAAGTACTAATGGCGCACCACCTGCAGGTGCGCCATTAGTAACCAGGGTTACTAATGGCGCATTATGTGGTGGTGCGCCATTAGTAACCTGGGACCAACAAGATATTTTGGATAGCCCACCTACCCACTCACTTTCCCCACTTCATTCTCTCCACCTCCTCCTCCAAGCTTGTCTCGGCTGCATCCTCCTCCTCACCTCATTTCCACCATAGATTCATCAAAATTAAGTGGTGAAATTACCTTTTTTTGATATGTAAGTAAGGGGAAAGCTATCTTCATGATGTAGATCTACTTTTTTTCTCCCTAGCTCGCTCCAACAACGTGCACATGCACTTTTTGTGGCCTAGCTAGATCTATGTATGTTTGTGGTGTTGCATGTGTTTGTGGTGTTGCATATATGTTTGTGTTTGAAGGTACCGGTATTTGAAATGCGATAGTTGCCAATATTTTGCCGGAATGTTTTGATTCATTTCCGTTTCGGCGAGAATTTTGGCACTATGCATTCTTTTTGGTCCTATTTTTAGGGAAGGTCATGCCAAACTTTTTCTTGGTTCTAAAATATCGTTTTGCTCTACCCATGAGCGACCACAGTCCGCACGATGACCAAGGCATCGTGAATAGGTTTTTGAGCTCCGCGAAGGCCGAGATGCTTCAAAAGAACGAGACGGAGATAAGATGTCCGTGTCAAAGATGCAAGCTGAAGAGCCTTATTGCGGACCTGGATTCCGGGCAGGTGCGGGACCACCTGCTCTTGCGTGGTTTCATGGATGGCTATCGGTGGCAAGGTGATGAATATGACTACGAAGTCGTCCATGGGGGCCGGGCAAGAAATGAGGAAGGGCAACAAGACAAGTACCACCGCGGTGAGGGCGGGCGAGAAGACGAAGAATCTCCAGGACATGATCACGACGGTGATGTTGTACACAGTCATCATGTAGAAGATGTCGTAAATGATGATGGGGAAGATCAAGACGAAGGGCATGATCATGAAGATGAAGATTCCGGAGCAGACGACGATGGAGGCTGGGTGCAGGACCCTCATATTCAAGAGCTGCTTCTCAAGCAGACGGATAACACAAGAGCTGCTGCCCGAGAGAAATCCAAGCTGGATCAACTGGAGATAGACGCGGTTACTCCATTGTATGAAGGATGCAGGCCCGAGGATACCCGCCTGAAAGTAACGCTCATGGCTCTGGAGATGAAGGTAAAACACAAAATGACCGACGCATGCTTCGACAAGAACATGTCATTCTAGCACGAACGTCTTCCCAAGGGGAACAAGTGCCCGACCAGTTTCGAGGAGGCGAAGAAAATCGTGTGTCCTCTGGATTTACCGCACGTGAAATACCATGTGTGCATGAACAATGGTATCATTTATCGGGACGAGCACGCGGAGTCTACCATATGTCTGGTGTGCGGCGTCACTCGATACAAGAAGAGGAAGAAAGCTCCTCGAAAATCGGTGTGGTACTTTCCGCTCACTCCTCGTCTGCAGCGGTATTTCGTGAACCCTAAGGTAGCAAAGCTCCTGCGTTGCACGCGGATAGGGAGGAGAAGAAGCGGGAAGATGACGGAAATGATCCGGAGATAAATAAAAAGACAAGATGCCGAGTCACCCTAAGGATGCGAGCGGTGGCAAGCGTTGAACTTCGAATACCCGAATTTGGGAGGGATCCAAGGAACATCGTGGTTGGGCGTGAGCACCGATGGAGTCAATCCGTTTGGCAGCCGAGAAGCACACATAGCACTGGCCTGTGTTTGTGTGGATGTACAACCTTCCCCGGTTGTGCATGAAGAGGAAGTACATTCACATGAGTTTGCTAATTGAAGGGCTGAAACAACCAGGAACGACATCAATCAGATCCGGGGCTCTTTGAAGGAGGAGCTAGACATGCTTGTGGAAAATGCCAGCCAATACGTGGGGCGCTGCAGAAAGAATATTTCCCTATGAGAGCCGCACCGCTCACGACGGTGCATGACTATCTCGATTACGGATATCTCATGGGCGGGTAGTCCACGGATTTTCTGGATGCGTAAGGTGCATGGATGACACAACGTATCGCCAGCTAGATATAGATCCCGGGTCTTCGAAAACCGTGTTCATGGGACATCAAAGGTGGCTTCGCGACAATGACCCGTGGAGGAAACGCAAGGATCTGTTCGATGGTGAAACCGACCCCCAAAAACGCCCGTGTACAAGGAGCGGCAAGGAAATAGACGAGCTGTTGAAAAATTGGAAAGACTGCCCACTGCCGGGAAAGAAGCAAAAGGCGCCAGAGCCGGGAAAGAAGCGAAAGGCACTAGAGCCGCTGCTGAAGGTATGGAAAACGAGGTCTGTTTTGGGACTTGCCATACTAGAAGATCCACCATGTGCCTCACAGCCTTGATGTCATGCATATCACGAAGAACGTGTGCGAGAGACTGCTTGGTACCCTGCTCAACATGCCAGAGAGGACCAAATATGGGCCAAAAGCAAGGGCAGACTTGAAATAAATGGGCATCAGGCAGGAGCTTCACGCTAATGATGATGATGATGATGATGATGAGGCGAAGCAGGACACAGAAAGTCGTCGCAAAGGCAAAAAGGCCAAGAAGACCGGAAATGACTACCCTCCCGCGTGCTTCACTCTAAGTCAGGAGGAGATCAAGCAGTTTTTCACCTGCCTCCTAGGAGTAAAACTTCCTTATGGTTACGCGGGGAAGATAAGGAGATACCTAGACCCAGCGAAGCAGAAGTTCAGCGGGATCAAGTCTCACAACTGTCACGTGCTGATGACGCAGATACTTCCAGTTGCAATCCGTGGGATCATGGACGCGCACGTCCGTGAAATGCTATTTGGCCTATGCAACTTTTTCGATGTCATCTCTCGGAAGTCGATTGGCGTGAGGCAACTCAGAAGGCTACAGGAAGAGATCGTGGTGATACTATGCGAGCTTGAGATGTACTTCCCGCCCGCATTCTTCGATGTTATGGTGCATCTGCTGGTCCATATCCTGGAGGATATCATCCAACTCGGGCCGATGTTCCTGCACAGCATGATGCCGTTCGAAAGGATGAATGGTGTCATCAAAGGATACGTTCGCAACATGTCACGTCCAGAGGGAAGTATAGCCAGGGGCTTTCTGACCAAAGAGTGCATCTCCTACTGCACGAATTATCTAGGCATCGAGAACCCCGTTGGTCTCGCCCGTCAGCAGCACCTCGGCGGGCTCGCCGGATGGGGTCACCGTGAGGGTCGCCACGAAATGCATGTCGACTTCGAGGGTCGACTCGCCGACTTTGAAAGAGCAAACCTAGTCGCGCTACAACACATAGACGTGGTCGATCCTTGGGTGGTAGAGCACAAAACCTTTATTGAGAAGACGTACAATGACCGAGGCCAACAGAGGACGGACGGAGATATACTCAAAGAGCACAACTCATGTTTCACGCGTTGGTTCAAGCAGAAGCTTCTGTCGTACCCTTTACATGAAGATTCTTCCGCGGAAGAACAACTCATATTCGCCTTGTCACAGGGCGCCGAGCACAACCTGATGACCTATGAGGCGTACGATATCAACGGCTACACATTCTACACCGAGGACAAGGACATGAAGAGCGATGGTTATCAGAACTCCGGGGTAACGATGGAATCCTACACCGGTAAGGACAAGGACAAATACTACGGAAGGATTGAGGAGATCTGGGAGCTGAGCTACGCTGGAGAGAAGGTGCCGATGTTCCGTGTCAGATGGGCCAAGAGCGTCCTAAAAGAAGACCGATATTTCACCACCATGGTTATACCCGAAGCCAAATCCAAGACCGCGGGCGCAAACGTCACCGTGAAAAATGAGCCATGGGTACTGGCTTCCCAAGTGGACCAATGCTTCTTCATTACCAACCCGTCAAAGCCCAGTCGTGTTGTCGTGAGGAGTGGCAAAAGGAAGATCATCGGAATGGATGGAGTAGCAAATGAGCAAGACTTCGACAAGTACGGCGACCCAAAGATCGAACATGACGACGACGATGAAGTAGCAGCACACACCACAAGAAGAAGCAGGACCACCCTACCTAAAGGACGTCCGTTCCACAGAAGAACTCCATTTGCGAAAAAGAAGGGCAAGAAGATTGTGAACAGATAGCTAGCTAAGATCGATTGTATTTAAATCGTAGTCTTCATTTGTCGATTGTATTTCATGGGCACTTTTTGATATCATGAATATTTTTAAATTTCATGGGCACTTTTTGAATTCATGAGGACACTTGATCTCGATCCCCCTCCATCTCGATCTCGATTCCCCCTCTATCCCGATCTCGATCCCTGCACCCTCCCCCGCTCCACCGCCGCCGCCGATGATATTTTCAAGTAACAAATTTGAACATATTTTAAAAAAAATTATTACTGTTTTTATAAAAAAATATTACTGTTATGATTTAAACAAGTTTGAACATATTTAAACACAAATAAATATAAAAACAACATTTAAAATGCATAAAAAAACTATTGGGGAGCCTGGGAATCGAAACCAGGACCTCCTGGTGTGTGTGGTGCGTGCTGACCAGTCGGGCTAGTGGGTGGGTTCTGTTGTAGATTGGGTTAGTGGGCTAGATTAAAACAAAATTCTAATGGCGCACCGAGGGGAGGTGCGCCATTAGAATAGTCATACTTATGGCGCACGACTGGACGGTGCGCCATTAGAACCCTCCCCCTAGCTATCCTCCCTCTCTCTCGCCAGATCCCCTTCGACCCTCTCTCCCAAGCCACCAGATCCACCCGCGCGCTGCCCCGACCCACGACGTCGCCGCCCCGACCCTCACCAGACTCCACCCCCGCCGCCCCCGCGCCCCCACCCCCGCCGTCTCGACCCTCGCCGGACTCCTCCTCGCCATCTGCGCCTTCTTCCACATCCTCCAGCCTCACTTGCCCCCGCCAAGGCACCAACCACCTCCTCGGACGGGCGCTTCCTCGCTCTCCTCACCAACCACGACGCCTTGACCACTGCTCCTCACCAACCACGACATCGGCCACCTGCTCCGTCGCCTCCGTGAAGGTTACTCCACCTAGATGCAAGACTCGTGCGCTTGGCGGCTAGGGTTTGCCTCCACCTCTCCCTCCCCATCAACGAGAGGAGCATCCGGTGCCCCCGCCCTCGAGTTCGTCGACGGCGCCATCCTCCAGCCGCAGCCGCCGCAGGTATAGAGCCCCCGATTCCATCTTCCCCCTCGCCCCCATTTTTTTCCTTGATCCAACCCATCTTTCAGATGCAACTTTGTGATCTCCATCTTTCAGATGTTATAGTGTACAGGAGCAACTTTGCACCAATGCAAGATTCTAGTTAAAGTGCCAAACATTCTTAAACAAATGTTTTTTTTTGCAATTTGACATGATTACTTTGATCTTCTAGATGCTTCAGTCTCCTTGTAGATTGAATTTGTTCATGCCATACATCTGTGTTGTGCTTCATAGGCAGCAACAATCGTTCTTATCGATATATGGCCCGTTGATAAAACTGCATTCATATATATTAGCCCGTTGGGTAGAGAGAGAAGAGTGGGTTTCAATTTGCTCTGGGCAGTGATGTGCACTGGAGTAGCCCTGTTGACATAGCTCATAGCAGTAGGTATTTCAAAATATATGGAGTAATGCATAAATTTGTACTCCAACAAGTTTACTCCAAGACTCGCTTTAAAATTCAGTTTACTGTTAAATGACAGTAATTCAGTTTACTGTTAAATTTCAGTTTCACAGGCTAGTTTCCAACAAACAAAGCCTATGCTTATGAAGAATAAATCAGCTGAAATGAGATACTGATCCTTTTTTACTTTGTTTGTTCAGATTGTTGGAAATTTTAAGCTCTCAATCACTGAAGGCCACTGTAGTTCTTTGAATTCAACCATTTAGGTGAGCTACAACTAGGTGGGTTTTGGAGTAGTACTCTGAAACTGCTGCTGTTAAAACATGCTGTTACTTGCTGTCAGTTAACTGAATCAGTATAAAACTCTTCTATGGAGTTAACCAAAGATCAGCAAGCAAATCAAATCTGCAACACATTTTCTTCAGTCCCTAACTGACAACACAATTTCTTCAGTCTAGTGATGCAGCAATTTCTTCAGTCTAGTGTAAATGTAACTGACTACTGGTCAAATACTCTAGTGTATTTAGTGTAAACCTAGTCTGAAACTAGTAGAGCTCTTGGTGATTTGCAAATTCAGTTTAAATAAAAATTTGGGACATGACTACTGATCATGTATGAAAGATGTTGCTATTGGATGAGCACAAGAACTACTCAATAGATAATTGATTTTGTAGAACAAGTCTTGTTGCTAGTCTTGAACCAATAGATAATCTTAATTGAAATTTGACCATGTCTTGTTGCCAGCCCTAATGAAAAAAGCAACTGAATTTCCAACAACCTGCTAGGTAGAACAATCCATTTCCAACAACCTACTAGGTAGAACAATCCATTACTACATGATTGCAACTGAATTGCCAACTCTATGTACTATGTATGCTGTGGCATGTGGTGTGGTCCGAGTGATCAGGTTTCAAGTGATTTTGAATTTTTATGATTTTTATGCACATATATATGTGTATGATGATCCTCCTTTCCTGCAGTAGTATAACTAGGATATATACCAAAAAACATTGTTATATTCCTCCCTGGTATAATAAATAATAAACTAAAATAGTTCCTGGTACAAAAAGAATAAACTATACATAGTTAATTTCTTCATCTTTGAATTGTTTCAGAAATTGGTATGACCAAAGATGCTATTGTATATAAATTGGCTGCTGTAGAACTGTTCTTCATCTTTACAGTGCTATTGTATAGAAATATGCTAAATTTTCTGCTCTGATTGTTGCTCAAAGAAATTTAGCAAAAAAATGGGGTCCTGGGAGACGCTGCTGCTGCTTGAGGCCCTTGAGAGCCCCTTCGTGTCGTGATGATTTTGCAGGTACCCCGAGAGGCCCTTGAGTTTGCCGGAATGTCGATTAACTTTTGTTCCGGCAAATTCAGGTACTCCATATGTCCTATTTTCAGCAAAGGTCATGCTGAAATTTTTCGTGAATTTTAGCATGACTTTGCTAAAAATCGGACATATGAGGTACTAGCTACTAATGCATGGGCCGGGGTATCTTAGTACTTGATTAAGTAGGATCAACTGCCCCTTTATTCTTGCTATATTAAACCATAGGTGACAATAGAGCCAAGTGATTAGTGCCAAGTGAGTAGGCCCAACCTAGGGTGCCTCGGCATCGATAAACCCTAAATGATGAAAACTTAACTTGGCTGCCCCGGATGCCTCGGTGTCGATGAGAACCTAAATGATGTACGCTTAGGCTTTTAGGGTGCCTCGGCGTCGACAAACCCTAAATGATGAAAGCATAGGCTTTTAGGGTGCCTCGGTGTCGACAAACCCTAAATGATGAGACCATGATCTTGTTCCTTGACAATAACCAACTTTTTGACCAAATTTTTTTCCTATTTAGAGCGAAACATGGCCCACAACAATGAGGCCAGTGGTTCGGGCGGCAAGCAATTCTGGGAGCTGTCCCAGGAGATGGAGGAATAGCCTCACCGCTCTGAGGATGCCGCGGAAGACACCGATCCTGATTACACAACCCCTAGTGGCGTCGGGGATGACACCACTGATGGTGCCGCCGAGGATGCCACCACTAATGATGGCGGCGCAAACACAGATGGCAGCCAATCGAAGAAGCAAAGGAAGGACCGGCGTCCGAATGCGCTCCGCACCGTCAAGGAGGAGTTCACTCAAGTGGACTCCGACGGGAATCCAACGGAGCCCAAACATATAGTCAAGGGGTACTCGGTTCAGCTTGGGTGCATTCTCCGGAGCACCGTCTCGATCAACACAGAGAACCTTAGGCATAAGGACCGAGGGAATTTGCGCAACCTCCTCTTCACGAAGCTGCACGAACGATACAAGTTCCCCGCCGAATTTGAAAACGCACGCCTCTCAGGGAATAAAGTGAACAGTGCTGCCCTCACGAAGATGAGCACGGCCCTGTCTACTTGGAGAAGCGCGGTGAAGAAAATGATTGATAAAGGTGATAGTTATGAGAAGATCAAGGCGAAATATCCTTTGATGAGCGAAGATGAGTACAAGGAGTTCGAGATCAAGTGCTCGAGCAAAGGCAACCTCCGAATCAAGTCGATGGGGAAAGAAATGCGGAGTTGAACTTAGGGAACACAAACTCGGTCCCGGCGATTCTGATGGCGGAGCCTATATGGGACAAGGAGGACGCGGAGCGTGCCGAGCAAGGCCTACCGCCCGCTTCGAGAAATACAGCGGTAACAAGCGCATCAGAACTATGTCGGGGCCCGTACAAGGAGGACCCGATAACAAAGGAGCTTACCACAGATCCAAGACCAGGCGCTTGAGCTTGTTCTCGTAAGGAATACACCCCGCATAATTAGCTCCATATGGTTGCACTCTAATTAATCTCCAATATTTCTAAATGGTTCACGCCCTTCGCAGACACTTTGAAAGCAATGGCGGGGTCGCCTCGTAGCTCCCCTTTCGACACCCCTTTAAATAGGGCGTTGAACATAATGAAAAACAAGGATAAGCTCACTAAGCCGACATCAGCTGGTCGTGTGGCTAGCAAAGGCTTGTCCACAAAATGGGGTTCATACTATACCGCTGGTGTGCGGAAGGAGAAAAAGGCCAGCTCGGAAAGCCAGACGCGCAAGGTTGAAGCACTCAAGGCACAAGTGGCGCGGATTCCGGAGCTTGTCCAAGAGCAAGTGGAACAACAACTAGGAATGAAGCTCAACGCCATGGTGCCTACGTTGATTCATGGGCTGACGACGTGGATTGCGGGCGGCCAACAGGGGCCTCCCCCGGTTCCCAGCTTCACGGCCAAAGAACTCGCCTGACAGCGCAGCGCGGCGCCATTGGTGTCTCCGGCGGCGGCGCCATTAGTGTCTCTGGAGGAGGTGGTATTCGTGTCTCCGGCGCCGGCACGGGCATTGGAGCTTAATGCACCAGGGTGTACACTGGCCGGCACCTCGCCAGACAGCGCCCCTCCGTCGATTACCGCCGCCGTTGGCGGTGCCTCGACATTAGCCGAGCTCGACGGCATCACGGTAACTAAGCCTCTCGGCCGATGACTTCATCTCCTTGCCTTTGACTGGGCATCCCTGATGCCCTGTACATGTTTTCGCAGGGCACCGCCGACGTTCCTTGCACTCTTCTGCACTTCATGGGCGCCAAGTGGGTCGATGTCGCCAAGGGCAGAATTGTTCAACCGGGCAACCCCATGTTCCACGGTAATCTGATGCCACCCACAATGTATAGGGTTGAAGTGGTTCGGGTGCTGCCAGGCTGCGATGAGCTGTTACCTCCTGTTCGACCCGCTGGGGCCAACGAAGAAGATGAGATGACCCTCAGCGCCTGCGTAAACTGGCCCCTGCTTTGGCCGAAGAGCCAGATTCGTTTGGGGGCGGGGGACACCACCCCACAGACAAGACCGCCAATCATGCCGGCGCCAAGCCATGGCAAGAACACCGCAACGCTACCGGACCTGCCGGACATCCCTATGTCGGACATCCCTATGGCATAGGATCCGGACAGCCCTATGGCACAGGATCCGGACAACGACGACAACGACGATGGTACATTTACCAAAGTCGATAAGTACTTTGCCGAACATGGGTACGCTGACGAGTTCTGCGGGACTCTTTCTCAAGAACCCAACCAAGACGACCGCAATCTAGCTGGTACGGCGGAGAAATCCAATTGCAATAGGAGTTGTCTGGCGTTCAGTTCTTAGGAGACGCCTCCAGCTCCCGCCTTCACCGAGCCTCAGATAGCTGAGGTGGGAAATATTATCAGCCCCAACACGCTCAAGAAGGCGGTCTGTGAGCAGAACTCGGTCCCATTACAGGAGATCAAGAAGAAGGGAAGCGAACGAAGACTAACAAGGGCGCCGGTGCGAGCCACCGGCACCGAGTTCGATCCGTGCTCGGGGCGGGCCACCTTCACCTAAGGATATCTCAAGGAGGGTGCATGTGGCGGTAGGGCGATGCTACCGCCAAATATGCTGAATGCTGCAACCGGTGCTATCGGAGTCTGCACGACGGTGCTCTTTCTTTGGAAGCGGCGTCTCGAGAGAAGGATGTGGCATACCCGTTTTCGTGGCCAAGGTGCCGAGGGCAAGGGCTTTGTGGATGGCGACATTGGGGGTAATGATCGTCCTGCGGTTTGATGACATCTTTGCTATGTTTAACCTTCATCCGCTGCACTACACCTTCGCTTGGCTGTTTTCGCTGAGTATGGAATGCGGATCATTAGAGACAAGACCCGGACATCGTGATAGTCGACCCCTTCTACATGCGTATTCAAGCACTTGAGCGGCGTTAGGGGACCACCAAGTTGCGAGTTCACACCTCAAGGCGCTATTCAGCAAACCCGATAAGGATAACTTCCTTGTGGCTTACTTTCCCGAGTAAGTCATCCCTTAACCGCCTGTAACATATGATTTCTTAGATTTCGATCGTTCTTTTTTCTAACATTCCGTGTTACGTGCGGTGACACATTGCACACTCATCCTCTTAAGCCCGAAATATTCCATGGCCACGTATTTCGACCGAACCGTAACTCCAAGATAGACTACACAAATGTCAAGAAATTTCTTGATGATGTTCTCCCGCCTCGCCAAATCTGGAGGCACCTTCACCAGACTGTTCGTAAGTACGGCAAGCACATGTTCTCACACAATGAAGTTCTGCTGCGTCAAGCAGCCGCTGGCGATCGAAGGATGCCTACTACGCCCTCCATCACATGCGGGCGATCGTAAGGGACCATCATCAACTTCTGCTACCAGATAATCTCAAAGATTGGGCCGCGAACTTGTCGGCAATCCAGGACGCGGACCTCAGACAAGAATTCTTTCGCATCCAATCGGACTTTGCGGACATCATCCATCAAGATGTCCTTCATACGTCGGGCAGTTCTTCCTCAGATATCAACCATCCAACAATGTGATAGATGGAATGCTACAAATGCAGGGTGACAACGACCGCGATTTCATGACCATCGCGACAGACGGCGGCTTCATCCACGCTCCTGTCCGATGAGTCGAGTCGAAAGTAGTGATGTGTAGTTCTGAAACATTGATTGGCTCATGTTGTAATTAAACTTTAATGAATTCGTATGTCTCTTTGGTTTGGACAGTCGTTCAACTTAGATGTAATCGATGCTATTTATTAGTAGGACCATGAATTGTGCTATTAATGTCTTGCTTTTCTCTTCCGATCCTTTTGTTGCATACTTACATATTGCTTATGTATTGTCTATTGTTTGGCTTGTGCATAGAGATGCCGTCGAATGTCGTGTACAAGGGTAAGGTTCCCGGAGTCTACGACGACTGAGAGGAGTGTCGGAGACAGGTTCACCGTTTCAGCGGTAACAGTTACAAAGGGTACACCACTAGGGCGGAGGCCGAATCTAGATACGCCCGCTATCTAGCAGGAGAGAGGAGGGAGCGTTGGAGGAACCGGATGAAGACCAGTTTGATCACGATGATGCTCATCGTGATGACCACAACTCTCTTCTATGTGATGGTAGTTTAGATGGTCGATATCGACATGTAATGTGAAGATAAACTTGCTACTTGCGGTCTCGAGACTTGTATTGTTCTATCTTTGTTTGGTCTTTTGAATTCGGAGACTAATATTATGATTTGTATTCGGAGACTAATCTTCTATTGTATTCGATGAATCTGCTGTCGTTGTGTGGTGTTGTCTAAATTCTGTCCAATAATATATTTTGTAACCTGTGAAAATATCATAAAAGAAAATAAGTCCCTAATATTCATACTAGTGGCGCACCACACAAGACACTAATGGCGCACTGAGATAATCACACTAATGGCGCATCACCCACTGGTGCGCCATTAGTATGCCAAAGCACATGGGTACATATGGCCTCCTGGGAGGAATTCTAATGGTGCACTGTGGGCAATACTAATGGCGCACTAGGTGGTGCGCCATTAGAACACCAGATACTAATGGCGCACCAGTGGTGCGCCATTAGAATTTAATTCTAATGGCGTGATGCTAGTGGCGCACCAGTAGTGCGCCATTAGAAGGCAAAACTGGTGCGCCACTAGCATGCCTTTTCCTAGTAGTGGTGGTTTACCTCTTGATGTTTCTTTTTTGTCAAGACGCCATGGATGTAGTCTGGTTCTCCAGATCTAGACAGAAAAGGATGGGAAGGAGAAAAAAGAGGAGGAAAGAAGGAAGAAGATCTGGACTTGCTGCTCAAGAAAGAAAGAAGAGAGGGGGGGTTGCGGGGCGCGCGATACAGGAAGGAGCAGGTATGACCGGGGCGCGCGCGTGAGAGGAGGGACCAAGTGTGATCGGGGCGCGTGCGCGATCCGCCCATGATTCGCACTGCCTGGTCGCGCGCCTTCCTTTTTTGGCTGCCTACTCGCGCGCGGGGGTTGCACCTTCCTTTTTCGGGTGCGTGCTCGCTGCTGCCATCGAGCGCCCGTGCCTAGCGAGACGCGTCCTTGAAATTTAGAGATCGAGGGCAGGTGGCTTGCAGGTCTAGATCTATGCCCGCCAAACTTGGTATAGAAAAAGAAAGGGATTTACTCCTCTTCAGGTGACCTAGATCTTGCTTATCCATCAGTAATATTCACAATCTCTAATAGAAATTGAATTGGGGATAGGGATTTGGGGTTACGGGTTGGAGGTTGCAGGTTACCTATGGCCTGCGGGCCTAGAGGGAGCTCCGGGGCAGCTCGCGGGCCGGCGGTGGATGCGGGAGAGACGGTGGCAGAGCAGAGGCGGCTGGCATCGCCACTCCTAGGAAGATCGGTATTGGATGGAGATCTCCTAAATTTATACTCCTCCAGCCACCCTAGTAAGATAAGTACTTCACTTTAACCTACCTTAGGCGGCTGGCATCGTTTGTTTGGGGTCCAGACGCTTCCCGTGCGTTGGGGAGCATATGATCCAGACGCATGTCTTTCACCGGACGTCCGCCCCAATCCGTTTGGGGTCTAGCTTTGAAGTTGGCCTGAGTACATCCTCCATCCGGAAAAGCATGTCACCATGGATTTTTTTATAAAATATCCTTTAGTTTTGTCCGAGACAACCCTCCCTCCCCCTCCATTATGTTCCGCCCAGCCGATCCACCCCACCGCGCCGTCGAGCAGCTCCACCACGCCACAACGTCGCGACGCTTCACTGTTCCCCGCGCCACTACGGCGCACCACCGCGACGCTCCACCGCGCCACCACGACGTGACAATCCTAAATTTCCTCCCTTTCTCCATAGTGAAAACGGCCAAGGTTCCGGCCGACTACCCTAGCCAGGCGAGGCGAATCGCGAGCAGCCACGGCGTGCCGACGGCGCCGCGCTCAGCTTCTCACCACTAGCCGACATCACCACGCCTACTCCAAGGATCCGCGCCCAGCTTCTGACGACTGGCTGACAACAATGTTCCGAGCTCCGGCGGCATTGCCGAGCCGACTCTTCCCCGTCTCTACCTGCTCGAGCTCAACTCCTTCACTTCCCTCGCCATCGGACGCCGCCCTGTCCTCACCAGCCGGTGAGTTCCTCAGCTTTTACTTTTCGTCAGTGCTCTCTCTTCTCTTCTTGTTGTTGGTACTGTCAATGCATAGTGCAAACTCTAATTTTTACCTACAATCAAGATTAGGTAGTGGAAATGCATAGTGCAAACTCCAATTTTTAGCTACAATCAAGATTAGATGGTGTAAATTAGGAGTAGATTTAAGCACGTATTGTCAATGCATACTTTGAGCAATAAAACGGTGTCTCGTTATTACAAGCCAAAAAATGGTTTATCCTAATGGTTGGTGTCGGTGTCAAAACCGACGGATCTCGGGTAGGGGGTCCCGAACTATGCGTCTAGGCGGATGGTAACAGAAGACAAGGGACACGATGTTTTTACCCAGGTTTGGGCCCTCTTGATGGAGGTAAAACCCTACTCCTGCTTGATTAATATTGATGATATGGGTAGTACAAGAGTAGATCTACAACGAGATCAGAGAGGCTAAACCCTAGAAGCTAGCCTATGGTATGATTGTTGTTCGTCCTACGGACTAAAACCCTCCGGTTTATATAGGCACCGAAGAGGGTTAGGGTTACACAGAGTCGGTTACAATGGTAGGAGATCTACATATCCGTATCGCCAAGCTTGCCTTCCACACCAAGGAAAGTCCCATCCGGACACGGGACGAAGTCTTCAATCTTGTATCTTCATAGTCCAAGAGTCCAGCCAAAGGTGATAGTTCGGCTATTCGGACACCCCCTAATCCAGGACTCCCTCAGTAGCCCCTGAACCAGGCTTTAATGACGATGAGTCCGGCGCGCATATTGTCTTCGGCATTGCAAGGCAGGTTCCTCCTTCGAATACTTCATAGAAGATTTTGAACACAAGGATAGTGTCCGGCTCTACAAAATAAGTTCCACATACCACCATAGAGAGAATAATATTTACATAAATTCAATCTACTGACGTATCCCATGGCGTGACACCACACCACGGCCAAGCCTTTATTCGAATCGTTTTTACTGTCCCACCTCAGCGCGTTTAGCGAGGTAGTTTCCTTGGCATGTCTTGTCAAAGCAGAGATCGTGTCCCCTTATTCCGGGATTCTCATCAATACTGGCGTGGGTAACCCAACTGCGCCATTGATTATGGCGCTTGGGAGATAAGCGAGTTTTACCAGGCTGGTGGGGACGCATAGCTTCGTCCATCCATATAAGGGGATAAGGATCCACTTTTTCCCACACGCCTTCTTCCTCCTTTGCTCATCCATTTCCGCGCACTCGAGCTCTAGCGCCCAAGTACGCACATCCCACCTCAACCTTCTCCAGCCATGTACGGAGCGAGAGGCAAGTGGATGGCCTCCTCCGTCACGGAGGGGCACATCAAAAAGCTGCGGAAGGCCGGATACTTGTCCAACGACATCGCGCATCGGATCCCGGACAAGGGGAAGCTCATCCCCACCCCCAGGCCCCATGAGAGGGTGGTGTTCCTCACCCACTTCCTCCGCCGACTAGGTTTTCCACTTCACCCATTTGTCCGGGGGCTCATGTTCTACTACGTCCTGGATTTCCACGATCTGGCCCCATATTTCATTCTCAACATCTCGGCGTTCATCGTCGTGTGCGAGGCCTTCCTCTGCATCCAGCCCCACTTCGGCTTATGGCTGAAGACCTTTAATGTCAAGCCGAAGGTAGTGGGCGGCCGCCAAGCGGAGTGCGGAGGTGCCATGGTGGGCAAGATGGCCAACGTCCTATGGCTCGAGGGCTCCTTCATGGAGACCATAAAGGGGTGGCAATCAGGATGGTTCTACACACCGAGCCGCGCGACCCTAAATGGGCAGCGGCCCCCGAATTCCGATATGGCTTCCCTACACGGCTCACCTCCTGGAAAGAGACGGGCTTGACGTGGGGTAATTCGGAAGAGCTGACCGGACTTCAAA
The DNA here is from genome assembly GCA_021437245.1 of Aegilops speltoides. Taxonomy (NCBI): domain Eukaryota; kingdom Viridiplantae; phylum Streptophyta; class Magnoliopsida; order Poales; family Poaceae; genus Aegilops; species Aegilops speltoides. The sequence goes on along the minus strand of CM038141.1, from coordinate 427,026,051 downwards.
CCTGCGTCCAAAACCTGGTGAACAAGAAGCTCAAGCTTGTCAACGTAGTCCAGGTCATGCTCATCCACCGGATCCTCCCGTGCTAACAACGAGCCTTCAACTTGTGGGAGTTTGATCCAGCACAGCACCAAACCTTGAGCAGGCTCTTCGACACTACGTACGAAGATGCCTAGAAGGTGTTGTTCAAGGGCGCCGAGGCTCCCGCATCCGCTACCGAAGATCGCGGATTCAGCTCGCAGCGTCAAGCCAGCGAGGTAAGCTATTTTACCCTTTACAGGACACTTGTTTTTCATAGTTTGACTCTATGCGGGATCTAAACTCCCTTACCTTTGATAGGCCTCGTAAAAGACGTCCGGGCAGGTTAACTGTCCGGCTCCCTTGCCGAAGATTCCAGCGGACGCCTTGATTAACGGGCTATCGGGTTCCGCACCTCACGTGGTGCCAGAGAAGAAGGCCAAGAAGAAGGCCACGGGAACTCGAAGGAGTTCCCGTCGCCAGGTGTTGTCAGACTCATCGTCCGATGACTCCGAGGCGGACTCCTCCCGCAAAGACGAGGAGGAAAAAGAGGCCTCTTCCCCAGCGGGGGGAGAGAAGAAAAGGAAGGTCGGCCCAACTGGGGAGGCCGGAGGGTCCAAGAAGGGAAGGACCCTTCCTCCGGACTACTCCACAAACGCCGACAACGGTGAAGAGGAGTGGCCACCGAGGGATAAGCCCCTGGCGAAATCGTAAGTGTTCGGATACCAGAATAACTCATGGTGTTTCATTTGTCGCACAGAATCTCCTAACGCCGAATATAACCCTGCAACCCGCCCAAGGACGGGCTCAACGCTTCAACGAGCGGCTCCCTGGATTCGTCGGACGTGAATAGCACCTCACTTCCGGCTGCCTCCTCTCCTCGCGCTGCGGATGATGTCGAGGTGGGGTCCCAAAAGGGGCCCAGCTAGGAGGAGGTGGTCCAGGAGGCGCCGCAAGGCAACCTCCCGGACTCCAGGCGCAAGGGGGATAAAACCCCAAAGGGCTCTAAGTCCGGCCCTGGGCCGGACTCTGCACCGGAACCTTCAGTGGTTCCGGAGTCCGCAGCGCCCTTCATGAGAAGGATAAGATGCGACACCGGTGACCTCCGTCCAACCGAGGCACGGATAATTTGCGGAGGCGCTTAACGGCGCCTCCATCGACGAGGAGCACCGCCTTCATATGAGTGTGGTGATTCAGAAGTTCACCCGCCAAGAGCGGACTGATCAAGCTTTAATGCCAGCCTTCTAACAAAGCTTTGAGGTATGTATTTAAGATATCTAAAAATATTACCGCATAGACAGTAGCCCCTAATGCTCAGTTTGGTGTTCGGAAAGAAAAGCCAAACTAAGGATCTAAAAAGATGTACGCAGGAGTCTAACATAAGTATGTCAATATGGGGAATGCAGGTTGCGCTGCTGACCTCTGCCGCACTGACTCCGGAGGTTAGTGCATTGAAGAAGAGCCTCGAGCGGTCCGAGAATGAGCTCAGCCTTGCAAAAAAGCAGCTCGAGGACAAGGAAGGTAAGTAATACCTTATGGAAATATATAAAAGATGTGGTTGCAAAAAATGACAGGAATAACGTGAGTATTACAGGGGCCACGAACGAGGTGGCGGCCCTGAAGGAAGCGGTGTCCAAGGCCGAAAGCAATGCGGCCGCGGAGCGCACCGAGCGAGAGAAACAAGAGGCGCGGGTGACGGAGGTGCGGCAAGAGCTCCAGGCTCTCGTGGAAAAACACGAGAGTTTGGAGCGTGACTCAAAGACTCGAGAGTCCGAGCTCACCTAAGCCCTTGAGAGCGCCAAAGCCGCTAAGGCCAAAGCCCAAAAAGCCCTCCAAGAAATTGAAGCGATGAAGAAGATAGCGGCGGGTAAGGCATTCTTTATGCAAAGCAGACACGTGAAAGTGAATTACTTGTTACTTACCCGAATCCGGAGCTCTCCAGGAGCATTCGCAGATCTGCCCCGCAGTGTGTCCGATGCTGCCGAGTTCTACCGAGCCGAGGAGGGGAGCTTGACGGAGAAGGTGTTCTGGTCTTAGTATGCTGAGGCCGGACACCCGGTGCCCCTGAGCGACCAGCTGAAGCAGCTGGTCGAGCTCCATAAGGTGGCCGAACAGGCCATGAAGGGCCTCATAGTTTGGTTGTGGCCTAAGGAAGCCATGCCTGGGAGCTACTTCGGGCTGGTGAGGCGGCTGGTGGACGCCTGTCCATGGATTGAAGTCGTCAAGTGCTCCGCTCGCATCGAAGGTGCCGTAGGGCCTTGCCCTGCTAAAGTGCATTGGGGCAAGATGGACGCTGAGAAGCTTGTGACGGACAGACCACCGCCGGGCAGGGAGTATCGCAAGCCCGAGATGTATTATGAGGGTGTCCTGAAGGGTGCCCGCCTTATAGCGGGTGAATGCTCCAAAGATGTAATTTTTGAGTAAACTCGCATTTGTTATCCTGTATGCTGAAAACTTGTTCATATGCGCTAAGCAACGCTTGTGAATATAAAATATTACCTTCTGTGCGGCCGTTTATTAAATTTGAGAGATGGCGAGTCATCGGCTTCTGCCCCCATGCCACGAGTGCTGGGGTGTTCGGGATAAACTTGAGCGCTCTTTTCCCATTCTTGGGTCCTTCGAGGGAGGCGCTCAACGCAATGAACAAGGCAACCGGACTATAATGCTTGAACACTCTCACTTAGCCATAGAATTCTATAATTTTAAATTTCAGCGAAGCCCCTAGTATTCGGAAGACCGAGTTCGGGCGCTTATCCACGCCTGGCCGGACAAAGCCGACTCCTCGCCTAAGTGGCATAAGTCTTTAGGGACTCGAAACCTCTCGAACAGCGACCGGCTCTCGCCTCTATCATGACGGTCAGTTTTAGCTTTCTGACCGAGGTGCTTAACCCAGCTCAACAGGGGCACAATCACAAGGGTTCTCCCAAGCTACCTTAGCCGATATAACGGAACGTAAGGTACCAAAACATGGGAGCCGGGCAAACCCAACTATTGACCCAAGACATGATTCGGAGCCGATGCATATAATGCTATAAGTTTGGGGTGCCGCACTTGTGAAAGTGTTCGGACTTATCACACCATATTTTGGGGTACTTAAGCCCCTGGTGTATTTGGTCGTACCAAAGTGTACGGATGCAACATGTCATAAGTGAACATATATAGAGAAAAAAAAGGAATGCAATAATAGGCAGAAGCTATGTATTGTTTATTCAAAAAGGTTGCGGTAAAAGCAGAACGATACAAATAGTGCGATAAGCAATGGACGGGACTATTTGACCTGTCCCCCTCCAGGGGCGAGCTGTGGGATGATATGTGAAACAAGTATACTGCTCATTATAGAGACCACCTGGACACTCGACATAGCTTTCTGCTTCCCTGGCTGTTGCATCGTGTGTTCGGCGATTCTACTGCCGGACAAGGCTTCTTGAGAACGGAGTCCTGAAAGTAAGAAAAAAAGAATGACACAATCGGGAGCCCCTGGTGCGGTTGAGCCGCATTCTGGTCCTGCCGTGGTCGTGCCCCTCCCCCTATGCCCATGGTATTTCCAGAGCGTAATTATGTACGCGTGGTACTGGTTTTGCAATTTTGCGAGGGCTGGGGTTGGGGCCGCATTGCTACGCGTGCTCGGGACGTGCCAGGCGGTCTTGTTGTAGGTTACTCCGGGCGCGCTTGACGGTGTCCGGACGTTCAATAGCCAGACTCGAGAATTGCCTTGAGAGGCTACTTTGTACTTCCACCGCGAGGGCCGCCGTATGCTCCTCCGTTCGGAGAGAGCGTTCGGTGTTTCCGTTGACCGTAATGACTCCTCGAGGGCCTAGCATCTTGAGCTTGAGGTATGCATAGTGCGGCACCGCATTGAACTTTGCAAATGCGGTTCGTTCGAGCAGTGCGTGATAGCCGCTGCGGAACAGGACTATGTCGAAGATTAACTCCTCGCTTCGGAAGTTATTCGGGGATCCGAAGACCTCTTCAAGTGTAACTGAGCCTGTACAGTTGGCCTCTACACCTGGTATGACACATTTAAAGGTCGTTTTTGTGGGTTTAATCCTTGAGGGGTCTATGCCCATTTTGCGCACTGTATCCTGATAAAGCAGGTTCACGCTGTTGCCGCCGTCCATGAGGACTCTAGTGAGGTGAAATCCGTCAATGATTGGGTCTAGAACCAATGCGGCGAATCCGCCATGGCGGATGCTAGTGGGGTGGTCCCTTCGATCAAAAGTGATCAGGCAGGAGGACCACGGATTGAACTTTGGGGCGACTGGCTCCATCGCATATACGTCTGAGGGAGTCCTGGACTAGGGGGTGTCCGAACAGCCGGACTATCAATATCCGCCAGACTCCAAGACTACGAAGATACAAGATTGAAGACTCCGGCTCGTGTCCGGATGGTACTTTCCTTGGCGTGGAAGGCAAGCTTGGCAATACGGATATGTAGATCTCCTACCATTGTAACCGACTCTGTGTAACCCTAGCCTCCTCCGGTGTCTATATAAACCGGAGGGCTTTAGTCCGTAGGACAACATATACATCTCAACAATCATACCATAGGCTAGCTTCTAGGGTTTAGCCTCCTTGATCTCGTGGTAGATCTACTCTTGTACTACCCATATCATCAATATTAATCAAGCAGGACGTAGGGTTTTACCTCCATCGAGAGGGCCCGAACCTGGGTAAAACATTGTGTCCCTTGTCTCCTGTTACCATCCGCCTAGACGCACAGTTCGGGACGTCCTACCCGAGATCCGCCGGTTTTGACACCGACATTGGTGCTTTCATTGAGAGTTCCTCTATGTCGTCACCAATAGGCTCGATGGCATCTTCAACCAGCAACGCTGTCTAGGGTGAGACTTTTCTCCCCGGACAGATCTTCGTATTCGGCGGCTTCGCCCTGCGGGCCAATTCACTTGGCCATCTGGAGCAGATCGAAGCTACGCCCGGCCGTCGTCAGATTTGGAAGCTTAAACTTCACGGCCGATGTCCGCGGAGACTTGATCTTCGACGGACTCGAGCCACAGCCGAGCGTGCCGCACTGTGACGATGGGCACGATCTAGCTCTGCCGCCGAACAGTGCCTTGGTGGCCGCACACGGATCTGCTCCGGCCATTAGCCCGGAGCCGATCGCCCAGATCGAGGGCCGGTGGATAGACGCCGCCCTGGGGGCTTCAACATCCACGGCGATGGAGCCGAACACCAATCTTGTCCCCCGCGAAACTCGTGATTCCGAGGCGCCGGACTCCTCGCCGGACTCCAAACCTCCCGCGCCCCTGCCAATTGATCCGGATTGGGCGCCGGTTATGGAATTCACCGCCGCGGACATCTTCCAATGCTCGCCTTTTGGCGATATCTTGAATTCACTAAAGCATCTCTCGTTATCAGGAGAGTCCTGGCCGGATTATGGCCAGGATGGTTGGGATACGGACGACGAAGAAATTCAGAGCCCACCCACCGCCCACTTTGTAGCCACTGCCGATTTATCTAACCGACATGCTAGACTACGACCAAGACATCGGTTATGGACGACGATGCCGGAGATTTATCAGAACCAGCGCCACAGGCACCGAAGACCACCTCGCCATACGACATATATATGGTGGACACCCCAAAAGACGGGATGGCGAAGAAGCAGCGGAGGCGCTCTTTAAAGAAGCAGCCCAACGCCGTCCCGGCCGGGCGCCACTGTAAATCCCGCCACAAGAAGAATGGAGATTCCGCACAGGAGATAACAACACTCGGAGAGTGCCGAAGACAATCCCTCCAAAGAAGACTCAGCGCAGAGGATGTAGAAGCAAGCCCTCATGAGGGGCGGCGGGGCGAAGAGGTTGAGGATCATAACTATATGCCTCCCTCCAAGACGGTAAGCCTCAACGATGACGAATTCGCTGCACTCCGAGATCCCGTCCGAACAAGAGCGCTTCAAGCGCAGGCTTATCGCCACAAAGAAACAGCCTAAAGAAAAGCAGCGAGCTTCAAGCGATCAGACCTGCGGCCGATCGATGGACCGAGGTCCTCGCGCCAAAGAGTATAAACTCGAACGCCCCTCCAAAAGTTACCCAGACGCAAGCTGCTCCCGATTAGAGGAGGAAGCATACGCACCTCCATCACCAGCGCGACGATATGGTCGACCGACCACCCCGCGGTCGTGACAGAGAGGCATCCAGTGCCCCCAGCCAAGACCATACCCGCATCGCCCAAAAGTACAAAGCCAAGAGGGAATGCGCCGACTTGCGAGACATACCGAGGACAAAGCAAGGCAATCCAGATCCATCTATGTATCACGTGGCGCCCTCGACCCACGGCGAATACCGCCGCGTGCGGATACAATAACCCGCCGGGCCGAACACAGCAGACAGCGCCTTCGAGCTGCATCGCGACATCGCTCAATACAGTGGCGCCGCACACCCGTTATGCTTCACTGACGAAGTAATGGATCATTCGATCCCCGAAGGGTTCAAACCCGTGAACATCGAATCTTACGATGGCACAACAGACCCCGCGGTGTGGATCGAAGACTATCTTCTCCACATCCATATGGCCCGCGGCGACGATCTACACGCCATCAAGTACCTCCCACTCAAGCTTAAAGGACCAGCTCGGCATTGGCTTAACAGCTTGCCCGCAGAGTCAATTGGGTGTTGGGAAGACCTGGAGGCCGCATTCCTTGACAACTTCCAAGGCACATATGTGCGACCACCGTAAGCCGATGACCTAAGCCACATCATTCAGCAGCTGACGAATCGCCGCATAATTCTCGACACGGTTCTTGACGAAGAAAAATCAAATCGTCGATTGTCCGGATGCAGAGGCCCTTGCAGCCTTCAAACATAACATCCAGGACGAATGGCTAGCCCAACACCTGGGGAAGGAAAAGCCGAAATCCATGGCAGCCCTCACATCGTTAATGACCCGCTTTTGTGCGGGAGAGGACAGCTGGCTAGCCCGCAGCAACAATCTCCGTAAAAATTTTGGCAGTTCGGATACTAAGGACAACAACGGCAGGTCACGTTGAAACAAAAACAAGCGCCACATTAATGGCGACGATAAGGAGGATACGGCAGTCAATGCCAGATTCCGAGGCTCTAAACCCGGTCAGCGGAAGAAGCCATTTAAAAGAACCACTCCGGTCCGTCCAACTGGACCGAATACTGATCGCTATGCCGATACATGGCACTCTCCGAAAGCCAGCTAACCACACCAATAGAGATTGTTGGGTGTTCAAGCAGGCTGGCGTTAATTGTCAAAACAATGACAAGGGGCTAAATAGCGACGACGAGGAAGAGACCCGCCACGAACAATAGAGGACAGAATGGTTTTCCCCACAAGTGCGGACGGTGAATATGATATACGCGACCCATATACCCAAGAGGGAGAGGAAACGCGACTACGGACGCCTATGCGATGGAGCCATCGCCCAAAGTTCAACCCATGGTCCTCTTGCCCGATCACTTTTGATCGAAGAGACCATCCGACCAGCATACGCCATGGCGGATTCGCCGCATTGGTTTTAGACCTAATCGCCGATGGGTTCCACCTCACGAGTCCCGATGGATTTGCGGTAGCAGCCTGAACCCGCTTTATCGTGATACAAAGGCGCAAAATTGGCATAGACCCATCAAGGATTAAACCTACAAAGACAACCTTTAAAGGTGTCATCCCAGAGTGGAAACCAACCTGACAGGCTCACCACACCGAAGTGGTCTTTGATCCCCAGATAATTTCCGGCGAAGAGTTAATCTTCGACATAGTCCCGCTTGCATAGCGGCTATCACGCTCGCTTTCGGACGAACCGCTGCTTTGCAAAATTCAACGCGTGCCGCATTATGCATACCTAAAGCTCAAGATGCCAGGCCCTCGTGGAGTCATCACGGTCAATGGGAATACGGAACGCTCCCTCCGAACGGAGGAACATACAGCGGCTCTCGCGGCAGAAGTACAGAGCAGCCTTCTTAGACAATTCTCAAGTCTAGTAGTTCAAAAGCCAGATACAGCAAAGCGCGCCCGGAGCAATACCAACCAAGACCACCTGGCGCGATCAGAGCGCGCGTAGCAATGCGGCCCCAACCCTCACCCGCGCATAATCGCAAGAATAACACTCCGCATACATCATTACGCTTTGGAGATACCATGGGTGCAGGGAAAGGGGCACGATCACAATGGACCCAGAGTGCGGCTCGACCACACTAGGGGCTCACAAGTGTGCCTCCTTTCTTTTTTATTTTTTCTTCTTCTTATATGTACACAGACTCATAACTGTAAGCCCCGTCCGTGGCTTAACCCGCCAACTCATGATACAACAAATGTGACTAAAGAAGGCCGCACTACTAGGGAAAAGGCTATACGAGAATCTTAGCAGCCGAGGGCTAAAACCCACGCTATCACTGCTACTAGCAGCGCAGGTTTTAAACCTCGCTCATCGCTAAGTTGATAGCAGCAGCTGGTTTAACCTCGCTACTACTAAGCGGTCTGCACTGCGCCCCGGGATATGCTATAGTAGTAGCGAGGGTTTTAACCTCGCTGCTGCTAAGTTCATAGCAGAGCGCGGGTTTTAACCTCGCATTACTAACCCGCCATCGCTATCAACTTAGTAGTAGCGAGGGTTAAAATCAGCCATCGCTAATCGCCTCATCATAGTAGTAGCGCGGGTCCGCCTATTTGGCAAAGTCTACCCCCCGTGGACCGCCTTTTCAGTTTTAAAAATAAAAGAAAATGATAAAATGTCAAAAAATAAAAGAAAATAAGTTTCCCATGTGATATGTGGTCTAGTTGTTGGGAAAATTTACAAATATGAATTTCGACTTTATTTGCAAAATCTCTCTGGAAATTTGTAAAATGGCCATAACTTTTGCATACGAACTCGGATGAAAAAGTTTTTTATGTGGAAAAGCATCTACTCGAAAAGTTACATCCAAATTTAACCGGGGGAACCCCGTTAAACGTTTTCAAAATCCTCAAAAGCCTAACAGAAAAAAAGTTACGGGGCTTTTAAGATCTGGAGGCAAAACAATTCAAAAAAACTATTATTTTTTAATTTTTGTTAAATCTGGTCAAACTATGGTCAAACTAATTATTCAAGAATATTAGTGTTAATAAATAATTATTTTAGTTTTTTGAATTTTGGTCAAATCTGGTCAAACTATGGTCAAACTGTGGTCAAACTGTGGTCAAACTGTGGTCAAACTAATTATTCAAGAAATATTAGTGTTACTAATTTTTTAGAACAATAGTTTCAAACTCAAATAGTGAAATGTGTGACTTCATGCTCAAGCTAAATTCCTGAGGTTAATAGGATTGACATCTCACTATTGTCGAAAAACAACAAGTGCGCTTGGAAACGAGGGAGAATAGAACCCGGAAGTTAAGCGTGCTCAGCCGGAGTAGTGAGAGGGTGGGTGACCGTCCGGGAAGTTAGATGATTTGGAATGATGAGGGGTGATTAGAGATTAAATTGAGTAGCGATTAGGGGTGATTAGAGATTTGAGTTAAAATAATTCAGGAATTTGAAAATTTTGAAAAAAAAATCAAAAAATTTTTTCGAAAAAATTCAAATTTTTTTTCCGAGATTACAGATTAGTAGTAGCGCGGGTTTAAACCCGCTATCGCTATATCGTTAGCTGTAGCGCTTGGGGCACCCGCCTTCGCTATAAGTTAGTCAGAGCGCTTATTAGTAGCGCTGGTACCGCTAGCTGCCGATAGGCCTAAAACCCGCCGCTGCTAGGCTTTTCCTAGTAGTGCCGCCATTTAACATTCGTGTGGTCTCAATTACGAGCATTAAATTTGATTATATACACCAAGTCTGCAGCTCATCCCGGGTACATGTTTATTTAGTCCAAATCCCTTGCTTACCGCACTATTTGTATCAGTCCGATCTACTATCAGACTTTCTTTCATAAATAATGCAACACCTCTTTATTGCAATTGCATTATCTTTTACATATATGTTCATGACATGACATCTTGCACCCGTATATTTTGGTACGGCCGAATACGCCAGGGCTTCGCTCCCAAATTATGGTGTGATAAAGTCCTAACACTTTCACAAGTGCGGCACCTCAACTTATAGCATTATATGAATCGGCTCGAATCATGTCTTGGGTCAATAGTTGGGTTTGCTCGCTCCCACGCTTTGGTGCCTTACGCCCGCTCACGGCTAAGGTGGCCTGGAGAACCATCGCGATTGCGCCCGGTTGAGCCGGGTTAACGCCTCAGTGGAGAAAGCTAAAACTGACTGGCATGATAAGGCGAGAGATTGGTCGCTGTTTGAGAGATTTTTTCGGGTCCTTAAAGACTCACGCCGCTTCGAGCGAAGTTCCGGATAATGTCCGACGAAGGCGTGGATAGCGCCCCGGATTCGGTCTTCTGAATACCAGGGGCTTCGCCGAAATTTAAAATTATAGAATTCTATGGCTAAGTGAGAGTGTTCAAGCATTATAAGTCCGGATTGCCTTGTTCGTCGTGTTGAGCGCCTCCCTAGATGGACCCAAAAATGGGAACAAGAGTGCTCAAGTTTATCCCGAACACCCCAGCACTTGTGGCTTGGGGGCTGAAGGCAACGACTTGCCATCTCTCAAATTTTATAAACGGCCGCACAGAAGGTAATATTTTAAATTAAACAAGCGTTGCTCATGGCGCATATGAACGAAGTTTTCAGCGCACAGGATAAATATACAGCGAGTTCACTCAAAAATTACATTTCGGGAGCACTCATCCGCAATATCGCAGCTCCCTTCAGACAATTTTATAATACTTCTCCGGCGTGCGATACTCCTTGCCCGGGGCGGTGGGTCCGTGAGAAGCTCCGCATCCAACTTGCCCCATTTCACCTTTATGCGGGCAAGGGCCCGACGAGCGCCTTCAATACAGGCGGAGCGCTTGACTACATCCAGCCTGGGGCATGCATCCACCAGCCGCCGCACTAGGCCAAAGTAGCTCCCAGGCATGGCCTGTCCAGGCCACAGCCGGACTATGAGGCCCTTCATGGCCTCCTCAGCTACCTTGCTTCAGCTGGTCGCTTGGGGGCACCGGATGGCCGGCCTCAGTGTACTGAGACCAGAAGACCTTCTCCGTCGAGCTCCCCTCCTCGCCACGATAGAATGCGGCGGCATCAGACGCACTACGCGGCAGATCTACAAATGCCCCTGGAGAGCTCCGAACGCGGGTAAGTGTCAGGTAGTTCACATTAACATGCCTGCTTTGCATGAAAAATGCCTTACCCACCGCTATCTTCTTTATGTCCTCAACCTCCTGAAGGGCCTTACGGGCTTCGGCCTTGGCGGACTTGGCACTTTCGAGAGCCGAGGCAAGCTCGGACTCTCGAGTCTTGAGTCACGCCCAAACTCTCATGCTTTTCCATGAGAGCCCGGAGCTCTTGCCGAACTTCCGCCACCCGCCTCTTGTTTTTTTTGCTCGGCCCGTGCTCATGTCAAGACTGCTCGCCACGGACACAGCCTCCTTCAGGCTGCCACCTCGTTAGTGGCCCCTGCAATACACATATTATCCTTGTTAATTTTATTTGCAACCAAAATCCTTTTCTCAGAAGGTACTTATTCAAAGAGGTGTTACTCACCTTCTTTTCCTCGAGCTGCTTCTTTGCATGGCCGAGCTCTTGCTCGGACCGCCGAGATCCTTCTTCAAAGACGTCAACCTCCGCCGTCAAGGTGCGGTAGAGGTCAGCAGCGCAGCCTGCAAACCCATATTGACATATTTTAGGCAACCCTCGATATCTTGTTAGATCCTTAGTCCGCTTTTCTTTCCAACAACACGAACTAAGCATCGAGGGCTACCGCCTATGCGGTATTACATTACATAATTTTAACTTCTTACCTCAAAGCCTGTTAGAAGGCTGCTGCGAAGCTGTCAGCCCGCCTTGGCGAGCTGAACCTTCTCAATCACCGCACCCATGATAGTGCGATGTTCTTCCTCGATGGAAGCGCCTTTAAGCGCCTCCACAGTTATCCGGCGCCTCGGTTGGACGGAGGCCGCCCGGCGCCACGGTCTTGCCCTTCTTTAGAAGGGCCACTTGTTGACTCGAACCACTGCGGGTTCCGGCGTAGAGTCCGACACGAAGTCTGGAGGCTGCCCGACGGCGCCCGAGCCTCCTCCCGATGGGTCCTCTCGATCCCACCTCGGCGTCCTTGTCGACGCGTGGGGTAGAGGCGATCGGGATGGAATTCACATCCGACGAGGCTAACGACCCGCCGATGAGTCGGGAAGATCTTCACCGCCGGACTACGGACAAAATGCGGCGTTAGAAGGATACTACGTGACATGAAAGGTACGGCATATAAATGATCCGGATATTTACGATCCTGCCGGACGCTCGCCCTTGAGGCCACTCATCCTCGCCAACGCTGATGTTGGCAAACTGTCCGGGGATAGTTCTCCCCTCTGACCCTTCGCCTCCCCGATTGGGGAAGCCTTCCTCTTCTTCTCTTCCTCCTCCGGGAGAGAATACTCCTCCTCCTCGTCTTCAGGGGAGGAGTCCTCGTCGTCGTCAGACGCCTAATTGCGGGAACTCTTTCGAGTCCCCGCGGCCACCTTCTTGGTTTTCTTCTCCGCACCACGCAGCGGTGCCGGACCAGCAGCCCTGATAAGCGGGCGCCCATCGGGTCTTCTGGCATGGGAGCCGGGCTGATGAGCAGCTTGGCCTTCTCCATCCATTCCTGTCAAAGGAAGAGGCAGAATGAAACCTCACCAGAGTCAATCTAATTATCACAAGTGTCCCGTAATGGGGTTGAATCACTTACCTCGCCGGGCTTGACATCGCGAGCTGAATCCGCGATCTTCCGTCATGGATGCGGGGCTTGGCGCGCCTTGAACAGCACCCTCCAGCGCCTTCAGATGTTGTATCAAGAGCCCGCTTAGCGCCTGGTGCTGTTCCGGATTGAACTCCCACAAATTGAATGCCCGTTCTTGGCATGGGAGGATCCGCCGGATGAGCATGACTTGGACCACGTCGACGAGCCTGAGCCTATTGCTCACCATCTTCTTGATGCAAGCTCAGAGTCCCGTCACCTCCACCGGATTGCCCCACTACAAGCCCTTCTCTTTCCAGGAGGTGAGCTGCGTGGGGATACCAGATCTGAACTCGGGGGCCGCCGCCCATGTGGGTTTGCGCGGCTCGGTGATGTAGAACCACCCCGATTGCCACCCCTTGACGGAATCCACGAAGGTCCCTTCTAGCCAAGGGACGTTGGGCAATTTTCCCAACATGGCGCCTCCGCATTCCGCTTGCGTGCCCTTCACAACCTTCGGCTTGACATTGAAGGTCTTGAGCCACAGGCAAGTGGGGTTGGGTGCAGAGGAAGGTTTCGCACACCCACGATAAACGCCGAGATGTTGAGGATGAAGTTCGCGCCGATCATGGAAATCCGTGCCGAGTAAAACATGAGCCCCCGGACAAATGGATGGAGCGGAAAGCCCAGTCCGCGGAGGAAGTGGGGAAGGAAGACGACCCTCTCATGAGGCCCAGGGGTAGGGATGAGCTGCCCCTCGTCGGGCAGCCGATGCGCGATATCGCGGGAAAGGTATCCGGCACTGCGCAGCTTGGTGATGTCCTCCTTCTTCGCGGTGGAGGCCAACCATTTACCTCCCGCTCTGGACATATTCGGAGAAGGTTGAGGCGAGATGCACGAGCTCGGGCGTTGGGGCTTGAGTTCGCGGGATGGATAAGCAAAGGAGGAAGAAGGCGTAGGTGAGAAGGTGAATCCTTATCCCTTATATATATATAGGCGGACAAAACTATGCGTCCCCCACCAACCTGGTAAAACTCGCTTATCTCCCAAGCGCCACCATCAATGGCGCGGTTGGGTTACCCACGCACGTATTGATGAGAATCCCGGAATAAGGGGAACACGATCTCTGCTTCGACAAGACGTGCCAAGGAAACCGCTTCGCTAAACGTGCTGAGGTGGTATAGTAAAAAACGATTCAAACAAAGGCTTGGTTGCGGTGTGATGTTACGCCGCATAATACGTCAGCAGATTGAGCTAAGTGTGCATTTTATTCTCTCTACGGTGGAATGTGGAATTTATTTTGCAGAGCCGGACACTATCCTGGTGTTCATGATCTTCTCTGGATTATTCAAGGAGGAACCCGCCTTGCAATGCCGAACATTATGCTACCGGACTTATCGCCATTGAAGACTGGTTCAGGGCTACCGAGGAGTCTGGACTAGGGGTGTCCGGACAGCCGGACTATCAATATCCGCCGGACTCCAAGACTACGAAGATACAAGATTGAAGACTCGCTCGTGTCCGGATGGTACTTTCCTTGGCGTGGAAGGCAAGCATGGCAATACGGATATGTAGATCTCCTACCATTGTAACCGACTGTAACCCTAGCCTCCTCCGTGTCTATATAAACCGGAGGGCTTTAGTCCGTAGGACAACATATACATCTCAACAATCATACCATAGGCTAGCTTCTAGGGTTTAGCCTCCTTGATCTCGCGGTAGATCTACTCTTGTACTACCCATATCATCAATATTAATCAAGCAGGACGTAGGGTTTTACCTCCATCGAGAGGGCCCGAACCTGGGTAAAACATTGTGTCCCTTGTCTCCTGTTACCATCCGCCTAGACGCACAGTTCGGGACCCCCTACCCGAGATCCGCCGGTTTTGACACCGACAACGTCCCTTAGTGAACGCTTCCGCTCCCTTTTGGGTATGTGGGTTGTGTATATCATGTTCACCATCCGCACTTGTAGGGGGAAGCCCTTCTGACCTCTATTGTTCGGCGGCCGGGGCTCCTCCTCGTCGTTGCTATGCAGCCCCTTGTCATTGTTTTCGGCATTTAACTTGCCTGCCTGCTTGAACACCCAACAATCCTGCTGGTGTGGCTGGCTAGTTTTTCGGGTGCCGTATCCGCACGAGCGATCGAGTATTCGGTCCAAATTGGACGGGCCCGGAGTATTTCTTTTGAATGGCTTTTTCTACTGACCGGGTTTAGAGCCTTTGAATTCGGCATTGATTGTCGTATCCTCGGCATTATTGCCGTTAATGTGGCGCTTGTGCTTGTTGCGACGCGACCTGCCATTGTTGTCCTTGGTATCCGAATTACCAGGGCTCTTGGTCATGTTGTTACTACGAGCTAGCCAGCTGTCCTCTCCCGCGCAAAAGCGGGTCATGAGTGTTGTGAGGGCTGCCATGGATTTTGGCTTTTCCTGTCCTAGGTGCCGGGCAAGCCACTCGTCGCGGATGTTATGTTTGAAGGCTGCAAGTGCCTCTGCATCCAGATAGTCGACGATTTGATTTTTCTTGGTTACGAACCGTGTCCAGAATTGTCTAGCTGGTTCCTCTGGCTGCTGAATTATGTGGCTTAGGTCATCGGCATCTGGTGGTCGCACATAGGTGCCCTGGAAGTTGTCGAGGAATGCAGCTTCGAGGTCTTCCCAACAACCAATTGACTCCGCTGGCAAACTGTTAAGCCAATGCCGAGCTGGTCCTTTAAGCTTGAGTGGGAGGTATTTGATGGCGTGTAGATCATCACCGCTAGCCATGTGGATATGAAGGAGGTAGTCCTCGATCCATACCGCAGGATCTGTTGTGCCATCGTACTATTCGATGTTTACGGGTTTGAAACCCTCGGGGATTTGATGATCTATTACTTCATCTGTGAAGCATAGTGGGTGTGCGGCGCCCCTGTACTGGGCTATATCACGACGTAGCTCAAATGAGCTTTGTCCGTTGTGTTTGGCTCGGCCGGATTTGTTGTATCTGGCATGACGGTTATCATCACGTGTAGTGAGGTGCCCACGTGATCTGTAGATCGATCTTGTTTGTCCTGCCTTGTCCTCCAATATATCTCGCAGGTATGGCGCATTTCCCCGTGCCTTGGTACTTTTTGAGCGACGCCGGGGTGCGGCTTGAGTGGGGGCCGAGAGGCCTCTCTGTCGCGGCCACGAGGTGGCCGGTCGGCCGCGTCATGCGCTGGTGATGTAGGTTTACGTGCTTCCTCCTCTAATCGGGGTAGCAGCCTGCGTTTTGGGTAGCTCTTGGAGGGGCATTCGAGTTCAGATTTTCGCCGCCAGACTTCACCATCCATCGGCGGCTAGCAAATCTTGGTCAGCTCTAAGTTGTTGCTGCTTTTTCTTGAGGCTGCTTGTCGTGGCCATAAGCCTGCGTTTGAAATGCTCTTGTTCGAGGGATCCTCAGGCACGACAAATTCGTCGTCATCGAGGCTTGCCTCGTCTTCGGAGGGAGGCATGTAATTATCGTCCTCTACCTCTCTGTCTGCCGCTCTCTCCTGAGGGTTGGCTTCTCCATCCTCCTGCGCTAAATCTTGCTGGAGGGGGTTGTCTTCGGCACTGTCCGGAGTGTTATTGTCTCCGGTGCCGGAATCGCCACTTTTGCTATGGCGGGATTTAGAGCGGCGCCGCTGACGTCGGCGCTTAGGCTGTTTCTTCGAGGGGTCATTCTCCGTTGTTCCATCACCATTCCCATCGTTTGGGATGTCCACCATGTATATGGCGTATGATGAGGTGGCCTTCTAGTGCCCTGTAGGTGCTGGTTCTTGGTCATCTCCTGCATCGTCGTCCATACCGTCGATGTCTTCGGATTTGAAGTCGAGCATGTCGGTTAAATCATCGACAGTGGCTACGAAGTGGGTGGTGGGTGGGCTTTGAATTTCTTCATCGTCCGCATCCCAACCTTCCTGACCATAATCTGGCCAGGGCTCTCCTGATAAAGAGAGAGACTTTAGCGAATTCAGGATGTCGCCAAAGGGCGAAAGTGCCGAAGATGTCCGTGGTCGGAACTCCATGATCGGCGCCAATCGATTCGATTGGCGGGGCGCCGAAGGTTCGGAGTCCGGAGAGGAGTCCGCACCTTGAGTCACGAAGCCATAAGCGACATAGTTGGTGTTCGCTCAATCGCCATAGAGATAGCAGCCCCGAGGCGTGTCCAGCCACCCATCCTCGATCGGCGCAATGGCCCGAGCTAAGGGTCGAGCGACAATGGTGCGCCTCGTGGCACTATCCGCGGCAGAGCTAGATCATGCCCATCGAACCCGTCAAGATCAAGTCTCCACGGACGCCAATCGATAGTTCAAACTTCCAAATCTGACCGATGGCTGGGCGAGCTTTCAATCTGCTCCAGATGGCTGCTTAATTGCCCGCAGCGTAAAGCCGCCGAATCACGAAGATCTGTCCGGGAGAAAAGTCTCACCCGACCGCATCGTTGTTGATGATCGGAGGAGCCATCGGGCCTAAAGATGACGACATACAGAGGAACTCTCAATGAAATCACCAATATCGGTGTCAAACCGCGGATCTCGGTAGGGGGTCCCGAACTGCAGCGCTCTAGGCGGATGGTAACAGGAGACAAGGGACACGATGTTTTTACCCAGTTTCGCCCTCTCGATGGAGGTAAAACCCTACTCCCGCTTGATTAATATTGATGATATGGGTAGTACAAGAGTAGATCTACCACTAGATCGTAAAGGCTAAACCCTAGAAGCTAGCCTATGGTATGATTGTTGTTCGTCCCACGGACTAAAACCCTCTCGTTTATATAGGCACCAAGAGGGTTAGGGTTACATGTAGTCGGTTACAATGGTAGGAGATCTACATATCCGTATCGCCAAGCTTGCCTTCCACGCCAAGGAAAGTCCCATCCGGACACGGGACGAAGTCTTCAATCTTGTATCTTCATAGTCCAGGAGTCCGGCCAAAGGTGATAGTTCGGCTATCCCAACACCCCCTAATCCAGGACTCGCTCAGTTGGACATCTGGGTTGCACACCATTGTCAACGTATTCAATAAATGAGAGGATTACACAATGAGCGGCTGACACCAGGGACCCAACACATCGCGCAGTTGTTATTTACTTTCTTTTTGAGGGAATAGGCAGTTATTATTTACTAGTTTTAGAGACGGATCAGGGTACCAATGGGGATGTACGGGGGCTGTGGCCCGTCTAGCCCAGGGTTTTATTTTATGTTTACCACATGATGAGCCCAGTTGTGTTTTTTTCTTTCTGAAAATGACTAGTCCGGTTCTACTTTTTTTAAAGAAATATACAACGGAGTCTTACTTGCTTTATCAGACCTGCTGGGCTACAAATCTTTCAAGACGAGAGCGATGTATTCGCTTGCCCAGAAAATGAAGTAGTAAGAAATGGGATGTAAATTTTAAAAACACAACAAACCGGCAATTAGTTTCAACTATCTTTTTTTAAGATTTCGAGATTTTGAATTTACTTTTTTTGCGGGGAAAATCATGTTGGATTTTCAATTGATATAAATTTATTGTTTTTAAATTAGTTTGAACATGATTCGAAATATTGGGACTAAAAGCAGTTCGGACCACACACCAAAATATGAAAAATTTCGGTGAATTTTTTAACCATGACCAGAATATGGGATGTGATGGTAACAAAAAGAATATGGGCTTCAAAAATCCTTAAGAATTAGTCAGCGGGCTGTAAATTTATTAGCAATAATGACATATGGGTTGTATGCTGGTTCCACATATTTGAGGTTGACTTGTGGGCCTACTAGGTTGACGCGTACGCTTTCCTAAAAAAGGTTGACGCGCACGCAAGGCCGTGTCAACTTAGTCAACACACAAGAGCAGTGATTGTTGGATGTCTATCCAGCGGCCGTCGTGCTTCTTCTATCTCTGCTCTTCCTGCTCCAGCTGCCCAAACCAGCGTCGGCAGGACTGCAAGCTCCCGCCTCTCGTGGCCGGTTCTACTGCTGCACAGGCCTCACCGCTCCACCCTACTCTCATCGTTGGCCTGGCCATCCCTCTACTCACCCGCACATGTTGTTATTCTCCAGCAAAGGCAGACGAACCAGTAAACCCTCATACTCCCCTCCGCATGGGAAACAACAAGTCTTCCCTAGGCCTCGCCATCATCCACTGCCCTGGTGCTCTCGGAGCGTGTGGTGAACGAACGACATCCATCGGAAGAGGAGTGTACGTGGAGAGGCTGACAGCTGGGTCCACGGCCGCACGCAAGGAAGTGCCTTCTTATTACGCGCAAAATAATGATTCCTCCACCTGACAGCAGGGACCCACCGGAAGGGCCTCTATATTTCACGAAAAAAATGTTCAGCCCGCTGACAGCTCGGACCCACCAGCTATATCTTCGCACACAAGGAAGTGCCTCCTCGTTATGCACAAAAGAAATGAATACCCCTGCTAGATGGGACCCATCATATTTGGAGACTGACTTGTGGGCCTACTAAATTGACGCAAACGTAGGGCTTTATCAACTTAGTCAATATAAACAAGCTGAAGTGACCGTACAATGTCCATCCAACGGCCGTTGTGCTTCTTCAACCTCTTGTCTTCTTGCTCCAGCCGCCCAAACCAGTGATGGCCGTGGCACCTGCTCCTGCCTCCCGTGGTCGGCTGTGCTGCCACGCAGGCCTCACCGCCCCACCCTCCTCCCATCGCTGGCCTAGCCATCCATGTACTCACCCAGACTTCATGTTATTCTCCGGTGACGGACCCCTCACATTGTAGCCGAACCAATAAACCCTCATTCTCCCCTTCGTGTGGGCAACAACTGCAGAGTCTTCCCCGGCTCTAGGTCATTCCCTTCCTAGGCCACGCCGTCGTCCATCGCCTTGGTGCTCTCGGCGCGGCATGGTCAACGTGGTTAAGGAACGACTTCCATCGGAAGAGGACTGACGTGGAGTGGAAGTGCCCCCTTATTATGTGCAAAATAATGATTCCTCCACTTGACAGCGGGATCCACCAGAAGGGGCTCTGTATATCGCGGAAAAAAACGTTTCCCCCTAACAGCTGGGACCCACCAGCTACATCTTCGCAAGCAAAAAAGTGTCTCCATACTGAGGGAAAAATAATTGTTCCCCCTGATAGCTGGGACCCACCAGCTATATCTTCGCACGCAAGGAAGTGCCGGCTACGTCTCGAGCTAGCGTTGGTTTTCCCCGAAGAGGAGGGGTGATGCAGCACAGTAGCGTAAGTATTTCCCTCAGTTTTTGAGAACCAAGGTATCAATCCAGTAGGAGGTCACGCGCAAGTCCCTCGTACCTGCACAAAACAATAGCAACTCGCAACCAACGCTTAGGGGTTGTCAATCCCTTCACGGTTACTTACGAGAGTGAGATCCGATAGAGATAATATTTTTGGTATTTTTGATATAAAGATGCAAAGTAAAAAGTAAAGGCAAAGTAAAAACAAAGCAAGTAAATAAAATGATATAGATTGATATGATGAGAATAGACTCGGGGGCCATAGGTTTCACTAGTGGCTTCTCTCAAGAGCATAAGTATTCTACGATGGGTGAACAAATTACTGTTGAGCAATTGACAGAATTGAGCATAGTTATGAGTATATCTAGGCAATGATCATGTATATAGGCATCACGTCCGTGACAAGTAGATCAAACGATTCTGCATCTACTACTATTACTCCACTCATCGACCGCTATCCAGCATGCATCTAGAGTATTAAGTTAAAAACAGAGTAACGCCTTAAGCAAGATGACATGATGTAGAGGAATAAATTCATGCAATATGATAAATACCCCATATTGTATCCTCGATGGCAACAATACAATACGTTCCTTGCAACTCCTTCACAATCGAGTAAGGACACCGCAAGATTGAACCCAAAGCCATGCACTTCTCCCATTGCAAGAACTACCAATCTAGTTGGCCAAACCAAACGGATAATTCAAAGAGACTTGCAAAGATAACTCAATCATACATAAAAGAATTCAGAGAAGAATCAAATATTTTCGATAAATAATATTGGATCATAAACCCACAATTCATCGGTCTCAACAAACACACCGCAAAAAGAAGATTACATCGAATAGATCTCCACGAGAGAGGGGGAGAACATTGTATTGAGATCCAAAAAGAGAAAAGAAGCCATCTAGCTACTAGCTATGGACCCGAAGGTCTGAAGTAAACTACTCACACTTCATCGGAGGGGCTATGGTGTTGATGTAGAAGCCCTCCGTGGTGGATGCCCCCTCCGGCGGAGCTCCGGAACAGGCCCCAAGATGGGATCTCGTGGATACAGAAGGCTGCGGCGGTGGAATTAGGTTTTTGGCTCCTTCCCTGGTCTAATGGGGGTACGTAGGTATATATAGGAGGAAGGAGTACGTCGGTGGAGCTTCAAGGGGCCCACGAGGCAGGGGGCGCGCCCAGGGGGAGGGGCGCGCCCTCCACCCTCGTGACCGCCTCATGGCTTTCTTGATGGAGGGTCCAAGTCTCATGGATCTTATCTGATGAGAAAATCACGTTCCCGAAGGTTTCATTCCGTTTGGACTCTGTTTGATATTCTGCTTCTCAAATATCTTGAAATAGGCAAAAACAAGCAATTACGGGCTGGGCCTCCGTTAATAGGTTAGTCCCAAAATAATATAAAAGTGGAAAAAAGCCCAATATAGTCCAAAACAGTAGATAAAGTAGCATGGAGCAATCAAAATTATAGATACGTTGGAGACGATCGCATCCCCAAGCTTAATTCCTGCTCGCCCTCGAGTAGGTAAATGATAAAAGAGAATTTTGATGCGGAGGATACTTTGGCATAATTTCAATGTAAATCTTCTTAATCATGGTATGAATATTCAGATCCGAAAGATTCAAGACAAAAGTTCATATTGACATAAAAAATAATAATACTTCAAGCATACTAATCAAAGTAATTATGTCTTCTCAAAATAACATGGCCAAAGAAAGTTATCCCTACAAAATCATATAGTCTAGTTATGCTCCATCTTCCCCACACAAAGTATTTAAATCATGCACAACCCCGAAGACAAGCCAAGCAATTGTTTCATACTTTAACATTTTCAAAACTTTTTCAATCTTCACGCAATACATGAGCGTGAGCCATGGATATAGCACTATATGTGGAATAGAGTGGTGGTTGTGGAGAAGACAAAAAAGAGGGAAGATAGTCTCACATCAACTAGGCGTATCAACGGGCTATGGAGATGCCCATCAATAGATATCAATGTGAGTGAGTAGGGATTGCCATGCAACGGATGCACTGGAGCTATAAGTATATGAAAGGTCAACAAAATAAACTAAGTGGGTGTGCATCCAACTCACTTGCTCACGAAGACCTAGGGCATTTTGAGGAAGCCCATCATTGGAATATACAAGCCAAGTTCTATAATGAAAAATTCCCACTAGTATATGAATGTGACAACATAGGAGACTCTCTATCATGAAGATCATGGTGCTACTTTGAAGCACAAGTGTGGTAAAAGGATAGTAGCATTGTCCCTTCTCTCTTTTGCTCTCATTTTTTTATTTGGGCCTTTTCTCTTTTTTTATGGCCTCTTTTTTTCTCTTTTTTTTCGTCCGGAGTCTCATCCCGACTTGTGGGGGAATCATAGCCTCCATCATCCTTTCCTCACTTGGGAGAATGCTCTAATAATGATGATCATCACACTTTTATTTTTCTTACAACTCAACAATTACAACTCGATACTTAGAACATAATATGACTCTATATGAATGCCTCCGGCGGTGAGTGACATGTATGAAAAAATTATGAAAGGTGGCTTTGCCACAAATACGATGTCAACTACATGATCATGCTAAGCAATATGACAATGATGGAGTGTGTCATAATAAACGGAACGGTGGAAAGTTGCATGGCAATATATCTCGGAATGGCTATGGAAATGCCATAATAGGTAGGTATGGTGGCTGTTTTGAGGAAGGTTTATGGTGGGTGTATGATACCGGCGAAAGGTGCGCGGTATTAGAGAGGCTAGCAATGGTGGAAGGATGGGGAAAAGTGCGTATGATCCATGGACTCAACATTAGTCATAAAGAACTCATATACTTATTGCAAAAATCTAGAAGTTATCAAAGCAAAGTATTATGCGCATGTTCCTAGGGTGATAGATTGGTACGAAAAGACCATCGCTCGTCCCCGACCACCACTCATAAGGAAGACAATCAATAAATAAATCATGCTCCGAGCTCATCACATAACGGTTCACCATACGTGCATGATACGGGAATAACAAACTTCAACACAAGTATTCTTTGAATTAACAACTACTCAACTAGCATTACTCTAATATCACCATCTTCATATCTCAAAACAATTATCAAGCATCAAACTTATCTTGGTATTCAACACACTCAAAAGAAAGTTTCACATATCTTGAACACCAAGTATATTAACATTAAGCAAATTACCATGCTATTAATGACTCTCAAAATAGTCTAAGTGAAGCATGAGAGATCAAGTTTCTTTAAAAAAAATCCACCACCGTGCTCTAAAAGATCTAAGTGAAGCACTAGAGCAAAAATTATCAAGCTCAAAAGATATAAGTGAAGCACTATGAGCAAAACTATCAAGCTCAAAAGATATGAGTGAAGCACATAGAGTATTCTAACAAATTTCAAATCATATATGGCTCTCTCAAAAGGTGTGTACATCAAGGATGATTGTGGTAGACTAACAAGCAAAGACTCAAATAATACAAGACGCTCCAAGCAAAACACATATCATATGGTGAATAAAAATATAGCTCCAAGTAAATTACCGATGGAAGTGGATTTAAAGAGGGATGCCTTCCGGGGCATCCCCAAGCTTTGACTTTTTGGTGTCCTTGGATTATCTTGGGGGTGCCATGGGAATCCCCAAGCTTAGGCTCTTGCCACTCCTTGTTCCATAATCCATCAAAAGAATTCACCCAAAACTTGAAAACTTCACAACACAAAACTCAATAGAAATCTCGTGAGCTCCGTTAGAGAAAGAAAACAAAAGACTACTTTAAGGTAATGTAATTAACTCATTCCTTATTTTTATTGGTGTTAAACCTACTGTATTCCAACTTCTCTATGGATCATAAACTATTTTACTAGCCATAGATTCATCAAAATAAGCAAACAACACACGCAAAACAGAATCTGTCAAAAACAGAACAGTCTGTAGTAATCTGTAACTAACGCAAACTTATGGAACACTAAAAATTCTACCAAAATAGGAAGTCCTGTACAATTTTTTTATTGATCATCAGCAAAAATAATCAATGCAAAAGCACGTTCCTGTGATTTATCATAACTAAATTCGTGCGCGCAAATTTTCTGTTTTTCAGCAGAATCAAATCAACTATCATCGTAGGTTATCCTATAGGTCTTACTTGGCACAAACACTAATTAAAACATAAAACCACATCCAAACAGAACGTAGATGGATTATTTATTCCTAAACAGAATAAAAAACAAAAAACACAAAATAAAATTGGGTTGCCTCCCAACAAGCGCTATTGTTTAACACCCCTAGCTAGGCATTGAGATTATGATGATGCTCACATGAAAGATAGGAATTGAAGCGCAAAGAGAGCATCATAAAACATGTGACAAACACACTTAAGTCAAGCATACTTCCTAGGCATAGGCATCTTGTAAGCAAACAAATTATCAAGGCAAGCAAAAACTAGCATATGCAAGGAAGAACAAAGAGATGATAGCAATCTCAACATGAAGAGAGGTAATTTAGTAACATGAAAACTTCTACAACCATATTTTCCTCTCTCATAATAATTACATATAGGATCATAAGCAAATTCAACAATATAGCTATCACAAAACCTATTCTTAACACGACCCACATGTATGCAAAGTTGACACTCTTCCAAAATAGTGGGATTAATATTAACTAAAGTCATGACCTCTCCAAAACCACTTTTATCAAAAATACCATAAGATTGAACATTCTCCAAATATGTGGGATCTAAAGTTGACACTCTTCCAAACCCACTTTCAATAGTATTGCAAACGCTATTATAAATCTCATATTCATCATGGGGGTTAAATAAATTTTCAAGATCAAAAGAAGAATCACCCCAATCATGATCATTGCAACAAGTAGTAGTCATAGCAAAACTAGCATCCCCAAGCTTAGGGTTTTGCATATTATTAGCATAATTGACATCAAGAGAATTTATAGTAAAAGCATTGCAATCATGCATTTCATCAAAGGAACTACCAACTATGGGTGCAATAGCAACGATCTCATGTTTAACATAAGGAACTATAGCAAATTCATCTTCATAAATATTGGCATCATGGCCACAAGAATAGCAAGCATCATGTTCATCAAGGGATATTTCAATCAAATCATCGGAATCATCATTATCTATAGATTCATGCATATCATTAGCATCATGGATATTCAAGGAATTCATACTAACAACATTGCAATCATGCTCATCATTCAAAAATTTAGTACCAAACATTCTATAGATTTCTTCTTCAAGCACTTGAGCACAATTATCCTTTCCATCATACTCACGAAAGATATTAAAAAGGTGAAGTGTATGAGACAAACTCAACTCACTAGCAATAGGTTCAACATAATTGGATCTCTTAAAGAGATTAGCAAGTGGATGAGGATCCATAAACTTTTAGCAAGCGAAGATGCAAGCAAAATGAAGGTACAAGAAAACATAAGATCGGACGAAAGAAGGGCGAATAAAACGGCAAGGGTGAAGTGGGGGAGAGGAAAACGAGAGGCAAATGGCAAATAATGTAATGCGAGAGATAGGGATTGTGATGGGTACTTGGTATGTTGACTTTTATGTAAGCCTCCCCGCAACGGCGCCGTAAATCCTTCTTGCTACGCCTCGAGCTAGCGTTGGTTTTCCCAAGAGGAGGGGTGATGCAGCACAAGAGCATAAGTATTTCCCTCGGTTTTGAGAACCAAGGTATCAATCCAGTAGGAGGTCACGCACAAGTCCCTCGTACCTGCACAAAACGATAGCAACTCGCAACCAACGCTTAGGGGTTGTCAATCCCTTCACGGTTACTTAGGAGAGTGAGATCTGATAGAGATAATATTTTTGGTATTTTTTATATAAAGATGCAAAGTAAAAAGTAAAGGCAAAGTAAAAACAAAGCAAGTAAATAAAGTGATATAGATTGATATGATGAGAATAGACCCGGGGGCCATAGGTTTCACTAGTGGCTTCTCTCAAGAGCATAAGTATTCTACGATGGGTGAACAAATTACTGTTGAGCAATTGATAGAATTGAGCATAGTTATGAGTATATCTAGGCAATGATCATGTATATAGGCATCACGTCCGTGACAAGTAGATCAAACGATTCTCGCATCTACTACTATTACTCCACTCATCGACCGCTATCCAAAGATGCATCTAGAGTATTAAGTTAAAAATAGAGTAACGCCTTAAGCAAGATGACATGATGTAGAGGAATAAATTCATGCAATATGATAAATACCCCATATTGTTATCCTCGATGGCAACAATACAATACGTTCCTTGCAACTCCTTCTGTCACTGAGTAAGGACACCGCAAGATTGAACCCAAAGCCATGCACTTCTCCCATTGCAAGAACTACCAATATAGTTGGCCAAACCAAACGGATAATTCGAAGAGACTTGCAAAGATAACTCAATCATACATAAAAGAATTCAGAGAAGAATCAAATATTTTCCATAGATAATATTGGATCATAAACCCACCATTCATCGGTCTCAACAAACACACCGCAAAAAGAAGATTACATCGAATAGATCTCCACGAGAGAGGGGGAGAACATTGTATTGAGATCCAAAAAGAGAGAAGAAGCCATCTAGCTACTAGCTATGGACCCGAAGGTCTGAAGTAAACTACTCACACTTCATCGGAGGGGCTATGATGTTGATGTAGAAGCCCTTGGATGCCCCCTCCGGCGGAGCTCCGGAACAGGCCCCAAGATGGGATCTCGTGGATACATAAGGTTGCGGCGGTGGAATTAGGTTTTTGGCTCCTTCCCTGGTCTAATGGGGGTACGTAGGTATATATAGGAGGAAGGAGTACGTCGGTGGAGCTTCGAGGCGCCCACGAGGCAGGGGGCGCGCCCAGGGGGAGGGGTGCACCCTCCACCCTTGTGACCGCCTCGTGGCTTTCTTGTCGGAGGGTCCAAGTCTCCTGGATCTTATCTAATGAGAAAATCATGTTCCCGAAGGTTTCATTCCGTTTGGACTCCGTTTGATATTCTGTTTCCTCGAAATACTGAAATAGGCAAAAAACAACAATTCTGGGTTGGACCTCCGGTTAATAGGTTAGTCCCAAAAATAATATAAAAGTGGAATATAAAGCCCAATATAGTCCAAAACAGTAGATAAATTAGCATGGAGCAATCAAAAATTATAGATACATTGGAGACGTATCAGTGCCTCCTTATCATCCCTGACAGCTGGGGCCCACCCGGTCGAAACGTACGTAGGGTTGTTTGTTTGGTCGCGAACGTGTACATACATACTGGTCGATCGGTCTCTCTGCACCAATGAACCACGGTCGAGTAAGGAGTGGCACGTGTTGTAGTAGAGGCGCGAACATAGCAAGTCACACAGTTCCCGTCTATATCGTGTACGCATACATACAATCACACTGCAAGAATGTAACTATGGCTACGTACGTACATACGAGCGGGGTCTTAAACATGTACAACGACGTCATCCTGTTTATCGGCAGCCAACCGGCTGGATCGGAATGGAGGAAATATCATCGTGTTCATCGGGAGGCAATGCTACTTCTTGAGCTTGCGTTGATTTTTCCCTTGAACAGGAAAGGGTGATGCAGCAAAGTAGAGATAAGTTTTTCCCTCAGTTGAGAACCAAGGTATCAATCCAGTAGGAGGTACAAGCAAGTCCCCATTATATGCACCTGCATAAACTAACAAACACTTGCACACAACGCGAAAAGGAGTTGTCAATCCCTTCAACATCACGAACAAGAGTGAGATCTGATAGAGAGATGATAAACAAAATAAAGTAAATAAAACTCTGTGAGGTATTTTTGTATTTTTGATTATGTAGATCTGAATAAACAATATAGAAAATAGACCCGGGGGCATAGGGTTCACTAGATGCTTCTCTCTTGAATAAAGCATACGGTGGGTAAACAAATTACTGTCAAGCAATTAATAGAAAAGCGCAAAGTTATGACGATCTCTAAGGCCATGATCATGAATATAGGTATCACGTCCATAATAAGTAGACCGACTCCTTCCTGCATCTACTAATACCCATCGACCGCTATCCAGCATGCATCTAGAGTATTAAGTTAAAAATGCAGTAACGCCTTATGCAAGATGACATGATGTAGAGGGATAACTCAAGCAATATGATATAAACCCCACCTTGTTACCCTTAATGGCAAAAAATACAATATGTGCCTCGCTACCCTTTCTGTCACTGGGTGAGGACACTGCAAGATTGAACCCATCACAAAGCACCTCTCCCATTGCAAGATAAACCAATCTAGTTGGCCATACCAAATCGATAGATCGAAGAGAAATACAAAGCTATCAAATCGTGCATATAAAAATTCAGAGAAGAATCAAATAATATTCATAGATAATCTGATCATAAATCCACAATTCATTGGATCTCGACAAACACACCGCAAAATATGATTACATCAAATAGATCTCCAAGAACATCGAGGAGACACTACTGCAGGATGCTGCTAATGCGACACTACGATCAGAGACCCTTCGACGAAACTGTGTGCGATGCAATAATCACAAACGATGGTGTAAAAAACCATTAAAAAGGTGTAAAACCTTTGTGATGGCGAAGACATCAAGCACGATTCATATTTTACTTGCGTGTGCGATGTTGGGCATACGGTTGATCCAGCAGAACTGTTTGCGATGAGGAAGAACAATAGAAACAGGCAGCCATATCAATGTGTGTGCAATATACGGCATACAGTTCGCTCCGATGAACTATGTGCTATTAGGGAATGCAATAGAAATGGTCAGCCAGATCAAGGTGTGTGTGATATACAGCATACGATTCACTCGGACAAACTGTTTTCGATTAGGCAAGAGAACAAAAACGGTTCATCTTAAAAAGATGTGTGTGATATGCGGCATTTGTGATCAGCCAAAAGAACACAAACGATTCGTGTAAACCAGATGTGTGTGATATGCAGCAAACAGCCCACTCGGATGAACTGTTTGCGATGAGAAATTGTAACGTAGACGGTTACTATAGTAAGTTCGTGTGCGATTCTGTTCATACAAAAAACTTTGAAAAATGCAAACTAGTTGCTTGCGTATGAACAATTATCAAAAAGTAACGAGATAGACCTTCTTCAAGCCAATCAACATGTGTTCAAAAAAACAAAAAATGTCAAAATTATAAAACAAAGACCTCGATAGACCTTGCTATTGTAGATCCCTCTTTGCAGCCTTTATTGCACAATACAATGGAAACGGTTCAACTGAACAATATGTGTGTGATACACGGCAAACAAGTCCTTGATCAGAAATGTGTGCGAAGATCAGTAATAACACAAACGATTGCTGCTAATAAGCCGTGTGATTTGCTCTATCTACAGAAGAATAACATGTATATATATATAACTGAAATAAACATCCAATTACATAAGTGACTATAAGGATCATTTGCAAACACTTCAATAAACAATTGCATGCATTCTAAAGTAGGAGAAACGATCGTCTAGCCATCAACTTCTTGTGACGCTCCCGCCACTGCTCTGTGGCTCGATCCCTCGTCTAGGGCATGAAGAAGACACTTCCTCATGTCAATAATCCGCGTGTACATCTCGTAGCTTGTGTATGCGTTCTTGGTCGCGTACTTGACGTGTTGTTCATCCAGACTCTCATGCCAAACACTGTGCCAGGTGATCTTATCCTTCTTGCTCTCATCCTTCATCTTCATGTAGTAGGGGTCGATGATGGCCGAGGCGAGGTCAACCAGGGATTTCAGTTTGTTGTTGTAGCTACCCCAGACCTTGTAGTGGTCCTAGATGTTGACAAGATTCCGGCATTTCAAGCCTGAAACCTTGAGCACTTTTAGATCGTTGGTGGTGTCCACCATAGCGAAATTTTAGTCGGAGCTATTGATAAACCTGGAGAAACACTCGCAAGGCCTTGTGGTCAGGTGGTAGTGGTAAACAAGGACGTCTTGTCGCACGCACAACTGGGCGACAGCAACCTTCTGATCATACCCGGCACGACCGATGGTGTACTGGAGGTCGAAGCCGACCACTTGGTACTTGTCCTTGGCAAGGAACTGCTCCATAGTTTGGATGGAGCTCTCCACCGACACCGGATCGTTCGTGTACACCACCGAGAGGGCCTTCCTCCTCACGTGGGTGTCCACTACGTGATGCGTGGTAAATTGCCCGCCGTTGTCGTTGTCGGCCGCTGGGAGCGCCATTGGAGCCATGGGGATCACCATTGGAACTGTTGGATGTCCTCTCTGTATGTGTTTTCATGGAGGTGCTTATTGTGTCGTGTGACGCGAAAGATGAAGGTAAATTTCCGCAGGAATAAATGGGGGTCGGGCGCCTGGATTCTCGGTGTGTCCGCATGGCAGTTTTTGCAGCGGGTAACTGCATTGTCGAGCCGCGACCAGCGCAACCGCATGCACACGAACGTGCGTCATCATGCGCCGGCCCCAACACTGGCAGCGCGCATGGAGGGATGAGGGCAGAGCACCCGGAGGGACGCGAGAGCAGAGCGCGCGCGGCGGGACGCGGGCAGAGCGCGCCGTGGCCACCTCAACCGCAAGCAACCACACGCATAGAGCAGTTGAACACGCAGGAAATGGTCGCCTACAAGCCGGCCGACACTTGTGTCGCTGCGTAGAGAGCAGCCGTGTGCTACTATCTTCGTCTTGGTCTTAGTCCCCTTTATATTATGTGCCATACTTTTCCCGCAAATTTAACCAACAAAATGTTAATGCATGTTATAAAAATTATATAATTGGAAACTGTGTTCAAATACGAATCCAACTATATAATCTTTGGCAACATGAATTCGTATTTTATTAGCTAAATCCTACTTATAAACGCGTATAGTAGGTAATTCAATCACAAACATTTTTTTATTAACCATATGTGTACGTGGCCTTTCATCCTCCTCTCGCACGTCTTGTCACCCCGCTACCGCAGACGGCTTACAGCGCAAGCTTGGCAGCGCGCGGGAGCGTTCTTTTGGCCAAACGGTGGCGCCAATGAATCGCCAGTGAGCCCATTCCTGCGCAACCTCACAGGTTCCCGCACAAGCTTCCCGCCCGACTGGGTGAAATCCCCCAAAATCCCAATGTTTATCGGCCTGCTATAAAAACCCTCACGACCGGCAAGTCATGTGTTGCATTTTCCCCTCCCTCCCTGTAGCTTATCTCGTTACTTCTCCCACAATCGCCAATGGCACCAGTCCGTCGTGGTCGCTCAGCCACTCCGCCATCATCAGACGATAGCTCCAGTGGGAGGCTACGCCGCGGCGGTGGCGCAGTCCCCGACATAGTGTAGTGCGTGTGGCATCCCTGTTGGGTTTGCGTTGAACACCCACCACACGCTCCGCCGCCGGTGCCCATTGGCAGGGGTTCCCGGCCACCGTTGTCGCCACAGCACCGTCGAAAGCCAGGGCCATCGCCCATTCCGCCGTCGCGGACCTAAGGCGGGAGGTGGCCGTTGTGGCCTCCACCCCACTGCCGGCCACCATAGCCATCACCCGCCTGCCACTGTGGCCCGAACGCGAGAGGTGGTGGTCGTGGACGCCACCCCATCGTCGGCCGCCATGGCCGCCAGCTCAGCGTCCACCGCCGGGGTCATCACCCGCTCCGCAACCGCAGCCCGAAGGAGGGAGGCGGAGGTGGATGCCGGCACGTGCGTCAGCGACCTTGCGCGCTACAACGACTTCCTGCGGGAGGAGGAGGAGCGCCTCGTCGAGCATGCAAAGAGCCTTACAACCGCCGTCGTGGCCGCGGCACACGCTGCCTCAGAGGCGAGGAATTAGGAGATCTACAAGGAGAACCACCGCCTCGAGAGGGGTCGTCTGGAGCGGCAGAGGGCGTTTGAGGTGAGCGTCGCTGAAGTTGCAGCAGCGACAGGCACCGTATTGCAGTTGTCCAGCTCGTCGGTAGGCTCCTCCTCCTCTGCCTCTTACTGAGAGTGCTCGACAAAGGAGAGGCTGCTGGAAGTAGTACAAATCCCCTCCATAGTAGTATTTAGGGGCTATTTTGTTCAGTTCATCTGACTATAGATGTGGTGGAACTGTACAACGTACTTAAAATTAGCTAGTATATAAAGTATAACTAGCTATTTCAGTATGTGGTTGGCAACAATTGGGGAAAAGTTTGGTCGGTTCAGCTATCGAGTTGAACTGTTTGTATAAATTAAGCACGACTGCTTAATCTATGAATAAAAACTATGCTAAATTACTGAATTTTAGTTGCAAAAATTAGATACTACTAGTGATTTTTAGCTGCATATTTTGACAAATCGCAGTGTTACAAGGTTGACAAATGGCAATGTTACTAGATCAACAAATGTCAATCTTTCAAGTTTGACAAATGGCAACATACCCAATATGACAGATGCAAATCTTACCAAATTGTTTGTAAGTGGTTGCACAAGGGTCATCCAAAACAACCGTTTGTGTTGAATAGATGCACAAATCCTGCTCTCGCTCTGCATATGGACGTTCTATCTAAAACGTTTGTGATCAAGAGCTGCACAAATCCTGCTCGACACATTTTCCCGTCGCTTCCTGGGGAAGCTGTCGGTTTGCATATGGGTGTTCTAACTAAAATGTTTGCGATTGAGATACAATATTAAACCCAAGAAAAAAACTATTTCCAGCGGCGGTGGAGGCGGCGTGCCACGCCGTCCTTGTCGTTGTCGTCCTCCGGGATGCCGTTGTTGAAGTCTTCAAGGCAGCATAAAATGTTCTTCACATGTAAATCAAACATCATGTAGTCACGCGATCGACGGGCGGGGCATGGGAGGACGGCAGGTGGCGACACTGAGAGGTAGCGGTCGACGGCGGCGTCCCATGCTGCTGAGGGGGGTGCGCGCATGGGCACGGGCGCGGCGGGTGCAGCCAAACACACAGGGACCGGTGCCGCGGTGGCTGGAGGGGCGCGCATGGACATGGGCACGGGCGCGGGCGCTGGCGCTGGCATGTACATGAGCTCGCACGGGTCCGCGGAGACCTCAGTGATGCTCGTGGCTTCTAGCTCTATGATAGTGCTCGGTGACCAGCCCATCAATGCTACGGGGATGGTCCCTAGCACGGGCACGGGGATGGGTGTTGGGACGGGAGCGGGGGCAGCAACAGCCACGGTCAGCTCGTTCTGGGCCATGTCCATGATGAAGGAAATATGCCCTAGAGGCAATAATAAAATTATTATTTATTTTCTTAATTCATGATAAATGTTTTTTATTCATGCTAGAATTGTATTAACCGGAAACTTAGTACATGTGTGAATACATAGACAAAACATATAGTCCCTACTATGCCTCTACTTGACTAGCTCGTTAATCAAAGATGGTTATGTTTCCTAACCATAGACATGTGTTGTCATTTGATGAATGGGATCACATCATTAGAAGAATGATGTGATGGCATGGCCCATCCGTTAGCTTAGCATTATGATCGTGTCAGTTTCATTGCTACTGCTTTCTTCATGACTTATACAAGTTCGTCATACTATGAGATTATGCAACTCCCGAATACCGGAGGAACACTTTGTGTGATATCAAACATCACAATGTAAATGGGTGATTATAAAGGTGCTCTACAGGTGTCTCCAAACGTGTTTGTTGGGTTGGCATAGATCGGGATTAGGATTTGTCACTCCGTGTTTTGGAGAGGTATCTCTGGGCCCTCTCAATAATACTCATTATTATAAGCCTTGCAAGCATTGTGATTAATGAGTTAGTTGCGGGATGAAGTATTACAGAACGAGTAACGAGACTTGCCGGTAACGAGATTGAACTAAGTATGATGATACTGATGATCGAATCTCGGGCAAGTAACATACCGATGACAAAGGGAACAACGTATGCTGTTATGCGGTTTGACCAAAAGATCTTCATAGAATATGTAGGAACCAATATGAGCATCTAGGTTCCACTAATGTTTATTGACCGGAAGTGAGTCTCGGTCATGTCTACATAGTTCTGGAACCCATAGGGTCCGCACACTTAACGTTCGATGACGATTGGTATTATGAGTTTATGTGATATGATGTACCAAAGATTGTTCGGGGTCCCGGATGTGATCACGGACATGACGAGGAGTCTCAAAATGGTCAAGACATAAAGATTGATATATTCGACAATTATATTCGGACAACGGAAGTGTTCCGTAGAAGTTTTGGATAAAACCGTAGTGCCGGGGGGTTATCGGAACCCCCGCGGGAACTATTGAGCCTCGATGGGCCTTAGTGGAGAGAGAGAGAGAGGGGCGGCCAAGGCAGGCCGTGCGCCCCCTCCCCCTTGAGTCTAAATAGGACAAGGAAGGGGGGTGGCGCCCCCCTTTCCTTCCCCTCTCCCTCTCCTTCCTTCCCCCTCTCTCCCTTTAGGTCGAAACCTACTAGGACTTGGAGTCCTAGTAGGAATCCCATCTTGGGGGTGCGCCTACAGGGGCCGGCCGGCCTCCCTCGTTGCTCCTTTATATACAGGGGCAGGGGGTACCATAGAACACACAAGTTGATTGTTTAGCCATGTGCGGTGCCCCCCTCCACAGATTTCCACCTCAGTCATATCGTCATAGTGCTTAGGTGAAGCCCTGCGCTAGTAACTTCATCATCACCGTCACCACGCCGTCGTGCTGACGAAACTCTCCCTCGACCTCAGCTGGTTCTAGAGTTCGTGGGACGTCACCGAGCTGAACGTGTGCAGATCGCGGAGGTGTCGTACCTTCGGTGCTAGGTTCGGTCGGATCATGAAGATGTACGACTACATCAACCGTGTTGTCATAACACTTCCGCTTTCGGTCTACCAGGATACATAGAGAACACTCTCCCCTCTCGTTGCTATGCATCACCTAGAGATAGATCTTGCGTGATCGTAGGAAATTTTTTGAAATTACTGTGTTTCCCAACAGTGGCATCCGAGCCAGGTCTATGCGTAGATGTTATATGCACGAGTAGAACACAAAGAGTTGTGGGTGATAATAGTCGTACTGCTTACCAGCATGTCATACTTTGATTCGGCGGTATTGTTGGATGAAGTGGCTCAGACCGACATTATGTGTCTACCGCGAGACTGGTTCTACCGACGTGCTTCGCACATAGGTGGTTGGTGAGTGTCTGTTTTCCAACTTTAGTTGAATTGAGTGCGGCTACGCCCAATCCATGTTGAAGGTTAAAACAACACACTTGATGAAAAATCGTTGTGGTTTTGATGCGTAGGTAAGAACGGTTCTTGCTAGAAGCCCATAGCAGCCACGTAAAACTTGCAACAACAAAGTAGAGGACGTCTAACTTGTTTTTGCAGGGCTTGCTGTGATGTGATATGGTGAAGGCATGATGTGATATAATTTGTTGTATGAGATGACCATGTTTTGTAACAAAGTTATCGACAACTGGCAGGAGCCATATGGTTGTCGCTTTAGTGTATGCAATGCAATCGCCATGTAATTGTTTTACTTTATCACTAAGCAGTAGCGATAGTCATAGTAACAATAGTTGGCAAGACGACAACGATACTACGATGGAGATCAAGGTGTCACGTCAGTGATGTTGGAGATCATGACGATGCTTCGGTGATGGAGATCATGAGCACAAGATGATGATGGCCATATCTTGTCACATATTTTGATTGCATGTGATGTTTATCCTTTATGTATCTTATTTTGCTTAGAACGTCGGTAGCATTATAAGATGATCCCTTACTAAATTTCAAGGTACAAGTGTTCTCCCTGAGTATGCACCGTTGCTACAGTTCGTCGTGCTGAGACACCACGTGATGATCGAGTGTGATAAGCTCTACGTTCACATACAACAGGTGCAAGTCAGTTTTGCACACGCAGAATACTCGGGTTAAACTTGACGAGCCTAGCATATGCAGATATGGCCTCGGAACGCTGAGACCAAAAGGTCGAGCGTGAATCATATAGTAGATATGATCAACATAGTGATGTTCACCATTGAAAACTAATCCATCTCACGTGATGATCGGACATGGTTTAGTTGATTTGGATCACGTGACCACTTAGATGATTAGAGGGATGTCTATCTAAGTGGGAGTTCTTAAGTAATATGATTAATTGAACTTTAATTTATCAAGAACTTAGTACCTGGTAGTATTTTGCATATCTATGTTGTTGTAGATCAATGGCCCGTGCTACCGGTCCTTTGAATTTTAATGCGTTCCTAGAGAAAGCTAAGTTGAAAGATGATGGCAGCAACTACACAGATCGGGTCCATAACTTGAGGATTATCCTCATTGCTGCACGTAGAAGAATTACGTCCTGGAAGCACCGTTGGGTGCCAGGCCTGCTGCAGATGCTACTGATGACGTTAAGAACGTCTGGCAAAGCAAAGCTGATGACTACTCAACAGTTCAGTGTGCCATGCTTTACGGCTTAGAATCGGGACTTCAAAGACGTTTTGAACGTCATGGAGCATATGATATGTTCCAGGAGTTGAAGTTAATATTTCAAGAAAATGCTCTAGTTGAGAGATATGAAGTCTCCAACAAGTTCTACAACTACAAAATGGAGGAGAATGGTTCTATCAGCGAACACATACTCAGAATGTCTGGGTACCATAACCACTTGACTCAGCTGGGAGTTGATCTTCCAGTTTATTGTGTCATTGACAGAGTTCTTCAATCACTGCCACCAAGCTATAAAGGCATCGTGATGAACTATAATATGCAAGAGATGAACAAGACTATTCCCGAGCTCTTCGCGATGCTAAAGGCCGCAGAGGTAGAAATCAAAAAGGAGCGTCAAGTGTTGATGATTAGCAAGACCACTAGTTTCAAGAAAAGGGGCAAAGGGAAGAAGGGGGACTTCAAGAAGAACAGCAAAAAGGTTGCTGCTCAAGAGAAGAAACCCAAGTTTGGACCTAAGCCTGAAACTGAGTGCTTCTACTACAAAGGGGCTAGTCACTGGAAGCAGAATTGCCCCAAGTATTTGGCGGATAAGAAGGATGGCAAAGTGAAAGGTATATTTGATATACATGTTATTGTTGTGTACTTAACTAATGCTCGCAGTAGCGCCTGAGTATTTGATACTTGTTCTGTTGCTCAAATTTGCAACTCAAAACAGGGGCTACGGATTAATCGAAGATTGGCTAAGGACGAGGTGATGATGCGCATGGGAAATGTTTCCGAAGTTGATGTGATCGCGGACGGCACGCTACCTCTACATCTACCTTCAGGATTAGTTTTAGACCTGGATAATTGTTATTTGGTGCCAGCGTTGATCATGAACATTATATCTGGATCTTGTTTGATGCGAGACGGTTATTCATTTAAATCAGAGAATAATGGTTGTTCTATTTATATGAGTAATATCTTTTATGGTCATGCACCCCTGTTGAGTGGTCTATTTTTGTTGAATCTCGATAGTAGTGATACACATATTCATAGTGTTGAAGCCAAATGATATAAGTTCAATAATGATAGTGCAACTTATTTGTGGCACTGCCGTTTGGGTCATATCGGTGTAAAGCACATGAAGAAACTCCATTCTGATGGACTTTTGGAATCACTTGATTATGAACCACTTGGTGCTTGCGAACCGTGCCTTATGGGCAAGATGACC
This sequence comes from Aegilops speltoides, assembly GCA_021437245.1. NCBI lineage: Eukaryota > Viridiplantae > Streptophyta > Magnoliopsida > Poales > Poaceae > Aegilops > Aegilops speltoides. Next base: position 426,988,530 of record CM038141.1, on the reverse strand, counting down.
AAAACTCCATTCTCCGGAACAATCGAACGAGCTACTGACTTGTTGGAAATAATACATACCAATGTATGCGGTCCAATGAGTGTTGAGTCTCGTGGTGGGTATCATTATTTTCTTACCTTCACAGATGATTTGAGCAGATATGGTTATATCAACTTAATGAAACATAAATCTGAAACAACTGAAAAGTTCAAAGAATTTCATGGTGAAATGGAAAATCATCGTAACAAGAAAATAAAGTTTCTACAATTTGATCGTGGAGGAGAATATTTCAGTTATGAGTTTGGTCCTCATTTTAAACAACATGGGATAGTTTCACAATTAACGCCACCTGGAACACCATAGCGAAATGGTGTGTCCGAATGTCGTAACCGTACTTTCTTAGATATGGTGTGATCTATGATGTCTCTTACTGATTTACCGCTATGATTTTGGGGTTATGCTTTAGAGACGGCTGCATTCACTTTAAATAGGGCACCATCAAAATCCATTGAGACGACACCTTATGAACTGTGGTTTGGCAAGAAACCAAAGTTGTCGTTTCTTAAAGTTTGGGGCTGCGATGCTTATGTGAAAAAGCTTCAACCAGATAAGCTTGAACCCAAATCGGAGAAGTGCGTCTTCATAGGATACCCAAATGAAACTGTTGGGTACACCTTCTATCACAGATCCGAAGGCAAAATCTTTGTTGCTAAGAATAGATCCTTTCTCGAGAAGGAGTTTCTCTCGAAAGAAGCGAGTGGGGGGGGGGGAAGTAGAACTTGATGAGGTAATTGTACCTTCTCCCTTATTGGAAAGTAGTTCATCACAGATATCAGTACCCATGATTCCTACACCAATTATTGAGGAAGTTAATGATGATGATCATGAAACTTCAGATCAAGTTACTACCGAACCTCGTAGGTCTTCCAGAGTAAGATCCACACCAGTGTGGTACAGTAATCCTATTCTGGAAGTCATGTTACTAGACCATGATGAATCTACGAACTATGAGGAAGCGATGATGAGCCCAGGTTCTGCAAAATGGCTTGAAGCCATGAAATCTGAGATGGGATCCATGTATGAGAACAAAGTGTGGACTTTGGTAGACTTGCCCGATGATCGGCAAGCCATAGAAAATAAATGGATCTTTAAGAAGAGGACCGACACAGACGGCAATGTCACTATTTACAAAGCTCGACTTGTTGTGAAAGATTTCGACAAGTTCAAGGAGTTGACTACAATAACACTTTCTCACCTGTAGCGATGCTTAAGTCTGTCCGAAACATGTTAGCAATTGCTGCATTTTATGATTATGAAATTTGGCAAATGGATGTGAAAACTGCATTCCTGAATGGATTTCTGGAAGAAGAGTTGTATATGATGCAACCAGAAGGTTTTGTCGATCCAAAGGGTGCTAACAATGTGTGCAAGCTCCAGTGGTCCATTTATGGACTGGTGCAAGCCTCTCGGAGTTGGAATAAATGCTTTGATAGTGTGATCAAAGCATATGGTTTTATACAGACTTTTGGAGAAGCCTGTATTTACAAGAAAGTGAGTGGGAGCTCTGTAGCATTTCTAACCTTATAGTAGATGACATATTGTTGATTGGAAATGATATAGAATTTCTGGATAGCATAAAGGGATACCTGAATAAGAGTTTTTCTATGAAAGACCTCGGAGAAGATGTTTACATATTGGGCATCAAGATCTATAGAGATAGATCAAGATGCTTAATTGGACTTTCACAAAGCACATACCTTGATAAAGTTTTGAAGAAGTTCAAAATGGATCAGTCAAAGAAAGGGTTCTTGCCTGTGTTACAAGGTGTGAAGTTGAGTCAGACTCAATGCCCGACCACTGCAGAAGATAGAGAGAAAATGAAAGTCATTCCCTATGCTTCAGCCATAGGTTCTATCATGTATGCAATGTTGTGCACCAGACCTGATGTATGTCTTGCTATAAGCATAGCAGGGAGGTACCAAAGTAATCCCGGAGTGGAGCACTAGACAGCGGTCAAGAACATCCTGAAGTACCTGAAAAGGACTAAGGATATGTTTCTCATTTATGCAGGTGAAAAAGAGCTCGTCGTAAATGGTTACATCGATGCAAGCTTTGACATTGATCCGGATGACTCTAAGTCTCAAACCAGATACATATTTTTATTGAATGGAGGAGCTGTCAGTTGGTGCAGTTCCAAGAAGAACATCGTGGCGGGATCTACATGTGAAGCGGAGTACATTGCTGCTTTGGAAGCAGCAAATGAAGGAGTTTGGATGAAGGAGTTCATATCCGATCTAGGTGGCATACCTAGTGCATCGGGTCCAATGAAAATCTTTTGTGACAATACTGGTGCAATTGCCTTGGCAAAGGAATCCAGATTTCACAAGAGAACCAAGCACATCGAGAGATGCTAGTCAAGTGTCGGAAGGGGACATAGAGATTTGCAAGATACACACGGATCTGAATTTTGCAGACCCATTGACTAAGCCTCTTCCACGAGCAAAACATGATCAGCACCAAAGCTCCATGGGTGTTAGAATCATTACTATGAAATCTAGATTATTGACTCTAGTGCAAGTGGGAGACTGAAGAAATATGCCCTAGAGGCAATAATAGAGTTATTATTTATTTCCTTAATTCATGATAAATGTTTATTATTCATGCTAGAACTGTATTAACCGGAAACTTAGTACATGTGTGAATACATAGACAAAACATATAGTCCCTAGTATGCCTCTACTTGACTAGCTCGTTAATCAAAGATGGTTATGTTTCCTAACCATAGACATGTGTTGTCATTTGATGAATGGGATCACATCATTAGAAGAATGATGTGATGGACATGACCCATCCGTTTGCTTAGCATTATGATCGTGTCAGTTTAATTGCTACTGCTTTCTTCATGACTTACACAAGTTCCTCACACTATGAGATTATGCAACTCCCGAATACCGGATGAACAATTTGTGTCGTGGAATTGTGACATCAGAGGTCCACGTGAAAGGACTTAGTTGTGGAGCCATTGCAACTAGGAAGCTTGAAGAGGTTAAATCGGGACAAAGGACACGAGAGGGTTTATACTAGTTCGGCCCCTTACGGTGAAGGTAATGCCTACATCTAGTTGGGTTTGGTATTGATGTTTCGATGACCAGGGAGCAAGATATGCTATGCCCGGCTCTCGATGAGTTGTTTTCGTTCTAAGCCGCCAAAGATGTCGCCCCTTATATACACGGGTTGACGCCATGTGGCTTACAGAGTCCGGGCCGGCTTATAACAGTGTCCGGATCGGTGACTACTTAAATCTACCTTATGATACAAGTCATGCCATTACGACGGTTTACTACAACGGGCCTTAAGTCGCCTGTGGGCCTTAAGCCCTTTATTGAACCGCCATCTTCATGCTTGGTCTTGGGCTTATTTCTGGTGAGTCTTCTTTGCGTAACCCGGCCCCTCCTGGGCGGCTTACACAAATAGTTACATCCCCAACATTAGGCCCCAGATTGATTTGAACCTGTTCATGTCAATCTTAAAATACCTTAATAAATCCTCCGTCTTCTGACTGTTCAAAAGGTTTTCTTTAACCCGCCATGACGTCATCTCTTGGATCCGGGTTAAGCTGCTATGATGTCATCTTTTTCTTTAAATTATTTTTCTATTCCACCATATCTTTCAACGGATCTCTGTTTTTATTGACTGTTCCAAAAATCGAGGCGTCGGGGCCGCTGGAAAATAATTCTTATCTCCTCGTTTCCCGCGCCATCTCAGTTATCCTCTCCTTATAAATAGGTGCGACCTAGGTCTCCCATTCTCCTCCTTCCAGTCATCTTCTTCCTCTTGCCTCCTCTCGAGCTCCGCCGCCGCTGCTGTCGAGCTTCCTGTCTTCACCGTCCCAGGCCGCTGCATCCACCTGGTTGGACCAGAGAAACGCGACAACCCTCCGCGGCCCATCCAGATCCGTAAGTTCCCTTCCCTTCCTTGCTTAGATCTGCATTAGAGCTTCCTCGAGTTCGTCGGAGTTCATCACCATTAGAGCCCAACCCTTGTTAGTTTTCCTCTTAGACGCCTCTTCTGATCTAAGAATGATATAAAATAGTTGCGGTAGTTGCTTCTGCACTTGTTTAGGATAAAAAACAGATCCCTTTCTCTGTAAAAAAGCCTCATTTGAGCCTATGAACACGCCTGCATCAGTTTTTTAGGTCTAGAAATTTTTTCTTATCAGAACAGACCTTTGATCTCAAATATTAGTAGAAGATTATGAAACCTGTTTTTATCACTCGAAAAACTGCTTCTGTCAAATGCTTTGAAACACAACTGTCCAGGTAGTCGGCTTAAATGAATGACACTGATCTATGAGCCTTGCTCGCTTCTCATGACCTTAAGAAGTTTGAACTGCTTTTGATACATGTGGCGGCTTAGATACTGTTTGCACAGTTATCCTTATATCATTAGGCCCCTCATTAAGCCGCCACCTTGAATAATTAGGATATTTCTCCCGGGTTAAAATTGAACCGGATCTTCTTATTTTGTAATAGGCCAACTATTGTCATGGCACCTAAGGCGGCCAAGGCCCCTGTAACCTGCAATTGGGTCCCATCCATAGTTACTAAGAGTAAGCTTGCTGAGCTCATGAAGTCTGGCCGCCTGCCAAAAAAGGAGGTCATGTCTTATCGTGCCCCTGACCCGTCTGAAGAGAGGCATCAACCCAAAGAAGGGGAGGTGATAGTTTTCACGGATCACATGAACCGGGGATTTGCCCCTCCCGGCTCAAAATTCTTCAGGGATGTTTTGAATTTCTTTGATCTTAGACCTCAAGACATTGGACCCAATTTCGTGTCAAACCTTTGCAATTTCCAAGTCTTCTGCGAGGTGTACCTGGGAGAGGAGCCAAGTCTGCTTTTGTTCAGAGAACTTTTTACTTGAACCGCAGAATGAACGTGCCAACGGGCCTAGTCTTGAGCTTGGCGGCATCTCGATCCAGCGGCAGAGAGATTGCCTTTTTCCTTATGCTGAGCTGCCAAATCACCCAAAAGATTGGAACCAGACGTGGTTCTACTGTCAAGACACTTCACCGGCTGATGAGAAGCCTCTGCCCGGTTTTCGCACCCTGCGCCTTGAATCCAACCATCAGCTGGCGGATAAGTTGACCGCTGTTGAGCGCCTGCCTCTCAATCCCACCATCAAGAAGATCAAAGCTCTATTGGGAAATGGGTTAAACGACATCGATCTAGTCCGGGTCTGGGTCACCTGGCGAATACTACCATTAAGCCGCCGCTCCGGCTTAATGTGTACTTACACAGGCGAGAAGGATGATCCAATGCGTCATAGTCCCGATGACTTACCGATGATGTGGTAGATGCTACAACCCGATCCGTTGAAGGAGGGCATCAGAACCAGCAATGCCTTCGCTTACTTCCTTCGCAAGAAGAACTCGCCCTACAAAGAGTTACCAATCTTAATAAATACTCTTTAACATGTTATACCTTCTTTGTATTTATGATTCCTTATCTTTTTCCACAGGCCGGTGATAATTTTTGGAAGGTCAAATATGACCACGAGGCTGCCAAACAAGCCAGGGCAGCCAAGAAAACCAAAAGGAAGGCCGCCAAGACGGGCACCTCAAAGAAGAAGAAACCCAGCGCCTCCGATATGTTTAAATTGGATGACTCTTCTTCGGATGATGAAGAGGTAATCCTTTGATTTTCTTAACTCCTTTGTCGTTACTTTACTGACATTCTATCCTTTCAGGAGGATACAGGGAACAGTCAAGCAATTGACGAAGAGGTAACTATAATCTCCTCCGACTCAGAGCCTTTGCCAAAGCAAAAAATCTGAAGGGTGACCCGGAAAGTAAAATTTTCACATCCTCTAGCTTACCAAGATCCTCAATTTCTTTTGAAGCAACAACAGCTTGAAAACCGGAGGCAGACTCGGGCCAATCAAGACGCAGAACTTTCTTCCGGCTTACCCGATGTAACCAGGAAGCGTTGGACCGAGGTTATCTCCGATTTACGTTCTATTTTACCTTTGGCGGGTTTCGCCAACCTCTCAATTCATCTGACTCCAATTATCATGATACCTCTCCTTCCTCTGACGAGTCGATGCAATCAAACATGCCGGCTTTCAAAGCAGCTCCCGGGTAATGTAACCTTTCTTACTTTAAGTTTTTCCGTGCTTATGCTTTAATACTCATCCTTCTACCTTTATTGATAGCCTGCAAGTGAAACCCAGCAAGAGGGCAAGGAAAAATAAGCCGTCCCAAGACCCGGTTGTCACTGAACCGGAGCTTGACTTGTCCGCTCCTGACAGCTCCACCCATCAACCGCCACCGAATCGCTTCGATATTCGGTGCCAACTTCGACCACCAATCAAGATGTTATCCACAACTCTGATAACCCGGAAGCTCCTAGTCCGGCCAAGTCGACTGACCCGGAAGTTGAATATCTGAAGAGCAATTTGTTGAACCGGGCCGGCCTACTGTTCTTGCCCAATGCACTGCCAAGGAAGAATTTGCCCAACATCGAAAAGCCAAACAGGACATCACTGACTATACTCATCTAAGCATTGGTGATATAGTCTCGGGCTATCTGAACCAAGTGCATAATAGTCGTGACCTAGAAATTGACATGGTGAAACAAATACAACATAAATCTGAGGTATAACTTATGCTATTTTCCTGAATCTTACTTACTGTACCAGCCCCCAAGTCTATTGCTTGTGAATGAATATGTTGTAGACTTAGAAATCTACTTACTGTTGGTTTGTCCGGTTTAAAGAGAATATATTTAACCCAGTGATAGCATGATACTTCGAACTTGTGTTACACATTAGCCCCCAAGTGTCAAGTATCTTTACTTGTAAAGTGCTTGAGACTTAATATGTATGACTCGGTAGGGTAGGTTAAAAAATTCTTTAAGCATACATTAGCCCCCAAGTGCCAAATATCTTGACTTCTAAAATGTTTGGGACTTGAATGTTACCTTACCATGATTCTTACCATAACCTGGTATCAATATAGGCCACCATAAGTCAATTTGAGTTGGAGCTTGCTGACCTGAAGAGCCAGCTAAAAACTCAAGAGCTTGAAACTCAAAAAGCCAACTCCAAGTTTGAATTCAGCGTCTCTGAACAAGAGAAGTTGAGGCAAAATTTTGAGTCAGAAAAGAAAATCTGGGCTGATGAGAAGACTTCACTGGTGACTCGGGTGAGACGGCAGAAATAGCTCTTGCACAGGCAACAACTGAGTTATCTGACTTGAAACGGCAGATATCCCAAACGGTCTCAGCCATCTTCGGTAAGTTACTATGCAAAACCTCAAGCATTTGCAATCTTCTAACCACTATTGTAATAGTTACCTCCGGCTCATTGTTATGCTTGTGAACATACAGGCCCCAGGAGTACCAACCTGAAGCAAAACATGCTGATCAAGCTTAAGGCAGTTTACACCTTAGTGGAACAGCTGTATTCCAGGTCACAACGTGCCTTGGCCATTGTGGCCTTATCAAATACCACTCCCCACCTCCTACAAGATGTGCTGAAGCATCTCGCAGTGCTGCCTCAACGAATTCAGGATTTAATGGGGCATCTTCAACAGCCGAGCCGTGGCGCATTAAGCGGGCAAAGGCATGGCTGCCGAGCTTGACTTGGTCGACCTCTCTCTTGGATATCCAAGCCTAAAGGAGGACGGTATCGCATTTGATGATCAAGATTTCACCGCCGTGTCAAAGTCAGACGTCCCTTGGCTACCCTTATTGGGAATGATATCGATCTTACTAAGTATTCGCCGGGCTATGATAGCGAGAACCGGAGAATTCCAAACATTCCATACAACCAAGTCAGCCTGATCCCTCCAACGCGTAAGCATACCTTTGCCCCTGAAGTGGACCTGGTCGGTTTAATAGATGATGAGGCTGAGTTTGAAGCCTTGAGTAGCATTGACAGGGCCTCGTCCACCTTTCAGGACAAAGCAACCGACAGAGAGGCGGAGAAGGATAACCCGGAGTCTTCAAGCCCGCCGAAGGAATGAACCGACAAGCGTTTTATAACTTTGCCAAAACAATGCTTCACTTATTCAGACTTGGGGAGTCTTGTAATAGGATAGAGAAAACCTCTTAATGTTTGTCATGCCCTTGCACATGTTTATGGTGCTTATTACTTCCGTAAGCCGCCATCACTATATTTTGCTGGCTTACATTGACCGCTTATTTCCTTGATGTTTAACTTGCTTTGCCTTATCCTGCACATAAAACAAGCAAAATTTTCTTGGCGGTTTATCGCGCCAGGGGTTTATATAGAGTACTGATAACCCGGAACATGACCCAAAGACATCATATACAGGCCGGTTTATGATTATTTATTAAATATAATCACAATATCATACCTGCAAACCCTTTGATAATCTTCCCAGCTCATATGATGTTTTACCTGGCACTTTAGAACCTGGGGTAATCAATATTAAACCGGAAGAATCAAGAACCATCTCATAGTGCTTGCAAGAAGGTTTTAAGATAGTTAAAGTAATTATATTCATAGCGGATAATAAGCAATGTTCCCAGGCTCCTGATTCGAATACGATCAGAAAACCGTCCCAAAGGAGTTAAGCTAAGATTCGGATACGATCATATGGCCCCAGTGGCTTTGGCGATGCCGATCAAGTGGGTATCGACAGCTATGTTCTCTTTGGTTCGAATATGACCTATGTTTGAACAGGAAGCCCCCAAGTGAACATAAGAGTTGTTTAATGACGCTGATTCGAATAAGATCCACGTCAGACCCAAAGGGGTTAAGCTATGTATCAAATATGATCAAGAAGCCCCCAAGTGGGTTTGGCAGTATGCCGATCAAGTGGGTATCAACAGCTATGTTCTCTTTGGTTCGAATACGACCTATGTTTGAACAGGAAGCCCCCAAGTGACCATGGCTAGATTCAGATATGATCATAAGCCAGTCCAAAGGGAAAGCCGGATTCGGATGTGATCCGCTCCCTGTTGGTTGTCTCCACTACCTGATAAAGAAGACACATAGATTTTTGAGGGTAAAAAGGACGGAGGTCCTGCTTTATTTCTTATTTATATAATATATACATTGTCAAAAAATATATACATCCTGTAAGCCGGTGGCTTAAGTATAATAAGGCCGGAGATGAGCAATATTCCACGGCCGGTGGGTCTCCTCCTCCGACTTACGTGAGTCTTTATACTCTCAAACATCAATGAGGTAGTATGACCCGTTGTGCAGATTCTTGCTGACCACAAAGGGCCCTTCCCAAGGCGGGGATAGCTTGTGCATATCAGACTGATCCTGGATGAGCCGAAGCACCAAGTCGCCTTCCTGAAAGGTTCTGCTCCTAACCCGGCGGCTGTGATAGCGGCACAGGTCTTGTTGATAAATCGCCGAGCGGGCTATTGCCAAGTCTCGCTCCTCATCTAATAAGTCAAGTGCATTTTGACGAACTTCTTCGTTGTCAGCCTCAACATAAGCCGCCACGCGGGGTGAATCGTGCCGGATGTCACTTGGCAGGACCGCCTCGCACCATACACCATAAAGAAAGGCGTAGCCCGTAGATCTGTAGGCGAGTGTTGATGCTCCATAACACGTATGGTAACTCCTCCACCCAACAACCCGGAGTCCGCTGTAAGGGGACTAAGAGCCGGGCTTGATACCTTTCAGATCTCTTGATTAGCTCTTTACCGCTGACCATTGGATTGAGGATGAGCAAAAGCCAAACATCAAGCCGGATATGTTCTCTTTGATGTAACTCTTCCATGGAACCCTTGGAGAGATTAGTGCCATTATCGCTATGATGCTATGTGGGAAACCAAAACGAAGATCACCTTTTTCATGAATTGAACCGCCGTGGCTGCATCACACTTACTGACCGGCTCTGCCTCAACCCACTTTGTAAACTTATCCACTGCCACCAAGAGATGTGTCTTTTTATCCTTAGACCTCTTGAAAGGCCCAACCATGTCAAGCCCCCAGACTGCAAACGGCCAAGTGATTGGGATCATCCTCAATTCTTGAGCCGGCACATGAGCTCGTCGTGAGAACTTTTGACAACCGTCACATTTGCTGACCACATCTTCCGCATCAGCATGAGCCGTCAGCCAGTAGAAACCATGATGGAAAGCTTTTGCTACCAGAGATTTTGACCCGGCATGATGGCCACAATCCCCTTCATGGATCCCACGAAGTATTTCTTGGCCTTCTGCAGGTGACACACAGCGTTGAAATGCCCCAGTGACACTTATGCGATGTAACTCGCCTTTAACAATCGTCATAGATTTGTCTTGCCAAGGTCTCATCCTCAGGTAACTCACCCCGGGTCATATAAGCCAAATAGGGCACTGTCCAATCCGGGATAACGTGAAGAGCCGCCACCAGTTGTGCCTCCGGGTCTGGCACTGCTAGCTCTTCCTCGGTAGGCACCTTGACAGAAGGGTTATGTAAAATATCGAGAAAGGTGTTAGGTGGCACCGCTTACGTTAGATCCCAACCGCTTAAAGCATCACCCGCCTCATTCTTCCTTCGATCAATGTGCTCCACTTGATAACCCTTGAAGTGACCAGCCACAGCATCTACTTCACGACAATAAGCCGCCATAAGGGGATCCTTGGAATCCCACTTGCCTGACACCTGCTGAGCCACGAGATCTGAGTCGCCCAAGCATCTTACCCGGCTTAAGTTCATCTCCTTAGCCATCCGGAGGCCATGGAGTAAGGCCTCGTACTCAGCTGCATTGTTAGTACATGGAAACATAAGCCGGAGTACATTACAAAATTTGTCACCTCGAGGGGAAGTTAACACCACTCCAGCCCCCGAGCCTTCTAGCTGCCACCCGTCAAAGTGAATCGTCCAATATGTGTTATCTGGCTTCTCCTCAGGTGCCTGTAATTCTGTCCAATCATTGATAAAGTCCACCAAGGCCTGAGACTTAATGGCAGTACGTGGCATATACTTCAAATCATGAGGCCCAAGCTCGATGGCCCACTTGGCGACTCGTCATGTGGCCTCCTATTCTAGATGATATCTCCCAAAGGGGCAACTTACCACAGTTATAGGATGACTTTGAAAGTATTGCTTCAATTTCCGGTTGGCCATGAACACTCCGTAAACGAGTTTCTGCCAATGTGGATACCTTTGTTTAGAATCAATGTGCACCTCGCTGATGTAATAAACCGGCCGTTGAACCGGATGCTCCTTGCCAGCTTCCTTATGCTCCACCACGATGGCAACGCTAACTGCTCGTGAATTGGCAGCCACGTATGGCAGCAACAGCTCTTTATCAATGGGAGTCGCAAGAACCGGTGGTTCAGACAACTGTCTCTTCAAGTCTTCAAAGGCAGCATCAGCAGCATCACTCCAGAAAAAAGTGTTTGTTTTCTTCATCATCTGATATAGCGGTAGCGCCTTCTCACCTAACCGGCTTATGAACCGGCTTAAAGCGGCAACACGACCCGCCAGTCGCTGAACACCATTGATGCACGCCGGCTTAGCCAGAGAGGTAATCGCCTTAATCTTCTCCGGGTTAGCTTCGATGCCTCTGTTTGATACCAGAAAACCTAAGAGCTTGCCCGCGGGTACACCAAACACACACTTGGTCGGGTTAAGCATCATCTTGTAAACCAGGAGATTATCAAAGGTCTCTTTCAAGTCAGATATCAAGGTTTCCTTTTCTCTGGACTTCACCACAATGTCATCCACGTAAGCATGAACATTACGCCCAATTTGATCGCGTAAACAGTTACGCACACACGCCGATAAGTCGCTGGGCACTTTTGAGTCCAAATGGCATAGAGACATAACGAAGGCTCCAAACGGAGTGATGAAAGCCGCCTTCTCCTGGTCCTTAATCGCCATTTTGATCCGATGATAACCAGAGTAAGCATCCAAAAACTCAACGTTCACAACCCGCCGTAGCATCAATGATTTGATCAATACGGGGAGAGCAAAGGATCAGCCGGACAAGCCTTGTTTAAACCCGTGTAGTCCACACACATCCGTCAAGTGCCGTTCTTCTTGAGGACAAGCACCGGGTTAGCCAACCACTCCGGGTGAAAAACTTCGATAATAAACCCGGCCGCTAAGAGCCGGGCAACTTCCTCTCCAATAGCTTTCCGTCTTTTTTCGTTAAAACACCGAAGAAACTGCCTGGCCGGCTTATACTTTGGATCAATATTGAGAGTGTGCTCAGCGAGTTCCCTCGGTACACCCCGCATGTCAGAAGGTTTCCATGCAAAGATGTCCCGGTTCTCACGGATGAACTCGATGAGCGCGCTTTCCTATTTGGGATCCAAATTGCTGCTGATGCTGAACTGCTTAGAAGGGTCACCCGGGGTAAAGTCAACAAGCTTTGTCTCGGCAGCCGATTTAAACTTCAACGCAGGGTCGTGCTCTGTAGTTGGTTTCTTCAGGGAGGCCATATCCGCTGGGTCAACATTATCTTGATAAAATTTGAGCTCTTCCGCTGCACAGGCCGACTCAGCATAAGCCGCGTCGCCTTCTTCACACTCCAACGCCACCTTCCGACTTCCATGCACAGTGATGGTGCCCTTGTGACCCGACATCTTGAGCTGCAAATAAACATAACACGGCCGGGCCATGAACTTAGCATAAGTCGGCCGCCCGAACAGAGCATGATATGGGCTCCTAATTTTGACCACCTCAAATGTCAACTTCTCAGCTCTGGAATCATATTCGTCTCCGAAGGCCACCTCCAGCTCAATCTTGCCAACTGGGTAAGCCGACTTACCAGGGACCACTCCATGGAAAACAGTGTTGGATGTCCTCAGATTTTTATCAGTTAACCCCATGCGTCGAAAGGTCTCATAATAGAGGATATTGATGCTACTAGCCCCGTCCATGAGCACCTTAGTGAATTTATATCCACCAACCTGAGGTGCTACCACTAAGTCCAACTGACCCGGATTATCGACCCGTGGAGGGTGATCTTCTCTGCTCCATACAATGGGCTGTTCTGACCACCTCAAGTAACGGGGAACTGCCGGCTCAACAGAATTCACGGCCCTCTTATGAACCTTCTGGTCACGCTTGCATAAACTAGTGGTAAACACGTGGTACTGCCCACCATTCAACTGCTTCGGGTTGCTTTGATAACCCGACTGCTGATGCTGCTGCTCTCCTTGACCAGACTGCTATTGATTATAGCCTCCTTGACGTCCCTGAAAGCCGGAGCCTGAGCCGCCACCCGGGCCATGAAAACCGCCAGCCCCTGAACCACCACCGGACCCATTATGGCCATCATAGGTGTTGGAATTCTTAAACGCCTTCATGATCGCGCAATCTTTCCACAGGTGTGTGGCGGGCCGCTCCCTGGTGTCGTATCTCGAGCAGGGCTCATTGAGTAGCTGCTCAAGAGATGGGCCTGACCCGCCGGATCGAGGCGGCTTACCCTTACGTCTCTGATTGTTACCTTGCGTATTGGCATTGGCCACAAACTCCGGGTTACCGTCCGCCTTACGCTTATTGCCGCTTTGATTCCCCGGGTTATGTTGTTGACCCTTTCCATTGCCGTTCCGTTTTTCCTTCCCTATTTCTCATCGTCAGACGCGGGATCCTTGGTACTATCAGAATCGGCATACTTAACTAAAGCCGCCATCAGCGTACCCATATCCTTGCAGTCACGTTTAAGGCGCCCGCCGCCTCGGCGCTCAAAGCTACAATTCTTCTCCAACATAAGGATCAGAGCGGCATCCATCTTGTCGATGAATGAATTATCTCCTTGACCAGCGTATCTAATGGGTAGTGGATTCACCTCCCCTCGCAAATTCGTCAAGTCCACAATCAACATAGATTGCTTACATGTGTCCTTGAAATTCTGGATGAACCGGGCCTTTAATTCTTCCTATGAACCAATGGAATTGGGTGGCAAACCTTTTAACCAAGACCGGGTCGTTCCATCTAACATCATGGTGAAATATTTAGCCATCGCCGCATCACTGACTTCCAACAGCTCCATGGCCATCTCATAACTCTCGATCCATGCTCCAGGCTGTAAGTCGGCCGTGTAATTCGGCACCTTTCAAGGTCCCTTGAAGTCCTTGGGTAGACGTATGTTGCGCAAAGCCGGTACCAAACAAGGAACACCACCGGTTCTAGTGGATACTCCCGCCTCAACAGAAGTCGTTGGATACTCCGGGGTATCCTGATGAGCCGTCTGTTGAGCCGCTAGCTGAGCCGCCCGCTCGTTCTCCTGACATATTCGATCTTGCACCGGATTATAGCCACCGGGCTGGTTACGGTGTTGGGCGTTGCTTGACAAAGCTTCCGACTCCATGTGCCTGCTGTAACTCGGGCTCCGGTTCTGGCGAGGCAGCGCTAACCAAGGCGGGGGAGTTGAATGAATTATGTCCCGGCTGTAAGAATAGGTCTCTTGCTGAGCTAAGGCCGTCTGGAGAAGTTCTCTGACCCTCCAGGTCTCCACTGCCGCCGGGTCATCACCATCCATAGGAAGAGCCGCCAAACGTGTTGAGGCTGCAATTAAGTTCTCCATGGGGTTGGAAAAGTGACCCGGTGGAATCGGCACATAACGCGGCGGTGCCATACTCACGTGAGGTGGTGCCATCTCTCGAGGCTGAGCCGGCCCTCCTGTTCCGGCTGTCATAAGCTGATTGGCCTTGGCGGGTTACTTGGGCCGGCTCCGGGTGTAGCAAAAAGAACCCAAGGGTCGTAATTCGGAGGTAAACGGGACTGGGTTTTCTAATGTCTCCTCCTCATCACCTCATTGGATGTGTTTAAGCTCATTGTGAGCTGGTAAGCTTCCGACTGCAGCCGCTGTGCCCGAGCATCTAGAGCCGCCCGCTCTGTGGCTAATCTGGTGTCCTCAGCTGCCAGGGCCTCCTTGGCCTGAGCTATTTCCTCACTCACCCGTGCCACCTCTGCGTCATGCTCATCTTTATCTGTGGGAATAACCGTTGCGGTTAACAGGGTCGTAAGCTTGTCCATGAGGTCTATCAGCACCTGAGCCGGTGGGCGCACGGGGCCGCCTGCCCCGGCTGCTCCTAACCCGGACGTTACTACTGCAGCAGCTGTAGAATTTGAGCCGGGCTGAGTCCCAGCCATAAAGACTCCTGCCCATCTTGGCGGCTCATAGGGGTCCGAAATACTGATGCCATCAGAACAGCCCCCGAGCACGCCGTCTTGCACTTGGTACAACGAATCTATTGAACCGGCGGACGAATCACCGTCTGAGAGGATTGCCGTCTCACCCCTATCTTCATATCCTTCAGAAAGTTCCTCTCCGTGGATGCAGCCCACGAAAGCACGCTTCATAACAGGTTGAGTCCGGGTCTTCCTGGCACGCTAAGCCGTCTCGACAAGGTCAGTGCAGTTGTCCGGCTCAGGGCCCGGCTCACCGATCCGGCCGATGAAGACGTGGATTCCGCCGAAGGGGCCCGGTATCCGTACTCAATTGAGCCGGCATCGGGACCCCAGCCTTCGTCGTCGATGTAGATCTTGCTGCGACGACTCTTGGTCATCTGGCCCACTACGTATCCCTTGAGCCCTTCGAAGTTGCTCTTCAAGAACTCAAATCCACTATGCGCTAGCCCCACGGTGGGTGCCAACTGTCGTGGAATTGTCACGTCAGATGTCCTCATGAAAGGACTTAGTTGTGGAGCCATCTCAACTAGGAAGCTTGAAGAGGTTAAATCGGGACAAAGGACACGGGAGGGTTTATACTAGTTCAGCCCCTTACGGTGAAGGTAAGGCCTACGTCTAGTTAGGTTTGGTATTGATGTTTCGATGACCAGGGAGCAAGATATGCTATGCCCAGCTCTCGATGAGTTGTTTCTTGCCCTAAGCCGCCAGCAGGTCATCCCCTTATATACACGGGTTGACGCCCTGTGGCTTACAGAGTCCGGGCCGGCTTATAACAGTGTCCGGCTCGGTGACTAGTTAAATCTACCTTATGATACAAGTCATGCCATTACGGCGGTTTACTACAACGGGACTTAAGTCGCCTGTGGGCCTTAAGCCCTTTATTGAACCGCCATCTTCATGCTTGGTCTTGGGCTTCTTTCTGGTGAGTCTTCTTTGCGTAACCCGGCCCCTCCTGGGCGGCTTACACAAATAGTTACATCCCCAACACTTTGTGTGCTACCAAACGTCACAACGTAAATGGGTGATTATAAAGGTGCTCTATAGGTGTCTCCAAAGGTGTTTGTTGGGTTGGTATAGATCGAGATTAGGATTTGTCACTCCGTGTTTCAGAGAGGTAACTCTGGGCCCTCTCGGTAATACTCATCACTATAAGCCTTGCAAGCATTGTGACTAATGAGTTAGTTGCGGGATGAAGTATTACAGAACGAGTAAAGAGACTTGCCGGTAATGAGATTGAACTAGGTATGATGATACCGACGATCGAATCTCGGGCAAGTAACATACCGATGACAAAGGGAACAATGTATGTTGTTATGCGGTTTGACCGATAAAGATCTTCATAGAATATGTAGGAACCAATATGAGCATCCAGGTTCCACTATTGGTTCTTGACCGGAAGTGAGTCTCGGTCATGTCTACATAGTTCTCGAACCCGTAGGGTCCGCACGCTTAACGTTTGATGACGATTGGTATTATGAGTTTATGTGATATGATGTACTGAAGATTGTTCGGAGTCACGGATGTGATCATGGACATGACGAGGAGTCTCAAAATGGTCGAGGCATAAAGATTGATATATTGGACGACTATATTCGGACACCGGAAGTGTTCCGGAGAAGTTTCAGATAAAACCGGAGTGCCGGGGGTTATCAGAACCCCCGGGGGAACTATTGGGCCTCTATGGGCCTTAGTGGAGAGAGAGGGACGGCCAGGGCAGGCCGCGCGCCCCCTCCCCCTTGAGTCCGAATAGGACAAGGAAGGGGGGCGCCCCCCTTTTCTTCCCCTCTCCCTCTCCTTCCTTCCCCTCTCTCCCTTTAGGTGGAAACCTACTAGGACTTAGAGTCCTAGTGTAACGCCCCGGATTCGATGCGCCAGGTGTCCGCCAGATATTCGCCGTCATTGCCATGTCATGTGCTTGCGTGTTGCATTTTGCCATGTCATCTTCTGCATTTCATATCATGTCATCATGTGCATTTCATTTTGCATACATGTTTGTCTCATGCGTCCGAGCATTTTCCCCGTTGTCCGTTTTGCAATCCGGCACTCCTATGTCCTCCGGCGTCCCCCTTTTGTCTCTCGTTGTGAGCGGGTATTAAACGTTCTCGGAATGGGCCGAGGCTTGCCAAGCAGCCTTGGTATAGCACCGGTAGACCGCCTGTCAAGTTTCGTGCCATTTGGAGGTCGTTTGATACTCCAATGGTTAACCGGGTAACCGTAATAGCCTCTTTTGTTGCAGCCCAACACCCCTTCCAAAGTGGCCCAAAACCCAGCAAACTCCTCTCCATACTCTCGGTCATTCGATCACGATCGCGTGGCCGAAAACCGCACCTCATTTGGACTCTCCTAGCTCCCTCCACCTATAAAAACGTCTTCCCCTCTTCATTTTCGGATCATTTCCCCGAAACCCTAGCTTTTCCCTCTCCGCCGCCGGACGCGTCCGCCCTCGGCCGGACACGTCCAGCCAGCCACGTCGCCTGACTAATGGGCGCGTGACACGTCGCGCCGCCGCCGATTTCGTCCAACCTCACACCAGGTCCTCCTCTCTCTCCTCTCCGCATGAGCCCGCTGCGGCCAGGCAGCCCGCCCGACCACGACTGGGCCCGAGCGCCTGCCATGCCCCGCCACCACCCGCTCTCTCCGCGCGCCGCTGCCGCCGCCATCTGCCACCCCGGCCGAACTCCGCCAAGCGCCTCCCGAGCTCCGCTGGCGGCCCTGCCTCTCCGCGCTGAAGGCCACAGACCACGCGCCCGCCAGCTCCGCCCGCCAGCGACCCGCCGCCCGGCGCCGGCCGCCCGCCGCCAGTGGCCTCGCTCCCCCCAGCGGCGAAGGCCTCCGCCGCCGGATCCGCCAGATCCGCACCCCAAGACCGAGACGCCTGGATCCGCCTCGTCTAACTCCGCGACACCGCGCACTCGGCGAGATCCCGCCATCATCGTTTTACAGGCAGAGGTTGACTTTCCCCCTCCAAAATTCCACTAAGTCTCGTATATTCATACATAATCATGCCATGTTCATCATGTTGTATCTCTGCATCCGTAGCTCCGTTTCATGCGTGTAATATGTCAAACTGTTTGCCTCAACGAGTACTTCATTTCATTCCATTGCATCATTTTCATTTGAGCTCATCTTAATGCCCGAAATGCTGTTGGAAGAGTGC
Organism: Aegilops speltoides; assembly: GCA_021437245.1. Classification (NCBI taxonomy): domain Eukaryota; kingdom Viridiplantae; phylum Streptophyta; class Magnoliopsida; order Poales; family Poaceae; genus Aegilops; species Aegilops speltoides. The sequence continues at coordinate 426,970,277 of CM038141.1, read as the reverse complement.
ATGTTGATGTTAACCTGCTGAACCTGTTATAACTTGCTTATTTGTCATTTTTGCCATGTTTGATGTGTGCATCCTATGAGCTTGAGCCCTACATGTGTTTTGATCTATGCTATGGCATCTTTCCAAAGGTGCAACCCATGTATTTTTGTGAGTTGTGTGCTGAGTGCATCGAGCTTGTGAAGTAGTGTACTTGCTGTTGTTGTTTTGCTAGGCAGATTCTGTTATATTTTATTGCTATGTAAACATGCTTCTACTAATCATTCTATGCATAATCTGGAGATGTTCTATAAACATGTTTTGATCTACATGTCATGCTCTATCCATTCATGCCTTGGTTGCAATTATAGCCTGTTGTATCATGTTGTTATCTTGCTCCAAAGTTTGCTAAATGATGTTGCTGTCAGCCTGTTAACATTAAGTTCACTAGTTCCCATGTGTTTTGCTAGTGCTCCATGCACCCTATGAACTTGCTCTTGCTATTCTTAGCTTCATAAACATGCCTTCTTACTGTTGGTTGCCTTGCCATGCCATGTATTGCTCTGTGGTGAGTGGTTCAAGCTCACCAACATGCCTACTTATTGTTGTTTCTGCCATGTTTGAATCTGTAATATAACTTGCCATGTTTACAAGGGTGCCATCATATTTTCTGTGTCCTTTTGGCTCATGGTCAGTAAGGGGCTTTTGATCTATGAAATTAATAGATTCATGCCATGTCTTCGTTTGCCATGATATGTTCCTGTAACATGTTGTTTGCTTGCCCTAAACATTGCAACCTGATGTTATTTCTGCAAAGTCTGAAACTGTTATTATTTGCAATCTTACCATGTCCTTTTGAGCATGTTCTAGTGATTTCTGGAGACAGCTCAGTGTTCATGTTTTGTTATGCTTTACCTGTACTTCATGCCCATGCCTTTTGTTATCATGTTGAGCTGCTGTAGCATATTGTTTTGATGCTTGCAAGATGCCTAGTTGCTGTTTTGGACAGATTGTTGTTACGACTTGTATAGTGTGCATGTGTTGAACCGTTGCTCCGTTTTGAGTGTGCTCTATATGAAACTTGCTTAGAATTGCATGTAGCTTCATATTATCATGTTGCATCCTTGTTTTGGTGTGTTTGCTTGATGTTTGGGTGCATTTTGCATCAATGCCATGTTTAACTTGTTTTGCTCATATCTTCTAGGCCGTAGCTCCGAATCTAATGAACTTTATATGTAACTTGACTAGAATTTCGTGTAGATCCTCTTGGTGCTCTTTAACTTACTGTTTAAACAACTTGAACATAAGGTTTATTCAGTTCTGGACCAATTTCGAAATATGCATTTAAACTTGCTTCCGGCCTCATTTAAACTTGCTTTGATGTGTTGTTCTTGTTTGCGTCATCTCTTGCCATGAGTAGCTTCATGTAACTTTGCCATGCATCATGCTTGTTGTGCATCATGTCTTGTTCATGTGTGGTGTGTTTACCTTGTTGTGTGCTTCTTCTCGTTAGTTCCCCACTACTAGGAAAAGGCATGCTAGTGGCGCACCAAATTTGCCTTCTAATGGCGCACTACTGGTGCGCCACTGGCATCACGCCATTAGAATTAAATTCTATTGGCGCACTACTGGAGCGCCATTAGTATCTGGTGTTCTAATGGCGCACCACGTAGTGCGCCATTAGTATAGCTCTGCAGATGCGCCATTAGAATGCCTCCTGGGGCCATATGTACAAATGTGCTTTGGCATTCTAATGGTGGACCAGCAGCTAATGCGCCATTAATGTGATGATCACAAGTCGCCATTAGTGTCTTGTGTGGTGCGCCATTAGTATGAATATTAGGTTTTATTTTTTTGCTTTTCTGATTTTTGCACAGTTACAAAATATATTATTGCATAGAATATAGACAGCAGCACACAGCAACATCAGATTCATCAAATACAATAGAAGATTAGTCTTCGAATACAATTCATCGTATTAGTCTCCGAATTCAAAAGACCAGACAAAGATAAAACATTACAAGCCTCAAGACCGCGAGTATCGAGTTTGCCTTCACATTACAAGTCGATATCGATCATCTAAACTACCATCACATAGAAGAGAGCTGTGGTCATCACGATGAGCATCATCGCGATCAAACTGGTCTTCATCCGTTCCTCCAACGCTCCCTCCTCGTCCCGCTAGATAGCGGGCGATCTAGATTCGCCTCCGCCCTAGTGGTGTACCTTTGTAATCTGTTATCGCTGAAACGGTGAACCTGTCTCCGACACTCCTCCCGACCATCGAGACTCGAACCTTACCCTTGTACACCGACATACGACGGCATCTCTATGCACAAGCCAAACAATGTACAATACATAAGCAATGTGTAAGTATGCAACAAAAGGATCGGAAGAGAAAAGCAAGACATTAATAGCACGATTCATGGTCCTACTAATAAATAGCATCGATTACATCTAAGTTGAACAACCGTCCAAACCAAAGAGACATACGAATTCATTAAAGTTTAATTACAACATGAGCCAATCAATGTTTCAGAACTACACATCACTACTTTCGACTCGACTCATCGGACAGGAGCGTGGATGAAGCCGCCGTCTGTCGCGATGGTCATGAAATCGCGGTCGTTGTCACCCTGCATTTGTAGCATTCCATCTATCTCATTGTTGGACGGTTGATATCTGAGGAAGAACTGCCCCGACGTATGAAGGACATCTTGATGGATGATGTCCGCAAAGTCCGATCGATGCGAAGAATTCTTGTCCGAGGTCCGCGTCCCGGATTGCCGACAAGCTCGCGCCCAATCTTTGAGATTATCTGGTAGCGAAGGTGATGATGGTCCTTACGATCGCCTCGCATGTGATGGAGGGCGAGTAGGCATCCTTCGACCGCCCGGGCTGCTTGACGCAGCAGAACTTCAGATTGTGAGAAGATGTGCTTGCCGTTTACAAACCGGCTGGTGAAGGTGCCTCCAGATTAGGCGTGGCAGGGAGAACATCATCAAGAACTTTCTTGACATTTGTGTAGTCTATCATGGAGTTACGGTTCGGGTCGAAATACATGGCCATGGAATATTTCGGGCTTAAGAGGATGAGTGTGCAATGTGTGTCACTGCACAGAACACGGAATGTTAGAAAAAAAGAACGATCGAAATCTAAGAAATCATATGTTACGGTTCGGGTCGGCGTACACCCGGGTGCATTAAGCTCCAATGCCCGTGCCGGTGCCGGAGACACGAATACCGCCTCCGCCGGAGACACCAATGGTGCCGCCGCCGGAGACACCAATGGTGCCGCCGCCGGAGACACCAATGGCGCCGCCGCCGGAGACACCAATGGCGCCGCCGCCGGAGACACCAATGGTGTCGCCCTGCTGCTATCTTGCGAAGTTCTTGGCCATGAAGCTGGGAACCGGGGGAGGACCCTTTTGTCCGCCCGCAATCCACGTCGTCAGCCCATGAATCAACGTAGGCACCATGGCGTTGACCGTCGTTCCAAGTTGTTGTTGCACTTGCTCATGGACAAGCTCCGGAATCCGCGCCACTTGTGCCTTGAGTTCTTCAACCTCGCGCGTCTGGCTTTCCGAGCTGGTCTTTTCTCCTTCCGCACACCAGCGGTATAGTATGACCCCATTTTGTGGACAAGCCTTTGCCGCCACACGACCAGTGACGCCGGCTCATCGAGCTTATCCTTCTTTTCATTACGCTCAACGCCCTATTTAAAGGGGTGTCGAAGGGGAGCTCTTAGACGACCCAGCGCCATCGCTTTCATTGTCCCGCGAAGGAACATGAACCATTTAGAAATATTGGGGATTAATTAGAGTGCAACCATATGGAGCTAATTACACGGGGTGTATTCCTTACTGAACAAGCTCAAGCGCCTGGTCTTCGGATCCGTGGTAAGCTCCTTTGTTATCGGGTCCTCCTTGTACCGGGCCCCGACATAGTTCCCGGTCTTCTTGTCACCGCTGTATTTCTCGAACCGGGCGGTAGGCCTTGCTCGGCACGCTCCGCGTCCTCCTTGTCCCATATAGGCTCCGCCACTCTATAACCGCCGGGACCGAGTTTGTGTTCCCCTAAGTTCAACTCCCGCATTTCTTTCCCCCACTGACTTGATTCGGAGGTTGCGGGGCTCTGGCACTTGATCTTGAACTCCTTGTACTCATCTTCGCTCATCAAAGGATATTTCGCCTTGATCTTGTCATAACTATCACCTTTATCAATCATTCTCTTCACCGCGCTTCTCCAAGTAGACAGGGCCGTGCTCATCTTCGTGAGGGCGGCACTGTTCACTTTATTCCCTGAGAGGCGTGTGTTTTCAAATTCGGCGGGGAACTTGTATCGTTTGTGCAGCTTCGTGAAGAGGAGGTTGCGCAAATTCCCTCGGTCCTTATGCCTAAGGTTCTCGGTGTTGATCGAGACGGTGCTCCGGAGAATGCACCTGAGCTGAACCGAGTACCCCTTGACTATATGTTTGGGCTCCGTTGGATTCCCGTTGGAGTCCACTTGAGTGAATTCCTCCTTGACGGTGCGGAGCGCATTCGGGCGCCGGTCCTTCCTTTGCTTCTTCGGTTGGCTGCCATCTGTGTGTGCGCCGCCATCATCAGTGGTGGCATCCTCGGCGGCACCATCAGTGGTGTCATCCCCGACGCCACTAGGGGTTGTGTAATCAGGATCGGTGTCTTCCGCGGTGTCATCATAGCGGTGAGGTTGTTCCTCCATCTCTTGGGACAGCTCCCAGAATTGCTTGCCGCCCGAACCACCGGCCTCATCGTTGTGGGCCATGTTTCTCTCTAAATAGGAAAAAAGTTTGGTCAAAAGATGGTTATTGTCAAGGAACAAGATCATGGTCTCATGATTTAGGGTTTGTCGACACCGAGGCACCCTAAAAGCCTAAGCTTTCATCATTTAGGTTCTCATCGACACCGAGGCATCCGGGGCAGCCAAGTTAAGTTTTCATCATTTAGGGTTTATCGATGCGAAGCACCCTAGGTTGGGCCTAATCTTGGCTCTATTGCCACCTATGTTGGGTTTATCATCTAGGGTTTATCGATGCTAAGGATAATTCTAAGTTGGGCCTAATCACTTGGCTCTATTGCCACCTATGATTTAATGCAGCAAGAATGGCAGGCAGTTGATCCTACTTAACTAAGTACTAAGATAGCCCGCCCATGCATTAGTCATAAGTACCCCATATGTCCTATTTTAGCAAAGTCATGCTAAAATTCACGGAAAATTTCAGCATGACCTTTGCTGAAAATAGGACATATGGAGTACCAATTTGCCGGAACGGAAGTTAATCGACATTCCGCAAACTCAAGGGCCTCTCGGGGTATAGCAGAAGATCACAAGTTGACAAAATTTCCAAGTAGTACAAAGACAAAGATCACAAGTAGTACCAATGAACATATAGTCCAGCACATTCTGAATTTCGATAAATGACAGCAAGTTAACTCATCTTGACAAAGAACAAACTTATAACAACATAAATGAAATTGCAGTTCCAAGTGGGTATCTTGAAATAATAAAACCAGATAAATGATTTTGTTCGCTCCACTTAACAAAAATAAAGAAATGATTTCTTTCAATACATCAGTAAGCTGCACATGTGTCATAAATGACAAAGCTGCACACTGTCTAATATGTGTCATAAATGACACTAAGATCTCATTACACTCTACATATGCAGCATCTATAGAAAGAGGCCATCAAGAATATTCGGCATCTTGTCACAAAAATCAGTGTTAGGCATGCAAAGATCCCCACCACATCCTCGAGCCAGCTACCATAGCACGGTACTACTAGTTATACGTGTGCAAGGTTATTGTGATGGATCAGGAAGAAGTTCTGAACTTGTTTTACCCGCAGCCTATGTGGGTTCGTAAGGTAGCGAAATGTTATTGAAATGTTGAATTTGTTCTCGAGATTGCAGGTACAGTTACATGGATATTGCTCTTCATGATTTATACTCAAACATCAATGATCAATGATTAATGATTTATACTCCAGCAATTCCAGGAATGATTTTAGGATATTAGTCTAGATTAGGAGTTTTAAATCGAGTACTCCATCAGATTGGGATACTACTCTAGATTAGTGTAGCCACTATCTAACAAAAAATTTCAGAACTAAATTTCAGAGTACTCTAAATGTTGTGTGCCCTAGTATTTCTGTGTTCCCTTGCATTTCTATAACATTTAGTAGCATGACAATTTTATCATGTTGAAAAAATTCAGTAACATGAATTTGGCTAAGCCAAGCATGATCTTGCTTGCATTGCCGCCTTTGCTACATGAAGCAATAGGGTAGGTTCAGTTTCACTGAATTTTTGAAACTATACATCATTTGCTGAATTTTTGCTCTACATCACTTGCTCTTTGTAAATTATTGCATATATTCAGTGACTGAATTTTTGAAACTATAGGTGAACCTCTTTAGGAAACGCAAAACAGTTAACTGAAACTGTCTAAAATAGTTAAATCCACTTGATTCTTAGCTAATGAAGGCCAACATAATGAAATGAACTATGAATTTGTTCTCTGAAATACATGCAGGTGAGGGGATGGAGGAGAAGGGAGGAATCACCGGGGAGGGATGGAGGAATGGAGGAAGACGCCGGGCGTTGAAGCTCCGGCAGCCGGGCGGCGTTGAAGCTCCGGTGACACGCGGTGGGCTCCTCCACTCGCCTGCCTCTGCGTCTCGGCTTGGGCGGAGGACGCCGAGGATGCGGGCGCGGGCGGAGGGGGGGCGAGGTGGCGGCGCCAGCTCGGCGTCGCGTGGCTTTGGCTGAGCTGAGGTAGAGGCGGTCGCCGCCTCCTCGGCTCGGGGCGACGGCAAGGGCAAAGTTAGGTTGAGTGGGGGATCTGGCGAGGAGGAGAGAGGCCGGAGGGAATAGGTGGAGGGAAGCTTTCTAATGGCGCACCACCCCTCGGTGCGCCATTAGAATTTTGTTTTAATCTAGCCCAGTAGCCATATCTACAGCCCAACCCTATCTACAACAAAACCCACCCACTAGCCCGACCGGTCAAGACGCAAAGACACACTGGGAGGTCCCGGGTTCGATTCCTGTGATCCCCAATATTTTTTATGCATTTTAAATGGTGTTTTTATATTTATTTGTGTTTAAATATGTTCAAACTTGTTTAAATCATAACAGTAATATTTTTATGCATTTTAAATGCTGTTTTTATATTTATTTGTGTTTAAATATGTTCAAACTTGTTTAAATTATAATAGTAATATTTTTATAAAAATAGTAAAAAATTAAAAAATGTTCAAAAAGTGCTTGGTCTTGGGGGCGGGTGCTCGGCGGTGGAGCGGGGAGGTTGCGATGGGTGGAGCTAGCGGGGAGGTGCGGGTGCGATCGAGATGGAGGGGATCGAGATCGAGATGGAGGGGAATCGAGATCAAGTGTCCTCATGAATTCAAAAGTGCCCATGAAATTTAAAAATATTCATGATATCAAAAGTGCCCATGAAATACAATCGAGAAATGAAGACTACGATTTAAATACAATCAGTCTTAGCTAGCTATCTGTTCACAATCTTCTTGCCCTTCTTTTTCGCAAACGGAGTTCTTCTGTGGAATGGACATCCTTTAGGTAGGGTGGTCCTGCTTCTTCTTGTGGTGTGTGCTGCTACTTCATCGTCGTTGTCATGTTCGATCTTCGGGTCGCCGTACTTGTTGAAGTCTTGCTCATTGGCTACTCCATCCATTCCGATGATCTTCCTTTTGCCTCTCCTCATGACAACACGACCGGGCTTTGGCGGTCGGTAATGAAGAAGCATTGGTCCACTTGGGAAGCCAGCACCCATGGCTCATTTTTCACGGTGACGCTTTACCCCATGATCTTGGATTTGGCTTCGGTATAACCATGGTGGTGAAATACCGGTCTTCTTTTATGACGTTTTGGCCCATCGACACGGAACATCGGGACCTTCTCTCCAACAGCTCAGCTCCCAGATCTCCTCGATCCTTCCGTAGTATCTGTCCTTGTCGTTACGGTGTAGGATTCCATCGTTACCCGGAGTTCGATAACCATCGCTCTTCATGTCCTTGTCCTCGGTGTAGAATGTGTAGCCGTTGATATCGTACGCCTCATAGGTCATCGTTGTGCTCGGCGCCTGTGACAAGGCAAATATGAGTTGTTCTTCCGCGGAAGAATCCTCATGTAAAGGGTACGACAGAAGCTTCTGCTTGAACCAACGCGTGAAACATGAGTTGTGCTCTTTGAGTATATCTCCGTCCGTCCTCTGTTGGCCTCGGTCATTGTCGCCTTCTTAATAAAGGTTTTGTGCTCTACCACCCAAGTATCGACCACGCCTATGTGTTGTAGCGCGACTAGGTTTGCTCTTTCAAAGTCGGCGAGTCAACCTCGAAGTCGACATGCATTTCGTGGCGACCCTCATGGTGACCCCATCCAATGAGCCCGCCGAGGTGCTGCTGACGGCGGACCAACGGGTTCTCGATGCCTAGATAATTCGTGCAATGGGAGATGCACTCTTCGATCGAAAGCCCCGCTATGCTTCCTCTCGACGTGACATGTTGCGAATGTATCCTTTGATGACACCATTCATCCTTTCGAACGGCATCATGCTTTGTGCAGAACGCCGGCCCGAGTTGGATGATATCCTCCACTATATGGACCAGCAGATGCACCATAACGTCGAAGAATGCGGGCGGAAGTACATCTCAAGCTCGCATAGTATCACCACGATCTCTTCCTCGTAGCCTTCGAGTTGCCTCACGCCAATCGACTTCCGAGATGACGTCGAAAAAGTTGCATAGGCCAAATAGCAATTCACGGACGTGCGCGTCCATGATCCCACGGATTGCAACCGAAGTATCTGCGTCATCAAGACGTGATGTCGTGAGACTTCATCCCGCTCAACTTCGCTTCACTGGGTCTAGGTATCTGCTTATCTTCCCAGCAGAATCAGAAGGAAGTTTTACTCCTAGGAGGCAGGTGAAAAACTGCTCGATCTCCTCCTGACTTAGAGTGAAGCACGGGAGGGTAGTCATTTCCGGTCTTCTTGGCCTTTTTGCCTTTGCGACGACTTTCCGTGTCCTGCTTCGCCTCATCATCATCATCATCATCATTAGCGTGAAGCTCCCGCCGATGCCCATTGATTTCAAGTCCGCCTTGCTTTCGCCCATCTTTGGTCCTCTCGGCATGTTGAGCAGGGTACCAAGCAGACTCGCACACGCTCTTCGTGATATGCATGACATCAAGGCTGTGAGGCACACGGTGGATCTTCCAGTACGGCAAGTCCCAGAAAACAGACCTAGTTTTCCATACCTTCAGCGGCGGCTCTGGCGCCTTTTGCTTCTTTCCCGGCAGTGGGCAGTCTTTCCAATTTTTCAACAGCTTGTCTATTTCCTCGCCGCTCCTCGTACACGGGCGTTTTCGGGGTTCGGTTTCACCATCGAACAGATCCTTGCGTTTCCTCCACGGGTCATCGTCGCGAAGCCACCTTCAATGTCCCATGAACACGGTTTTCGAAGACCCGGGATCTCTATCTAGCTGGCGATACGTTGTGTCATCCATGCACCTTACGATCCAAAAATCCGTGGACTACCTGCCCCGCGAGATATCCGTAATCGAGATAGTCGTGCACCGTCGTGAGCAAAGTCGGCTCTCATAGGGAAATATTCTTTCTTTGCGGCGTCCCACGATTGGCTGGCGTTTTCCACAAGGTGTCTAGCTCCTCCTTCAAAGAGCCCCAGATCTGATTGATGTCGTTCCTGGTTGTTTCGCCCTTCAATTAGCATACTCATGTGAATGTACTTCCTCTTCATGCACAACCAGGGGAAGGTTGTACATCCACACAAACACAGGCCAGGTGCTATGTGTGCTTCTCGGCTGCCAAACGGATTGACTCCATCGGTGCTCGCGCCCAAAGACGATGTTCCTTGGATCCTTCCCAAATTCGGTCTTCAAAGTTCAACGCTTGCACCGCTCGCATCCTTAGGGTGACTCAAAGATCTTGTCTTTTTATTTATCTCCGGATCATTTCCGTCATCTTCCCGCTTCTTCTCCTCCCTATCCGCGTGCCAACGCAGGAGCTTTGCTACCTTAGGGTCCGCGAAATACCGCTGCAGACGAGGAGTGATCGGAAAGTACCATACCGATTTTCAAGGAACTTTCTTCCTCTTCTTGTATCGAGTGACGCCGCACACCGGACATATGGTAGACTCCGCGTGCTCGTCCCGATAAATGATGCAATTGTTCATGCACACATGGTATTTCACGTGCGGTAAATCCAGAGGACACACGATTTTCTTCGCCTCCTCGAACTGGTCGGGCACTTGTTCCCTTTGGGAAGACGTTCGTGCGAATGACATGTTCTCGTCGAAGCATCGCGCGGTCATTTTGTGTTTTACCTTCATCTCCGAGCCATGAGCGTTACTTTCAAAGGGTATCCTCGGCCTGCATCCTTCATACAATGGAGTAACCGCGTCTATCTCCAGTTGATCCAGCTTGGCTTTCTCTCGGGCGGCAGCTCTTGCGTTATCCGTCCGCTTGAGAAGCAGCTCTTGAATATGAGGGTCCTGCACCCAGCCTCCGTCGTCTGCTCCGGCATCTTCATCTTCATGATCATGCCCTTCGTCTTGATCTTCCTCATCATCATGTACGACATCTTCTACATGATGACTGTGTGTACAAGATCACCGCCGTGATCATGTCCGGAGATTCTTCGCCTTCTCGCCCGCCCTCGCCGCGGTGGTACTTTTCTTGTTGCCCTTCCTCATTTCTTGCTCGCCCCGCCATGGACGACTTGATAGTCATCTTCATCACCTTGCCACCAATAGCCATCCATGAAACCACGCAAGAGCAGGTGGTCCCGCACCTGCCGGAATCCGGTCCGCAATAAGGCTCTTCACTTGCATCTTCGACATGGACATCTTATCTCCGTCTCGTTCTTTTGAAGCATCTCGGCCTTCATGGAGCTCAAAAACCTATTCACGATGCCTTCGGTCATCGTGCGGACCATGGTCGTCAAGGGTAGAGCAAAACGATATGTTAGAACCAAGAAAAATTTGGCATGACCTTCCCTAAAATAGGACCAAAAAGAATGCATAGTGCCAAAATTCTCGCTTGAAACGAAATGAATCAAAACATTCCGCAAAATATTGGCAACTATCGATATTTTAAATACTGGTACCTTCAAACACAAACATATATGCAACACCACAAACACATGCAACACCACAAACATACATAGATCTAGCTAGGCCACAAAAAGTGCATGTGCACGTTGTTGGAGCGAGCTAGGGAGGAAAAAAAAAAGTAGATCTATATCATGAAGATAGCTTTCCCCTTACTTACCTAACAAAAAAAGGTAATTTCACCACTTAATTTTGTTGAATCTATGGTGGAAATGAGGTGAGGAGGAGGAGATGGCCGAAAGCTTGGAGAAGGAGGTGGATGGAATGAAGTGGGGCAAGTGAGTGGGTAGGTGTGGGCTGTCCAAAATATCTTGTTGGTCCCGGGTTACTAATGGCGCACCGTGGAAAATGCGCCATTAGTAACCTCTGTTACTAATGGCGCATCAGCAGACGGTGCGCCATTAGTAGTTTTGCAAAAAGTAAAAATAATAAGTATATATACTAATGGCGATCTCCTCCGAGTGCGCCATTACTAGTTTAAACTAGTAATGGCGCCTTGCATGCGACGATCGCCATTAGTAGTTTTGCAAAAAAGAATAAAACAAAATTTACAATAATGGCGCATCGCCTGCTTGGTGCGCCATTAGTAGTTATAGATAGTAATGGCGCATTATGGACCAGATGCCATTAGTATGTATGGGAAATGGAAAAATAAAATTATACTAGTGGCGCACCACATTTTACGGTGCGCCATTAGTATTTCCACACTAATGGCGTATCACAAACAGGTGCGCCATTAGTATATAGTAGTGGCGCACTGCTTCCACGGTGCGCCATTAGAATCAATCCTATCTATAGCCCTTTTCCTAGTAGTGGCGCACTGCTTCCACGGTGCGCCATTAGAACAAGACTGTTTTGGTGTGTTTGCTTGATGTTCGGGTGCATTTTGCATCAATGCCATGTTTAACTTGTTTTGCTCATATCTTCTAGGCCGTAGCTCCGAATCTAATGAACTTTATATGTAACTTGACTAGAAATTCATGTAGATCCTCTTGGTGCTCTTTAACTTACTGTTTAAACAACTTGAACATAAGGTTTATTCAGTTCTGGACCAATTTCGAAATATGCATATGAGGACTTACTGGAATTGTTATATGTTGCTTCCGGCCTCATTTAAACTTGCTTTGATGTGTTGTTCTTGTTTGCATCATCTCTTGCCATGAGTAGCTTCATGTAACTTTGCCATGCATCATGCTTGTTGTGCATCATGTCTTGTTCATGTGTGGTGTGTTTACCTTGTTGTGTGCTTCTTCTCGTTAGTTCCCGTTTCGTTGCGATCGTGAGGATTCGTTCGTCTACGTGTGGTTCGTCTTCGTGGCTTCATCTTCTTCATGGACTCGTTCTTCTTACTTGCGGGATTTCAGGCAAGATGACCGCTACTCTGGATCTCACTACTATCATCGCTATGCTAGTTGCTTCGTTCTATCGCTATGCTGCGTTACCTATCATTTGCTCTTCAAGCCTCCCCAAATTGCCATGAACCTCTAACCTTGACACCCTTCCTAGCAAACCATTGTTTGGCTATGTTACCGCTTTTGCTCAGCCCCTCTTATAGTGTTGCTAGCTGCAGGTGAAGTTGAAGATTTCTCCATGGTGGATAGGGTTTTGATGTGATATCACAATATCTCTTATATTATTAATGCATCTATATACTTGGTAAAGGGTGGAAGGCTCGGCCTTATGCCTGGTGTTTTGTTCCACTCTGCCGCCCTAGTTTCCGTCATATCGGTGTTATGTTCCCGGATTTTGCGTTCCTTACGCGATCGGGTGATTTATGGGACCCCCCCTGACAGTTCGCTTTGAATAAAACTCCTCCAGCAAGGCCCAACATTGGTTTTACCATTTGCCTCACCACCACCCATATTTCCCTTGGGAGTAATTAACCCAAGGGTCATCTTTATTCAGCCCCCCCGGGCCAATGCTTGTCTAAGTGTTGGTCCAAACTAGAGCCCTTTGCGCGCCCCTCGGAAACTTGAGGTCTGGTTTTAGTTGTACGGACTGCTCATCCGGTCGTGGCTCGAGACGAGATACGCGCTGCTACTATCGGGATGTCGGCACGCCAGAGGTCTTGCTGGTCTTGTTTTACCATTGTCGAAATGTCTTGTAAACCGGATTCGAGACTGATCGGGTCTTCCTGGGAGAAGGTCTATTCCTTCATTGATCGCGAGAGCTTGTCATGGGCTAAGTTGGGACACCCTTGTAGGGTATAAACTTTCGAGAGCCGTGCCCGCGGTTATGTGGCAGATGGGAATTTGTTAATGTCCGGTTGTAGATAACTTGACACCTGATCCGAATTAAAATGCATCAACCGCGTGTGTAGCCGTGATGGTCTCTTCTCGGCGGAGCCCGGGAAGTGAACACGGTTTCTGTGTTATGTTTGACGTAAGTAGGAGATTCAGGATCACCTCTTGATCATTGCTAGCTTCACGACCATTCCTTTGTTTTCTCTTCTCGCTCTCATTTGCGTATGTTAGCCACCATACTTGCTTAGCCGTTGCTGCAACCTCACCACTTTACCCCTTCCTTTCCCATTAAGCTTTGCTAGTCTTGATACCCATGGTAATGGGATTGCTGAGTCCTCGTGGCTCACAGATTACTAGAACAACAGTTGCAGGTACAGGTTATGTGATGATCATGACGCGAGAGCGATGCTTGTTTGCTTTGAGTTCTTCTTATGCTTCTTCGATCAGGGGATAGGTTCCAGGTCGGCAGCCTGGGCTAGCAGGGTGGATATTGTTTGAGTTTCTGTTTATGTATCATCCGTAGTCGGATGTTGATCTCTTGTATGATGTATTGTTGTATTCGTGTGGCATTGTATGCCTTTCGTATGTATCCCTATCTATTATGTAATGTTGATGTAATGATATCCACCTTGCAAAAGTGTTTCAATATGCGGGTCTATCCTTGGTGGGACCTTCGAGTTCCTTTTGGATAGGGTCGCATATTGGGCGTGACAAGTTCGTATCAGAGCCTCGACCGACCCTAGGAGCCCCCCTTGATTGATCGTGTAGTTTGGCCGTTGTTGAGTCTAGAAGAAAACTGTTTTCTGAGTCTAGTTATATCGGGGAGTAGGAATTCTTTTTACTCCTCAGCCCCTTTGTCGCTCTGGTGAGGAATCTTGACATAGGTGTTTTGAATTACTCCTCTTCCCGTTCAAATTTGTCTTTAGGATCACGCAGTTGGTTTTCCGATCGTTGGTTCTCACCTCTTTCATCCGGTGCATTTCTCGTCAAGTTGACTCGACCCTCTTCATCTTTGCAAGATCAATCCTCAGTTGTTTTCTTTTCCCACCCACCCTCCCTTCTTCTTCTCAGAACTGGAGTCTGTAATCGAATATCCATCCTACTCGTGTGAAGTCTTTGCTTTCTTTCCTCAATGATTTCAAATGGTGTTTGCTCTTCTAGATATTCGTTGGTTTCCCTCTCCAAGTTGCCTTTTTTATCCCGCCCTCCCACCCTCTTCTTCCCGGAGTCTGAGTCTCTTTCGACCATCAACTTCATTCGTGTGGAGCCTCTTCAGTCTTTCGTCAATTATTTCAACCGGTGAATTCTCCTCTCGTTTGACATTCTTTATCTCTTTTCCTTTTCCTCTGGATTCAATTCAAGTTTTTCGGGTGTTCATATTCTTTTTCGTCGGCTCAAGTGTTCTCCTTGCTCGTTCGCCTCTCGCCATTCAATCATTCCGGAGTTCGGAAGACATCTCAAGAGATTCATCTGTATTCCAATAAATTCGAGGTTTTCACCTCATTCAAATATTTCATTGTTCCGGTGCTTCATCTATCTGTTCAACATCCCTTTCCAATGGTGTTTTCTCTTTAGTGGGCCCTAACCCATAGGTCTTTTCCCAGGATCTTACCTGACTCTTCTAATTCCCCCGGAGTTCGAGTTCTCTCGATTCTTTGCTTCTTCCCTTGAGCTCTTGCTTCACCTCATCCCTTTCCCCTTCCGTCTCGGTCCTAAGATCTCGGGACGAGATCTCTTGTTAGTGGAGGAGTGTTGTAACGCCCCGGATTCGATGCGCCAGGTGTCCACCAGATATTCGCCATCATTGCCATGTCATGTGCTTGCGTGTTGCATTTTGCCATGTCATCTTTTTCATTTCATATCATGTCATCATGTGCATTTCATTTTGCATACATGTTCGTCTCATGCGTCCGAGCATTTTCCCCGTTGTCCGTTTTGCAATCCGGCACTCCTATGTCCTCCGGCGTCCCCCTTTTGTCTCTAGTTGTGAGCGGGTATTAAACGTTCTCGGAATGGACCGAGGTTTGCCAAGCAGCCTTGGTATAGCACCGGTAGACCGCCTGTCAAGTTTCGTGCCATTTGGAGGTCGTTTGATACTCCAACGGTTAACCGGGTAACCGTAATAGCCTCTTTTGTTGCAGCCCAACACCACTTCCAAAGTGGCCCAAAACCCAGCAAACTCCCCTCCATGCTCTCGGTAGTTCGATCACGATCGCGTGGCCGAAAACCGCACCTCATTTGGACTCTCCTAGCTCCCTCCACCTATAAAAACGTCTTCCCCTCTCCATTTTCGGATCATTCCCCCCCCCCCCCGAAACCCTAGCTTTTCCTCTCCACACTGGGGCCTGCGTCCGCCCTCGGCCGGACACGCCCAGCCAGCCACGCCGCCGACCAATGGGCGCGCGACACGTCAGCGCCGCCGCCCGATTTCTGCCCAACCTCATACCGCAGCCTCCTCTCTCTCTCTCTCTCCGCCCGAGCCCGCTGGCCGGGCCAGCCCGCCTGACCACGACCGGGCCCGAGGCGCCCGCCGCGACCCCGCCGCCGCCCGTCTCTCCGCCCACCGCGTCGCCGCCGCCGTGCCAGCGCCCGCCGCCGTCTGCCGCCCCCAGCCGAGCTCCGTCGGCGCGCCCCTCAGCTCTCCTTCTGCAGCACTGCCCTCAAGCGCTGAAGGCCACAAGCCGCCGCGCCATGCCTCCGCCCGCCAGCGACCCGCCGCCAGGGCCCTCACACGCGCGAAGGCCTCCCGGCCGCGGATCCGCCAGATCCAGCGCCCCGCGCGAGACGCCTGGATCCGCCTCCCCCATCCAACTCCGGCGACGCCCGCGCACTCCGGCGAGATCCCCGGCCATCATCGTTTTCCGTGCAGAGGTTGACTTTCCCCCCCTCCAAAATTCCACTAAGTCCCGTATATTCATACATAATCATGCCATGTTCATCATGTTGTATCTCTGCATCCGTAGCTCCATTTCGTGCGTGTAATATGTCAAACTGTTCGTCTCAACGAGTACTTCATTTCATTCCATTGCATCATTTTCATTTGAGCTCATCTTAATGCCCGAAATGCTGTTGGAAGAGTGCATGTTGATGTTAACCTGGTGAACCTGTTATAACTTGCTCATTTGTCATTTTTGCCATGTTTGATGTGTGCATCCTATGAGCTTGAGCCCTACATGTGTTTTGATCTATGCTATGTCATCTTTCCAGAGGTGCAACCCATGTATTTTTGTGAGTTGTGTGCTGAGTGCATCGAGCTTGTGAAGTAGTGTACTTGCTGTTGCTGTTTTGCTAGGCAGATTCTGTTATATTTTGTTGCTATGTAAACATGCTTCTACTAATCATTCTATGCATAATCTGGAGATGTTCTATAAACATGTTTTGATCTACATGTCATGCTCTATCCATTCATGCCCTTGGTTGCAATTATAGCCTGCTGTATCATGTTGTTATCTTGCTCCAAACTTTGCTAAATGATGTTGCTGTCAGCCTGTTAACATTAAGTTCACTAGTTCCCATGTGTTTTGCTAGTGATCCATGCACCCTATGAACTTGATCTTGCCATGCTTAGCTTCATAAACATGCCTTCTTACTGTTGGTTGCCTTGCCATGCCATGTATTGCTCTGTGGTGAGTGGTTCAAGCTCACCAACATACCTACTTATTGTTGTTTCTGCCATGTTTGAATCTGTAATATAACTTGCCATGTTTACAAGGGTGCCATCATATTTTCTGTGCCCTTTTGGCTCATGGTCAGTAAGGGACTTTTGATCTATGCAATTAGTAGATTCATGCCATGCCTTTGTTTGCCATGATATGTTCCTGTAACATGTTGTTTTCTTGCTCTAAACATTGCAACCTGATGTTATTTCTGCAAAGTCTGAAACTGTTATTATTTGCAATCTTACCATGTCCTTTTGAGCATGCTATAGTGATTTCTGGAGATAGCTCAGTGTTCATGTTTTGTTATGCTTTACCTGTACTTCATGCCCATGCCTTTTGTTATCATGTTGAGCTGCTGTAGCATATTGTTTTAATGCTTGCAAGATGCCTAGTTGCTGTTTTGGACAGATTGTTGTTATGACTTGTATAGTGTGCATGTGTTGAACCGTTGCTCCGTTTTGAGTGTGCTCTATATGAAACTTGCTTAGAATTGCATGTAGCTTCATATTATCATGTTGCATCCTTGTTTTGGTGTGTTTGCTTGATGTTTGGGTGCATTTTGCATAAATGCCATGTTTAACTAGTTTTGCTCATATCTAGGCCGTAGCTCCGAATCTAATGAACTTTATATGTAACTTGACTAGAATTTTGTGTAGATCCTCTTGGTGCTCTTTAACTTACTGTTTAAACAACTTGAACATAAGGTTTATTCAGTTCTGGACCAATTTCGAAATATGCATATGAGGACTTACCGGAATTGTTATATGTTGTTTCCGGCCTCATTTAAACTTGCTTTGATGTGTTGTTCTTGTTTGAATCATCTCTTGCAATGAGTAGCTTCATGTAACTTTGCCATGCATCATGCTTGTTGTGCATCATGTCTTGTTCATGTCTGGTGTGTTTACCTTGTTGTGTGCTTCTTCTCGTTAGTTCCCGTTTCGTTGCGATCGTGAGGATTCGTTCATCTACGTGTGGTTCGTCTTCATGGCTTCATCTTCTTCATGGACTCGTTCTTCTTCCTTGCGGGTTTCAAGAAAGATGACCGCTACTCTGGATCTCACTACTATCATTGCTATGCTAGTTGCTTCGTTCTATCGCTATGCTGCGTTACCTATCATTTGCTCTTCGAGCCTCCCCAAATTGCCATGAACCTCTAACCTTGACACCCTTCCTAGCAAACCATTGTTTGGCTATATTACATCTTTTGCTCAGCCCCTCTTATAGCGTTGCTAGCTGCAGGTGAAGTTGAAGATTTCTCCATGGTGGACAGGGTTTTGTTGGGATATCACAATATCTCTTATATTATTAATGCATCTATATACTTGGTAAAGGGTGGAAGGCTCGGCCTTATGCCTGGTGTTTTGTTCCACTCTTGTCGCCCTAGTTTCCGTCATACCGGTGTTATGTTCCCGGATTTTGCGTTCCTTACGCGGTCGGGTGATTTATGGGACCCCCCTGACAGTTCGCTTTGAATAAAACTCCTCCAGCAAGGCCCAACATTGGTTTTACCATTTGCCTCACCACCGCCCATATTTCCCTTGGGAGTAATTAACCCAAGGGTCATCTTTATTCAGCCCCCCCGGGCCAATGCTTGTCTAAGTGTTGGTACAAACTAGAGCCCTTTGCAGCGCCCCCTCAGGGAAACTTGAGGTCTGGTTTTAGTTGTACGGACTGCTCATCCGGTCGTGGCTCGAGACGAGATACGCTGGCTACTATCGGGATGTCGGCACGCCGGAGGTCTTGCTGGTCTTGTTTTACCATTGTCTAAATGTCTTGTAAACCGGATTCGAGACCGATCGGGTCTTCCCGGGAGAAGGTCTATTCCTTCGTTGATCGCGAGAGCTTGTCAAGGGCTAAGTTGGGACACCCCTGCAGGGTATAAACTTTTGAGAGCCGTGCCCGCGGTTATGTGGCAGATGGGAATTTGTTAATGTCCGGTTATAGATAACTTGACACCTGATCTGAATTAAAATGCATCAACCGCCTGTGTAGCCGTGATGGTCTCTTCTCGGCGGAGCCCGGGAAGTGAACACGGTTTCTGTGTTATGTTTGACGTAAGTAGGAGATTCAGGATCACCTCTTGATCATTGCTAGCTTCACGACCGTTCCTTTGTTTTCTCTTCTCGCTCTCATTTGCGTATGTTAGCCACCATACTTGCTTAGCCGCTGCTGCAACCTCACCACTTTACCCCTTCCTTTCCCATTAAGCTTTGCTAGTCTTGATACCCATGGTAATGGGATTGCTTTGAGTCCTCGTGGCTCACAGATTACTACAACAACAGATTGCAGGTACAGGTTATGTGATGATCATGACGCGAGAGCGATGCTTGTTTGCTTTGAGTTCTTCTTCCGCTTCTTCGATCGGGGATAGGTTCGGTCGGCAGCACGGCTAGCGTGGTGGATATTGTTTGAGTTTCGTTTATGTATCATCCGTAGTCGGATGTTGATCTCTTGTATGATGTATTGTTGTATTCGTGTGGCATTGTATGCCTTTCGTATGTATCCCTATCTATTATGTAATGTTGATGTAATGATATCCACCTTGCAAAAGCGTTTCAATATGCGGGTCTATCTTTGGTGGGACCTTCGAGTTCCTTTTGGATAGGGTCGCATATTGGGCGTGACACCTAGTAGGAATCCCCTCTTGGGGGCGCGCCTACAGGGGCCGGCCAGCCTCCCCCCTTGCTCCTTTATATACGGGGGCAGGCGGACACCCTAGAACACACAAGTTGATTGTTTAGCCATGTGCGGTGCACCCCTCCACAGATTTCCACCTCGGTCATATCGTCGTAGTGCTTAAGCGAAGCCCTGCGCCAGTAACATCATCATCACCGTCGCCACGTCGTCATGCTGAAGAAACTCTCCCTCGACCTCAGCTAGATCCAGAGTTTGTGGGACGTCACCGAGCTGAACGTGTGCAGATCGCAGAGGTGTCGTACCTTCGGTGCTAGGATCGGTCGGATCGTGAAGACGTAAGACTACATCAACTGCGTTGTCATAACGCTTCTGCTTTCGGTCTACAAGGGTACATAGACAACACTCTCCCCTCTCGTTGCTATGCATCACCTAGAGATAGATCTTGCGTGATTGTAGGATTTTTTTTGAAATTACTGCGTTTCCCAACACATGAGGCCCCATTCCTCCTTATTTTGTATCCCCTCCGACTCGGAGTCGACTTCACCAAACTTGAAGACTAGTGGCAGATGATCCTTCTGCCACATGGCATTGGTGGAGGTCTGTGGGTAGGAGGGGAATGGGAGGTGAACAGTAAGGCAGCCCGTATTAAGCAGCGGCTCGGGCGCCATTAATGGAGAGGAAGCTGGGCGGCCATGGAAGTCAAAGGGCTCGATTCGGTGAGCTGCGTGGCGTATAGCTTCGACGCTTCCCGGTGAGCTCACATTGGAGGACAGCTTGCACGCCTCTCGGTCAGCCTGCGCACTGGACTTCGCTTGCACGCCTCCCGTTCAGTCAAGCAGCTGTCTGCACGGCACCTCCTATAGCCATTAAAACCAAGACACGTGGCGTCACGTGAATGGTTAACATAACGCACGCGATTTGAATTATACAAACATTTGTGATGTTAGAGTGGCGGCTATTTGTTTGAAAAATCCCTTGTTGGCTGTTATTCGAGTGCTTCTTCTCTCAAAATGGACACGAAAAATACCACAGCATGTCGGGTGCCATTCCATGATAGCATGCCAAGTTTCATGAATTTCAGACGAGTTTTTGATTTGCTAGAATTTAAAAACAAAGTATCTCAACGTTTTGCCGGCAATCAATAGTGCCCTGGTGTTTGAAATTCATTCCCTTTTCTTGCATGGGACCTCAGCATGCACCCAAGGACAAAGATTTGATTTTTCAACCAATTTATATGCACTGGAGCATGTGCATGTAGTTCAAATTTGAATTATGCACATAAAATGCCTAGAAAACCCAGTTAATGTATAAAAATGTCCAAACGAACCCCGAAAAATTGCAAAATTTAACACAACACTCATGTTGTTCTATGTTGACACTAGAAAAAATTTCAAACAAATAAGAGGCAGTGGATATCATTTCATCCGCAAAGGTGGGATCTTCCCTACCGAAACCATCAGGCTTGTTGTGAGAAGCTTATACCCAAACCTGCCCCAAATGGGACAAAGAAATTACCACGGCATGTTGGTGCTGCTCCATGATAGCATGCCAAGTTTCATGAATTTCAGACGAGTTTAAGATTTACTAGAATTTAAAAACCAGGAACCTCAATATTTGCGGCCGACTGACGGTGGCAGGGTGTTTGACATTCATTCCTATTTCTTGCATGGGACCTAAGCATGCAACCAAGGACACATATTTGAATTTTCAACTAATATATATGCATTAGAGCATGTGCATGTAGTTCAAATTTGAATTATGCACATAAATGCATCGAAAACTCAATTAATGCATAAAAATGTCCAAACGAACCCCAAAAAATCCCAAAAATTGACACAACACTCGTGTTGTTCTATGTTGACACTAGAAATTTTTTAAAAGCAATAAGAGGCAGCTGATATCATTTCGTCCCCAAAGGTGGAGCGTTCCCTATCGAAACCATCAGGCTTATTGTGAGAAGCTCTGGTTTGGGAGAAGCTTATACCCGAACCTGCCCAAATGGGACAAAATATTTACTACAACATGTGGATGCCGCTCCATGATAGCATGTCAAGTTTCATGAATTTCAGAAGAGTTTTGGATTAACTAGAATTTGAAAACCATGAATCTCAATGTTTGCGGCGGAGTGAAGGTGGCAGGGTGTTTGACATTCATTCTCATTTCTTGCATGGGACCTAATCATGAAACCAAGGACACATATTTGAATTTTCGACCAATTTATATGCATTAGAGCATGTGCATGTAGTTCAAATTTGAATTATGTACATAAATGCATTCAAAACTCAACTAATGCATAAAAATGTCCAAACGAACCCCAAAAATCCCAAAAATTGACACAACACTCCTGTTGTTCTATGTTGACACTAGAAATTTTTTGAAAGCAATAAAGGCAACGGATATCGTTTCGTCCCCAAAGGTGGGATGTTCCTTACCGAAACCATCAGGCTTGTTGTGAGAACCTTTGGTTTGTGAGAAGCGTATCCCCAAACCTGTCCCAAATGGGACAAAAAAATTACCACGGCATGTTGATGCCGCTCCATGATAGCATGCCAAGTTTCATGAATTTCAGACGAGTTTTGGATTTACTAGAATTTAAAAACCAGGAACCTCAATGTTTGCGGCCGAGTGACGGTGGCAGGGTGTTTGACATTCATTTCCATTTCTTTCATGGGACCTAAGCATGCAACCAAGGACACAAATTTGAATTTTCAACCAATTTATATTCATTAGAGGATGTGCATGTAGTTCAAATTTGAATTATGCTCACAAATGCATTGGAAACTCAATTAATGCATAAAATTGTCAAGAAAAACCCTGAAAAATCCCAAAAATTGACACAACACTCCTGTTGCTCTATGTTGACACGAGAAATTTTTTGAAAGCAATAAGAGGCAATGGATATCGTTTCGTCCCCAAAGGTGGGATGTTCCCTACCGAAACCATGAAGCTTGTTGAGAGAACCTCTGATTTGTGAGAAGCATATCCCAAAACCTGCCCCAAATAGGACAAAAAATTTACCACGACATGTTGATGCCGCTCCATGATAGCATGCCAAGTTCCATGAATTTCAGATGATTTTTGGGTTTATTAGAATTTAAAAATCAGGTATCTCAATGTTTGCGGCAAAGTGACGGTGGCAGGGTGTTTGACATTCATTCACATTTCTTGCATGAGACCTAAGCATGCAACCAAGGACAAAAGTTTCCCGAGTCTCTTTCCTTTTAAAAAAATCGTCAAAAAGTTTCGTCACGTTTGGACTCAGTTTGGTATGGACTTTCTGTAGAAACCAAAATCAAGAAAAAAACAACAACTGACATTGTGCACTAGATTAACATGTTAGCCCATAAAAATAATATAAAAATGTACCAGAACCATATAAGATTGATGTAATATAGCATGAATATTTCATAAATTATAGATACGTTGAAGACGTATCAGGGGTTTCCCAGCAAATCGTATGCCTGTCGTCCGGTGTGCTGCAGCAATCTTGGCATGTGATGTGATTGGGTGCCAGGTTAGCGTTTAAAACCCGTTCACTATAAGATAAAACCCAGTGAACCTCTTTACTTTCAAAGTATCTCACCCAGCACGCTCGGTAGAGGTGTGAGTTTGTACTTGGGAGTCATGGGTTTGAATCTCATGCCATATTTTTTTGTCTTTTTTCACCATGATGGAATTATATGTGTTTTATTATTAGGTACATGGCAACTCTTCTAGAAAAAATAACATGGCAATTTTATAAAAAAAATATCTATCACATGGCATTTTAAACAGTTTTTTATTTTTTTCACAAGTCAAGTTTGTTTTTTTACATGGTATTTTATTATTAAGAGATGGTATTTTTATTATTAAAAATGTAATTTTTATTATTAAGAGATGGCATTTTAGTTTTAATGGCATGGTAGTTTTAATAATAAGAGGTTGGCAATTTTATTAATAATATGATGGCATGTTCATTGTTGAGAGTATGGCATTTTCTTATTAACAGGGTGTCATTTTTAATATTGAGAGGATGGCATTTTTGTTTTTCACCATGATGGAATTATATGTGTTTATAAATGGCAGCTTTGCTAGAAAAATGACATGGCAGTTTTATAAATTTTCAATCTACGTCACATGGATTTTTTTTATTTTTTTATTTTTGTGTTCACAAGTCAAGGTTCTTTTGTACGCGGAATTTTAATTATTAAGAGATGGCCTTTTCATTATTAAGAATGCCATTTTATTATTACGAGATGGCATTTTTTGTTTTAACAACATAGTAGTTTTAATAATGAATTGAAATTTCAAAAGTCCATGGCACTCTTAGCTTAGTTGGGACAAAACTAGACCATGGCACTCTCAGCCCAGCAGAAAATCACCAATGAATTGAAATTTCAAAAGTCGTGTTAATTTTGAAAATCTACCTCATTTCGTTGAACTAATCAGGGTCAAAGGATACCCTGAGGATCATCTCTAGTTAACACGACTGCACAATTAAACATGCATGTACGGGCTGGCAGTGACGGAATTTGTTAGATTGCTCGTCGCATATTTTCTGTGTCTCCTTGAAATATTCACCCCAGCGATGAGATTAAACCTTGTAATTCAATTTGCAGGAGCAGCAAACACGGATGTTCACGTGTCAAAGAAAGCGGCAGATAAACGTGTGAGATGAGATGATTGGCCTTTTTCCCAACGCCCAGCAAGAAAGAAAACGCCCATGATGCAGATTACAGAAACAGGCAGACTTGTGTCTGAACATAGCTGGTGGGGAGCTTGAGCAGTGCAGTTAGATAGATCTGTGAAGCACTGAAGAGCCTACTGATCTAAAAAAAAAGAAAAAGAATAACAACTGCGTAGATTGAAGCTACACTGGAAGATTGAAAAGCACAGAGCAGAATACACACAGCACGTTTAAGTAGCAAAAAAGTTGTACTGCCAGTAATCCTGCTGTCCTACAAATATCTGATCACATAGCAAAATGGAAGAGAACACTGTACAATCAGGTGATGATGAGACCCGGTCTCGAAAAAAGAGTGATCATCCATGGAGGCTCACGGTTCTACGCTACCCTCTATACATCGACCGTACTACAAATTAAATCCGTGCGCTTGCTCCATAAACATGGGACGATCAGTATATAACAACACGAGAAAAGGGAAGAAACTACCGAAGTTTTTACATATGTACTACAGTACGTACGGGCTGCAGGGACGTAGAGACGGATCAGCCACTCGCTCGCCTCGCCTTTGGTCTCGGTGGTGAACCGGCGGCCGTTCGAGCCTTGGACCTGGCCGCCTTGCCGCCGTTGCTCTTCTTCGCCGCCTTCGCCTTGCCGGCGCGGAAGAAGGAGCAGAAGCCGCAGACGGCGACGCGGGGCGAGGGCGGGTCGAGCGCGGGCGAGACGCGGCCGGCGGACGCCCTGTACCCGGCGTGGCCCGTGGAGCGGCTGCGCTCGACGCGCACGGGCTTGATCTCCCCGGACAGGTGGCTGTCGTCGTCCCACACCATCCCCGACGACCCCGACCGCCGGAACGTGCCGCTGGACCGCTGCAGCCCCGCCATCGCTCGCCGCCCTTCCTTTCCCTGTGGCGCACGCGCGGCAGGAGAAGAGAAGCTGTGCCTGTCTACGCGTCGCGTGTGCCGAGCACGGCCGTGGTGGTAAAACTTGGCGTGCGCGTACGCTGGGTCGCCGACGCAATCAACGCGGGCAGGAAACGATCGGGAGGAAATTTATGGAGCGGGAGGGGAAACCGAAAGGGATGTGGACGTGGGTCTGACCCTGCTGAGAGCGGGAGGAAAACGGATATGGCCGCCGATTCATGCATGGCCTGGTGATAATCTACTCTGGTCACCCGTCGCTGTCAGCCTGCGATCACTCATTCATATGCAAGCATCAACTGGCGCCCAGGCCCTTCCGTTTCCGTCAGTGACAGCACGCGGCGACGACGGGTTCAATTCAAAAAATAACGCGCAACGACTTCGCCGTGGTTTCCCATGCCGAGTCCAGCCCGAACGTTCGCGTCGCAGCGGCTCGTCGGGCGGGAAGGTGGCGTGTACGGCTTCACGGGCTTTGCGTACCTTGGCGAGCTCGTACGACACGGCTCCCAACTGCTACAGCGACGCGACGATCCGGCGTGGCTTCGATGCGCGCCGTTGTCGGCTCGGGCGCGTGGTTTGGTCGTGCGTCCGGGTCGATTGTTCGTGTACAGACGCGGGACTGCACATCACGCCTCCATCCAGCAACAGTGGGAGTGGTTGCATGGCCCTTATCATGTTGCTTCCAAATACTTCACTTTCGTTACAAAAGCTCCAAAACAGTGCAGCAGTTAGAGCGGGACAAGTTGTAGCCGCTGCCGGACGGCCGCCGGGGCTCGTCCAAGTCCCATCGTCCTTGTACGGCTGTTGACATCGAGATCACCGCAGGGTGAGAGCACCTAGGCAAGCGAGGCGTCCCTGAACATTTCAACAACAGGATTGGTACAAGAGTTTTTTTTCAACTAGAAAGCCTGCCCGAGACTCGTCGCGCCAGTGAGTACACATTACAAGATCAGCGCAACCAGGCAAAAGGATTTGGCTCAAGGACAACACAAAGCAAAAGGGAACCACTGTTGGTTGGTTACTTCCACAGAAGGACGGCGGGCCAGGCGCTGAAAGGAGATGGGTATGTACATTTGCATAGCGACTTCATCCCTCGCGCGAAGGGACAGGTTTGGCGTTCCAGAAATCATCAGGCAGGGCCGAGAATCGGACTATCCACCATCACAGAATAGCGAGCAAGGTCAGGGTCAAGGAGCCTTCCTCCGGCCGCTGCTGCTAGGGCTTATAGGGCCCCCTTGTCTGCCGGAAGGGTACTTGTCCTGGCCCCTTGGCGAAGTGATGCCACTGGTAGTCCCTCCGGGCATCGGACGGCGAGGAGAACCAGTTTTCATGCTCTGCTCGGCATCCAGTTGTTTAGCCTCCTCCACTAGCATAGCCAACTGTTTACAATGAGCAAATAGCCATTAGCCCTGGAATGACCGAACAGAGCCATATAATGAAATCTAGTCCACTCACCCGAAGTTCGTTTTCTTTCACACGGTCCTGAAGCACAGTTATAGCTGGGGTCAAGCTAAGACAGCACAAGCACGACATGTTAGCAGACGATTAGACACTATGAGCAGTCACTGTATTTGGATAAGCAGAAGAAGAAAAAGAAGATTTTGCTCTCACCAGTATTCCATCAGTTTGCATAGAGAAGCATTGTAAGTGGAGGTGTGGTGCATAGATGTAAGTGGGTGCATCTTCCCATCACTGCACAAACAGACAAACAAAACAAGCGCAACCTTTACGGTGAGACCAAGCATCCTGATATTACATTTTCATTAAGGAACTTGAATTACCAAATATTCTGAAGCATAGCTTGGTTATATGCTGATTGTTCCTCTTCAAAAAGGACACGTTGCATATCACAGTAAGAACTCAACGTAGTGTCCAGCTTTAGCAGATGCCTTGTAGGGAATACTTTAAGTGGCACCTCCTTCCTTTTATACTCTGCACCACTATCAGCAACAAACTGTAAATTAGAAACTAACATATCGTCATGCTAAAGCACAGCACCTTGCACTTGACAGGTCCACATGGCATGAAGAATGATGAAAGGCAAGTCATAGGATGTTCATATCATGATGATTATAACTGTAAATCACAACAAAGTTGTATAGGAAAAGATGCTTAGAAAAACACTAAGGGACTCTTTCAATATGAGAATTCGATCCAAGTCCATTACGCTTAGTTCAAAATCCTAAAAAATTCCAGACAAATCTCATCATCCTAAAGACAACAAAACCTGGTTGGTAATAGTTTAGGCGTTAATAATGCTTTACTCATAAAAAAAGAACATTGCCAAAGTGATTAGATGGCATTGGAAAATTCAAAAGATAAGCCATATAGCTTTTTTAATACTACTAAGGTATATAGCCATTAGTTTGTTGTAACATGGAACCCGAGAGTATGTGACTGTAGCACGATGAGAAAGATGTTAATATGCCATCATACTAGCTGATAGACAGACATTCCAGGAAGAACTCCTAGGTTCAGATGACATATCTTGTCCGAAAATATTTTGAACTGCTGAAAGACTTCTCGAGAGCTAAAAAAGAGTAAGGCTAGCATACAGTGCTTAACATTTCTGAAAACTATACATACAGTTCGCTTAATAAAATAAAAGATTTTGTGCAGGAAATTCATATACCTCATGTCCATGGTTGACCGGTGCAAAGCCTCCTGTATGCTTGGGGACAGATCTGAACCATCTTGATCAACAGAGGGTCCAGCACTGTTATCAGGTTCGAAAGGAACAATAGCGTTTTCTATTGGTAGTCTTGCCGAATGATTTGTGTCCAAAGGAGAATACAGATCCATATCCTGAGATCTTCCCCAGACCTAAAAACATAAGTACATGCATAAATAATTTGATAATGTACTGGTAAGTACAAACCCACAGAATAGTGCACTGATTATCTATGGCTCCTAGCACAAGTTACCCCAGATTGGTACTTAGAAGCTACACAAATTCAATGGAGCAGCATAAACCAAGCAACTTTTACATAAGCAATTAACAACAGAGACAAAGTATGCTCCCAACTGATAAATCAGGGGATGGTCTTGTCCAAACAAAATGTAGAAATAGTAAAGTGTGCTTCATTGTTCTGAATTTCTGATCTATCCGTCAGTTTGTTACCACGTTTACAAAAACATTAGTATAGATATCTACTCTATCATTTGGTTGCAATATGTCTAGACCTGCACATTCAAGTCAGAAAGCATCAAACTGAAGCTTCTGAGCTCAAACGTTGAGGAAATTATGGGGTTTTGCTGATCAGGATGTGTCAGTTTTAACATCAGAACCTAAATACCATATCTATACAATTAAATAATTCATCAAGACAAAAGCTTCCTGAACATAATGTCACTACTAGGTTGCTTCATATTCGCTCGCTTCCGAGACCAGCTATACATTAATTAACTGTTGCGACTTCAATGAAAAATTCTGAAATAATCCTGAAATTTCTTTATTACAAAATTGTTTCATATGACATGTTCTTACTAGTTCCCCTCCACCTATCCAGCATCATTTATATATACTAATACCCAATGAAATAGTTGTCTGTCATAGTTCAAGCGTTCTATCTTTTCTCGCCAAAACACATTCTTAAATAGTCGACCCATTATTTCCGCTCATAAAAAGTACTCAAACCACTAGAATTTTAGAGGTTCAGCACATGTGGTATTTGCCAAAGACTGGGCCCAAAGTCTACAATACTCACAATGCACCACTGGTTAACCACCCCCCCAGTAGATTTAGCACACTTAGATTGTGCTGAACACATTTTTTTAAGGAAAAATAGACGATTGCGATCAATTTATCCCACATTTCTGGAATACCCCGTTACTGTTCAACCATTTACTTGGGTTGGATGGTGGTGCATAGCTTGACTTCTTTTTATGTCCATCATCATGGACTCTTGATGCGAAATCAAAAGATGCTTCACATCATATACATGTTCACTTTTGAGGGTTAACATTTAGTGAACATGTAGTCAAGCTTTCCAGTCTAAGACAGTCACCTAGGCCATTAACATAAATAACAAATGGATTTGTTTTCCTGAATATCTTCTATAGTATGGCAGTATGCTCTTCTCTCCCGTGACCTCTACTCTAATCAAAAGACTAAAGGCTCAATTTATTCATTCTTTCTGAGTTGTCTTGATCCAAAAACGATAGCAACATAGTTCAAATGCTCTTTTTCTTACACTGGCTTGTGCAAAGTAGGCGCCAGATTTAAACATGCTCCATCCAGTAGGAAATAATAAAATGATAGAGTGATAATCAACAACCCTCACACCCTCAGACAAAATGGTAAGACATCATGGAATTAAATGCTGTAATACCACAACATCCAGTATAGAAAAAAACCTTGCTTCCGTTTGAAGCTCTAGAATCTCCAGTGTCCTGTTCAATGCCCTCAATCAATGCTAATGAGTTTTCGGATGAACTCCAAGATGATTCAAGGTTAACGACTGGATTGGTAATAACAGGAACAATAGCACGCTGTGTGTTCATTGTCCCATCAAGTGACTGGAAGGCAATCACTTGGATTTTCCCAACCTGTGGCAACATGAAAATACGATTCAGCGAGACGAAACCGTGCATAAGTGTCCCAGATAGGAAGCAACCTTAATGTGTACACAAAGTATAAGCCTTCCTACCTTTTGAGCATCTTCACTAAAACAGGAAAATATCAGCCCAACAAAGCCTGGATCTAGCAACTGAAACATAGCCTGGGTACGCACATCTGGAGAAAAAATGGCAAAGTTTAGCCTCACTGCAGATGGGCACCATCTCATAAGAGAGAGGCAGAGCATAAAAGCAGATGCACTAGCAAATTGTCTAGATTTATATTTTGCTGTCGTCAAATGGTTAGGAGCTAGTAATGCTAATGGACCCTTGTATTCAGGGCAGTATAGGCTGGTGCTATACCGGAAATTCCAGAGCAAAGCTACATAGCTAAATATGGAACTCCCTATCCCAAATAGACAAAAGCATTGGTGATTAGCTACCACCGCGCACAACATATTGGCATCCATTTTCCAAAATGGGCAAGTGAACATTAATGGGGATAATTGAAGGGTTACATATTTAAAAATAGCATGGCTAGGAGAAAACAAACTTGCTAGTAGTAAATTCTCAAACTGCATAGACAAAAACTATGTAGCATCAGGTCACAGGTTTGTGACAAATCAATGCATACGGCAGGGTTGCCAGAACAGAAGGCACTTGAGCATAGTGAAACACAGCCCTGGGCACACAATAGACCACCAATGCGAGGGAATTCGTGGCGCTTGCTTACCTACATGGGAAGGCAGGACAGTGATATGCGGGTGCGAGTGGTACCAGCCGATCACCCGGGTCGTCTTCCCGATGGTGGCCGTCATTACGTGCTAGCAGAGTTAAGACCAACATCCTCAAAACCCTACTGTCAGCTCGATCCACACAACAGCAAACGCAGCAGATACTGAGGAAACTAACTGGGGGAGGTCAGAAAAGGATATCTCGGCCTGCGCCGACGCGGCGGCGAGCAGCTCGGGGTTGACCTCGACGCGGTCCTTCTTCCGCTCGCACCTCATCTGCGGCGACGCGCCCCATATGAACGCCGTGGAGCCGCCCCTGCTGGAGGGCTGCGGGCAGGGAGAGAGGGGAATCAGCGCGATCTCGGACATTCGCGAGGGGAGGAGAGGGGAACGGGTAGGTGGGAGGGGAGGGGAGGGGGGCGAACCTCGACGTCGCCGAGGAGGAGGCCCATGACCTCCTCGGTCTCGGTGGTGAGGGCGTGGGAGAGGCAGGTGAGCCACACCTCCTCGCCGATCCTGACCTCCGTCAGCGACATCTCCGCCGGCCGGCCGCCGCCGATCGGCTGGGGTTTCGGGTCGGGCGCGGGGCGGGGCGGAGGGCTCGGTGCCGGAGTGTGTTGTGCTGCGCCTCTTCTGGGCTCGCTCTGGGGTCGGTCGGAGTGGGTGGGCTCGGTCGATGACGGCTGCGTCGCTCGGTTGGCTTGTGATGTGTGCTTCGCTGACGTGTGGGGCCGGTGACGCGCTGTCCGGCACTAGACTATGGCGTGGGGCCGGCGGGTCGCGGCTGGCTCGTGTGCGGCCGCGCCAGCGGACTCTGTGGATGGTGCTCCCCCGCAGATCTGAGCTCGGTCGGAGAGCGCGGTGTCAGGGCTTGGGTTGGGTTGGGCTTGATAGTCTTTCTGGGCTGGACGGAAATTGGGTCCTTGGGTGCGTACTGAATTTTCTTGAGAGAAAAAAATATGAGAAAGGTGCATATGGACGCCGAGCTCCACGGAGCCATTTACTTTTTCTTTAAGAAAAAAAAACTATTTCCACACCTCAAAAAAACTGAAAATATATAAACATAAGCATATGTTTGTAGTATGTACATGTGCAGAATTTCATGAAAATATGAGAAAAGACAAATGCATAGATTAAAATAGGCTTTTTCTTTGTTGTATTTGGGCAAGATATTTTTCCCTTTTTGTGTAGCCTGCATAGCGTTTGATTTTCGACAAAAGGAATATATTAATATTGGGGAGATATCAATTACACCCAGCCTCTGCAACAACGATATGTCGTAAAGATATTACGGATGCACACAGCCAAAAGACATAAAAGGAAGAAGAAAAATGAAATGAAAGGTCACGCTATAGTGATCAATTCCTTGTAGCTGCAGCAGGAACCACAACCAAGACAACACCCGAAGTCCAAATTCTTCAAAAGCGACGACTCAGTGCAAAGTTTGTCACGCGGCAGACGAGGATCTGCGGCATGCACTATTATATTGCCCGCACGCTCAAAGTTTCTGGCAAGAGGCATGTGCATGGTTTGGACTGCGGCTACCTAATCTTAACTCAGAATCATGGGCACGTGACATTACGTGCGCCCCATGGTTCTCTTCTGAAGATCGAGCAAGGATCACAACTATCATGTGGTCCATTTGGCATTCCAGGAACCGCATCAAGCATGGAGAGGAGGGTGAAGGAAATGTGCCCTAGAGGCAATAATAAAGTTATTATTTATTTCCTTATTTCATGATAAATGTTTACTATTCATGCTAGAATTGTATTAACCGGAAACATAATACATGTGTAAATACATAGACAAACATAGTGTCACTAGTATGCCTCTACTAGACTAGCTCATTAATCAAAGATGATTATGTTTCCTAACCATAGGCATGTGTTGTCATTTGATTAACGGGATCACATTATTAGGGAATGATGTGATTGACATGACTCATTCCGTTAGCCTAGCACTTGATCGTTTAGTATGTTGCTATTGCTTTCTTCATGACTTATACATGTTCCTATAACTACGAGATTATGCAACTCCCGTTTACCGGAGGAACACTTTGTGTGCTATCAAACGTCACAACGTAACTGGGTGACTATAAAGGAGCTCTACAGGTGTCTCCAAAGGTACATGTTGAGTTGGCGTATTTCGAGATTAGGTTTTGTCACTCTGATTGTCAAAGATGTATCTCTCGGCCCTCTCGGTAATGCACATCACTATAAGCCTTGCAAGCAATGTGACTAATGAGTTAGTTGCGGGATGATGCATTACATAACGAGTAAAGAGACTTGCCGGTAACGAGATTGAACTAGGTATTGGGATACCGACGATCAAATCTCGGGCAAGTAACATACCGATGACAAAGGGAACAACGTATGTTGTTATGCGGTTTGACCGATAAAGATCTTCCTAGAATATGTAGGAGCCAATATGAGCATCCAGGTTCCGCTGTTGGTTATTGACCGAGAACAGTTCTAGGTCATGTCTACATAGTTCTCAAACACGTAGGGTCCGCACGCTTAACGTTACAATGACAGTTTAATTATGAGTTTATAAGTTTTGATGTACCGAAGGTTGTTCGGAGTCCCGGATGTGATCACGGACATGACGAGGAGTCTCGAAATGGTCGAGACATAAAGATTGATATATTGGAAGCCTATATTTGGATATCGGAATGGTTCCAGGTGAAATCGGGATTTTACCGGAGCACCGGGGGGTTACCGGAACCCTCCCGGGGGTTATTGGGCCTTCATGGGCCCTAAGGGAGAAGAGGAGAGGAGGCAAGAGGTGGACTGTGCCCCCTCCCCTCCCTAGTCCGAATAGGTCAAGGAGAGGGGGGCGGCGCCCCCCCTTTTCCTTCCCCTCTTCCTCCTCCTTCCCCCTTCTCCTTCTCCAACTAGGAAAGAAGGGAGTCCTACTCCCAGAGGGAGTAGGACTCCCCCTTGGCGCGCCCTCCTTGGCCGGCCGCCCCCTCCCCCTTGGCTCCTTTATATACGGGGGCAGGGGGGCACCTCTAGACACACAAGTTGATCTTCGTGATCGTTCCTTAGCCGTGTGCGGTGCCCCCCGCCACCATATTCCACCTCGGTCATATCGTTGCGGTGCTTAGGCGAAGCCCGGCGTCGGGAGAACATCATCATCCTCACCACGCCGTCATCTCGACGGAACTCATCCCGAAACCCCGCCGGATCGGAGTTCGGGATCGCCATCGAGTGAACGTGTCTTTGAACTCAGAGGTGTCGTGCGTTCGGTGCTTGGATCGGTCGGATTGTGAAGACGTACGACTACATCAACCGCGTTGTCATAACGCTTCCGCTTACGGTCTACGAGGGTACGTGGACAACACTCTCCCCTCTCGTTGCTATGCATCACCATGATCTTGGCGTGTGCGTAGGAATTTTTTTGAAATTACTACATTCCCCAGCAGTGGTATACGAGCCTAGGTTTTATGCGTTGATGTTATATGCACGAGTAGAACACAAGTGAGTTGTGGGCACTACAAGTCATACTGCTTACCAGCATGTCATACTTTGGTTCAGCGGTATTGTTGGATGAAGCGGCCCGGACCGACATTACGCGTACGCTTACGCGAGACTGGTTTGACCACCGTGCTTTGCACACAGTGACTAGCGGGTGTCTGCTTTCTCCAACTTTAGTTGAACCGAGTGTAGCTACGCCCGGTCCTTGTGAAGGTTAAAACAGCACTAACTTGACGAACTATCGTTGTGGTTTTGATGCGTAGGTAAGAACGGTTCTTGCTCAGCCCATAGCAGCCACGTAAAATTTGCAACAACAAAGTAGAGGACGTCTAACTTGTTTTTGCAGGGCATGTTGTGATGTGATATGGTCAAGACGTGATGCTATATTTTATTGTATGAGATGATCATGTTTTGTAACCGGTTATCGGCAATCGGCGGGAGCCATATGGTTGTCGCTTTATTGTATGAAATGCAACGCATCAGTAATTGCTTTACTTTATCACTAAGCGGTAGCGATAGTCGTAGAAGCAATAGATGGCGTAACTAAAGGAAATATGCCCTAGAGGCAATAATAAAGTTATTATTTATTTCCTTATTTCATGATAAATGTTTATTATTCATGCTAGAATTGTATTAACCGGAAACATAATACATGTGTGAATACATAGACAAACATAGTGTCACTAGTATGCCTCTACTTGACTAGCTCATTAATCAAAGATGCTTATGTTTCCTGACCATAGACATGTGTTGTCATTTGATTAGTGGGATCACATCATTAGAAGAATGATGTGATTGACATGACCCATTCATTAGCCTAGCACTTGATCGCTTAGTATCTGCTATTGCTTTCTTCATGACTTATACAAAGTTCCTGCAACTATGAGATTGTGCAACTCCTTTTACCGAAGAACACTTTGTGTGCTACCAAATGTCACAACGAATCGGGTGATTATAAACGTGCTCTCAGGTGTTTCCGAAGGTACATGTTGAGTTGGCATAATTCGAGATTAGGATTTGTCACTCCGATTGTCGGAGAGGTATCTCTGGCCCTCTCGGTAATACTCATCACCTAAGCCTTGCAAGCATGTAACTAATGAGTTAGTTATGAGATGACGATTCTGAGAATGAGTAAAGAGACTTGCCGTAACGAGATTGAACTAGGTATTGGATACCGACGATCAAATCTCGGGCAAGTAACATACCGATGACAAAGGAACAAAGTATGTTGTTATGCGGTTTGACCGATAAAGATCTTCGTAGAATATGTAGGAACCAATATGGGCATCCAGGTCCCGCTATTGGTTATTGACCGAGACATGTCTCGGTCATGTCTACATTGTTCTCGAACCGTAGGGTCCGCACGCTTAAGGTTTCGATGATGCTTATATTATGAGTTTATGTATTTTGATGTACCAAGGTTGTTCGAGTCCCGGATGTGATCACGGACATGACGAGGAGTCTCGAAATGGTCGAGACATAAAGATTGATATATTGGACGGATATATTTGGACACCGGAAAGGTTCCGTAGAGTTTGGGAATATACTGAGCTCGGAGGTTACCGAACCCCGGTAAGTATATGGGCCTTATTGGGCCCTAGTGGAAGGAGGAGAAGGAGCAAGGGAGGCGGCGCCCCCAAGCCCAATCCGACTGGGAGGGGGCCCCCCTTTCCTTCTCTCCTTCCCCTCTTCCTTCCTACTACTACTACTCCTTCCTTCCCTCCATCTTGGATTAGGAAAAGGAGGGAAAACCTACTTGGAGTAGGTTTCCCCCCCTTATGGCGCGCCCCCCTTGGGCCGGCCACCTCCTCCCTCCCTCCTTTATATACGGGGGTAGGGGGGCACCCTAGACAGACAAGTTGATCATTGAGATCGTTCCTTAGCCGTGTGCGGTGCCCCCCTCCACGATATTACACCTCGGTTATATTGTAGCGGTGCTTAGGCGAAGCCCTGCGACAGGAGAACATCAAGATCGTCACCACGCCGTCGTGCTGACGGAACTCCTCCCCGCGCCTCTGCTGGATCGGAGATCGGGGTGCGTCATCGAGCTGTACGTGTGTCAAGAACTCAGAGGTGCCGGAGTAAAGGTGCTTGGATCGGTTGAACCGGGAGGATGTACGACTACTTCCTCTACGTTGCGTCAACGCTTCGCTTGGTCTCACGAGGGTACGAGACAACACTCTCCCCTCGTTGCTATGCATCACCATGATCTTGCGTGTGCGTAGGAAATTTTTGAAATTACTACGTTCCCCAACAGTGGCATCCGAGCCTAGGTTTTTATGCGTTGATGTTATATGCATGAGTAGAACACAAGTGAGTTGTGGACGATATAAGTCATACTGCCTACCAGCATGTCATCCTTTGGTTCAGCGGTATTGTGAGATGAAGCGGCCCGGACCGACATTACGCGTACGCTTACGCGAGACTGGTTTCACCGTTACGAGCACTCGTGCTTAAAGGTGGCTGGCGGGTGTCTGTCTCTGTCACTTTAGTTGAACCGAGTGTGACTACGCCCGGTCCTTGTGAAGGTTAAAACGAAGTCTATTTGACAAACTATCGTTGTGGTTTTGATGCGTAGGTAAGAACGGTTCTTGCTAAGCCCGTAGCAGCCACGTAAAATTTGCAACAACAAAGTAGAGGACGTCTAACTTGTTTTTGCAGGGCATGTTGTGATGTGATATGGTCAAGACGTGATGCTATATTTTATTGTATGAGATGATCATGTTTTGTAACCGGTTATCGGCAATCGGCGGGATCCATATGGTTGTCGCTTATTGTATGAAATGCAAACACCTGTAATTGCTTTACTTTATCACTAAGCGGTAGCGATAGTCGAGAAGCAATAGATGGCGAACGACAACGATGCTAAGATGGAGATCAAGGTGTCGCGCGGTGACGATGGTGATCACGACGGTGCCGGAGATGGAGATCACAAGCACAAGATGATGATGGCCATATCATATCACTTATTTTGATTGCATGTGATGTTTATCCTTTATGCATCTTATCTTGCTTTGTTTGACGGTAGCATTTTAAGATGATCTCTCACTAATTATCAAGAAGTGTTCTCCCCGAGTATGCACCGTTGCCAAAGTTCGTCGTGCCCACACACCACGTGATGATCGGGTGTGATAAGCTCTCGTCCATCTACAACGGGTGCAAGCCAGTTTTGCACGCGCTGAATACTCAAAGTTAAACTTGACGAGCCTAGCATATGCAGATATGGCCTCGGAACACGGAGACCGAAAGGTCGAGCATGAATCATATAGTAGATATGATCAACATAGTGATGTTCACCATTGAAAACTACTCCATCTCACGTGATGATCGGTTATGGTTTAGTTGATTTGGATCACGTGATCACTTAGATGACTAGAGAGATGTCTGTCTAGGTGGGAGTTCTTTAGTAATATGATTAATTGAACTTAAATTTATTATGAACTTAGTCCTGGTAGTATTTTGCAAGATCAATAGCTTGCGTTGTTGCTTTCATATGTTTGTTTTGATATGTTCCTAGAGAAAATTGTGTTGAAAAATGTTAGTAGCAATGATGCGGATTGGGTCCGTGATCCGAGGTTTATCCTCATTCTTTGCACGTAAGAATTATGTCCTTAATGCACCGCTAGGTGATGACCTATTGCAGGAGCGGATGCGACGTTATGAACGCTTAGCTAAGCTCAATATGATGACTACTTGATAGTTTAGTGCACCATGCTTAACGGCTTAGAATCGGGACTTCAAAGACGTTTTGAACGTCATGGACCATATAAGATGTTCCAGAGTTGAAGTTAATATTTCAAGCAAATACCGAGTTGAGAGATATGAAGTCTCCAACAAGTTCTATAGCTAAAAGATGGAGGAGAATCGCTCAACTAGTGAGCATGTGCTCAGATTGTCTAGGTACTTCAATCACTTGAATCAAGTGGGAGTTAAGCTTCCAGATAAGATAGTGATTGACAGAATTCTCTAGTCACCATCACTAAGTTACTAGAACTTCGTGATGAACTATAATATGCAAGGGATGACGAAAGTTATTCCTGAGCTCTTCGCAATGTTGAGAGCAGCGAAGGTAGAAATCAAGAAAAGAGCATCAAGTGTTGATGGTTAACAAGATCACTAGTTTCAAGAAAAGGCAAAGGAAAAGAAGGGAACTTCAAGAAGAACGGCAAGCAAGTTGTTGCTCAAGTGAAGAAACCCAAGTCTGGTCCTAAGCCCGAGACTAAGTGCTTCTACCGCAAAGAGACTGGTCATTTGGAAGAGGTACTACCCCAAGTGATTGGCGGATAAGAAGGATGGCAAAGTGAACATAAGTATATTTGATATACATGTTATTGATGTATACTTTATTAGTGTTTATAGCAACCCCTCAGTATTTGATACTAGTTCAGTTGCTAAGATTAGTAACTCGAAACGGAAGTTGCAGAATAAACAGAGACTAGTTAAAGGGTGAAGTGACGATGTGTGTTGGAAATAGTTCCATGATTGATATGATCATCATCGCACACTTCCTATACTTTCGGGATTAGTGTTAAACCTAAATAAGTGTCATTTGGTGTTTGCGTTGAGCATGAATATGATTTGATCATGTTTATTGCAATACAGTTATTCATGTAAGTTAGAGAATAATTGTTGTTCTGTTTACATGAATAAAACCTTCTATGGTCATACACCCAATGAAATGGTTTATTGGATCTCGATCGTGTGATACACATATTCGTAATATTGAAGCCAAAAGATGCAAAGTTAATAATGATAGTGCAACTTATTTGTGGCACTGCCGTTTAGGTCATATCGGTGTAAAGCGCATGAAGAAACTCCATAAAGATGGATTTTCGGAATCACTTGGTTATGAATCATTTGATGCTTGTGAACCGTGCCTTTTGGGCAAGATGACTAAAACTCCGTTCTTGAACAATGGAACGAACTCTTGACTTATTGAAAATAATACATACCGATGTATGCGACCAATGAGTATGAAGGCTCGTGGCAAATATCGTTATTTTCGACCTTCACAGATGATTTGAGCGGATATGGGTATATCTACTTGATGAAACATAAGTCCTAAATAGTTGAAAGGTTCAAAGAATTTCAGAGTGAAGTGGAAAATCATCGTAACAAGAAAATAAAGTTTCTGCGATCTGATCGTGGAGATGAATATTTGAGTTACGAGTTTGGTCTTCAATTAAAACAATGTGAAATAGTTTCACAGCTCACGCCACCTAGAACACCACAACGTTATGGTGTGTCCAAACGTCGTAGCCGCACTTTATTGGGTATGGTGCGATCTATGATGTCTCTTATCAATATCGTTTTGGGGTTATGCATTAGAGACAGCTGCATTCACATTAAATAGGGCACCATCTAAATCCGTTGAGACGACACCGTATGAACTATGGTTTAGCAATAAACCTAAGCTGTCGTTTCTAAAAATTTGGAGTTGCTTATGTGAAAAAGTTTCATCCTGATAAGCTCGAACCCAATCGGAGAAGTGCGTCTTCATAGAATACCCAAAGGAAACTGTTGGGTACACCTTCTATCACAGATCTGAGGGCAAGATTTTCGTTGCTAAATTCGGATCCTTTCTAAGAGAAGGAATTTCTCTCGAAAGAAGTGAGTGGGAGGAAAGTAGAGCTTGATAAGGTAATTTGTACCTTCTCCCGAATTGGAAAATAGTTCATCACCAAATCAGTTCCAAAGTGATTCCTACACCAATTAGTGAGGAAGCTAATGATGATGATCATGAAACTTCGATCAAGTTACTACGTAACCTCGTGGGTCTTCTAGAGTACGGTCCGCACTGAGTGGTACGGTAATCCTGCTCGAAAGTCATGTTACTAGACCATGATAAACCTACGAACTATGAGGAAGCGATGATGAGCCCAGATTCCACGAAATGGCTTGAGGCCATAAAATCTGAGATATGATCCATGTATGAGAACAAAGTGTGGACTTTGGTGGACTTGCCCGATGATCGGCAAACCATAAGAAATAAGTGGATCTTTAAGAGGAAGACGGACGTTGATAGTAGTGTTACTATCTACAAAAGCTCGACTTGTCGCAAAAGGTTTTTTGACAAGTTCAAGGTGTTGACTACAATGAGATTTTCTCAACTGTAGTGATGCTTAAGTCTGTCCGAATCATGTTAGCAATTGCCACATTTTATGAAATCTGGCAAATGGATGTCAAAACTGCATTCCTTAATGGATTTATTAAAGAAGAGTTGTATATGATGCAACCAGAAAGTTTTTTTCAATCCTAAAGATGCTAACAAAGTGTGCAAGCTCCAAAGAATCCATCAATGGACTGGTGCAAGCATCTCGAGTTGGAATATACGCTTTGATGAGTTGATCAAAGATATGGTTTAATATGACTTTTGGAAAGGCCTCAGATTTACAAGAAAGTGAGTGGGAGCACTACAACATTTCTGATAAGTATATGTGAATGACATATTGTTGATCGGAAATAATGTAGAATTATTCTGCAAAGCATAAAGGAGTGTTTTAAAGGAGTTCTTTAAAAGAAATACCTCAGTAAATCTACTTACATATTGAGCATCAAGATCAATTGAGATAGATCAAGACGCTTGATAAGTTTTTCAAAAGTACATACCTTGTCAAGATTTTGAAGTAGTTCAAAATGGAACAGTCAAAGAAAGAGTTCTTGCCTGTGTTGCAAAGGTGTGAAATTGAGTAAGACTCAAATCCCGACCACGGCAGAAAATAGAAAAGAGAATGAAAGTCATTCCCTATGCCTCAGTTATAGGTTCTATAAAGTATGCTATGCTATGTAGCCGACCTATTGCATACCTTGCTCTGAATTTGGCAAGGGAGTACAATAGTGATCTAGGAGTAGATCACTGGACATTGGTCAAGAATATCCTTAGTGAGGACTAAGGAAATATTTCTCGATTATGGAGGTGATAAAAGAGCCCGTCGTAAAGAGTTACATAGGTGCAAGCTTTTACACCGATCCAGATGACTCTAAGTCTCAATCTGGATACATATTGAAAGTGGGAGCGATTAGCTAGAGTAGCTCCGTGCAGAGCATTGTAGACATAGAATATTTTCAAAATACATACGGCTCTAAATGTGACAGACCCGTTGACTAAGCTTCTCTCACGAGCAAAACATGATCACACCTTAGTACTCTTTGGGTGTTAATCACATAGCGATGTGAACTAGATTATTGACTCTAGTAAACCCTCAGGGTGTTGGTCACATGATGATGTGAACTATGGGTGTTAATCATATACGATATGAATATTGGTGTTAAATCACATGACGATGTGAACTAGATTATTGACTCTAGTGCAAATGGGAGATCAAGGAAATATGCCCTAGAGGCAATAATAAAGTTATTATTTATTTCCTTATTTCATGATAAATGTTTATTATTCATGCTAGAATTGTATTAACCGGAAACATAATACATGTGTGAATACATAGACAAACATAGTGTCACTAGTATGCCTCTACTTGACTAGCTCATTAATCAAAGATGGTTATGTTTCCCACCATAGACATGTGTTGTCATTTGATTAGTGGGATCACATCATTAGAAGAATGATGTGATTGACATGACCCATTCTGTTAGCCTAGCACTTGATCGCTTAGTATACCGCTATTGCTTTCTTCATGACTTATACAAAGTTCCTGCAACTATGAGATTGTGCAACTCCGTGCTACGGAAGAACACTTTGTGTGCTACCAAACGTCACAACGTAATCGGGTGATTATAAACGTGCTCTCAGGTGTGTTTCCAAGGTACATGTTGAGTTGGCATAATTCGAGATTAGGATTTGTCACTCCGATTGTCGGAGAGGTATCTCTGGCCCTCTCGGTAATACTCATCACCTAAGCCTTGCAAGCATGTAACTAATGAGTTAGTTATGAGATGGCGACATTCTGAGCGAGTAAAGAGACTTACCAAGAACGAGATTGAACTAGGTATTGGATACCGACGATCAAATCTCGGGCAAGTAACATACCGATGACAAAGGGAACAAAGTATGTTGTTATGCGGTTTGACCGATAAAGATCTTCGTAGAATATGTAGGAACCAATATGGGCATCCAGGTCCCGCTATTGGTTATTGACCAGAGATATGTCTCGGTCATGTCTACATTGTTCTCGAACCGTAGGGTCCGCACGCTTAAGGTTTCGATGACAGTTATATTATGAGTTTATGTATTTTGATGTACCGAAGGTTGTTTGGAGTCCCGGATGTGATCACGGACATGACGAGGAGTCTCGAAATGGTCGAGACATAAAGACTGATATATTGGACGGATATATTTGGACACCGGAAAGGTTCCGGGAGAGTTTGGGAATATACTGGAGCTCCGGGAGGTTACCGGAACCCC
This sequence comes from Aegilops speltoides, assembly GCA_021437245.1. Lineage (NCBI taxonomy): Eukaryota > Viridiplantae > Streptophyta > Magnoliopsida > Poales > Poaceae > Aegilops > Aegilops speltoides. The sequence goes on along the minus strand of CM038141.1, from coordinate 426,927,882 downwards.
CCGGTAAGTATATGAGCCTTATTGGGCCCTAGTGGAAGGGAGGGAGAAGGAGCAAGGGAGGGGGCACGCCCCCCAAGCCCAATCCGAATTGGGAGGGGGGCCGGCCCCCCTTTCCTTCTCTCCTTCCCCCTCTTCCTTCCTACTACTACTACTCCTTCCTTCCCCCTCCATCTTGGATTAGGAAAAGTGAAGGAAATATGCCCTAGAGGCAATAATAAAGTTATTATTTATTTCCTTATTTCATGATAAATGTTTATTATTCATGCTAGAATTGTATTAACCGGAAACATAATACATGTGTGAATATATAGACAAATAGAGTGTCACTAGTATGCCTCTACTTGACTAGCTTGTTAATCAAAGATGGTTATGTTTCCTAACCATGGACAAAGAGTTGTTATTTGATTAACGGGATCACATCATTAGTTGAATGATCTGATTGACATGACCCATTCCGTTAGCTTAGCACCCGATCGTTTAGTATGTTGCTATTGCTTTCTTCATGACTTATACATGTTCCTATGACTATGAGATTATGCAACTCCGCTTACGGATGAACACTTTGTGTGCTACCAAACGTCTAACGAATCGGGTGATTATAAAGGTGCTCTCAGGTGTCTCCAAGGTACTTGTTGAGTTGGCGATTTCGAGATTAGGATTTGTCACTCCGAATGTCGGAGAGGTATCTCTGGGCCCTCTCGGTAATACACATCACTTAAGCCTTGCAAGCATTTCAACTAATGAGTTAGTTGTGAGATGATGTATTACGGAACGAGTAAAGAGACTTGCCGGTAACGAGATTGAACTAGGTATTGGATACTGACGATCGAATCTCGGGCAAGTAATATACCGATGACAAAGGGAACAACGTATGTTGTTGTGCGGTTTGACCGATAAAGATCTTCGTAGAAAATGTAGGAACCAATATGGGCATCTAGGTCCTGCTATTGGTTATTGACCGGAGACATGTCTCGGTCATGTCTACATTGTTCTCGAACCGTAGGGTCCGCACGCTTAAGGTTTCGATGATGCTTATATTATGAGTTTATGTATTTTGATGTACCAAGGTTGTTCGAGTCCGGATATGATCACGGACATGACGAGGAGTCTCGAAATGGTCGAGACATAAAGATTGATATATTGGACGGATATATTTGGACACCGGAAAGGTTCCGAGAAGTTTGGAGCTCCGGAGGTTACCGGAACCCCGGGAGGTATATGGGCCTTATTGGGCCCATGTAGGAGGAAGAGAGAAGGAACAAGGGAGGCGCGCCCCAAGCCCAATCAAATTGGGGAGGGGCCCCCCCCTCCTTTCTCCTTCCCCTCTTCCTATTACTACTACTAGTACTACTTCCTAATACTAGTACTCTTTCCTTGCCCTCCAAATAAGATAAGGAAAGAGAGGAAACCTACTTGGAGTAGGTTTCCCCCCATGGCGCCCCCTTGAGGCCGGCCACCTCCTCCCTCCCTCCTTTATATACGGGGTAGGGGCACCCTAGAACACACAAGTTGATCATTGATCGTTCCTTAGCCGTGTGCGGTGCCCCCTCCATGATATTACACCTCGATCATATTGTAGCGGTGCTTAGGCGAAGCCTGCGACAGAGAACATCAAGATCGCCACCACGCCGTCGTCTTGATGGAATTCCCCTCGAGCCTCTCTTGGATTGGAGATCGAGGGTCCGCCATCGAGCTGACGCGTGTCAAGAACTCGGAGGTGCCGAGTAACGGTGCTTGGATCGGTTGGACCGGAGGACGACGACTACTTCCTCTACGTTGCGTCAACGCCTCGCTTCGGTCTCACGAGGGTACGACAACACTCTCCCTCTCGTTGCTATGCATCACCATGATCTTGTGTGTGCGTAGGAAATTTTTGAAATTACTACGTTCCCCTACAAAGGCATCGAGCCTAGGTTTTATGGTTTGATGTTATATGCACGAGTAGAACACAAGTGAGTTGTGGGCGATATAAGTCATACTTGCTTACCAAAGATGTCATACTTTGGTTCGGCGGTATTGTTGAATGAAGCGGCCGGACCGACATTACGCCAGACGCTTACGCGAGACTGGTTCTACCGTCGTGCTTTGCACACAGTGGCTAGCGGTGTCGGTTTCTCCAACTTTAGTTGAACCGAGTGTGGCTACACCCGGTACTTCGAAGGTTAAAACAGCATCAACTTGACAAACTATCGCTGTGGTTTTGATGCGTGGGTGAGATTGGTTCTTGCTTAAGCCCGTAGCAGCCACGTAAAACTTGCAACAACAAAGTAGAGGACGCCTAACTTGTTTTTGCAGGCATGTTGTGATGTGATATGGCCAAGACATGATGCTATATTTTATTGTATGAGATGATCATGTTTTGTAACCGGTTATCGGCAATCGGCAGAGCCATATGGTTGTCGCTTTATTGTATGAAATGCAAACGCCCTGTAATTGCTTTACTTTATCACTAAGCGGTAGCGATAGTCGTAGAAGCGATAGATGGCGTAAACGACAACAATGCTACGATGGAGATCGAGGTGTCACGCCGGTGACGATGGTGATCATGATGGTGCTTCGAAGATGGAGATCACAAACACAAGATGATGATGGCCATATCATATCACTTATATTGATTGCATGTGATGTTTGTCCTTTATGCATCTTATCTTGCTTTGATTGACGGTAGCATTTTAAGATGATCTCTCACTAAAAATTATCAAGAAGTGTTCTCCCTGAGTATGCACCATTGCCAAAGTTCGTCGTGCCCAGACACCACGTGATGATCGGGTGTGATAAGCTCTACGTCCATCTACAACGGGTGCAAGCCAGTTTTGCACACGCAGAATACTCGGGTTAAACTTGACGAGCCTAGCATATGCAGATATGGCCTCGGAACATGGAGACCGAAAGGTCGAGCGTGAATCATATAGTAGATATGATCAACATAAGATGTTCACCATTGAAAACTACTCCATCTCACGTGATGATCGGTTATGGTTTAGTTGATTTGGATCACGTGATCACTTAGATGACTAGAGAGATGTCTGTCTAAGTGGGAGTTCTTAAGTAATATGATTAATTGAACTTAAATTTATCATGAACTTAGTCCTGGTAGTATTTTGCAAATTATGGTGTAGATCAATAGCTTGCGTTGTTGCTTTCATATGTTTATTTTGATATGTCCCTAGAGAAAATTGTGTTGAAAGATGTTAGTAGCAATGATGCGGATTGGATCCGTGATCTGAGGTTTTATCCTCATTGCTGCACAGAAGAATTATGTCCTTAATGCACCGCTAGGTGACAAACCTATTGCAGGAGCAGATGCAGACGTTATGAACGTTTGGCTAGCTCAAAAGGATGACTACTTGATAGTTTAGTGCACCATGCTTTATGGCTTAGAATCGGGACTTCAAAGATGTTTTGAACATCATGGACCATATGAGATGTTCCAGGAATTGAAGTTAATATTTCAAGCAAATACCCGAGTTGAGAGATATGAAGTCTCCAACAAGTTCTATAGCTAAAAGATGGAGGAGAATCTCTCAACTAGTGAGCAAGTGCTCAGATTGTCTGGGTACTACAATCGCTTGAATCAAGTGGGAGTTAATCTTCCAGATAAGATAGTGATTGACAGAGTTCTCTAGTCACCATCACCAAGTTAGTAGAACTTCGTGATGAACTATAGTATGCAAGGGATGACGAAAATGATTCCCGAGCTCTTCGTGATGTTGAAATCGACGAAGGTAGAAATCAAGAAAGAGCATCAAGTGATGATGGTTGACAAGATCACTAGTTTCAAGAAAAGGGCAAAGGGAAAGAAAGGGGAACTTCAAGTAGATTTACAAGCAAGTTGTCACTCCCACGAAGAAGCCCAAAGCTGAACCAAAGCTCAAAACCGAGTGCTTACAATCGCAAAGGAAATGGTCACTTTGAAGCGGAACTGCCCTAAATATTTGGTGGATAAGAAGGATGGCAAAGTGAAAAAGGGTATATTTGATATACATGTGTTTGATATGTGCTTTACTAGTGTTTATAGCAACCCCTCGGTATTTGGTACTGGTTCGGTTGCTAAGAGTAGTAACTCAAACGGAGTTGCGAATAAAAGCGAAACTAGTTAAGGGTGAAGTGATGATGTGTGTTGAAAGTAGTTTCAAGATTGATAAGATCATCATCGCACACTCCCTATACTTTCGGGATTAGTGTTGAACCTAAATAAATGTTATTTGGTGTTTGCGTTGAGCATGAATATGATTTGATCGTGTTTATTGCAATACGGTTATTCATTTAAGTAAGAGAATAAACTGTTGTTCTGTTTACATGAATAAAACCTTATATGGTTACACACCCAATGAAAATGGTTCATTGGATCTCGATCGTAGTGATACACATATTCATAATATTGAAACCAAAAGATGCAAAGTTAATAATGATAGTGCAACTTATTTGTGGCATTGCCGTTTAGGTCATATCGGTGTAAAGCGCATGAAGAAACTCCATGCTGATGGGATTTTGGAATCACTTGATTATGAATCACTTGATGCTTGCGAACCATGCCTCATGGGCAAGATGACTAAGACTCCGTTCTCCGGAACAATGGAGCGAGCAACAGATTTGTTGGAAATCATACATACTGATGTATGTCGTCCGATGAATATTAAGGCTCGCAACAAGTATCATTATTTTCGACCTTCACAGATGATTTGAAGCGAGATATGAGTATATCTACTTGATGAAACACAAGTCTGAAACATTTGAAAAGTTCAAAGAATTTCAGAGTGAAGTAGAGAACCATCGTAACAAGAAAATAAAAGTTTCTACGATATGATCGCAGAAGTAAAATATTTGAGTTACGAGTTTGGTCTTCAATTAAAACAATGTGGAATAATTTCACAAATTCATGCCACCTGGAACACCACATCATAATGGTGTGTCCGAACGTCATAACCGTACTTTATTGGATATAGTACAATCCATGATGTTTCTTACCGATTTACCAATATCGTTTTGGGATCATGCATTAGAGACATCTGCATTCACGTTAAATAGGGCACCATCTAAATCCGTTGAGACGACACTATATGAACTGTGGTTTAGCAAGAAACCAAAGTTGTCGTTTCTTAAAGTTTGGGGCTGCGATGCTTATGTGAAAAAGTTTCATCCTGATAAGCTCAAACCCAAATCGGAGAAGTGCGTCTTCATAGAATACCCAAAGGAAATTGTTGGGTACACCTTCTATCACAGATCCGAAGGCAAAACATTCGTTGCTAATAAATGGATCCTTTCTAGAAGGAGTTTCTCTCGAAAGAAGTGAGTGGGAGGAAAGTAGAACTTGATGAGGTAATTGTACCTTCTCCCTTATTGAAAGTAGTTCATCACGAAATCTGTTCTGTGACTACTACACCAATTAGTGAGGAAGCTAATGATGATGATCATGTAACTTCGATCAAGTTACTACCGAATCTCGTAGGTAAACCAGAGTGAGATCCGCACTGAGTGGTACGGTAATCCTGTTCGAAGTCATGTAACTAGACCATGATGAACCTACGAACTATGAGGAAGCGATGATGAGCCCAGATTCGCGAAATGGCTTGAGGCCATGAAATCGAGATGAGATCCATGTATGAGAACAAAGTGTGGACTTTGGTGGAGTTGCCGATGATCGGCAAGCCATAGAAAATAAATGGATCTTCAAGAGGAAGACGGACGTTGATAGTAGTGTTACTATCTACAAAGCTAGACTTGTCGAAAAAGGTTTTGACAAAGTTCAAGATGTTGAATACAATGAGATTTTCTCACTCGTATCGATGCTTAAAAGTCTGTCCGAATCATGTTAGCAATTGCCGCATTTTATGAAATCGGCAAATGGATAAACAAAACTGCATTCCTTAATGAAGTTATTAAAGAAGAGTTGTATGTGATGCAACCAAGAGGTTTTGTCGATCCTAAAGGTGTTAACAAAATGTGCATCTATGGACTGGTGCAAGCATCTCGAGTTGGAATATACGCTTTGATAAGTTGATCAAAGCATATAGTTTATACAGACTTGCAAAGAAGCCTGTATTTACTAGAAAGTGAGTGGGAGCACTACAACATTTCTGATAAGTATATGTGAATGACATATTGTTGATCGGAAATAATGTAGAATTATTCTGCAAAGCATAAAGGAGTGTTTGAAAGGAGTTTTTCAAAGAAAGACCTCGGTAAAGCTGCTTACATATTGAGCATCAAGATCTATAGAGATAGATCAAGACGCTTGATAAGTTTTTTTTTCAAATGAGTACATACCTTGACAATATTTTGAAGTAGTTCAAAATGGAACAGTCAAAGAAAGAGTTCTTGCCTGTGTTACAAGGTGTGAAATTGAGTAAGACTCAAAGCCAGACCACGGCAGAAGATAGAAAGAGAATGAAAGTCATTCCCTATACCTTGGCCATAGGTTCTATAAAGTATGCCATGTCAGTGTACCGATCTATTGTATACCCTACCACCGAGTTTGGCAAGGAGTACAATAGTGATCTAGGAGTAGATCATTGGACAATGGTCAAAATTATCCTTAGTGGAATAAGGATATGTTTCTCGATTATGGAAGTGACAAAAGGTTCATCGTAAAGGGTTACGTCGATGCAAGTTTTGACACCGATCTGGATGACTCTAAGTCTCGATCTAGATACATATTGAAAGTGAGAGCAATTAGCTAGAGTAGCTCCGTGCAGAGCATTGTAGACATAGAAAATTGCAAAATACATAATGGATCTGAATATGAAAGATCCGTTGACTAAGATTCTCTCACAAACAAAACATGATCACACCTTAGTACTCTTTGGGTGTTAATCACATAGCGATGTGAACTAGATTACTGAATCTAGTAAACCCTTTAGGTGTTGGTCACATGACGATGTGAACTATGGGTGTTAATCACATGATGATGTGAACTATCGATGTTAATCACATGGTGATGTGATCTAGATTATTGACTCTAGTGCAAGTGGGAGACTGAAGGAAATATGCCCTAGAGGCAATAATAAAGTTATTATTTATTTCCTTATTTCATGATAAATGTTTATTATTCATGCTAGAATTGTATTAACCGGAAACATAATACATGTGTGAATATATAGACAAATAGAGTGTCACTAGTATGCCTCTACTTGACTAGCTTGTTAATCAAAGATGGTTATGTTTCCTAACCATGGACAAAGAGTTGTTATTTGATTAACGGGATCACATCATTAGTTGAATGATCTGATTGACATGACCCATTCCGTTAGCTTAGCACCCGATCGTTTAGTATGTTGCTATTGCTTTCTTCATGACTTATACATGTTCCTATGACTATGATATTATGCAACTCCGTTTACGGATGAACACTTTGTGTGCTACCAAACGCGTCAACGAATCGGGTGATTATAAAGGTGCTCTCAGGTGTCTCCGAAGGTACTTGTTGAGTTGGCGATTTCGAGATTAGGATTTGTCACTCCGAATGTCGGAGAGGTATCTCTGGGCCCTCTCGGTAATACACATCACTTAAGCCTTGCAAGCATTTCAACTAATGAGTTAGTTGTGAGATGATGTATTACGGAACGAGTAAAGAGACTTGCCGGTAACGAGATTGAACTAGGTATTGGATACCGACGATCGAATCTCGGGCAAGTAACATACCGATGACAAAGGAACAACGTATGTTGTTGTGCGGTTTGACCGATAAAGATCTTCGTAGAAAATGTAGGAACCAATATGGGCATCCGTGTCCCGCTATTGGTTATTGACCGAGACATGTCTCGGTCATGTCTACATTGTTCTCGAACCGTAGGGTCCGCACGCTTAAGGTTTCGATGATGCTTATATTATGAGTTTATGTATTTTGATGTACCAAGGTTGTTCAAGTCCCGGATATGATCACGGACATGACGAGGAGTCTCGAAATGGTCGAGACATAAAGATTGATATATTGGACGGATATATTTGGACACCGGAAAGGTTCCGGAGAAGTTTGGAGCTCCGGAGGTTACCGAACCCCGGGAGGTATATGGGCTTTATTGGGCCCATGTAGGATGAAGAGAGAAGGAATAAGGGGGGCGCGCCCCAAGCCCAATCCGACTGGGGAGGGGACCGCCCCCCTTTCCTTTCTCCTTCCCCTCTTCCTATTACTACTACTAGTACTACTTCCTAATACTAGTACTCTTTCCTTCCCTCCAAATAAGATAAGGAAAGAGAGAAACCTACTTGGAGTAGGTTTCCCCCCCCTATGGCGCCCCCTTGAGGCCGGCCACCTCCTCCCTCCTCCTTTATATACGGGGTAAGGGGCACCCTAGAACACACAAGTTGATCATTGATCGTTCCTTAGCCGTGTGCGGTGCCCCCCTCCACGATATTACACCTCGATCATATTGTAGCGGTGCTTAGGCGAAGCCCTGCGATAGGAGAACATCAAGATCGTCACCACGCCATCGTGCTGACGGAACTCCCCCTCAGAGCCTCTACAGGATTGGAGATCGAGGGTGCGTCATCGAGTTGTACGCGTGTCAAGAACTCGGAGGTGCCGGAGTAACGGTGCTTGGATCGGTTGGACCGGGAGGACGTACGTCTACTTCCTCTACGTTGCGTCAACGCTTCGCTTGGTCTCACGAGGGCGTGAGACAACACTCTCCCCTCTCGTTGCTATGCATCACCATGATCTTGTGTGTGTGTAGGAAATTTTTTGAAATTACTACGTTCCCCTACAAAAAGGAGGGAAAACCTACTTGGAGTAGGTTTCCCCACTTTATGGCGCGCCCCCCCTTGGGCCGGCCACCTCCTCCCTCCCTCCTTTATATACGGGGGTAGGGGGGCACCCTAGACAGAACAAGTTGATCATTGAGATCGTTCCTTAGCCGTGTCGCGTGCCCCCTCCACGATATTACACCTCGGTCATATTGTAGCGGTGCTTAGGCGAAGCCTCGCGACAGAGAACATCAAGATCGTCACCACGCCGTCGTGCTGACGGAACTCCTCCCCGCGCCTCTGCTGGATCGGAGATCGGGGTGCGTCATCGAGCTGTACGTGTGTCAAGAACTCGGAGGTGCCGGAGTAACGGTGCTTGGATCGGTTGAACCGGGAGGACGTACAACTACTTCCTCTACGTTGCGTCAACGCTTCCGCTTCGGTCTACAAGGGTACGTAGACAACACTCTCCCCTCTCGTTGCTATGCATCACTGTCGTGGAATTGTCATGGCAGATGTCCTAGCGTAAGGACTTAGTCGTGGAGCCATCGCTACGGGTTTACTTGAAGGGGTTAAAGCGGACACAAAGACACAAGGGTTTATACTAGTTCGGCCCCTTTGATGAAGGTAAAGCCTCGTCTAGTTGTGATGGAATTGATGTGGTTTCGATGGCTAGGAGCAAACAAGCTTCGCTAGGCTCGAGTTGTGGTTTTCGTCCTTGAACCGTCGTCGGTCGTCCCTTATATACACGGGTGACGCCTGTCGGTTCATAGAGTCCCAACCGGTTCATACTCGTATCCCGGTTGGTATCTCTCTATTCCTAACTTACAATACAAGTTATACATCAGGCCGGTTTACGGCTACAAGTTCTAAACCGACTACAGGCCTTGGGCCTTTCTCTGCTCATACCACTAACGGAGTTAACTCGGCCCAAGCTGGCCGGTTTATACCTAGTGGTAATATCCCCAACATTAGCCCCCAGATTGATTTGAACCGGTTCAAATCAATCCTTCACAAAGCTTGTATCTTGGACATCTTCTATTAACTGGTAAACTGCCATGTCGTCATTACTTCTGGACACTGTAAACCGGCATGACGTCATCCTGAAATTTGATCATTTATAACGCCCTCTTTTAATAGCAGTTCCTGGATCCACGCGCTTGACCTAGCTTGGCTGCCTTATAAATAGGACCGAAGGGTCATTTCTTTCTTCCCTTCGTCTCCTCTTCTTCGCCTTCCTCGCGCCGCTGTTCTTGGAGCTCCGCCACCGTCGTCGACTTCTGCCTCATCCTAGGCCGCTCCATCGACCTGAATGTACCAGAATATTGCGGCCTCTTTCCGCGTCTTCTCCGTTCCCGTTAAGCTTCTTCCCCTTCTCGACTTAGATCTGTTTTTAGGGTTCCAGCTTCATACTGTGTTCTTTGCGCATTCCTGTCTGTCCTTTTAACTTCGAACAACACCGTGAATCTGTACTGTATTAATAGCGATTCCTGCGCATCCGCTGTATTTTCTCCTCTTAAGTCCATGGATCTTCTGCATACATATGTGCTTCATAGTCCACTTCCGTTTCTGCCTTACTTCCGTGAAATATTTTCTGTTTTCTGTAAGCCTGCGTTTGATCCGCAGCTATAATAGGATCTTGTGAAACTTGTTTCTGCAAACTAACTATCCATAGCTTCAATTGCTTCCAAAGCCTAGATTAAGCGCTTCAACTCACCATAGGAAAAGGCTGCTGAACCGGCACAGATACACCATTAGTCCCCTTGTTGAACCGCCAGAATCCACCTGATATCATATCACAGGAAACCGGTTTATAGACATTGCCTCCGGTTTATGATAACTTAGATCAATCACCTTGTATTAAGCATGCTCTTGAACCGGATCAATTATTTTTTGTAGATCTTGTCATGGACAAACAAGTGTATGAATGCAACTGGGTTCCTTCTCGCGTCACCGAGTCACAGCTGAATGATCTGGTCTTGATTGGCGCTTTAGATGACAAAGATACAGATCCATCGGAGGGTCCACGGAGAGGAATGTCCTCCCACACCCGTGAAGGAGAAGTTGTGGTCTTCGTGATATCACCGGCCGGGGCTTCAAACCGCCTTGTTCAAAATTTTACCGGGACATGTTAGCCAATTTTCAGCTCCGTCCCGTGACATTGGCCCCAACTCCGTCACCAAGTTATGCCACTTTCAAGTACTATCTCAAGTATATCTTAAAGAGGAACCTTCCGTTGAACTGTTTAGAGACCTCTTCCATCTAAACCGTCAGACCGAATTCACCGACGGCCCCAATATCAAATTGCGTGGCATGGCTATTCAAAAGAGGAAGGAGATCACCTATCCCACGCCAAACTCCATACTCACCCCAAGGAGTGGAATGCGACTTGGTTTTATTGCAAGGATACTTCTCACAAGATGAAAATCCCTTACCTGGCTTTCGTCCAGAGCGGCTAAGCAACACCCATCCGTTTCCACAAAGATTGAGTGCCAAAGATAGAAGCAAATATGCCCCGCAACTATCCAAGCTCCGAGCTTTTATGGCTAACGGTTTGACTGGAATAGATCTTGCACGCTGCTGGTTATCATGGGGCATACCGCCTCGAGCCGCGTTCGGTTTGATGTGCGATACTGCTGGTAGTGTCGACGACCCACTCCGGCACACCTAAACTCGAACTTTTGATGATGAAGTTACGGACTCGGTAAAAGGATGCTGAATGAACCGGAGCACCTCGTGCTCAAACCGTCTAGCTCCTTATTGCACCACCAACAAACCGCTGCGCAGAAGTTTCTAGTTGTTCCATCCTTAAACCTTCTTGCTTCATGTATCCAATATTTAATTATTTCTGATCCAGGGTGATAATCCGTTTTGGAGCAAGAAACTTTCACAAGACAAAGCGGAGAAAGCAGGGCGGCCAACCCGGCCCAAAACCAAAGTTGTCAAGAAACCAGCCCATAAGAGAAAAACCACCGCTTCATCTGACCCAGCCATTGACGATGATGTGGGTAATCCGGATCTTGAGGTAGAACTTGATTCTCTTGGCTTGCTTTTTACACGCCTTATTGATGATGATGCTTGTCGATGATGCCGAGGCCAACAATGCGAGGATTCACCGAGGTAACTATTCTCTCTTGATTCAGCAAGTTTGCCTTTGCCAAAATTTCGCCATGCAAAGTTAATTTTCTCATCCTCTTGCTTATTTGGATCCCAAATTTCTTATGAAGACACAAAGAACATGAAGCTCGCCGCACAACCCGCACAATGGTCGTAGTTACCTCTGCGGTTTACCAAACAGCCCGGTTCGAAAGCGCCGCTCGAGGTCTCCGACCTTTTATTGCTTTAAATTCCAAAGCGGGTTTCTTCCGTCAACCTCTTAATCCGTCCGACTCGATTATCGTGTCACTTCCCATTCATCCTCTGGTGAATCCTCGCCACTCGATTACCACCATTGAAGATAGCCGCGGGTAAGCCAAACCGCCATATGCTTCTAATATATTTTGTATGGATATGCTTTTTCCTCACTCTTTGTCTCTTAGAACCAAACCAAACCAAGCAAGAAGGCCCGTTTGGATAAAGCGGTGAAGAAGCTACCGCCTCGATCATGAGAGAGCGCGGATCTTGAAAATTTTGCCTCTGAAGACATTCCCAATGATCCTCCGGTACAAGATGATGTTATTCCTGAAGAGAGGCCTGTCAACACTTCAATCTCTGCCGATCCACCTGCCAGCACCGTCCGGTTTGATAAACCTCGCAGTCCTGCTAATAAAACGGCCGTGCCCACACAATCCGTCGAGTCCAAAGATGATGACGTTGTGATTACTGGTATGGGCCGCTCTGAACCGGGGAATCCTGCAACCTTAACCAGGCACACTGTGAAAGAAGATTTTTCCACCTTGAATAAAGGAAAATGGGATGTTGAACTGGAAACATATGCTGCTCTAAGCGCCCAAGACCTTCATTCTGGCTATTTAAACCGGCTTTATACTAGCCATGACTATGAAGCTGGCTGGTCAAGTTAATGAGGGACAAGTTTGAGGTAACTTACTCCTTTTCTTCGCCAAGATATCAGTCCTTGTAGCCCCTAAGGGCGGTTTGTAATCCCGATCAAACCGGACTTGACTATATTCATAACAACTTTGAAATCCACCTGCATAGCCCCCAAGGGCCGGTTTAACTGTGCATACTTAAACCGGTACCTCAATAAAAACTGCCTTTGGAAACATTGCTAGATCAAATAGCCATTAGCCCCCAAGTGCCAAGTTGAATACTTGTATTGAGCTTGGGACTTTGCCATCCAGTAGTAATATAAAAATCGAAGGTACATTAGCCCCCAAGTGTCAAGCATATAACTTTGTTGTGTGGTTGAGACTTTGACTTTCTTGAATTGCTTGCTGAACATACCATCGATACGCAGGCTGAGGTGAAAATCAAGGAGGACCGGATTACCGATTTACAAGCGGCTTTGAAAACACAGCAGGCCGAAACAGAAAAGGCCAAGAAAGAATTAACCAGTGCCTTGAATGCTGCTGAACAAGTGAAGGAAGGCTTCAAGAAAGAACAAAGCGGATCGGACCATCGAGAAGGCCAATTTGATCAAACGAAAGAGAAAATGTGAAGCTGCCCTTAAACCGTGGTAGATGATCCGACAAACCGAAGCGGCAAGTACACTCTATGACTGCGGCAATCTTTGGTAAGCTCCTTTGAACAGTTGTGATATTTTGAACCTGCTGTAACATAACTCCGGCTTGAGACTAACTCTTTACTGTTGTAGGCACACGCATTGGGCACTTAGGAAACGATGTGCGGAAGAAGCTGAAGGCTGTCTACACCTTAGTAGAACAGTTATATACCGGAGCCCAGCGTATCATCACCACAGCCTCACATAACAACCCGGCACCTTCCTTGATTCAAGATACTCTGAACCGGTTGTCCATGCTTCCTGCCCGGATTGAAGAGGTGAAAAAATCTGCTGCTCGAACCGGAGCTATTAACGCTTTGATCCGAGCCAAGGCATGGGTACCAGACTTTGATCCTGTGGAAGCAGCTCAAGGCTATCCCAGTGTTAAAGAAGATGGTTCTGATTTCAATGAAGAGGATTTACGGGCTATAAACCGTGCAGTACGCCCTCTGGCTTGTCAGCTGGCCGAAGAAGCCGATTTGGAGCATTACCAAGCACAATACAATGACCAAAACAAGCGAGTGCCTGCCCCAACTTTTGAAGCGGAAAATTTGATCCCTCCAATCCGTAAGCATACTTACGCCCCGATATTGAACCGTCTTCCCGATCCACGAGGAGGCTGTTTTCCAAGCGCTAATGGAATCGATCGACCACCGCTGATTTCCGGCCAATGGGTAGAGACGAGGAGGTCAAGCGGCGGAGGATGAAGAGCGAGCTTGAACCGTGGGCGGTTTAAATATCTGTCATTGGCGGTTTGCCCAAAGAACAATGATCTCACTTGGGCACCGTGTTGCCTTGTAATAACTTTAGTTAAAACTTTCCGCTTGAATATGCCTTCGTGCATAAGTAGTGAAACTTTTGCTTGATTCGTATTTCCGCAACCGAAAAATTTGAACCTCGGTGGCGGTGATACCGCCACCGGTTTATGATATTTAATATATATATCGAAATCCAACAAATATGTGATACAAATACCGCCGTGGTTCTGGCATGAAGTCAGCGAGCTAAACTTAAAGCGAGGCCTTAAAACCATGACCATCGGTAAAGCGGGAGGAACAACTCCCATATAAACCGTCTTGAAATCAAGCACAAGCCCCTTGTTATTCAATGATGATAACAAGAAAAGGGTAAACCGGCGATAAACTCCGAGTAAGATTTAAACCGTGTTACATCAATTTGTAATTGACAGTTGAACCGATAAAACGTTGTCGGTTTAAAAACACAACAAAAATCGAATACCAATTATGAGAAAATATGGCAACAAAGGCAATAACTTTTGCAAAAGAAAAGCTTTATTGAGCTGGTCGATGGCATTACCATGGTCGACGCAACCAAGCTCCCCGGCGTAGCGATGGTGCCACGGCGAGGTCCCCAAAAGACTCGTGGCGTCACGCCGCCAAGTGGCATGACATTGGTTCGGTTCGACCAAGCCCCCAAATGACTCGCCTGTAGGTCGACCAAGAGGCGTGACCGGTTCAGACTTGACCGTGTCCCCAATGATCTGGTGGCTTTACTTATCAAGAGGTGTTGCATTGGTTCGGACACCACCAAGCCCCCAAGTGATAAAAACAAATGTCAAGGGGTAAACCGAGGCCGCTTTAAAAGTAATCACTCCATGTAACCACGCATGATAAGAAAGACAGAGACCCCGCTTTAGCCGAGGCTCGGTTTTATTATATCGAAGATAATATATACATTGTCATGATATGTACATAAATAGAGCCGATGGCTCAAGTGTAGTAAGGCGAAGATGAGCTATATTCCACGGCTGTTGGTCTCCTCCTCGATGTACGTGAGTCTTGACGCCTCGAATATCAATCGATAGTATGATCCGTTGTGTAGATTCTTCTCGACCACAAAAGGTCCTTCCCAAGCGGGATAACTTGTGCATATCTGTCTAGTCTTGGATGAGGCGAAGCACCAAATCTCCTTCTTGAAAGGTTCGGTTTTAACCCGCGATCGTGATAACGACGAAGATCTTGCCGGTAAATTGCGAACGAGCAGCTGCCATATCACGCTCTTCATCCAATAGATCCAAAGCGCCCCGCCGTGCCATCTCGTTGTCCGCTTCAACATAAGCCGCTACACGGGGCGAATCGTGCGGATATCACCGGGAGAACGCCTCTGCTCCGTAGACCATGAAGAACGGTGTATATCCGATGGACCGGTTTGGCGTAGTATTGATACTCCATAGCACCGATGGTAGCTCTTCAACCCAAAGACCGGTGTTCTCTGTAATGGAACCATAAGCCGAGGTTTGATGCCTCGTAAGATCTCTTGATTAGCTCGTTCTGCCTGCCCGTTGGACTGGGGATGAGCCACTGACGACACGTCAAGCGGATGTGCTCACGTTCACGTAACTCTTTCATGGCCCCTTGGATAAATTAGTGCCATTGTCGAGAATGATACCGTGGAAAGCCAAACCGAAAATCACCTTTTGATGAATCGCACCGCCGTTGCCGCATCACACTTGGCGATGTGCTCGCTTCAACCCACTTGGTAAATTTGTCCACCGCCACCAACAGTGGGTCTTCTTATCCTTGGATCGCTTAAAGGGTCCAACCATATCCAACCCCAAGTTGCAAACGGCCACGTTATTGGGATCATCCTCAACTCTTGTGCCGTACATGAGCACGCCTTGAAAATTTCGACATCCATCACACCGCTTAACCAAGTCCTCCGCATCGGCGTGTGCGGTCAACCAAGAAAATCCGTGACGGAACGCCTTTGCCACCGTGAGACTTTGAACCGGCGTGATGTCCACAATCCCTTCATGGATTTCTCTTAAGATTTCACAGCCTTCCTCGGGAAACACAACGTTGAAACGCCTCGATACACCGCAATGATGCAACTCACCATTAAGAATCGTCATAGACTTGGAGCGCCGGATTATCTGTCTGGCCAGAATCTCATCTTCTGGCAATTCCCCTCGAGTCATATACGCAAGAAAAGGAATCATCCAATCCAGAATAGCATGTAATGCTGCCACCAATTGAGCCTCCGGATCAGGAATAACCAATTCCGCTTCACCAGGGAGCTGGACTGACGGGTTGTGCAAGACGTCCAAAAAGACATTAGGCGGGACCGGTTTACGCTGAGAACCCAACCGGCTCAAAGTGTCCACTGCTTCGTTCTTCCGGCGATCCACATGATCCACTTGATAACCCTTGAAGCAACCTGCAATATTATCCACTTCTCGACGATATGCGCCATAAGCGGTCCTTAGAATCCCAAGTGCGGATACTTGCCGAGCCACCAGTCCGAGTCACCAAAGCACTTAACCCGCTTAAGTTCATCTCCTTAGCCATCCGGAGACCATGGAGCAAGGCTTCAGACTCAGCTGCATTATTAGTACAAGGAACATTAAACAGAGAACATAACAAAACTTATCACCTCGCGGGGAAGTTAAAACGACTCGACCCCCGAGCCTTCCAACCGCTGGATCCATCGAAATGAATAATCTAGTATGTGTGATCCGCTTCTCCTCTGTGCTTGTAACTCCGCCCGGTCATTAATAAAATCAACAAGTGCTTGAGACTTCACCGCTGTGCGTGGTATATACTTTAGTCCATGCGCCCAAGCTCTATGGCCCATTTGGCAATCCGCCGATCGCCTCTCGGTTACGATGATGTCACCCAAAGGAGCCGAATCGACCATCGTGATAGGGTGCCCTTGGAAATACCGCTTGAGCTTCCGATCGCCATAAAAACACCATAGACTAGCTTCGCCAATGCGGATACCTTTGCTTGGACTCAATAAGCACCTCATCGATATAATAAACCGGCCACGAACCAGATATTCCTTGCTCGCCTCCTTGCGCTCCACCACAATAGCCACGCCATCGCTCGAACATTGGCTGCCACATATAACAACAAAGGCTCCTTGTCAACCGGAGCCGCAAGAACGGCGGATTGGCCAATTGCCGCTTTAAGTCCTCAAATGCTTCGTCGGCAGGACTCGCATTTAAATTATCTGCTTTCCTCAAAGATTCGGTATAAGGGATGGCCTTCTCTCCGAGGCGGCTGATAAACCGACTCAACGCAGCGATCCTGCCCGCCAAACGCTGAACGTCATTGATACACTTCGGTTTAGCCAAGGAAGTAATAGCTTTAATTTTCTCCGGATTAGCCTCAATTCCTCTGTTAGACACCAGAAACCCCAATAACTTGCCTGCCGGAACACCAAAGACGCACTTGGCCGGATTAAGCATCATCTTGTAAATGCGCAAGTTGTCAAAGGTTTCCTTCAAATCGTCCACCAGTGTCTCCTTTTGTCTTGATTTTACTACAATATCATCCACATAAGCATGCACATTGCGGCCGATCTGTGCATGCAGGCAATTCTGTACACACCGCTGATAAGTAGCCTGGGCGCTCTTGAGCCCAAAAGGCATAGATACATAGCAGAAGGCTCCAAAGGGAGTTATAAACGTTGTTTTCTCCTGGTCCTTAATCGCCATTTTGATCTGATGATATCCAGAGTACACATCCAAAAAACTTAAACGCTCACATCTCTGCCGTGGCATCAATAATCTGATCAATGCGGGAGGGCAAAAGGATCCGCCGGATGTGCTTTGTTAAGATCTCGTAGTCTACACACATACGCCAAGTGCCATTTTTCTTAAGAACCAGACCGGATTAGCAAGCCACTCGATGAAACACTTCAATGATAAAGCCACCGCCAAAAGCACTGCTACTTCCTCTCAATGGCTTTGCGCCTTTCTTCGTTAAACCGGCGGAGGAACTATTTCACCGGTTTATACTTAGGATCCACATTAAGTGTGTGCTCACGAGTTCCTCGGTACACCGGCATGTCGATGGCTTCCATGCAAAGATATCCGGTTCTCACGGATGAACTCGATGAGCGCGCTTTCCTATTTGGGATCCAGTTGGCACCGACATGAAATGCTTGGACGAATCGCTTTGCACGAAGTCAACAAGTTTGGTCTCACCGCCGATTTAAACTTCAGATCCGATTCATGCTCAGTAGTTGGTTTCTTTAAGGGTCATATCTGCGGGATCAACGTTGTCCTTATAGAACTTCAATTCCTCCGTGGCACAGATCGCCTCTGCATAAGCTGCATCACCTTCCTCACATTCCAAAGCGACTCGGCGGCTTCCATGCACCGTTATCGCTCCTTGTAACCCGACATTTTGAGCTGCAAGTAGATATAACAAGGTCGTGCCATGAACTTAGCATAAGCCGGCCGCCCAAACAAGGCATGATATGGACTCCGGATTTTTACTACCTCAAAGGTTAGCTTTTCAGATCGTGAATCGTGCTCGTCTCCAAAAGCCACATCCGGGCTATCTTACCAACAGATAAGCAGATTTGCACGGTACTACGCCATGGAACACCGTATTGACGGTCTCGAGATCCTTGTCATAGACCCATGCGACGGAAAGTTTCATAGTATAATATATTAATACTGCTTCCTCCATCCATAAGCACCTTAGTGAACTTATAGCCCCCCACCTGAGGGTCTACCACCAATGCCAGCTGGCCCGGATAATCAACCCGGGGGGGATGGTCCTCTCTGCTCCACATGATCTTGCGTGTGCGTAGGAAATTTTTTGAAATTACTACGTTCCCCAACAGTAACGACAACGATGCTACGATGGAGATCAAGGTGTCGCGCCGGTGACGATGGTGATCACGATGGTGCTTCGGAGATGGAGATCACAAGCACAAGATGATGATGGCCATATCATATCACTTATATTGATTGCATGTGATGTTTATCCTTTATGCATCTTATCTTGCTTTGATTGACGGTAGCATTTTAAGATGATCTCTCATTAAATTATCAAGAAGTGTTCTCCCTGAGTATGCACCATTGCGAAAGTTCTTCGTCTTTGAGACACCACGTGATGATCGGGTGTGATAGACTCTACGCTCAAATACAACGGGTGCAAAACAAGAGCACACGCGAATACTCGGGTTAAACTTGACGAGCCTAGCATATACAGATATGGCCTCGGAACGCGGAGACCAAAAGGTCAAGCGTGAATCATATAGTAGATATGATCAACATAGTGATGTTCACCATTGAAAACTACTCCATCTCACGTGATGATCGGACATGGTTTAGTTGATTTGGATCACGTGATCACTTAGATGACTAGAGAGATGTCTGTCTAAGTGGGAGTTCTTAAGTAATATGATTAATTGAACTTAAATTTATCATGAACTTAGTCCCGTAGTATTTTGCAAATTATGTTGTAGATCAATAGCTCGCGTTGTTGCTTTCATATGTTTATTTTTGATATGTTCCTAGAGAAAACTGTGTTGAAAGATGTTAGTAGCAATGATGCGGATTGGATCCGTGATCTGAGGTTTATCCTCATTGCTGCATAGAAGAATTATGTCCTTGATGCACCGCTAGGTGACAAACCTATTGCAGAGAGCGGATCACGACGTTATGAACGTTTGGCTAGCTCAAAATGATGACTACTTGATAGTTTAGTACACCATGCTTAAACGGCTTAGAATCGGGACTTCAAAGACGTTTTGAACGTCATGGAACATATGAGATGTTCCAGGAGTTGAAGTTAATATTTCCAGCAAATACTCGAGTTGAGAGATATGAAGTCTCCAACAAGTTCTATAGCTAAAAGATGGAGGAGAATCGCTCAACTAGTGAGCATGTGCTTAGATTGTCTGGGTACTTCAATCGCTTGAATCAAGTGGGAGTTAATCTTCCAGATAAGATAGTGATCGACAGAATTCTCTAGTCACCATCACTAAGTTATTAGAACTTCGTGATGAACTATAGTATGCAAGGGATGACGAAAACGATTCCCGAGTTCTTCGTGATGTTGAAATCGACGAAGGTAGAAATCAAGAAAGAGCATCAAATGTTGATGATTGACAAGACCACTAATTTCAAGAAAAGGGCAAAGGGAAAGAAAGGGAAACTTCAAGTAGAATGGCAATCAAGTTGTCACTCCCGTGAAGAAGACCAAAGCTGGACCAAAGCACAAACCGAGTGCTTACACCGCAAAGGAAATGGTCACTTTGGCGGAAATTCCTAATATTTGGTGGATAAGAAGGATGGCAAAGTGAACAAAGGTATATTTGATATACGATTATTGATGTGTGCCTTACTAGTGTTTATAGTAGCCCCGAGTATTTGATACTTGTTCGGTTGCTAAGATTAGTAACTCAAACAGAGTTACGTAATAAACAGAGACTAGTTGAAGGGAAGTGACGATGAGTGTTGGAAGTAGTTCCAAGATTGATATGATCATCATCGCACACTCCCTATACTTTCGGCATTAGTGTTAAACCTAAATAAATGTTATTTGGCGTTTGCGTTGAGCATGAATATGATTTGATCATGTTTATTGCAATATGGTTATTCATTTAAAGTCAGAGAATAATTGTTGTTCTGTCTACATGAATAAAACCTACAAATGGTCATTCACCCAATGAAAATAGTTTGTTGGATCTCAATCGTAGTGATACACATATTCATAATATTGATGCCAAAAGATTCAAAGTTAATAATGATAGTGCAACTTATTTGTGGCATCGCCGCTTGGGTCATATCGATTGTAAAGCGCATGAAGAAACTCCATAAAGATGGATTTTCGAATCACTTGGTTATGAATCATTTGATGCTTGCGAACCGTGCCTTTTGGGCAAGATGACTAAAACTCCGTTCTCCTAACAATGGAACGAAGCTCTCGACTTATTGGAAATAATACATACCGATGTATGCGATCCGATGAGTGTAGAGGCTCGCGGCATGTATCGTTATTTTTTGACCTTCACAGATGATTTGAGCAGATATGGGTATATCTACTTGATGAAACATAAAGTCTGAAACATTTGAAAAGTTTAAAGAATTTCAGAGTGAAGTGGAAAATCATCGTAACAAGAAAAATAAAGTTTCTACAATCTGATCGTGGAGACGAATATTTGAGTTACGAGTTTGGTCTTCATTTGAGACAATGTGAAATAGTTTCGCAACTCACGCCACCTGGAACACCACAATGTAATGGTGTGTCCGAACGTCATAATCGTACTTTACTAGATGTGGTGTGATCTATGATATCTCTTATCGGTTTACCACTATCGTTTTGGGGTTATGCATTAGAGACAGTTGCATTCACTTTAAATAGGGCACCATCAAAATCCGTTTGAGACGACGCCTTATGAGCTGTGGTTTGGCAAGAAACCAAAGTTGTCGTTTCTTAAAGTTTGGAGTTGCGATGCTTATATGAAAAAGGTTTTCAACCTGATAAGCTCAAACCCCAAATCGGAGAAGTGTGTCTTCATAGAATACCCAAAGGAAACTGTTGGGTACACCTTCTATCACAGATCCGAAGGCAAAACATTCATTGCTAAGAATGGATCCTTTCTAGAGAAGGAGTTTCTCTCGAAATAAGTGAGTGGGAGGAAAGTAGAACTTGATGAGGTAACTATACCTACTCCCTTGTTGGAAAGTAGTTTATCACAGAAATCAGTTCCAGTGATTCCTACACCAATTAGTGAGGAAGCTAATGATGATGATCATGAAACTTCAGATCAAGTTACTACCAAACCTCGTAGGTCTTCCAGAGTAAGATCCGCACCAGAGTGGTGCAGTAATCATGTTCTGGAAGTCATGTTACTAAACCATGATGAACCTACGAACTATGAGGAAGCGATGATGAGCCCAGATTCCGCGAAATGGCTTGAGGCCATAAAATCTGAGATATGATCCATGTATGAGAACAAAGTATGGACTTTGATTGACTTGCTCGATGATCAGCAAGCCATGTTAAATAAATGGATCTTCAAGAGGAAGACGGACACTGATAGTAGTGTTACCATCTACTAAGCTCGACTTGTTGCGAAAGGTTTTCAACAAGTTCAAGGTGTTGAATACGATGAGATTTTATCACTCGTATCGATGCTTAAGTTTGTCTGTATCATGTTAGCAATTGCCACATTTTATGAAATCTGGCAAATGGATGTAAAAAAATGCATTCCTTAATGGATTTATTAAAGAAGAGTTGTATATGATACAACCAGAAGGTTTTGTCAATCCTAAAGATGCTAACAAAGTGTGCAAGCTCCAGCAATCCATCAATGGACTGGTGCAAGCATCTCGGAGTTGGAATATACGCTTTGATGAGTTGATCAAAGCATATGGTTTTATACAGACTTTTGGAATGGTCTGTATTTACAAGAAAGTGAGTGGGAGCACTACAGCCTTTCTGATAAGTATATGTGAATGACATATTATTAATTGGAAATGATGTAGAATTTTCTATAAAGCATAAAGGAGTGTTTGAAAAGGAGTTTTTCAAAGAAAGACCTCGGTGAAGCTGCTTACACATTGAGCATCAAGATCTATATAGATAGATCAAGACGCTTGATAAGTTTTTCAATGAGTACATACCTTGATAAATTTTTTGAAGTAGTTCAAAATGGAACAGTCAAAGAAAGAGTTCTTGCCTGTGTTGCAAGGTGTGAAGTTGAGTAAGACTCAAATCCCGACTATGGCAGAAAATAGAAAGAGAATGAAAAAGTCATTCCCTATGCCTCCGTCATAGGTTCTATAAAGTATGCTATGCTGTGTACCAGACCTATTGTATACCTTTCTCTGAGTTTGGCAAGGGAGTACAATTTTGATCTATGAGTAGATCACAGGACAGCGGTCAAGAATATCCTTAGTCAGGACTAAGAAAATATTTCTCGATAATGGAAGTGATAAAAGAGCTCATCATAAAAGTTACAACGATACAAGCTTTTACACCGATCCAGATGACTCCAAGTCTCAATCTAGATACATATTGAAAGTGGGAGCAATTAGCTAGAGTAGCTCCGTGCAGATCATTGTAGACATAGAATATTTGCAAAATACATACGGCTCAATGTGATGCACCTGCTGACTAAGCTTCTCTCACGAGCAAAACATAATCACACCTTAGTACTCTTTGGGTGTTAATCACATAGCGATGTGAACTGGATTATTGACTCTAGTAAAACCCTTTGGGTGTTGATCACATGACGATGTGAACTATTAGTATTAATCACATACAGATGTGTATATTGGTGTTAAATCACATGGTGATGTGAACTAGATTATTGACTCTAGTGCAAGTGGGAGACTGAAGGAAATGTGCCCTAGAGGCAATAATAAAGTTATTATTTATTTCCTTATTTCATGATAAATGTTTATTATTCATGCTAGAATTGTATTAACCGGAAACATAATACATGTGTGAATACATAGACAAACATAGTGTCACTAGTATGCCTCTACTAGACTAGCTCATTAATCAAAGATGGTTATGTTTCCTAACCATAGACATGTGTTGTCATTTGATTAACGGGATCACATCATTAGGAGAATGATGTGATTGACATGACCCATTCCGTTAGCCTAGAACTTGATCGTTTAGTATGTTGCTATTGCTTTCTTCATGACTTATACATGTTCCTATAACTATGAGATTATGCAACTCCCGTTTACCGGAGGAACACTTTGTGTGCTACCAAACGTCACAACATAACTGGGTGATTATAAAGGAGCTCTGCAGGTGTCTCCAAAGGTACATGTTGAGTTGGCGTATTTCGAGATTAGGTTTTGTCACTCCGATTGTCGGAGAGGTATCTCTGGGCCCTCTCGGTAATGCACATCACTATAAGCCTTGCAAGCAATGTGACTAATGAGTTAGTTGCGGGATGATGCATTACATAACGAGTAAAGAGAGTTGTCGGTAACGAGATTGAACTAGGTATTGGGATACCGACGATCAAATCTCGGGCAAGTAACATACCGATGACAAAGGGAACAACGTATGTTGTTATGCGGTTTGACCGATAAAGATCTTCGTAGAATATGTAGGAGCCAATATGAGCATCCAGGTTCCGCTATTGGTTATTGACCGAGAATAGTTCTAGGTCATGTCTACATAGTTCTCAAACCCGTAGGGTCCGCATGCTTAACGTTACGATGACAGTTTAATTATGAGTTTATAAGTTTTGATGTACGAAGGTTGTTCCGAGTCCGGATGTGATCACGACATGACCGTGGAGTCTCAAATGGTCGAGACATAAAGATTGATATATTGAAGCCTATATTTGGATATCGGAATGGTTCCGGTGAAATCGATTTTACCGAGCACCGGGGTTACGGAACCCTCCCGGGAGTTATTAGGCCTTCATGGGCCTAAGGGAGAAGAGTAGAGGAGGCAAGAGGTGGGCTGCGCCTCCCTCCCTAGTCCGAATAGGACAAGGAGAGGCGCCCCCCTTTCCTTCCCTCTTCCTCCTCCTTCCCCTTCTCCTTCTCCAACTAGGAAGAAGGAGTCCAACTCCGGCGAGTAGGACTCCCCTTGGCGCGCCCCTACTTGGCCGGCCGCCTCCCCTTGGCTCCTTTATATACGGGGGCAGGGGGCACCTCTATACACACAAGTTGATCTTTGTGATCGTTCCTTAGCCGTGTGCGGTGCCCCCCTCCACCATATTCCACCTCGGTCATATCGTTGTGGTGCTTAGGCGAAGCCTTGCGTCGGTAGAACATCATCATCGTCACCACGCCGTCGTGCTGACGGAACTCATCCCCGAAACCCTGCTGGATCGGAGTCCGGGGATCGTCATCGAGCTGAACGTGTGCTGAACTCGGAGGTGCCGTACGTTCGATGCTTGGATCGGTCGGATCGTGAAGACGTACGACTACATCAACCGCGTTTTCATAACGCTTCCGCTTACGGTCCACGAGGGTACGTGGACAACACTCTCCCCTCTCGTTGCTATGCATCACCATGATCTTGCGTGTGCGTAGGATTTTTTTTGAAATTACTACGTTCCCTGACAGAGGGTAGGGATCCGTTGTCTACTATGCGGGCTACCAAGGAGGCCATTGCACTCCTTCATCTTCCACGCAAGGATGCGCAAGTTCTGCCTGGATTTGGATGGCGCCCGCCTGACGAGGGCTTTGTCAAAATAAACACTGACGGCGGACTCAATTTTGAGATAGACCGGGGAGGGGCTGGGGGTGTTGCCCGGTCTCCCTCGGCCCTGCCTGGTGCGTGGTGCAAGCCTTACTCCGGGATCACAGATCCTCTGATCATGGAGGTCTCTCCTTACGTGATGGTGTTCGTTTTGTTACTCTCCGAAGTTTCTCCCATGTGGTAATGGAAGTAGACTGCTTGGAGTTGGTGTCACTATGGAATTCTCACCACAATTCTCGTTCTATTGTGGCCTACTTATTAGATGAGATAGGAGAGCTTAGTTCCTACTTTGATTCTTTTCATATTTGTCATGTTAGTAGATCAGCTAATCTGTGCGAAGCGCTTGTGCACTTGATGTAACTAATAGCCGGATAGATGAAACTCCAAGCTTCTTGGTGACAAGCCTATTGGCTGACTCATCCATGAATGCATATGGACGCCGAGCTCCACGGAGCCATTTACTTTTGTTTTCAGAAAAAAAAAATACTATTTCCACACCTCAAAGAAACTAAAAATATATAAACATAAGCATATGTTTGTAGTATGTACATGTGCAGAATTTCATGAACATATGAGAAAAGAAAAATACATAGATTAAAATAGGCTTTTTCTTTGTTGTATTTTGGCAAGATATTTTTTCCTTTTTGTGTAGCCTGCATAGCATTTGATTTTCGACAAAAGGAATATATTAATATTGCGGAGATATCAATTACACCCAGCCTCTGCAACAACGATATGTCGTAAAGATATTACGGATGCACACAGCCAAAAGACAAAAAGGAAGAAGAAAAATGAAATGAAAGATCACGCTATAGTGATCAATTCCTTGTAGATGCAGCACGAACCACAACCAAGACAACACCCGAAGTCCAAATTCTCCAAAAGCGACGACTCCAAGAATGAAACAGTGCACAAGCACCGTCATCACCTGATTATAGATCTTAGGTTTTCACCCTGAAGAAAATCCGCGCTCTCAAAATAATGCCTTCAACAAGGACATTGCCAGACACAACCAATTAAGGCCAGACCTTGGGTTTTCACCCTGAAAGCTAAGACTCTGTGCTCCGCATGTGTTGTCGCACCCACTTGTCGACGCCACTGCTACAAGTCATGAATCTCCAATCGAAATCATCATCGCCTCAAAGTCTCAAACCGCCATTATTAGGCCTTAGATCTTAGCCACCATGACGTTCTCCATCATTGTCTTCACCATGAAAATCAAAATATCGACATGTCCCATAACATCAACAGAAAATGAAGCTTCGCATCACACCCACCTAAAGCCACACGGGCTGAAATTGGGGCGCACACGACCGAATCCATTCCGATGCAGTAATCTATAAGTGTCAAGCACTCAATGAAGATTTCTAGCGGAGCATTCCGAAACTCGTCAATGGTCAGATCAAAGAGGGTCGACATCTCGCAGAACACCATCTTGAAGCAAGAAGAACCCTACAAAGCGGCAGATGGCGGACACGGCGGCCCATCCGGATCCATGACCTCCACCCTGCCCAGATATAGGCAGAAACGGAGCACCTCGGGCAACCAGCCCCCCAACCCATGGTTGGGCTAAGTGGCCGCCGACCCCCTGGCTGCAACCACCACCACCGGTCTAAAATCCCCGTCCCGATCCAGATCAACCACGGCATAGCATTTGATGATGGAACTTTACAAATAACTGAAAAACATGTATATGTATTTCCAGAAAAGAGTTGATATTTTTAAAACTTTTAAACATACATTGAATTTGTTTTGAGACGAACTCCCTAGAGCTCATCCTCTATAATGCCTCTCTCTTGAAAAAAGCTTGATGCAATATTTTTCAGATTATTATCCATACCACAACTACAACAATAAATGGCTCGCCTTGCACACCCTCTAGCCATGATTTGTGAGAAGGTGACATAGGGTATCAAAGCCAAGTCACAACCAAAGTGGACATCTCATAAATCACGACTTCGGGGTATTCAAGATCAACGTACCCTCCGCCGTAGTGTCTAAATGAATTTGACTAGTGGACAGTAGACCCCGGACGAACCTGGGAAGAAGTCGATTAGGAGACGCTGACATTTTACATACATTACATCATGTAGGCTCATGTTCCTGTCAGCGTCTAACATTACTCCGGTTGCACTTTGGGGATTCCATGAGCAACCCTGACGAACACCTCGAAGGATAGCACGAGGTAAGGGTGTCACCGCAATCATATAAGTTGTTTCACTTAGTTGTATTTTAGGAAACTCGCCACACTATGTATAATCAATTGAAGAAAATAAAAGTACTTTAATCTCCATCGCATTCATAACCATCGCGCTTTGTTGTCATCACCCCCCCTATGTATTAACGCGACACTCGCCACACTTGTTATTTTAACATCTCTCACATCAGATGGAGTTGTTTTCCCGCTTTTCCCCGAGGACGTCATCATGCTAATACTTGTAAGAAACCGCCCTCCACTATGGATGCCAGCATTATAGCGGTGGTGGTGTAGGCCTCACCCCGCAACCATCATAGGCAGCGCAAGGGAACCCCACTGCCAAAGCATGAAGGCCCTGTGTGCCGGTCTCTGAGCTGATGGGACAGTCGTGTGGCTCACCCACAATAATCAAATGTGATATTGTTGCTCAGAGCACAAAGGGCCCACCCACAACCTCACATCAGCAACACATGCAACATGTATGGAGCTAGTGGGGCTAAAATTAGGGAGAAAATGAAGCTTTAGATGGTACATATTTGAATAGTTCCATGAATCGTGTGAACATTTTATATGTGATGAATATTTCTTCGTAGTAGAAATAATGTTAAAATAACAAGCGAGACATATTTTTGTTAAATGGGACGTATAAACACTATTTTTATAAGATTTAGAAGCATGGAGTGTAAATACAATTTTTTTAACCTTTTGGATTTCATATAAAGCATGGGAAAAACAGAAAATAATAGATGGCCTAGTAATGGCCGCAACAAATCCAGCTAGTCAACGGCGTGGTGCTCTCGAAAAATCTTCTCCCTGCCTCTGCCTAGCTCTTCTCGCTCCCGCTCGTCTCCGCCGCGGCCGCGGCCGGCGCCCGGCCGTCCGCACACGACGCACCGCCCCGCCCAGCCCCGCCCTCCGCTCCCACTGTTCGGTCGGCCCAAGATCCTCATCCGAACTTAAGGTAGACGCTAAGAATTTCACCCTGTTTAAGAGTAGATCCGATTCAGGGGTTGCGGTATCGTGCCAGCTGCTAGTCTAACTCCACATCTTCAATTAGCACTTGTTTGCTTGTGTTTCCGATAGATGCATGTGAAATTCCTGGAGAATAGCCTGGTAGTTTTTGATGCCTCATTAGCTGATTGATTTATTTTGAAGGCAATAATAGTAGTTTAAGAAAATAGCAGTAATTGAATTGTCATTCCTGGTTCTTAATGTTTAGTCCAACTTGGGGAAGTACTTATATAGAAAAAATATTGTTCTCAAAAGGATTTGAGGAGTTTGTCTGTCACCTTTGCTCACCAGTGGTTCTGCAGATTAACTTCACTGTCTGTCCACACCACTGGGTTGGGTTAGTTTCTCTGCACTCCGAGTATCTTCTAAGACGAATGCAGAAAGGGGAACAGCTAGTGCCTCGGCGATGGTGAACTAGCACATAAAGCTTATCTGGATTTTGGAGCATACAACCATGTTCCGTTTATTTAATGTAGTGTTTTCCTTTTGAACTGTTAGAATGTTTTGGTTCAAGTTCTACACATGCTAGACTAGACGCATGTTTTTGTAAGGAACTAAAATGTATGCATGCTACATATAAGAAGGAAGATGGAACTGAGACCTTTTTTCAGATTTATATATGAAGGGAAATTAATTATCTGTAGATTTACCTCAGTTAACCTTAAATGTTCTTTTAACAGTTAGCAAAATCTTGATGTTATTATGTATATACTTCTCTCTTTTGTAGTTGTTACATTTAATTGTTTGCCCATCTCTTTATTAACAGAAAAAATGGGCTCAAGAGTTTTTGCTTTGTTCATCACTGGCGTTGTCCTTTTGGGCAGTAGAATCTTGGCCTTGGACCACACTGGTATGTGGCCGTTTAACCTCGATCTTGCATTCCTTCATCCAGTCGTAAGCAAGCAATACAAGATTTATTTTATAACTGCTGTTTTGTTTTCCTGAGTAGATTTTTCTTTCTATTATGGTAATATGAGATTATATACTGAAGGTACCACAAAAATTCGTGACTAGAAGTCCCGGATCGATATTTTCGTAAAATAATGCACATGTTGATGCTAAGTTAGGCTTTGTTTGGGATGCAAGGATTATGTTATCCTCCATGGATATTTGATGTCCAGCCAGAAGTAGGAACTCAAATTATCACTATATTCATTTAGTTGCGAACTGGTCTGGACCCAAGTCTAGTGGAAGTACCTTATGCTGCCAGGCTTGAAAATTAATTTGGAAACCATCCACTTCTCAGGAAGGAGAATGGAAGGTATAAGGTTTTATATATGTTTATTTGTTGTGTGCACACATGTGGTCGTATTTGGCCATAGGCCCTCTGAATGTGAGGGCCATCCCACTTATTCAAGTTGAATGAGGAGGGATCTCCATTCATAAACTAATCCATGCCTATTTTTTTCCCTGACCCCTCTAATTTCTGTATATCCACTCATGGACTCACCAACAGACAATTGCCACTGATTACTACTTCAAATACTTTTATATGTTCCAATCTTGTTAATTATGTCAGGATAAAGTCAGGCTCATAGCATGTTGATGATTACTGATAATCTTCTACACACCGGAGACCTACTTAACCGAGAACTTTGTGTCACTGGTTCTTACGGTTAGGGTGTAGATCGCATGACCTTGTTACATACTCCCTCTGTAAAGAAATATAAGAGCGTTTAGATCGCTAAAGTAGTGATCTAAACGCTCTTATATTTCTTTGCGGAGGGAATACTACTGTTTTCAGAATTTTGTTTGTTTGCTTGTTGTCTATGTTTTCAAATATTTTTTGAATTTTGTTTTCAAATATTTGGATATTCATCCTTGTTTTAATCAGTTTTTATGCCTTATTTATTTGATTTTGTTGTAGTTGTTGAAAAGAGATTAAATGAGAACACGGTATCACTTACAACAAAGGGAAGTCCACAACTATGCCAACTTTGTGAGCAGTTTGCCACAGAAACCCTCTTCTATTTGAAGGAGAATGAGACCCGGACCGAAATTATAGATACTCTTCACCAAGCTTGTTTGAAATTTCATTCACTTAAGTTAGAGGTATTTTTTTTACTTAAAAATAAAATCAAATGCTCTCTTTCTTAAATAGTTGTACCTATGTTCTAAATCGAGCATTTCATATGTCAATGTGCTCTTGATTTTTACATGGCAGTGTACAAAGTTGGTTGATTATTATGCAGCACTGTTCTTCGCACAAATTGATTCTCTAAGCCCTGAAGAATTTTGCGTATCAGCAAGTCTTTGTGAGGAAGTCACATACATTCGCCTCCCAGGACATGAACATGCTTGCACCCTTTGCCATGAGGTTGTTGATGAGATTCGTACTGGTCTTGAAGACCCTGAGATGGAGGTATTCTTTATGCGATTTCTTCCTTCTGAATTATTATGTTCGTTCCTATGTTCTTCGCGGCTGATTTAATTTGTTATGCTCTGAAACTCCTTCATTACATTTGGTGTATAAGTATACGTCAAAATCTAGTTCTCAAGAGCTTATTAGCCTTTTCTCTATCTTTCTTATGTTAGGAGAGGATATAGCAATGAATAACTTTCTCAACCCTTGTCATTCTTCTCTTCATTTCTCTGCTATTCACCATGTTGATACTGTAGTTTATCTCACTAGGATGGAGCTTTTTGCTCTATACTACGAAAACTACTAGTCAGTCCATAACTCCATATTGAGATTGTTTGTACAAGCAGAAACCAGGGAAAGATTCATCGTTTATCTATAGTTGCCTATCCTGTCGAACACCCCAAGTAGGTTGTTTGTCCAGGTTATCTTCAGTTTGGAATTCAGACATCAAGTAGAGCCAACAACCACCAATGTAATGCCGAAATGTTATGAACATGGTAGGGAGTGGCCAATTGCATGTTATTCACTGATCAATTTCCTACGTGGCATATCATGGAAGATTAACTAGTGTAGTTGTAAGGAGTGGTGGGTTGGGTTGTGAGTAGGTGGTTATGGTTTCAAATGCTGACTTGCAACCTATCAGCTGGGAACTGCCAATGCTGGCAAGGCTGGTCTGATACGGAACCGGTGATGGCAAGGGTGGTCCGTATCTGATTCCTAATCTAGTTGAGACTCGCGAATGGGAGTCTTGGTCGAGCTCTACGTTCATGTTCCGATTCTCCCTGGTTTAAAAGCGTCCTATCAGCTGGGAACTGCCAGTGCTGGATTAGGTGCATTTTTGGCTTTTATGCACCCAGATGCCTCTATCTACTTAATAGCTTTTGTGTGGTACTCCCTCTGTAAAGAAATATAAGAGCATTTAGATCACTAAAGTAGTGATCTAAACGCTCTTGTATTTCTTTACGGAGGGAGTAGAAGTGAGTGACTAGCCAAAAGAGGAAACTTAAACCTGCCATTGATCTGGTCTTGACAGCTCAAGATAATCGAGATACTTCTGAAAGGATGCAACAACACAGAGAGTTTCGTACAGAAGGTAAGCATCTAAATATATCTTTTATTGAAGTATAGTGTATCTATTTTCAGTAGTATCATTCTTAATCCTACTATATTGTAATTCAGTGCAAGAAGATGATAATCCAAAACACACCAGTCATACTAGAAGATATCAAGAAGTTTCTCAAGAAGAGAGATTTCTGTGATTCTATCCGTGTCTGTGGAGGCAAGATTGTTGCCCCTCGCCTGTCTACCGCGTGAGCTCTTTTTCTCTCCTGAACACGCATGACGATTGCGTGTCATTTAATGAAGAACACGCGTGAGGACTGGGCTCGCCGGCCTCTCGCAGTGATGTTTACAAGAGAAATTGGTGCTGTACGTGTAAGAAAGAAAAGATCTTCCTGAATATTTCCGAGCAGTGTATATATTACAGTACAGCATTGGCTGTGTACCTGTAGAGAAGTGAAATGAAATTTCGACTGGGAAGCATGCACGCCCTCCATGATAGTTGGTCCTACCTGCATGATTGTTCATGGAATGGAACACGAGCAAAATGTATGCTTAAAGTGTACAGTATGTCTGTATGTAAACAAGTTCTTAATTATGTGCAAGTGGACTTTTATTTATGATGCAGATTTGGCCCTGTATTGACTATGCATTCGTCATGGAGAGTTTTGCAACTTTGATCAGAGTCAGGCCCGCTTGATCCAAGATTATGTATAATGCAGGCCCGGACGATGTTCGATTCAGCGTTGAAGTGCACCACGATAGATTTATCCGTGGGTTGGTTCAACTGGGACCTATTTGGATGAATCTGCTGACACTTTTGAGGACTGTGATAGGGGTACTTTCTATTCTATGTTTTTTTTTTCAGATTCTTTCTGTTGTGCTCTGATTGCTAAGATGTTGATAGATGTAGGAAGTCAAATAGTGGTGGCTTAATGGATATCCCCCTGGAGTTGCATGCTTCCGCAATGGTAGGTGAAACAGAGAAGATACAAAAAAAACACTGCTTGCTTATGGAGACCATATAAATCTGCCTGAAAAACAGATGAAGGACCGTGAACAAATTCTCAAGATGAATAACAAGATTGGTGATGACACTGGGAAAAGCTAGAAGCTTGGTTTGCGAAGAAAGGTAGATTAATAAGGTTGCATCATCACGAAGATGATTCGAGGTGTACGTTCGTGTTTGATCCGATGTTCCAAAGTTCTGACGGGTTATATCATCGTGAGAACGACTCGATTCGAGATTTTTTTTCAAAACTGTGTTCTTTTTTGTAGCAATTTCGGAAACTATAGGACGTAATGCAAAAAAACCAAAAGTAGTAGCCCGTCGGCCATCTTTAGGCCGAAGTACAACTTTTCGGCCATAGTTAGGCCGAAGTCTAACTTTTCGGCCATCACTAGGCCGAAGTAGTACTTTTCGGCCACACTTAGGCCGAAAAGTGTCTTTTCGGCCAACTCTAGGCCGAAATACACTTTTCGGTCAAGCTTGGGCGAAAACTCACTTTTGGTCAACCAGAGGTGAAGTTGCATGGCCCATGCTGAAATGTATTTTGTCTCCACCCGCTTCCGCCCACCCCTTCCCGCCACCCGCTTTCGCCAACGCCTTCCCGCTTTATGTTCCCGCCACCCGCTTCCGCCAACCCTTCCCGCCTTATGTTCCCGCCACTGCTTTCCGCCGACCCTTCCCGCCTTTATTTTCTCGCCAATCCTTCCTCGCTTTATTTTCTCGCCATTCCTTCCCGCCAACACTTTCCCGCCATACCGCAGCTTATTCTTTCCGCCATTATCTCCTCTCAGATCTATAAAACCCCTTCAAAGCGAAGGTGGATAAGCATTCGGTGTAGTGTAGTCGAGATGTCCCATTATCCATTCGATCGTAGTTTTCACCCTGGGATGAGCAGGACTCTTCTGAGTCTAGTTACCGATTTCAGGATGGACAATAGGATAGTTCACTGGTAGAAAAAAGGCCTTTAGTCGCGGTTGTGCAACCGCGACTAACTATGCGCGACTAAAGACCACTTTAGTCGCGCCTCATTTAATCATGATTAAAGGCTTTAGTCCGGTTCTCGTGGCTAACCGACTAAAGGCCTCCTCCGAGTTTAAATTTTTTACTTAATTTTTCATTTTTTTATTTTCACATTTCAATTATTTTAACCTCTAATCTCTAATCACCACCCTCATCACTTGCTCAATTTATCCTCTAATCTCTAATCACCCTCATAATTCCAAATCATCTAACTTCCCGAACGGTCACCCATCCTCCCACTCCCCAAACTGAGCACGCTTAACTTCCGGTTCTATTCTCCTCGCTTCCAAGTCTGCACTTGTTGTTTTCCGACAATAGTAGGATGTCAATTCTATTAACCCTCGGTATTTAGCTTGAGCATGAAGTGACACATTTCACTGTTTGAGTTTGAAACTATTGTTTTAAAAACAATAATTATTTAGTAACACTAATATTTCTGGAATAATTAGTTTGACCATTTTTTGACCACAGTTTGACCAGATTTGACCAAAATTTAAAAAAACTGAAATAATTATTTAGTAACACTAATATTCTAGAATAATTAGTTTGACCATTGTTTGACCACAGTTTGACCACAATTTGAAATTTTTTGAATTTTTTTGCCTCTCCAGAACTTAAAAGCCCCGTATCTTTTTTTCTGTTAGGTTTTTGGGGATTCTAAAAATGTTTAACAAGGTTCCCCCCGTTAAATTCGGATGTAACTTTTCGAGTAGATGATTTTTCATATAAAAAACTTTTTCATCCGAGTTCGTATGCAAAAGTTATGCCAATTTTAAGAATTTCCAGAGAGATTTTGCAAATAAAGTCGAAATTCATATTTGTTAATTTTCCCAACAACTAGACCACATATCACATGGAAAACTTATTTTATTTTATTTTATTGACATTTCCATAATTTTCTTTTGTTTTTTCTAAAACTGAAAAGGCGATCCGGGGGTAGAGTTTGAAAATCCCTTTAGTCGCGGTTGGCGCACCAACCGACTAAAGGTCTAACCAACCGCGACTAAAGGTTCGGCCTTTAGTCATGCGTTGCTGAACTAACCGACTAAAGGTCTAACCTTTAATCCCGGTTGGCACGCCAATCATGATCTAAAGGCCTTGGGCGACTGAGGACCTTTAGTCGCGGTTGTCTCCGCCAACCGCGACTAAAGCCCCTCACGTGCCACCGCCACCGAGCGCCTGGGCCCAGCCTTTGGTCGCGGTTCACCTCCAGAACCGCGACTAAAGGTCCCATTGGTCGCGGTTCCTACAGCTTCGCGACTTATGGGGCTGGACGGAAAGCCTGTTTTTCCACCAGTGGTTCCATGGGACGAACTCACCGGTAGTGACACCATAATGAATGAGTTGGCTCACCAATTACGTAGGTCTGGGTGGCCTGAAGGACCTATGAGGAGGTACGCCAAGAACTTCTTAGGTTGCATGAAAGGTGGAAGAAGGTAGTGGAGCCAAGAGTGAAACTTTCGTAAAGACTGCACAAAGAATACATTTTTATGGACTGAGGAGAGCGAGGACGATGAAGATATCTTTATGTCGCCGCTTCCGGGTTCTGCATCATCGAAGGGCAAGAGTTCTGTATCGTCCAATGGCAAGAGTTCTGCATCCTCGAAAGGTAAGAGTTACGCATCCAAAGAAGGGCAAGAGTTACGCATCAACGGAGGGCAAGAGGACCGCATCGTCCAAGGGCAAGAGGGCTGCATCAACGGAGGATGACGATGATGACTTCATGTAGTATGTAAGATGTATTCCATTTGTACCGTTTCATTCAGATGTATTTGCATTATTAGTTTGTATTGTATTATTGTAGGGCATTATGTTCTATCTGAATTTCATTTTGTAGTATGTAAGATGTATCTTAATTATCGGTTGTAGTCTATTTGGAAATGTAACTGGAATAAGAATGTGAATTAATAATAATATGTCTCTCGCATACATAAAACAATATATGTCTCCGATTAGATAGAAGGAAGTGCGATAATAACACATACATGAAGCATGTCTCATACATAAATACTTGACACACAATCGCGAATAGTCTAAACTAACATAGATAATGAGTCATACATAGATAGATAAGCATATCATCATGGGGACGACGACGAGTCTGGGTCTTCCTCGGGCGAGGACCGGAAGGCGATAAGCGCTGAGGCGGTGGACGAGGCTCGCGATAACCACGACCATAGTTAACCTCGTCTCTCACGGTCTGTGTCTCTGTGGTCCGGTGGTGGTGGTGGAGTGTGAAACACTTGTCTGCGAGAAGCCATAAATGTTTGTAGCTTGGTCATCATACTCATGGTCGCCCTCAAAGTAATCAGCATCACCACTAAGGATCGGTGACTGCTCTGAATGCATGAACGGTTGCGACTGGTTGCCGCCTGCAGTAAAGTAAAACATGTAAAATTGATACAAATGAATGAATTTTCAGAATCCAGTTCCTCCACCAATCCATCCTCGTCCTCTTCCTCCATCACCCTCTGCATTTCATCCCCTTCCTCATCCCCATCAGCAAAACCAGAACCAGCTAGTATTATCGACTGGCTGCTCTGCCCAGTATCAGGACCACAAACATTGTGTGGCACATACTCCGACTCTTTCTCGGGTTGGCTAGCATACACATCTTGTGGCTGTGACCCGGATAAAACAATCTCGGTCGCCACTTCACTGCCCTGACCGGTTTCATACCCCCTGTGGAGTTGTACGGCATTCTCCTCCTTCGGCACAGGTTGCACAAGTACATATGGGTGGATTTTTCGGTCTCGGCAGCGTCTTAACAGGGATAACCAATGTTGGCTCCTATCTACCGGCATCAACTCCCACTTCACATTTTTACAAGATTTGGTCCACAATGCGTGAATACTGACAGAACATACTTCAGGATCCAGCCCGAAACTAGTTGTCAACCAGTACTTCAATTGTCTAATGTCCAGTCTGTCCGGGTCTGCTAGTGTCATGACGCCATTTTTAAACTCGCTAAGATCAACTCCCAACTCATTATATCGAACGTTACCGGCGCCGTAATAAACAGTCAAATTTACTGATTCAGACATTTTCACCTGTCAGACATTACCATCTCCTCATTAATCACAATGAACACTAATATTACCCGCTACACTAACTATACGCTAAAATGCCACCACAAACATATTAACACTAACTAATAAACTATACAATTTAGAGAAAATTTGTGACACCATGGCTATACCTTCGAAGCAAGCGTCTCTTCCGGTCAGCGGCACCGGCCACCGGACAACGGCAGCGCCGCCCACTCGACAACCGGAGGTTCAACTCCGTCACCCCTGTTGCTGCTCCTCCTCACCGCCTCCTCCTCCACAGGTGCTGCTCCTCCTCACCACCACCTCCTTCCCAACCGGACCTCCTCCACCCCACCATGGCTCCTCCCCCAAGCGCACAAAAAACTATCCCATAACAAAAAAAAACACCGTAGGCCGGTGGAGAATGCTATGATCTATCTATTCTGTGCCTTGGTTGTGTAAATGAGTGCAAATTGGAGGAGATCAGGGAGGAGACCGGAGCTCTACAGAGAAGAACGAGAGGAACAAGAAAGAACAGAGGCGAAGCGGCGGAAGAGGAAGGCGACGACGGAGCCTTATCCGCACCTTTTCGGTCTAGGCCTGGCCGAAAAGCTTTTCGGCTGCGGGCTGGCCGAAAAAGGCCCGTTTCGGTCTAGGCCTGGCCGAAGCTACTATTTTCGGCCCAGCCCAACCCGACGAGACAACTTCGGCCTACAGATGGACGAAAACCACTTTTCGGCCAAGCTCTGGCCGAAAACTACCACTTCGGCCACCACGTGACCGACAGGGTGATATTTTTAATATATTGGCAATGGGTACTATAGTTTCCGAATTAGCTATAAAAAAGGTGATAGTTTTGAAAAAAAATCTCGATTCGATGTGGCCGCTGCTGCATCGTTCTTGGATGAGAAATGCATGTCTGCTCACCCACTTCATCGTACAAAATAAATTTTATTATATACTCCCTCCGTTCCTAAATAATTATCTTTCTAGCCATCTCAAATGAACTACAACATACGGATGTATGTAGACATTTTGCTCCGTATGTAGTCACTTGTTGAAATCTCTAGAAAGACAATTATTTAGAAAGACAATTATTTAGGAACAGAGGGAGTATTATACAAAAGAGAAGTCTGACGAACCGTCAGACATCCATACGATACGGACCCAAGACACTGCGCAGCAGAGTTTACAACAAGATGTGCGTCCGGAAATCGTGAAACTGGAACGCAAAATGTGTATCAAGAGATGGAAACGAAAGCAAATTAAGCGCGGGCACATGTATCTAGTGACCCCTGGTGATCTTCTCGGTGGTGGTGTCCTTGGTGGTTTTGGTGTTGTTGTCGCCGCCCATGCCCAGCGTGTTGGCCACGGCGTCCTTGGCGCCCACCACGGCGTTCACAACCGTCTCGCCGGCCTGCTGGAGGACGCTGCCGGTCTTGTCCTTGCCGGCCACGGCGGACTCCTTGGCGTACTGCGCCGCGTCGTATGTCCTGTCCTGCGTGTACTGCGCCGTCTCCGCCGCCTTCTGCCTTGCCGCCTCGGCGGTCTCCGTGGCCTTCTGCTTGGCCATCTCTGTCTTCTCGCCGAGGAAGCTGCCGGTCTGGTCCTTGCTCTCGACGGTGCGGTCCTTGGCGGCCTGCGCGGTCTCGGAGGCCTTGTCCTTGGCTGTCTGCGCCGTCCCGGCAGCCTTGTCCTTGGCCGCCTGCGCCGTCTGGGACGCCTTGTCCGTGGCCTCGCCGGCCTTGTGCTTGGTGGCCTCCGTGGCGCCCTGCCCCTGTCCGGATGAGTGGCCCGCCAGAGCCGCCACCCGGTCTTTGGCCTCGTAGGCCTTGTCCTCGGCCGCGCCCATCACCTGCCCGGCCTTCTCCTGCAATGCAAACAGCACGGTCACATTCCATCTCAGACACGGCGCTTGGGCTCGTCGGAGACCGTCGACAGAAGTACGTACCTGGGTGTGGCCCTTGGCCTTGCCGGCGCGGAAGCTGGCCTGGTCCTGGTTGGATGCCATCTCTCACGTAGGAAGGAGTAGTGCTAAACTGGCTCAAACAAACTGACAGGAGCGGATCAGCAGTTGGAAAACAAGATAATCTTTAGTATCACTTCGGCTGTTGCTCAACTTGGTTTCGATCGGCTGTGTCTGACTGGCCTAGAGCGAAGCGGGGGCCGTTTATATAGGCTGCAGCTACGGGACACGTCGCGCGCCGGAGCACGTCGATGCCCGCCACGTAGAGAGGACAGCGCTGTGACACCTCTGTACCTTCGCGAAGCTCGATCGATCACCCATATCACGAGCTAGCTGCTGATTCGATACAGCACATGCGGATGCCTCGTGCCCAAGGCCAAGTAGGAGTCTTCTGTCTTATCAACGTGTCCCAGCCTCATTGCATCTCTATTCTCCAGTTCGATAGAAAATTATGCGCACATGCCATGCTTACATTACCACAAGTGGAAGCTATCCCACTCATTTTTAAGTTAGACATGGAGGAGCGGGCGCCGGGTGGCGGATTACTGTACGATGGCAAAGGTGCTGGTGCACGTCGGAGAAGGCACAGGCGCGGCAGATGTGGCTGCGGTCGGGTTGCAGGCGGGGCGGGTTGCGGCTGCCCGCCAAACACCGAAGCGGGACGCTGCGTTTTTAGCGGTCACTGCGGGCAGCCCGCCTCACGCCGCTTCACTTTTGGCGGACAACACGGCAGCCCGCATGAGGCCGCCAAAATCCTGCCAGGCAGCCGAACGAGACCACGGGCGAACGAACATCTCCACCGTGGTTTGCCGCGCCGGCGAACATCTCCTCATTGATGTTGCCGACATTGCGCCCGAGGAACCTTTTGGTGTCGACATCCTGATGACGTGCTGCAAAGTCCACCTTCCTCCCAGCCGCGGCCTTCTCCTCGCCGTGAGCGGCATTGCCATCGACAGCCACTTGGCCAACTTCACGCCGCGGTCACCGTTGCCACCACCGACAGCGTCCTTCGGACTCACTGCTGCGGTGATCGCGTCCTTGGCCTTCTTCCTGTGGCCGAAGTGCACGTGCCCGCCGAGCGTCTGGTGGCTGCCGAAGCATCTCCCGCACGTGCATGTTGCACAGGAAGCGCCTGGGAGCTCCGGTTGCCGCCGCCGCCGTCGTCTTCTACTCTGCCGTCACGCCCCTAGCGCCATCGCCGTTAAGAAGTTCGCCAAGCATGCCTGGCCTGACCCCAAGCAGCTCGCGGTAGAAGGGAGTGTTGGAATGGCCCTTCGGGTCCTACTCTCACGCGCACGCTCTACAACTAACCACGACCGCATGCGGTGCATGCCGTCCTAGCATGTAGGCACTACCTAGCTGGTTTGCTAGTCAGTTAGAGCACTCCTCGTGAATTCATGTAACCTGTATATATGAGCTATGAAGTGAATACAAAGAGCGTGTTCGACCCAATCTTGTCTCTACTTTCCTCTACAGGGAGAAGACGCGAAGAACTCGTGGTTTGGTGTACGGCTGAATTGCGTGCATGGCGTATGGCTAAATCGCGGGACATGCGGGACTCCCGTTGGACAAAGCGGTCAGACCGCTTAATCCTGCTATAAACGACGCGGTCAGTCCAGCGGGGCGTTTTGCGGGCCTAATTGCGGGGCGGCGTAGCGGCCTGACGGGATGTCCCGCGCCGCTTGCATCCTTAGGCTGCGGAGACCACCATGAAGACCGCAATTGAAGCCAGGAAATAAGATTTCCTGGGGAAATCGATAAAGCAAATCTCGAGGCGCAACTATTTCACAAACTAAATAATAGGCGAAACAAATTCACCTAACTAACCCTTTTGTGTAGCGCCCGACATGACAGGTCGGCGCTGCACGGCACCAAGTAGCCGTCAGGCCGACAGGCGCGCTACGCATCTAGCCAGCGTGGCACCCCGGGCCATACTCTTGGTTCTGCAGCGTCTAGGTGAAAAGAGCCACACCACCTTATATTAAAACCGTTATAACTTTTAATCCGTACATCCGATGAAAACGTGCCTTATATGAATATTGTGCACTTTCCTGTGTTCTACATAATGGTGTCATTTTCATCTATGTTAGGATCAATCTGCTTGATGAAAACTCTGTTGCAGAAGTGCATGTAATATAACTGACATAATCTGTTAAAACTTACAAAATTGGAATGATGAGAGCCATTGACCTATAGCTCTTATGCATTTGCATCCTACATGAGTTTTGCACTACATAATGTGTACTTTCACGCCATGCCTATGGTTTCCATGTGTTAACCATCTTTAACAAGTTCATTTCTTGCATCTAAGTGACTAACATGATATAAATGAACTTCGGTACAGAAAGTTGCATTTTGTAAGATCCATAGTAATTAATCCTGACATCATATGAATATGATCTAATTATGTAAGTTGGAAAATTTTATGTCTACTTTAAGTCCATGTCATTTTCATACCCACTAAATATCCGCATCACTATGTTTTGAGACATAAAGTACTTAAGGCAATGTTCTGCCAGATTGACACGTTAATTTCACCAAGTCCCTCGATGTCAACAAAACTTTGCATTTTGTATGTAAGTGTCGAACCCACAGGGAGCAGAAAGGAAGCCACCACAAACCCCGCAACTACACCATCACTTAACGCAGCCACGTACACACACAATCCGGAGTCTGAAAATAGTCTACTCTGTCGGTTGCTAGGGAAACTAGATAAAAGGGGTATTTAACTAAATTATTGACAAGAAGATAAAAACAGGAAATAAATGACACTAAGTTAGTAAGGA
Source organism: Aegilops speltoides (assembly GCA_021437245.1). Taxonomy (NCBI): domain Eukaryota; kingdom Viridiplantae; phylum Streptophyta; class Magnoliopsida; order Poales; family Poaceae; genus Aegilops; species Aegilops speltoides. Next base: position 426,886,132 of record CM038141.1, on the reverse strand, counting down.
TCGTGCTTGAGTAGTAAAGTGTTCTCTAGGGTTCCGGAATCACCACCATTGAGATGAATTATTGTATCCTTTATTCACTCTTCATGCACATAAGTATGCGGAGCCGGGTACAGAACATGTTCTACTCTAACGTAGACTTGTCACATATACCACTATCGCAACGTCTCCAAACAGGTTACCGCTACGATAATTGAGGATTTTCCTGTGGACGCAACTTCTTGAAGGGTTCTCCATTAATCCCCTCTGCAACAAGAAGGAATCGAGGCTTTTACTGTCACCTCGAATTACCTCATATCCCCAACCCTCACAATGACAGTAATATACTCCATGACAACAAGGCAAAATATGTGAGTGAGCGCTCCTCTCAACATTTGCGAAGGCTACTAACTCGAATCATAAATAGAAGATATTGGATCGCATCAAGTATTATATAGGGTTCAACCATATTCCCAAAAATTTGTACAACTACTCAAACATAAACATGAAGGTTAGGGACAAGTTACAAGCAGGTGAAGGCAGAAGGCATGATGGTGTTGGTGGAGATGGTGGCGCGGTGGTGATGGTAGCCGTGCCGGTGGCGATGACGACGTGTGCGGCGCTGGTGAAGGCGTCGGCGCGATGGCACCACACGGAAGGCGTGGTGGTGCTGGTGGAGACGGCGGCGCGGAGCCTCCTTCTCTTCCCTTGATGTCGCCGTCCCTCCTTCTATGGTGGCGGAGCAGCAATGGAGATTGGTCTTGGATGTTGACGATGAATGAGATGAGATGGAGACAACTAGGGTATGGAGGTGCATATATATGACATGTCCTCGGTCTCCTCCCTTGATGAGATGCATCCAAGGGCTCTAGATAAGCCTTATCCTCTCCCAACCCCTTCCTTAGACTGATTTGATTCTGCTAAAATTGTTGACTGCATGTTTGCTTGTACTGCATAATTAATTTTTTTACATTAGTTGGTATCGAATTGCTTGTGCCGAATTTCGTCCTGCCTTTTCTTGTATAGATTGACAACTCACAGATGGACAACACTGGATTTCTGGGCTTCTTGAAAGTTAAAATAGGGCCGCTGAAAAAAAAACTGTTAAACGGTAGTTGTAAGATACTCCCTCCGTTCCAAAATAGATGATCCAACTTTGTACTAAAGTTACGACAAAATTGAGTCATATATTTTGGAACGGAAGGAGTACTGTGAAAATATAGGAGGGGGAATATAGACGTTCTGAATATACATGTTCCACTAAAAAAACTGGGAACCTCTATAAAAGAATCATTTTAGATGATGTTCTATATGAAGATAAAGAGGACCAAGTATGGATGAGCCACTGGAGATGCTCTTACATGGTTGATCTGGTTAGCACAACATTATACTATATCAGGTCGCATTCTACCTATATACCAAATAATACTTCCTCTATCCTGAATTACTTATCATAGAAATGGATGTATCTAGACGTATTTTTAGTTCTAGATACATTCATTCCGATCCATTTCTGTGACAAATAATTCAGGCCGGAGGGAGTACTGTAGAAGCTAAACTTGCAAACTTATACCGTGTTTCAGCGCAAACTTGGATGGAAAATCAAAGGGGTTTGTTTACACAAGGGGACCTATACTAATAACTAAACCATGATTCAACGCCATCAAAAGAAAGCCACCAGAACAAGTGCATAGACTAGGCACTCGCAAAATCGTGTCACGAACTGATGTCATCCAACATCTGATCTATGGTTATCTCAATGGGTGATGAGAATCCTAGAGTGAGTGCCTGGTTTAATAGATTCCTTTGTGCTTCATTGACTTGACATATGCATCGGGCACCCTTGCAGTTTGTGTATCGGCATTGTTCATGGAAGTGAATTCTCTTCAAACAGACGGCACGGTGCCTGATGAGCCTGATGTATTGCATCACCTGCCTGTTTTTACCAAGTCCATATCCGCTCATCTCCAGCAGACTCAAGTTGTACTGTTCAAATTTAGGTCTCGGAGGGGCCCATAGCGGCGAAGGAAGACAGAGTTAGCTTCATGCAAAAAAACATACTCAGAAAGACAGAAACACAGCTTCGCCATAATAAATGTGGCATCTAAGAATAAGAATGCACGCATGTACTCAAGTGTGTAACTTTTGGCTATTCATCAACACTAAAATACCTTTTAAATTCTTAGGTGAATATTGTTAGATTTATCAAGAACATGCTTTCATAATATACATAAAATTTACTAGCCAATTTTTCATTCCATTTATATATAAAGTAGATATCGTGTGATTTGTATGTTGGGGATACTTTTGCGGGTGTCCAAAATTTTAGAGAAGAGAAGATAGTACCACGTACCTCCATAGAGAGCTTGTTGAGGAGAGGCGCGGCTTCTAGGACAAAAATAGTCCATGCCATTCCAAACATACCCAAACGTCCAAGATAAATATCTCTCAGGTTACTGAATGCGGGTGAGAGTTGTCTTGGATTTTCGTAGTAGTAAGACAGATGTATGATCGAGAGTTTGATGTCATGAAGACAAGGAACATAGACAAACCGCAGGGTGGGAAAGTCCATATTATCGAGGTCACAAAGAAGCCGCTCAAGTTTTGGAACCCTGATCAGGTCGACTGTGTGGTAGAAGCAAGCACGGATTTCCAGAGCAAGAAGTGAAGAGTCGGGAGCGTCTACCGATAGGATCGAGTCGGTGCCAGAGCCACAGTGGGTCAAGGAAAGGAGCTGGAGTCGGCTGCAGGTGTGGAGGAGGGCCAGGAAGTCTGAGGCAGTGAATCGTAGATTCTGCAGGGTGAGGCTGGTTACCCAGCTGAAAACCACGGGACAAGGAAAATATTCTGTAGAGCATAGGCTTTGGGACACCCCATTATCTAGCCACTCATTTTTGCATCGCGATTCGTGCGAGTACATTTGTCTTTTTTGTTTCTCCCATATAAAACAACATATGAACTTCAAACTTGGCAGCTCAACAAAACATTCTTACTAGAATGTGGGAAAAAACTTTCAAATTTTTTCGTGCAATATAAATACTAAAAAGTACATTTTTTAATACAAAAAATCTAATTTCGTATATATATGTTTGACAAAAAAATCTGAAAGTTTTTTCTCACATTCTAGTTAGAACGTCTTGGTGTTTTGCAAAGTTTGAAGTTCATAAGTTGTTTTATTTTAAAGAAACAAAAAAGAGAAAATCTGATGTACAAAGTTAGTTGTCTAGCACGGATCTCAAAGCAGTGTTGAAGAGTAAGGATAAGGGGTGTCCAGAAACCCGAGCTCTAAAAATCCACGGGACAAGCACCAACGAATGACATGAAGCGTCGTCCGAGTAGAGCACGCTGCTCGTAGTTGACCATGGCGGCAGGCAGCTCCGTCCGGATGGTGAACTCGAGACGCTCGGGGTGTGTGCCGCTGCTCTTGAGAACGGCGTCGCCGATGGTGAGCAGGTAAGGGTCGATCAGGTAGAAGGCGAGGCACAAGCTCTTGATGCTCCGTTCTCCGGCCAGAAACCACCTCGCCGAATCAGTGTAGCTCTGCATTATACAGTCCACCGTGTGATGGGGTGGGGAGAAACCCTTGGGATGGGGTACCAAGGTGGCCACATCGATGGCGAGGCTGGAGAGCAGACGACGGAGGTGCCTCCATCGTCTCGCGAGGGCGCCGGTCCTGACGGCCGTGCGCAGGTCGACGAATTGGAGGGTGGTGAGGAGGACGTCGTCAGGGAGCGCGCTGATCCTGTCATTGGAGAGATTTTTCTGTTGAAACGACACGGGAAAATTAGGGCAAAACAAGAGAGATCGTTCGAAGAAAAATTGTGAGACTTCGCGAAGTCTCAGTCAAACAATGTACTCCCTCCGTTCCTAAATAGTTATCTTTCTAGGCATTTCAACAAGTGCCTACATACGGAGCAAAATGAGTGAATCTACACTCTAAAATATGTCTATATACATCCGTATGTAGTAGTCATTTAAAATGTCTAGAAAGACAAGTATTTAGGAACGGAGGGAGTAGTATGCAAGAAGAAAAAAAACTGAAAAAAAAATTGTTTGCACAAATCTCAATGCAAGATCAACGGATTGTAGTATCGACTGAGACTTCGAAGTCTCAGTCGACTGATTTTTAGCAAAGCCGAAAACAAAAATATGCAAGCACGTACGGATTGATTAATGAAGAACGCGCGCGGCTGCAACTTACGTACCATGAGGGATTGCGCGATTGGAGCGCACCGCCGCCGGCGAGATATATCTCGAGTCTTTCGTCGTTTTGGAGAGGACCCGATCGAGATAGGAACGGTTTCAATCGATCCACCGCAATGCCGAGTAACCGCCTAGTACAACTTTAACTAGACCCGCACCCGCAGCGGGCCTTGCACGCGGTGCCCAGTCGTAATGCTTTGGATCAGGTAAATACCCCGCAATCGTTTGGATCACGCTGTCCGGACCGTGAAAGTCATCTAGCACCACCATGTATTGGTTCGCTGGACGGTCCGGACGCGATTTCTCCCCTAAACCGAAGACAAAAATGGGGAAGGGTTGCGGGAGTCCGGTCAGCTCCCAAACCCGTTTCTGACCGCCCTGGGCCAACAACCCACCCCTCCCCCCCTTCCCCCGGCGCGCTCCCGTCTAGCGCCAGCTGCCCGCATTCATGTCGCTGTAGAGCATCCTGCTCCACATTAAAGACGGCTCAGGGTCCACCATTGAAGCGGCATGCCGATTGAGGGCGCCGCCCGCTGCACGCCCGGCTGAACACGCCTCATCGCAGCAGTCATAGGCCTCCATTAACCCAGCGTGGAAGCCGAGAAACCTGTTTCGGCCACACGTCCGTTTAAGAGCGGGCCGATATTAAACGCAGTGTCGGTCGAGCTCCTCTCATCCGTCCTCTATTTAAAGGATGGCAGACGCCGGGCAAGAATCACACCCCTTCCTGCTCCCCCATCTCCTCCATCATTTTCTCCATCATTTCGATGGTATCCAACGGGCAGGAAGAGCAGTTCTCCGGCATAAAAACCGGCATGGCGACTCGCCGAGCCCGGTGGATACGAGCGAGCCAGCTCGCTGCGGCTCCACCTCCCTTCCCTGGGCCGACGAAGCAAGTTGCAGCCCCAATCCGGCGCGTGGTTCGGCAACTTGCGGCTCCAAGCCAGCCCGTGAAAGTGTCGAGTTGCTCCAGGCCGGAATGGAGGGGAGAACGGCGACACCGGCATGGACGAAGCCGCGTCATACCGCCCCTCCGGTGTCTACTACCGCTCCATCCGCCGTTGACGCCCACGTAGTCGCACCATGCAGACAGAGAAAGAAAACAGGTGCGTAGAGGAGATCGACGAGTCGGTGGCCAGAGCATCCGCGTCCACGTCCGCTGGCAACTTCGAGGGAAAATAGAACACGGGAGGCCGCCGCCGCTTGGGTCCCAGGAAGGCCACCGCCGGCGCGTTGCCGACTTGTACAGCCGGTGACGTGCCTGATTTCTTCTTTATCTTAGGTCACCCTGGCCTGGGCATCCATGGAAGCGCCCTTCCCCTCTGGCTGAAGCACCCTCTTTGTCACACTCCGATGAGCGGCGCAACCGGACATAGGGATGATACGGGGGAAGAATATGCCTCCGGGACTCCAGGTAGTCCGGTGACGAAGGGATCCACCGCGGCCGGTCATAGACTAGTGTAGTGTATCTGTGTCGTGGAGTGGAGCTCCGCGCGGCCGTACGTGCACATAATTTTAACTTTTTAGTTAAAATATTTCCAATATGTAACCGTTTGCGTCCAGTTTCTATGAAATCCGTCCTTTTTATATAAAATCCGGCCGTGTTTACATAAATTTCGTCTGGCTGGCTTGAGTGGTTATAAAAATGTATACGGCTTGCGTTGGATGGCTGCCTTCTGAATCCGTGTCCGTCGAAAGATCCCCTGTTCACGGACGGATGCAGGAGTTTTTTTGGGTTGCCGTAAAAGATGCCCTAACATGTGGGTCAAGTATACTTTAACATTGAGCCAAACTAAGTATAACTTGCGCGCCTGGTCGAAAGTGTAATGGCAGCGCCTAGACGAGTGCTCATAGTAAGGATATACCAAAAACAGAGTATTGTTGTTATTTGGTATAAGATATAAAATGTACCAAATGCAAGGCAAGTAGGACATATTTTGCTAAAGAACTAACTCAAATTTAATGGGAAATGCAAATATATATTTTATTCCAAAATCGAGTAAGTGCAACGACACGGCTTGCGAACTGCCAACCCCACCTATGGAGGCGCCTCACTGGACAGATTGCCCTACCGGAGGCCCCTGCCCTCGAATATGTCGCCTCCCCACAACCCTTTCTGTGTTGCGGAGGCCCCTGCCCTGCCGGAGGCCCCTGCCCCCGAATGCAAGGCAAGGGTTGTGGGGAGGCGACATATTCGAGGGCAGGGGTCTCCGCAGCACAGACTACGGTCATCACCGAGAGTGGTCCCGATTATTGTCATTTCGGGGTTGTCGGATCATAACACATAATAGGTGACTATAGACTTGCAAGATAGGATCAAGAACTCACATATATTCATGAAAACATAATAGGTTCAAATCTAAAATCATGGCACTCGGACCCTAGTGACAAGCATTAAGCATAGCAAAGTCATAGCAACATCAATCTCAGAACATAATGAATAATAGGGATCAAACCCTAACAAAACTAACTCAATTACATGGTAAATCTCATCCAACCCATTAACGTCCAGCAAGCCTATGATGGAATTACTCATGCACGACGGTGATCATCATGAAATTGGTGATGGAGGAAGGTTGATGATGACGACGACGACGGATTCCCCTCTCCGGAGCCCCGAACGGACTCCAGATCAGCCTTCCCCAGAGAGATTAGGGCTTGGCGGCGGCTCCGTATCTTAAAACGCGATGAATCCTTCTCTCTGATTTTTTTCTCCCCGAACTTGAATATATGGAGTTGGAGTTGAGGTCGGTGGAGCTTCAGGGGGCCCACAAGGCAGGGGGCGCGCCCCCATCCTCGTGGACAGGGTGTGGGCCCCCTGACATTGAGTTCTTTCGCCAATATTTTTTATTAATTCCAAAAAGTTGCTCTGTGGATTTTCAGGTCATTCCAAGAACTTTTATTTCTGCACAAAAATAACACCATGGCAGTTCTGTTGAAAACAACGTCAGTCCGGATTAGTTCTATTCAAATCATGCAAGTTAGAGTCCAAAACAAGGGCAAAAGTGTTTGGAAAAGTAGATACGATGGAGACGTATCAACTCCCCCAAGCATAAACCTTTGCTTGTCCTCAAGCAATTCAGTTGACAAACTGAAAGTGATAAAGAAAAACTTTTACAAACTCTGTTTGCTCTTGTTGTTGTAAATATATAAAGCCAACATTCAAGTTTCCAGCAAAGATTATGAACTAACCACATTCACAATAACACTTAGGTCTCATGTTTACTCATATCAATGGCATAATCAACTAGCAAGCAATAATAATAAATCTTGGATGACAACTGAAAGTACATGTGGTGCCCCCATGTGTGGTTTTGGTAACTGATGACATTCTCTATGGACTAATGGTTGCATTGAGTTATATTGGAAGGATTTGTCCATAGGCATTTCTTGAAGTCCATGTGTTTCAAGGAGTTTATGTGTTGACCAAGGTGATATTAAGGAATTATCCAAAGGTTGGTCATGTGAGTGTTGAGCTTATTGCAAGCATGTCTTGAAGAAGAAGATTGTATGATCATTCATGTTTACCTTCAAGACATCATCCAAATGAAAAGAGTTGGAAAGATTCAAGGTTGATCGAGACTAAGTCAAGAGTGCATCAAGTTGATCAACTCACAAAGTGTAGAAGATGTACCGAGAGGGATCAAGTGATCCCATGGTATGGTAAGCATTGTCCATTGTGCTTTGTGTACTAACCCATGGTCTATGTGAGAGTTCTATGCGGGGTTAGGTACATGTCCATGGGCTTGCGTCAAGAGGAAGATATCACTCAACCCATGGAGAGGATGACATCAAGTGGTGATCGTCATCAAGATTGCCGTGTGCAAGTTCAAGTGGAGCATCACGAAGAGATCAAGTGCTTGAAGCTTGCCGTCCATTGTGGTGTCAATGGACCTGTGAAGATGTGCCAAAGAGTGGCTCACCCATAGTGGAGTATGGGGGAGCAATCATCTAGTCTTCATCAACCCATGGCAATCAAGATAGGTGGTCCATCTTGAGGAGGACAAGATCGTCATCATCTAGCTCAAGTGGACTATGTGTAAGGCAAAGGTTTGCCCTTGATAGGTTTTCTATTTTACCGGTCTCATGGTGGTAGTTGGGAGACCGGGTGTCGGTGTCAAAACCGGCGGATCTCAGGTAGGGGGTCCTGAACTATGCGTCTAGGCGGATGGTAACAGGAGACAAGGGACACGATGTTTTTACCCAGGTTCGGGCCCTCTTAGTGGAGGTAAAACCCTACTCCTGCTTGATTGATATTGATGATATGGGTAGTACAAGAGTGGATCTACCACGAGATCAAGGAGGCTAAACCCTAGAAGCTAGCCTATGGTATGATTGTTGTTGTGATTGTTGTCCTACGGACTAAAACCCTCCGGTTTATATAGACACCGGAGAGGGCTAGGGTTACACAGAGTCGGTTACAATGGTAGGAGATCTACATATCCGTACTGCCTAGCTTGCCTTCCACGCCCAGGAAAGTCCCATCCGGACACGGGACGAAGTCTTCAATCTTGTATCTCCATAGTCTTGGAGTCCGCCGATGATGATAGTTCGCTATCCGGACACCCCTAGTCCAGACTCCTCAAGAGCCCCTCTAACCAGGCTTCAATGACGATGAGTCCGGCGCGCATATTGTCTTCGGCATTGAAAGGCGGTTTCCTCCTCCGAATAATTCATAGAAGATTGTGAACACCAGGATAGTGTCCGGCTCTACAAAATAAATTCCACATACCACCGTAGAGAGAATAATATTTACACAAGTTCAATCTGCGGACGTATTTTGTGGCGTGACGTCACACCACTACCAAGCCTTTACTTGAATCATTTTTATTATACCACCTCGGTAGCGTTTAGCGGCGGTTTCCTTGGCACGCCTTGTCGAAGCGAGATCGTGTTCCCCTTATTCCGGATTCCCATCAATATGGACGTAACCCAACGCGCCCGTTGCCACGCCCATCATCGGCGCGAGTTCCAAACAGTCACGGGACGGCTCTTGGTATTCTCCCTCTTTATAACGAGACCAAGGCTCGTTTCTTTTCTTCAATCCTCGATCGAATCTACCCCTCGCCCCAAGTTCCAGCACTCAGGGCTCCAGATTCAGGTGCTTCGAATCTTCGACAATGTCCGGCTCCGACCTACAGGGCCGGTGGATGCCCTCCTCCGTCACGGAGGAGGACGTGCTAAAGCTGAGAGAAGCCAGGTACTTAACCTACGAGATTTCACATAGGTTGCCTGCCCAAGGGAAAGTTATTCCTACTCCCGAGCCAGGCAAGAGCGTCATGTTCGTGTCTCACCTCCGTCGGGGTTTAGGCTTCCCGATGGATCCTTTTATGAGAGGGCTCATGTTTTACTATGGGCTGGAATTCCATGACTTGGCTCCGGAGTCCATCCTCCATATCTCATCATTCATTGTCGTCTGCGAAGCCTTCCTCCGCACCACCCCTCACTTCAGTTTGTGGCTCAAAACCTTCAACGTGGAGCCGAAGATGATCGAGGGGCGTCAGGCAGAGTGCGGCGGGGTGATTATAAGGAAGAGGGCCGATGCTCCATGGCCAGAGGGCTCTTTTCGGGAGGAGCTCGGTTTGTGGCAATAGGAGTGGTTCTATATCACCGCTCCCAGGGGCAGCAGGCAGAGGCCGCCGCCCGTTTTTCGCTCGGGCCCTCCACAACGACTGACGTCATGGGTCAACAAAGGGCTTAACTGGGGGCCGTCCAAAGACGTACCCCTACTGCAGGGCCGGATTCGAGACCTCCATGAGAGGGAGATCAATCTGGTCGTAGTGATGCAGGTTATACTGATTCGGCGTCTTTTGCCCTGCAAACGTCGCCCCCTCCGTCTGTGGGAATTCAATCCGGAGGGGCCACGAGCTCTCCAACACTTCATGGGTACGACACTCGTAGAGATGTACAAATTGTTCTTCGGATCACAAGAGGTGTGTCCGGAATTGACCGAGGACGCCGGCTTAAGCTGCAATCGCCCGGATACTCAAGTAAGTAGCCCTGTGTCCGGACATACCGTTTGTTTGCATATCTTGGATTTGATTTTTAACCAACCATCCTTTGAGCAGGAGTGGATAGTGCAAGCAAAACTGATACGGTGTCCTGCCCCCCTCCCGGAGACCACGCCGGATCCCATGTTGGTCAAGATGTTGGAGGTTGCGCCTTCAGAAGAGGGCGAAGGGGAAAACAGAGAAACTACCGCCTCTACTAAGGAGGCTTTCAAGAAAGGGGGGATCGAGAATCCCTCCTTCCTGGGGGAGAAGAGGACCGCTTCCGAAGATCCGGAGGCCAAGGCCTCAAAGCGGGGGAAGAAATCTTCACCAGAGGGTCCTGCGCCAGGAGAAGCCCCGGCCGCACTATCTCCCCTAAGGAATCATCCCTCCAGCGAGCCATAAGTAGAAAAAGGGGAGTTTTGTAATAAGGGACATCCCTGTTTTTGCTTCTGAGGATAATCGAAGTTTTTATCTTGTAGTTCGGATCTCCGTCCTTCTCAGCTGAGCTCGTCTTCGGGGGACCTTCGTCCGGAGATGATGGAGAGCGAGACGCCTCCATCTGCTGCACCATCAGGCGGGGCGGACGATCCTGAGGTGTCGCCGCGGAGGGTATCCCCGAGTCCGGCAGGGCCGGAGAGTTTGGCACCAACTGGTGTACGGCCGGGGGAGCTGAAAAATCTGCTCGAGAGGGCGTCTATCTCAGAAGATCACCGTACATTAATGAGTACGGTGATTGGAAGAATTTCATCCGCTGAGGGCGGGTTACATGATGCCGTCAGAAGTTTACTGGCGGGGTTTGAGGTACGTAAAAATGACATACCTTTTGACAGTTTTGCACATAGAGTGCGCCCTGTATGGATAGTAGCCCCTGAGACTCGGTATGTTGTCGAAAGCGATAGCATGCCGAGGATCATAATCTCAGTTGTTAATTCTCGCCTTTCCTATGCAGGTGGCGGATCGTCTGGTGGCTATCCGGACTGATAGAGTTGCCGAGCTAAAGCGGCAACTCGACCTTGCAGATGCAGACATCCCGCTGGTCAATAAACGACTTGACGAGTCATAGGTAGGTTGTTTCTCCGTGGTCACCTAGTAAGGAAGCTGACGCCCACTCCTTACAATATGTATGCTTGATGCAGACGGTGCCGCTGCTGTGGAGGACCTTCGGGCAGAGCTTGCTCGAGCCAAGGAGCAGGCCAGAAGGAGTGATGCGGCTGCCTCGAAGGTAGCCGAAGAGTTTAAAGCCGAAAAGGCTGCTCACTGCCGAAGCAGGGAGGAGATGGCCAGAATGGCCGTGAAGCTGAAGGATGTTACCGACCGCTATGAGGTTCTTGAAAAAGAACGCCGAGCGGAGCAAGAGGACTTGAAGAAGGCCACCGCCGAAGCCAAGGATGCCCGTTCTGCAATGAGGGCTATAAAAGAAGAGTTGCGTCAGGCCGGAGACATTGCGGCTGGAAAGCCCTTTCTTCTGCGCAGGAAGTTTACAGACCAGAAGTATGCTCAACTTGGCCAGCTGTGGGGTGCGGAGGATCCTTATCTGGATTTGGCGGTGAGTGCGGCGGATGCGGTTGTGCACTTCCGAGGCCAAAAGGATCACGAGATGGAAGAGCTGTTTTGGTCTCAATTCCACATCCGAAGCATTCACTTCCGTTGACCGATCGGTTGGTCGAGTGGGCTGAGCTGAATAGGTTGTCTGGATTTGCCATGACGGACGTAGTGGCTCATCTGTGGCCGGGTAGGCCCAAGCCGAAGAGTTATTTTGGCTTATTACAACAATTCCTTGGGGCGGTGCCGCATATCAAGGCGATGAAGCGGTCGGCATGCATAGAAGGTGCACGGATGGCTCTCGCCCATGTTAAGACATACTGGGCGGAGATGGATGCCACCGATGTTGCATCCCGGGGTTCGGACGAGGGCCGGTTACCCGCCGAGCACTATTTTGGGGAAGTCTTGCGGGGCGCTAGTTTAATAGAGTCGCAGTGCTCGAAAAATGTTATGTTCAAATAACATGTATGATTTGTAAAACTATATTCATAATATAAGTGCTTTTTATACTTGTGCGTTCAAGTATTGAAATATCTCATGTGCGGCCGTTAATGTATACGTGTGTATAACCTGAAAGATGGCAGTCTTTGGCTTCAGCCCCCACACACATGGTGCGGGGGTGTTTGCAAAATAGCGCATTTTCACACTTAATCCAACGTCTTGGTCCTGTGAAGGAGGTGGTAGCGTAGCAAACTAGGCAACCGGACTATAATGCTTTATCACTTTCACTTAGCCATAGGAGTTCAAGGTGGGGCTACGATATAGCCCACGGGGCACCGCGCTCTCCGAATTGGGCGCCATGTGCTGACCGAAACGGTCCTTCGTCAAGCGGAGGAATTCTAGACATTCCGGTAGTCGATCGAGTGGTTGACCAGTCTCTCGCTATATCATGACAATCGTTTTGCTTTCATCGAGGTGCTCGCCCGCCGAACCGGGCACAATCGCAGAGTTCTCCGGTGCCGCGTTAGCCGATGATACGGAACGTAAGGCAGCAAAACACAGGAGCCGGGCAAACCCAACATTTGACCAAAGACATGATTCGGAGCTGATGCATATAAAGCCTAACTCGAGACGCCGAACACTCCCTAAGGTATTTGGTCTTTATGATAACGGGCAGAACGATGCCCTAAGCCCCTCGTGTCCAGGTACGAGCGAAATTTTTTGACGCGGCCGATGCCAAAACGCCATCCTCCTCATCGGTTATGGTAGGAAACCGGGGGATGTGTATCAACAAGAGACAGTAAGAAAGGTTTATGCAGGGTCTTAATCTGAAAAGAATCCTTGCAACGGGTCCCTACTGCACGTCTGCGCCTGTGTCTCCGTTGTGCTGTATCCTGGACGGGTGTAGCACGTTGTTCATCTGTAAAAGAGAAGAACTTAGTTTTTTTTTGACTATGAACAGTAGGGTAAAACCCCACTGCAATTTTTATTAATAAAAATAGTAGCACAGAATGAAGAACAAAAGAACTGAAAAGAATAAAAGAGAAAACCAAATTACAGAAAGTTATACAAGAGAGGGCTTGAGAAAAGCCCTTGAGAAAAGAAAAGAACTAGAAACTATATCTAAAACTATAAACTATGAAAGAAAGAAAGAGAAACGTAAGGTCTACTTAAGTGGCTAATAAGGTAGTTAGCCGATGTTGAAAGCAAGCAGATATTTGGCCTTGATCCCGTGGGATAACAGCTTTAGTTCTTCAAAGTAGATGTGTTTCCATCCTCGAAAGATGGCTGTATGTGCTCAAAAATCTTGTTGTTTCTAGAAATCCATATGGCCCAAGATCCCAAAGATAATGATCTCCATGTAGAAAGGAACATTCAGTTTTTCCTTGAGATCTGAAAGGCCTCTAATCTGAGATAGATTTGGAGTTCTTTGTGGACAGATGAAGTTCCAACATGTTCTAGAGAATTGGCACCCCTGAATAAATGATGCAGAGTTTCTTCCTGTTGGCAATTCATGACAGACATGTATAATCATCCAAAATCATAGTTTTCCTTCTTAGCAAGTTTCTTGTGTTAAGTCCGTCATGCAAGAGCATCCGAAGAACATTTTGTGCTTAGGTTGACATGAGGACTTCCAAATCCAGCAAAATGGGGTGGAACCTGTTTGACACCTATGATCACCGCATATGCTTTTGAAGCGTAAAAGTACTGTTGCCCCATATATAGCTCCAAGTGTCAGACATATGCAAAAATTCTGATTGTCTGAGATGATGACAAATTTCTTCTAATATCATAAACTGCTGGTAAGCTTGATTAGACAGAGGCAAATGGAATAGATCTTCAAGATACTCAAGATTCACCACTTGTTGAACTGTCATTGTAGCATCTTGCACAAAGGAATAAAGGTGTGGGTATTTGTGTTGCAAAACCTCATTTCCCCACAAATCGCACCAAAAGAATGCTGTTCTACCATCCCTAAGTTACATCTTGCCATGGCTTTATATTGATCTGTTAATTGTAGTATGGATCTCCACCGTAAAGACCCAACCAAGTCATTCCACGGTAACTTATTGTCCCGGTAGTGTATTTCCCAAATGAGATTCACCCAAGGGATATCGTGTCTGTTGTAAAATTTATGCAGATTTTTCATTAACAAAGCCTTGTTGTGTGCAAAGATATCCATCACTCCTAAACCCCCTTGCATCTTTGGCCTACAAACAGTTGTCCAAGCCACAGAGGCAGGTCTGTGATCCTCCATGTCGAACCTCTCCATAAACAAAGGTCTCAAGTATTTTATTACTTGAAGCTTAATGGTTACCGGCACATCTAAGCAAGCCATGAAGAATATTGGCAAGGATGCCAAAACAGATTTCACTGTAAGCGACCGCCAAAGACTTGTCATGAAGGTAGCAGCCTGCTAATCTTTTTGCAATTCTTTGTACCATTGGCATACATTGTTCCACAAAGGGCTTGGATAAGCCTAAAGGAAGTCCTAAATAAGTGAAAGGGAATACTCCTCTTTGGCAGTTCAATGTATGGGTAAAGACATCCACTCTCTCCTCACTGATATTAATAGGGACCATGATAGATTTCTGGTAATTAACTTTGAGACCTGTAGCTGTGGCAAAAGAGTTCAGAAGAGCTTTGAGACAAAATAATTCCCTGGCATCTGCTTTCATAACCAGCAATGTATCATCTGCATACTGCACTATTGGGAAATCAGGGCATGAGTTAATTTCAATAGGAGCAGTGAGCAGTCTCATGTCCCTTGCTTTATTAAGAATGGATTGTAAAAGGTCAGCAGCCAACACAAAAAGTAGAGGAGAAAGTGGATCTCCTTGCCTGACACCTCTTCTACAATAGAATTTTTTCCCAGGAACCCCATTAAGTAGAACCGCAGAAGTAGCAGATGTAAATAAGATTTGAATCCATGATATCCATCTTTCTCCAAACCCTTTAGCTCTGAGGATGTCAATGATTGCTTTATGTTCAATTGTGTCAAAAGCCTTTCCAAAATCTAATTTCAGCACCAGCAGTTCCTTTCTTGATTTGAAACATTGATGCAGATATTCATAGGACCAACCAAGGCAGTCTTGAATCACCCTGTCCTTGAGGAACCCATACTGATTGATATGGATGAGCTGCAAAATTATTTTTTGTAGTCTATTGGCCAAGAGTTTTGTAATAATTTTGAATACTCCATTCAGTAGGGATATAGGTCTGAAATCATTAGGACTCATAGGCACTTCTTTTTTTGGAATTAAAGTTATGTATGAAGTGTTGATGCTCTCCAAAGAAATGTTTCCAGCATGAAAAGCATGGATTAGGTTTTTCACATCTGGTCCTATAATATCCCAACATGATTGAATGAACTCATTATTGAACCCATCTGGGCCTGGAGATTTGTCATGTGGCAATTCTTTGACAATTTGAATGATCTCTTCATCAGTAAAAGGTTTTTCTAGATCTTGCAAGAGTTCCTAATTGTTCTGTTGCCCCAACAGATTGGGCAGATCAAAATGCATTGTGTGCCCTTGTGATTGGCCAAGCCTTTTTTTGAATGCCTCCCAAAGAATTCCAGCCTTTCCTGCATGATCAGCAATTTCCACATTATCTTCATTTCTGAGGATAGCAATTTTATTATGTCTGAAATTGATTGAGGCTTTAGTGTGAAAGAACTTTGTGTTTTCATCCCCAAACTTGACCCCTTTGATCTTCCCTCTTTGCTTCCAATAAATCTTTTGATTTGTAAGAATGGTCATAAGGTGTTCTTTCAAAAGCTTTCTGGAATTCCATTCAAAAGTACTCAGGGTTCTGAATTCCTCAAATAGGTCAAAAAGGTATATACACTCATTGATATCTGCAATTTGTTTCCTGAGGCATGGCATATCCTTAATCCATAACTTGATCCTCCTTCTTAGGTTTTTTAGTTTTGCATTGATGACTTTTGCAGGCTCAGAGTATCCAACAGGTATATCCCAAGCATTTTTGACCAGGTCTTTGAAGGATGAATGCTTGAGCCAATAATTCTCAAACCTAAAGACTTTTGATTTTGGTATTGAAGTGCCCACTTTAACCACACAGGGAAGATGATCAGAAATTGGTCTGGCTAAGGGCAAAGCAGTTGTGTCAGGAAATGATGTCATCCATGCAGCAGAAGTAAAAAACCAATCTAACTTTTCAAGCAGAGGATCTTCTTGCATATTACTCCAGCTGTATTGTCTGCCTTTTAGAGGTAACTCCACTAGACCTAAGTTGCTGATGGCTTCATTAAAAAGCAGCATTTGATTAATGTCCCCTCCAGGTTTATTTCTATCAGAGGGTGATCTGATGAAATTGAAATCCCCCATTAAAATCCAATCTTCATCTGGTGGCATTTGGATATTACTAAACCAGTTAATGAATTCTACCTTATCAGATTGCTGACATGGGCCATATATGTTTGTGAGAATCCAGGTATGTGCAGAACTGTTGCATGTGAACTTAACAGAGAGAGAAAATTTATTAGAAAACATTAGTTCTCCCTTGAACAGGCCCTCATTCCAGGCAATGAGAATTCCTCCAGAAGCTCCAATAGAAGGGAGGAATTCAAACTTATTAAATCTTCTGGGGCAAAACTTATTAATGTAAGGTAAATCAAAACTTTCTCTTTTTGTTTCTTGGAGACATAGGATTCCAGCAGCACTCTCCTCCATTTTCTGTTTAATAGCCAACCACTTATTTTCAGAATTGATACCTCTGATATTCCAGTTGAGAATATTCCAGGACTTTTGATTATTCATGGAGAAAATTTGAAGATCTGTGTGTATTTCTCAAGGTCCATCCCTTAAGATAAAAAACATGTGTGAGATGCAAAAACCCCTGAGAGTCCTTAAACCTGCCCTCACATATAACAGTTTGCTTCAACTCAAACCATATCAGATATCCATTCAGGCAGTAACTAATGTCATTCACCCAGAGAAAGTGCAACATACAGATCAAGCAATAATGTAGCCACAGTAATAGTTTTACAGCCCTGAATAAGTAATTTCATACATAGCCAGACAAGTAAGCAACAGATAGCAAAAGTTGCTACACTACTAGACCCCCAATTATCATAGCCTGATCTAATCATTTGGAACCATCCTGGGGGTTGCTCTCTTTGGCTCCAGCCACCTGGGCCAACTCCTCCTGCTCCACTTCTTTTTTCTTTGGTCTCTTAGCCAGCTTTTCTTGGAGATCCTCCTCAGCCACCTTGCAAAATGCACTAGTGAGGTTTTTGACAATCTTATTCTGAATGATAGGAGGAGCAGCATTACATGGTAAGCATTCCTTATTAACACAAGAATTTCTTTTATATCCATTATTTTCTTCTCTAATTCTGTCACTCCTTCTTACCTGGTTCTCCACTAGTGGCCCTTTTCCCCTTCTCTTTCTAGAGATAGCCTCTCCAAAGACGGTAAGAATGATATTGTTTGGGGAAATTCTCTTTAGTGGACTGGCCTCCGAGGATGAGTGTCTTTGCAGGTCGATACCATCATTTTCCTTATCTTGGCTTGCTTGTTTGATTTGGTCGACAAATAGGAGCCTGGGTGACAGCAAGTAGCAGGTATTATGAATGTCATAGTGTCCTCATCATTGCGCTTATCACCAAGATATTCCATAAGGAAGATTTTAGCAGTTTTACAGTCCAATCAAATCTGTCAGGATTTAGCAATAGGTTCATTATGAAATTGAACCAACTTACAGGAATTTCAGCTGTGAGAGCATTTGGGACCTCCTGAGATGATGGAGCAAAGTGATTGACCCATAAATCCAACCCTTCTTCAGAAATTAAGTGATCTCCATCAATAACTGAGAAAGCATGTGATTGTACCAAATTGTAATAATCATTAGTAGTAGGTGAATTGGCCTGTGGCACATTACCTTTGGAGGAACCAGGTAGCATATGGTTGACCTGTTTAGGCTCCATCCCCCCCTCAGATTCTTGAACTTGCTCCAGAGCAGATAGAAGAGTGGTTTTCTGAGCTTCCTGAGTGTTGACCTGATGCTGGGCATGCATCTCAGAAGCAACAAGTGATACTGGTATCAGTGATTCAGGTTGTCCCTCCAAAGCAGTTGCCAGGGCTTGATGATCCATTGCAGGTTCAGCAAGAGCTACCTCCACATTCTCCATTGCAGGAACCAATTCTTCAGGCTCTATTGCTTGTGGCAGAGGTGCAACCTGCTGAATGATTGGTTGTGGAATGACTGGTTGTTCTTCTATGTCAGAAGGATATGCTTGCAGAAGATTTTGCAGACCAACACCTGGCGGTGTGCATCTTCAGCAGCTGCAGCCTGGTTTACTTCATCATTGCTATTGGCCCCTCCCAAAGCATTGTGGGAGAGGAGACCTTCGACAAAGAAACTGTAGTTGTTATCTCGCTGTTAGGGATTGCCTCATTGTCATCCACCAAAATCTCCTCATGGTTTACATGCCGAGGCAAATGAAAGGTGGTGGAAGGCCCAATGCCCTGCTCCTCCCGTCATCCCAGTCTTCCTCATTGTCCTGTTCATTGTTGATGGCAGCTTGGTGAAACCAGGAAAGTCATTTGCATTGAGAGGGACAGATGTGGATCCACACCGAGGTGGCAGAGGATCCTCATCGGTGGCCCCCACCCAAAGATTTCTTCCATGAGAACCTCAATGAACTTGTCAAAGATTCTCCTTCAAACATCTCACCTTGATCCATCTTAAGCTTTTTGGGATTTCAGAAATCGCCACTCTTGCCTTGACCAGTACCTTTCCCTTGAGCGCATCTTCTTTCTCCCAACTGATGATCTTAGCGAATCGAGCAATTGCGGCAGCAATATCTTCTGTGTTACAATTATCAAATGGAATCCCCACAATCAGCAACCAACAAACTCTGTTGAAATTGACCCTTCTCCAATTCCGACCTTCATTGTGCCTAGTAAACGATATATGAACATCCCCAAAGGCATGCGGACTATCTCTAACAAGTCTGTCTCTATCTCTCACATGCCTGAACTGCACATAAGCTTCCCCGAACGGACAGGGTTGAATCTCTCGCACCCCAACCTGAGCCGCAGGATCATGCTGAAGAAAATCCTCAAGCACCTCTCTGACATTAGGAAACAGTACCTCATCTGGGAGCGGCTGAATGGTGGCGATGGCCCAGTCTTCATGACGCCGAGCCAGTAGCGCGTAACCACCAGCGACCCCCGTACGGCCTTCAATGTGCTGAATCTGGAAGCCATGGGGGATGAATGGTGTTGGGTCGATTGGGATGTTCGCCATTGGAGGTGCTGCAGATCAAGGAGCACGCTGGGTGGTTCAGGAGGAACAGAGGTAGCTGGCGAGGAAGTCGACGGAGTGGCACAAAAGGAGAGAGCAGAGGAATGCGAGGAGTCCGGCACCTGCCTCGGTTGAAAATTGGGAAAAAATCCCGTGACCAGCTCTTTGAATGATGTTGCTTGCGGATGCGGATAGCGGGCCCTTTCTGCGAAACCAAGAGTCCACCTCCCGGGCCCAGCCTCGTCCGGTGGGCTATTGAAGGGCTCAAATCGATGAAAGGCCACAGCCCATAAGATTTTTTGTGATGCGAGAATCGCAATGTGGCGACAAAGACCGCCGCGCAAAACACGTCCGCGGGTCATCAATGCGCGCATGCACATTACGTACCTGCCCATGCAGCGATGATTCAGGCTCATTAGGACGCACTAAATTGCCATCAGTTATTCGTGGCACGCTGGAATCCCTCTCAACTTGATTGCAGCCAGAGAGCCGTTGGAAAACTGAGCGTGGCCGTTGCTCCGGCGGACCACTCCGGTGATCGCCGGAGACCACAGCCCGCCCATTACGGCCAACCAGTGTCCATTCAGCATCTTCTTCCTTGTAAAACAGTCTTTCTTCGATCCACCATCGAGGCCCACCCTCACCCCAAAGACTGAAAACCATCTCAAAGTCCTTCTCGATCACTCTACCCGCATTGTAAATATGAAAACCAACTGATTTCGAAGCCACTGAAAACTTGAACGATCTATCCTTAAGGTGACAAACTCTAAATCCTTGCGTGTAGCCGCCAAAAGAAGCAAGCAGGGCCACAGCAACCGTATGAATATCCAACTTGAAAGAAGCACGAGCAAATGAGACAACCAAAATGAACTCTTTTTGCCGAAAGCCTGGTGAAAACACCACAGGGTGGCCAAACTTGGTTCGAACACTTGCCTGAAATTCCTTGCCGCGGTTGAAGTTGAGGTTGAACGGCGACATGGCCACCAACTTGTCAAGGTCTCCGCAACGAGTGATGAAGGCTCCGCAATGAGTGATGAAGATGTATCAAGGAGGGTCAAGGGAGAGGGAGAGTTTGGTGGACGCCGGCGCCGGAGTGGCCACCGGCGTGGATGGTGGCCGCCGGGGCCAAAGTGGCCACCGGCGCAAGGTCTCCTAGTCGCCTCTCCTAGTCGCCTCTCCTGCAATCCGGTAGTAATAACAATTCTTTTGGGTCCGAGTCTATAAATTCCGAGAAGAACTTAGTTTGGAAAGATATTGTGCGAGCAATGTATTTAAAACAGAGCATGAAAAAAGAAATGATTGAAGTTGAGCTTTTATTGGCTCTCATTGTTCATGCTCACAGCCCCTTGTAAAGGGGTATGCGGCTAGTAAGCCCCTGGTTTATTTATGCCGGACTCGCCTAGCCGTGTCCGGGGTCTTAAGCGACCTTTCAAAGAGATAATGCCGCGTGGACCGGGCATTTTAAGTGTAAGAGACGCGTAATGCGGTATTGCGTTAAAGCGGGCGAAAGCTTCACGTCCCAATAGTGCTTGATGGCTACTTTTAAATGGGGCGATATGGAAGATTAGCTTTTCGCGACGGAAGTTATTGGATGAACCGAACACAACTTCTAGTAGTAAGGAGCCCGTGCAATTGGCGTAAGGGCATGGCGTCACTCCTTTGAAGGAAGTGCTGCTATGGCGAATTTTGGTCGGGTCTATCCCCATCCTGCGGATTGTGTCCTGATATAGCAGGTTTAAGTCGCTACCGCCATCCATTAGGACTTGTGTAAATTGTAGTCCGTCGATTATAGGATCCAATATCAAAGCAGTCCATCCTGCATTTCGAATGTTTCTGGAGTAATCCAGATGGTCAAAAGTAATTGGTTTTGACGTCCAATCTCGGGATTCCGCTGGGGTGGACCGTGCGGCGCGTATTTTAGTAGGTGCCACACTATTGTTCCGTATTATCACGTGAAGTGAGTTTACTGTTTTGACTTCTTGTGGGAAAGTCTTTTGTTTTCCGGCGCTCTGCTTGTGGGGTTCATCATCGTCTTCGCTTGGTGTGTCGAGCCCCTTGTGTTCGGCGTTAAGTCGGCCGAACTGTTTGAAGACCCAACAATCTCGGTGGGTGTGGTTTGCAGGCCTCCTTGGGGTACTGTGGATTTGACATATCCTGTCCAAAATTTTGTTTAGGTTGGATAGCTCGTCACTGTTGTCCTTAAGAGGCAGTGTTTTGTTGTTCGGCCGAGAGCTTTTGAATCCGGCGTTGACCGCCGTGTTCTTTGGGCCACTTTATTTATTCCGGCGCTGATCTTTTCTGCGTCATGATTTCCCATTTCCATCTCTGACCTCGGATGTACTTGGGTCGCTGGTGCTGCATCTTGCCAGCCAGCTATCTTCTCCCGTGCAAAAGCGGGTCATGAGGCTCGTTAGCGCGGCCATTTTTCTTGGTTTTTCCTGGCCGAGGTGTCTGGCGAGCCATTCGTCTCGGACGTTATGCTTAAAAGCTGCTAAGGCTTCGGCGTCCGGACAGTCGACTATTTGGTTCTTTTTGGTGAGGAACCTATTCCAGAATTTGCGTGCTGACTCTCCGGGCTGTTGAGTTATGTGATTTAAATCATCTGCATCCGGAGGGCGGACGTAGGTCCCCTGAAAATTTGCTCTAAACGCATCCTCAAGCTCTTCCCAACTTCCAATGGTATTTTCTGGGAGGCTTTTGAGACAATGCCGAGCTGGCCCTTTGAGCTTGAGGGGTAGGTATTTTATGGCATGGATATCATCTCGTCTTGCCATATGTATGTGTAGGATGTAATCCTCAATCCAGACTCCGGGGTCTGTTGTTCCGTCATATGCCTCTATGTTTACGGGTTTGAATCCCACTGGAAATTCGTGATCCAGTACCTCATCGGTGAAACATAGTGGGTGTGCGGCGCCCCTGTATTTAGGTGTGCCGTTATCTTCGAACACTCGGCGTGTTGTGTTACTCCCTGGAGCCCTCTTTTTTGGCCCATAAATGGACCTGACCGGGTCAGCCTTTTTGCGGGGATCTTTATGTGCATCGTGTGCCGGCTTGTGTGCGGTGCCGCTTGCCGCTCTTGGCCTGTCATCTGGTCGTCTATCCGGCCAGGCGGCCTCTTTGCTTTTTGATTGTGGTGGCTCTACAGCCTCCTCGTCGAATTCGGGAAACAGCTTGCGCTTCGGGTAGCTCTTTGCTTGGTGACTATTGCCGTATTTGTCTGCGGTCTTGAGTACTTTGCTCCATCTCATTCTGAGTACGTCTTTCGCTGTTTTGAGCTTCTGCTTCTGCTTCTTCAAACTTCTTGCAGTGGCGACGAGCCTTTTGTGAAGGTTCTTATGCTCCGGTGATGTGTCCGGCGTGAGATCGCCTGGACTGTTGTTTTCGCCGGAGATGGGTTGCTTGTCCAATTCGTCCTGTTTGGATGGTTGTTTGGTTGCCTGATCGTCGTCCACTGGTTCGCCCTGCTTTATTGCTGGGTCATTATGGGTGCTGTTGTGTTGAGGCGGGACTTCGGGCGGCGCTTGAGTCGCCGTTTTGGTTGTTTTTCGGGGGAGTTATCCTTCGCCACGTCCCGTTGTTCCTCGTTATCGCTTCCTTTTGGTGTATCCACCATGTATATGTCATGAGTTGAGGTGGCTTTCCAGTGCCCTGTAGGCGCTGGTTCTAGGTCGTCTCCGGCATCGTCGTCCATACCGTCGATGTCTTCGGAGTCGTAGTCTAGCATGTTGGTTAGATCGTCGACATTGGCTACAAAGTGGGTGGTGAGTGGGCTTTGAATTTCTTCGTCGTCCGCACCCCAACCATCCTGACCGCAATTCGGCCAGGGCTCTCCTGATAATGAGAGATACTTTAGCGAATTCATGATGTCGCCAAACGGTGAGTGTTGAAAGATGTCCGCAGCGGTGAACTCTATGATCGGCGCCCAATCGAATTCGATTGAAGGGGGCGCGGGAGGTTCGGAGTCCGGCACCTCGGAGTCACGAGCGTTAGAAGGGACAAGGTCAGTGTTCGGCTCCATCGCCATAGGGGTAGCATCCCCCGAGGCGGTGTCTAGCCACCCGTCCTCGATCTAGGCAGCCGGCTCTGAATTGAGGATCGGAGCGGACTCGTGTGCGGCCTCCAGGGCACTGTCCGGCAGCAGAGCTAAATCATGCCCATCGAGACAGTGCGGCGTGCTCGACTGTGGCTCGAATCCATCGAAGATCAAGTCTCCGCGGATGTCAGCCGTAAAGTTTAGACTTCCAAGTCGACGATGGCTGTGGGCGAGCTTCGAACTGCTCCGATGGCCAGCGAATTGCCCGCAGCAGCAAAGCCGTCGAATACGAAGATCTGTCCGGGCAGAAAAGTCTCACCCTGGACTGCGTCGTTGTTGATGATCAAAGGAGCCATCAAGCCTATAGGTGATGACACAGAGGAACTCTTAATGAAAGCACCAATGTCGGTGTCAAAACCGGCGGATCTCGGGTATGGGGTCCCGAACTGTGCGTCTAGGCGGATGGTAACAGGAGACAAGGGACACGATGTTTTTACCCAGGTTCGGGCCCTCTCGGTGGAGGTAAAACCCAACTCCTGCTTGATTGATATTGATGATATGGGTAGTACAAGAGTGGATCTACCACGAGATCAAGGAGGCTAAACCCTAGAAGCTAGCCTATGGTATGATTGTTGTTGTGATTGTTGTCCTACGGACTAAAACCCTCCGGTTTATATAGACACCGGAGAGGGCTAGGGTTACACAGAGTCGATTACAATGGTAGGAGATCTACATATCCGTACTGCTTAGCTTGCCTTCCACGCCAAGGAAAGTCCCATCCGGACACGGGACGAAGTCTTCAATCTTGTATCTTCATAGTCTTGGAATCCGGCCGATGATGATAGTTCGGCTATCCGGACACCCCCTAGTCCAGGACTCCCTCACCGGGTTATAGGATCGATTGCCGTACTATCAAGGGGGGCTCTCGATGAGTAGCTTGATCGTATCGTTCGTAGAGAGCTCAAACCATTGCATCCTTGCATCATATTTCTTGGTTCTTGTTTGGTGTTTCTCTTTGTGATTTTTGGAGCTTATGGTCATCTTGATGACAAGCTCGAGTTCATCGAAAATGGAGTTCACTCATGCGTCTTCTATGATGTTTTCGATGTTGGAGGTTATGCTGTTTTGATGCTACTCGTCTTCCTCTATCCAACAAGCTTGAGTTTGCTCAATTCGGAGCTCATATGAAGAAGTTATGGCAGTTCTGGTTTTCTCCCTGTGGTAGTACCGCGGTCGGCAGCGGTAGTACCGCTTGTAGCATCAAGCGGTAGTACCGCTCCAGTACCGCTCTACTACCGCCTCGATTTTGTCTTGCATTTCTCGTGTCGGGTTTCGCGGTAGTTGAGCAGTAGTACAGCTTAATTATTAGCGGTACTACCTCTCCCCTCGAGCGGTACTACCTCTTATAAGCGGTACTACCTCTACCCTCGAGCGGTAGTACCTCTTATAAGCGGTACTACCTCTCCCCGAGTGGTACTACCTCTCTGGCAGAACTTCAGCTCGTGTTTTTCTCTCTCGTTGGGCTGTTTTGACTGTGCTAAGCGGTAGTGCCGCTCCTCCAGCGGTAGTAACACTCGTGGAGCGGTAGTACCGCTCGTGTGCGGGCTGAGCACATAATGGTTGGATTTGGGAGGCCCTATAAAAGGGGGTCTTCTTCCCCAATGAACCTTATCTCTTGAGCTCATGTTCTTCCCCCATTGTTGACCTTTTTCGAGCTTGCTATCTCTCAATCCCTCCATGTATTCTTGCTAGTTTTTTGGGGAAAACAGAGAGGAGATCTAGATCCACATTTCCACCAATCACTTTCTCCTCTAGGTGAGGGGAACCCCTTGGATCTAGATCTTGGAGTTCTTGGTGGTCTCCTTCTTGTTTTTCCTCTCTTTTCCTTCCCTAGCATTAGGGACTTTGATGGGATTTAAGAGAGAAGGACTTGGGCACTCTGTGTGCCCTTGCGATTGCATTTGGTGCATCGGTTTGTGTTCTCCACGGTGATACGTGGAAGTTACAAGTTGAGAAGCTTATTACTCTTGGGTGCTTGGTACCCTTGAGCTTGTTCCTCTTGGGTGCTTGGGTGCCCTAGACGGTTGAGGTCACCGCGGAGCCATTTAGATACATTAAAACCGAGCACTTTTCTAGCCATCTCAGAGTATTAGCGTTTCTGGCCGTCGGATCTTCAGATTTAAGTGTTTTAGCCGTTTGATTGCTCTTAATCACACGGTCCGCTTCGCTTCGTTCGCTTTGACCGAGCGATTACCATCTTGGGCCGCTGCCGATGGCAATTTTGAGTACCAACGGTGAATTGGGCTGATGGGCCTGCGGCGCCCCCACGAGTCGTCTCGTGGCGGCTCGAGTGATAAAAAATCCGCCACGATCACGGGGCTCGCCGCCAATGCGGAGCTTCGTTCGCCAACAAGCGCCTCTGCGGTGATCGCGGCAATGAAGCTTAACAGCGCCGCGATCGTTGAGTGGTGATCGAAACCGCTAGCATTGAAGCAAGCGATTAAGCATCGCCATCGGATGCGATAATGGCAGCCGTGGTGCGCCACTTGCGGCGATGAATAATGAAGGTACGTTGCTCTTCTCTTTACGCACTTCGTCCGCCTATATACAGCAGTATTTTCTTACCCTTGCGGTCATGACGCTTCAAGATCTACATGCGCGACTTGGTGTGCTATAGCCGCATCCACTATCTTCGTCTCCTCCTCTCCCGCCAAGCATGTTTTTCCGCCGCTTCAGCTCTACTCCACATCCGCCATGCCTCCTCCGCCGCCTTTCCACCTCGCAGCTCTGGTCTGCACCACACAAATGATAGCGGTGGCAACGATGGCCTCGAGGTTTCGATCGCCTTCCGTCCTCACCCCACAAGAACGCAGGCCTGGGTAACACAGATCATTGCTCCGTGGTGCCATGGCGGCCTTCCGTGGTGGCGCCACCACATGGAACATGCAGCGTTGTTGTTGCTTAGCTTTATCTCCATGCCAAGTTGTGTTGTCACCTTCATTCCCAAATTTTACATGTTGGGTTGGGTTGGATTGGTCCGTGGTACTTCATGTTCAATTCAATCTCATGTATCCGAGTCCGCTCCATGTTCATGTCAAACCGACACTTCTCTCCCTAATTCTTCATGTTTTCTTGATTTATTACACATTCGGTTAGTGTAATTTACTTGATCAAAGGGTGGAGCTATACAGGATAATGTATCGATAATATTTTGTGCTTGCAGTGTTATACTTCTACATTACGGTCCTATTCATGAACAGTCCTACTTTTTTCTTTAAAGAAAAGTGGATAAGATGGTGACAAGAAGCTTGAAGCCATACAGAGAAGTTTCAATGATGACAAGATGTCAACGAGAATTCTTCCACAATAAGATGGGTCATTTGCGATCTGTAAATACTTGTTGTATATCAACCTAATGTTCTTAACTGCTATCACGGTAATTAAACTCGAATTAAAAATTAAAATTATTTTTGGTTTTGTAATTTCCACTTCTTTTTATTTAGAAACCGACCTATCTTGGTTTTGTGAAACTGTATTGTGTGTCTTCTTTGCCTTCAAAGTGTTGATATATGTTAAGTTTGTGGAGGGCTTAAATTCTAGAAGAATATTCAGTTTACTCAAATCCCAAGGGATCTTCATTTAACTGTTTTTCTTCCAAGCTCACACACCAATGTAATATGACACTTCTCTACCCTATCATCGAGATTATGCACAACTGAAATTTTGAAATTTGTTGTTTTTACTCAATTGAATTGGTTGTCCGAGTTATCGGCATGGAGAGAAATTATTTTTAAGCTTATTGACTACTTACACACTTCCTATGCCTTTACGGGCATGTAGTGTTTCTTCTCTCGGCCGTGATTGTTCTTTATGCAACTTAGACAAATTACCTTTAGTTTATTTGTAATAATCCTCACATGATTTGGCGGATGATGCTTGTATGTCAATATTTTTGAAATACTCCTACCAACGTTTTGTCAAAATGGACGGGTGCGGCAACGCGCGCCTATCATGATCTAGTATTCCATTGTGGTGAAGCTTCATGGTGTCATTGGGAGCCTCCAATTAAGTTGTGGAGGTAGCCCCAACCTTGGTGGTGTTTGGAGCTCAATCATTGTGGTGTAAAGCTCCGGGCAAGCATCAGGGTCTCCAATTAGGTTGCGGAGATCGCCCCGAGCAATTTGTACGGGTTCGGTGACCGCCGCCAAGGGTTGCCATTTGTATGGGTTCGGTGACCGCCCTCAAGGGTCCCTTAGTGGAATCACGGCATCTTGCATTATGCGAGGGCGTGAGGAGATTACGGTGGCCCTAGTGGCTTCTTGGGGAGCATTGTGCCTCCACACCGCTCCAAATGGAGATTAGCATCTGCAAGGGTAAGAACTTTGGGATACATCATCGTCTCTGCGTGCCTCGGTTATCTCTTACCCGAGCCCTTTGCTTATGCACTTTACTTTGTGATAGCAATATTGTTTCTTGTCAAAATCTTGCTATCACCTAGTTGTTTATCTCGCTTAGCATAAGTTGTTGGTGCACATAGGTGAGCCTAGTTGTTGTAGGTTTTGTGCTTGACAAATTAACCACTAGGTTTATTCTGCATTTGTTCAAGCCTAAACCGTAATTTTTTAAAGCGCTTATTCACCCCCCCTCTAGGCGACATCCACGATCTTTCAACAACACTTTCTCAAAATAATCATAATATGATATAACAAGATGGTATCTCGCTAGCCCTTTCTGAGACCGCAAAACATAAATGCAGAGCACCTCTGAAGATCAAGGACTGACTAAACATTGTAATACATGGTAAAAGAGATCCAGTCATAGTCATACTCAATATAAATTAATAGTAATGTATGCAAATGACAGCGGTGCTCTCCAGCGGGTGCTTTTTAATAAGAGGATGGTGACTCAACATAGAAGTAAATAAATAGGCCCTTCGCAGAGGGAAGCAGGAATTTATAGAGGTGCTAGAGCTCGATTTTGAAGTAGAGATAAATAATATTTTGAGTGGTATACTTTGATTGTCAACATGACAACTGTGAGATCTCGATATCTTCCATGCTACACAAATTATATGCGGCTCCCAAACAGAATGGTAAAGTTTATAATCCCCCACCACCAACAAGCATCAATCCATGGCTTGCCCGAAACAATGGGTGCTTCCAACTAACAACAATCCTGGGGGAGTTTTGTTTGCAATTATTTTGATTTGATTTGAGCATGGGACTGGGCATCCCGGTTACTAGCCATTTTCTCGCGAGTGAGGAGCGCAGTCTGCTACCTCTTGAGCATTGCGTTGGTTTTTCCCTTGAAGAGGAAAGGGTGATGCAGCAAAGTAGCGTAAGTATTTCCCTCAGTTTTTGAGAACCAAGGTATCAATCCAGTAGGAGGCTGCTCAAAAGTCTCATGCACCTACACAAACAAACAAGAACCTCGCAACCAACGCGATAAATGGGCTGTCAATCCCTTCACGGAAACTTGCGAAAGTGAGATCTGATATAGATAATAAGATAAGATAAATATTTTTGGTATTTTTATGATATAGGTTGGAAAGTAAAGATGCAAATAAAAGTAGATGGAAAACTTATATGATAAAAGATAGACCCGGGGGCCATAGGTTTCACTAGTGGCTTCTCTCAAGATAGCATAAGTATTACGGTGGGTGAACAAATTACTGTCGAGCAATTGATAGAAAAGTGCATAGTTATGAGATTATCTAGGCATGATCATGTATATAGGCATCACGTCCGCAACAAGTAGATCAAAACGATTCTGCATCTACTACTATTACTCCACACATCGGCCGACTCCTGCCTGCATCTAGAGTATTAAGTTCACAAGAACAGAGTAATGCATTAAGAAAGATGACATGATGTAGAGGGATAAACTCAAGCAATAAGATATAAACCCCATCTTTTTATCCTTGATGGCAATAATACAATACGTACCTTGTTGCACCTGCTGTCACTGGGAAAGGACACCGCAAGATTGAACCCAAAGCTAAGCACTTCTCCCATTGCAAGAAAGATCAATATAGTGGCCAAACCAAACTGATAATTCGAAGAGACTTGCAAAAATAACCAATCACACATAAAAGAATTCAGAGAAGATTCAATTATTTCTCATAGATAAACTTTATCATAAACCCACAATTCATCGGATCTCGACAAACACACCGCAAAAAGAGTTACATCGAATAGATCTCCAAGAAGATCGAGGAGAACTTTGTATTGAAATTCAAAGAGAGAGAGAAGAAGCCATCTAGCTAATAACTATGGACCCGAAGGTATGTGGTAAACTACTCACAACTCATCGGAGAGGCCTTGGAGATGATGTAGAGGCCCTCCGTGGTCGATTCCCCCTCCGGCGGAGCGCCGGCGAAGGCTCCAAGATGGGATCTCGTGGATACAGAAGGTTGCGACGGTGGAAATAGTTTTTCGTGGTGCTTCCCGATGTTTTCAGGGCACGGGAGTATATATAGGAGGAAGAATTAGGTCGGTGGAGCCACGAGGGGCCCACGAGGGTGGGGGCTAGCCCAGCCCCATAGGGCTCGCCAGGCACCCTCGTGGCCGCCTCATTCATTACTTGACATCCACTCCAAGTCTCCTGGAGTGCATTTGTTCCAAAAGATCGCTCCCGAAGGTTTCATTCCATTTGGACTCCGTTTGATATTCCTTTTCTTAGAAACACTGAATAGGCAAAAAAACAACAATTCGGGCTGGGCCTCCGGTTAGTAGGTTAGTCCCAAAAATGATATAAAAGTGTTAACTAAAGCCCATAAACATCCAAAACGGGTAATATAATAGCATGGAACAATAAAAAATTATAGATACGTTGGAGACGTATCAAGCATCCCCAAGCTTAACTCCTGCTCATCCTCGAGTAGGTAAATGATAAAAACAGAATTTTTGATGTGGAATGCTACCTAGCATAATTCTCAATGTAATTTTCTTTATTGTGGCATGCATGTTCAGATCCAAATGATTCAAAATAAAAGTTTATATTGACATAAAAACAATAATACTTCAAGCATACCAACAAAGCAATCATGTCTTCTCAAAATAACATGGCTAAAGAAAGCTATCCCGACAAAATCATATAGTCTGGCTATGCTCTATCTTCATCACACAAAGTATTTAATCATGCACAACCCCGATGACAAGCCAAGCAATTGTTTCATACTTTAGTATTCTCAAACTTCTTCAACCCTCACACAATACATGAGCGTGAGCCATGGACATAGCACTATATGTGGAATAGAATGGTAGCTGTGGAGAAGACAAAAAGGGAGAAGATAGTCTCACATCAACTAGGCGTATCAACGGGCTATGGAGATGCCCATTAATAGATATCAATGTGAGTGAGTAGGTATTGCCATGCAACGGATGCACTAGAGCTATAAGTGTATGAAAGCTCAACAAAAGAAACTAAGTGGGTGTGCATCCAACTTGCTTGCTCACGAAGACCTAGGGCATTTTGAGGAAGCCCGTCATTGGAATATACAAGCCAAGTTCTATAATGAAAAATTCCCACTAGTATATGAAAGTGATAATATAGGAGACTCTCTATCATGAAGATCATGGTGCTACTTTGAAGCACAAGTATGGTAAAATGATAGTAGCATTGTCCCTTCTCTCTTTTTCTCTCATTTTTTCTTTCTCTTTTTTTTTCCTTTTTTTTTTCTTTTTTCCCTTTTTTCTCTTTTTTTTCTTTGGCCTTTCTCTTTTTTTTATTTGTCCTTTTTTTATAAAGTCCGAAGTCTCATCCCGACTTGTGGGGGAATCATGGTCTCCATCATCCTTTCCTCACTTGGGACAATGCTCTAATAATGAAGATCGTCACACTTTTATTTACTTACAACTCAAGATTACAACTCGATACTTAGAGCAAAATATGACTCTATATGAATGCCTCCGGTGGTGTACCGGGATATGCAATGAATCAAGAGTGACATGTATGGAAGAATTATGAAGGTGGATTTGTCACAAATACGATGTCAACTACATGATCATGCAAAGAGCACTATGACAATGATGATGCGTGTCATAATAAACGAAATGGTGGAAAGTTGCATGGCAATATATCTCGGAATGGCTATGGAAATGCCATAATAGGTAGGTATGGTGGCTGTTTTGAGGAAGGTATATGGTGGGTTTATGGTACCAACGAAAGTTGCGCGTCACAAGAGAGGCTAGCAATGGTGGAAGGGTGAGAGTGCGTATAATCCATGGACTCAACATTAGTCATTAAGAACTCATATACTTATTGCAAAAAATCTACAAGTCATTTAAAACAAAGTACTACGCGCATTCTCCTAGGGGGATAGATTGGTAGGAAAAGACCATCGCTCGTCCCCGACCGCCACTCATAAGGAAGGCAATCAATAAATAAATGATGCTCCAACTTCATCACAAAGCTGTTCACCATACGTGCATGCTACGGGAATCACAAACTTCAACAGAAGTATTCCTCAAATTCTTAATTACTCCACTAGCATGACTCTAATATCACCATCCTCATATCTCAAAACAATTATCAAGCATCAAATTGATCATAGCATCCAATTCACTTTCTATGATAGTTTTTATTATACCCAACTTGGATGCCCATCATTCTAGGACCAATTTTATAACCATAGCAAATACCATGCTGTTCTAAAAGACTCTCAAAATTATATAATTGAAGCATGAGAGATCAACAATTTCTACAAAATTAAACCACCGCCGTGCTCTAAAAGATATAAGTGAAGCACTAGAGCAAAATCATCTAGCTCAAAAGATATAAGTGAAGTACATAGAGTATTCTGATAAATTCCAAATCAAGTGTGTGTCTCCCAAAAGGTGTGCACAGCAAGGATGATTGTGGTAAACTAAAAGAAAATACTCATATCATACAAGACACTCCAAGCAAAACACATATCATGTGGTGAAAAAAATATAGCTCCAAGTAAAGTTACTGATAGACGAAGACGAAAGAGGGGATGCCTTCCGGGGCATCCCCAAGCTTAGGCTTTTGGTTGTCCTTGAATTTCTTGGGGTGCCATGGGCATCCCCAAGTTTAGTCTCTTGCCACTCCTTATTCCATAGTCCATCAAATCTTTACCCAAAACTTGAAAACTTCACAACACAAAACTCAACAGGAAATCTCATAAGCTCCGTTAGTGCAAGAAAGAAAAACCACCACATAAGGTACTGTAATGAACTCATTATTTATTAATATTGGTGTTAAACCTACTGTATTCCAACTTCTCTATGGTTCATACCCCCGATACTAGCCATAGATGCATCAAAATAAGCAAACAACACACGAAAAACAGAATCTGTCAAAAACAGAACAATCTGTAGCAATATGTAACTTTCCAATACTTATGAAATTCTAAAACTCCTACCAAAATAGGAAGTCCTGGGAAATTTGTCTATTGATCTACTGCAAAAATAATCAACGCAAAAGCACATTTCTGTGATTTATTTAAATTATTCTCGTGCATGCAAAAGTTTCTGTTTTTCAGCAGAATCAAATTAACTATCACTGTAGGTTATCCTATAGGTTCTACTTGGCACAAACACTAACTAAAATATAAACCACATCTAAACAGAATCTAGATGAAATATTTATTACAAAACAGAAGCAAAAATCAAGGAACTAAAATAAAATTGGTTGCCTCCCAACAAGCGCTATCGTTTAACGCCCCTAGCTAGGCATAAAAGCGAGAATAGATCTAAGTATTGCCATCTTTGGCATTCAATTCCTCAATAGAGCACTTATAACCCTTAGGGATCTCTATCTTTTTCGCAATGATTAAACTCCTAGGCAAGAAATCAATAAATTCATTTGTAGCAAAAGGTTCCTTAATGATAGAGAAACGATTGGGATGAACACTTATTGATTTGAGATCCGCATTTTCCTTACTAGAAGATTCACCCTTATTTTTAGGAACATAAATAAATTTGGCAATTTTGGTAGGAGGAGTTGGAGTATTTTTCACGGAGGAAAAGGCAGACCCTAAGTTAGTAATAATATCTTCAAGTTTACCGATTCTTGTAGAATCTAGATTTATTCTTTCGTTAGCTATAGGTTCTTTCTCCTTAAGATTTCTTAAAGTAACTTCAACCCTAGACCCATATTGGGTAATTTGGTTGTGGATCTTTTTATCCAAATTTTCAATCAACTCAATGATGGCAACTTTATTTTCAATAATTCAAGCCTTTTGCATCACATGTTCTAGAGTTAAAATAGTCCCATTAACCAAGGGAGGAGGTGGACCAAACAAATCCAACATAGCACTATAAGCATCAAAGGTATGGCTATCCAAAAAATTCCCTCCGGTAATGGTATCAAGAATGCATCTATTCCAAGGAGTGATGCCTACATAAAAATTGCGAAGAAGAACGGAAGTAGAAAGCTTCCTAGTAGATCTATTTTGAGCATTGCAAATTATATGCCAGGCATATTTTAGATTTTCTCCCTCCCTTTGCTTAAAATTAAGAATTTCATGTTCAGGAGTAATAACGAGGATAGGAGGACTAGCCATAGTGACGAGCACAGAAGACACAAGCGAAAGAGAGAGGAGAACAGGAAAGAGAGGGCGAATAAAATGGCAAGGGTGAAGTGGGGGAGAGGAAAACAAGAGGCAAATGGCAAATAATGTAATGCGAGGGAGATGAGTTTGTGATGGGCACTTGGTATGTCTTGACTTGAGCGAAGACCTCCCCGGCAATGGAGCCAGAAATCCTTCTTGCTACCTCTTGAGCACTGCGTTGGTTTTTCCCTTGAAGAGGAAAGGGTGATGCAGCAAAGTAGCGTAAGTATTTCCCTCAGTTTTTGAGAACCAAGGTATCAATCCAGTAGGAGGCTCCTCAAAAGTCCCACGCACCTACACAAACAAACAAGAACCTCGCAACCAACGCGATAAAGGGGTTGTCAATCCCTTCATGGAAACTTGCAAAAGTGAGATCTGATAGAGATAATAAGATAAGATAAATATTTTTGGTATTTTTATGATATAGATTGGAAAGTAAAGATGCAAATAAAAGTAGATGGAAAACTTATATGATAAAAGATAGACCTGGGGGCCATAGGTTTCACTAGTGGCTTCTCTCAAGATAGCATAAGTATTACGGTGGGTGAACAAATTACTATCGAGCAATTGATAGAAAAGTGCATAGTTATGAGATTATCTTGACATGATCATGTATATAGGCATCACGTCCGCAACAAGTATATCAAAACGATTCTGCATCTACTACTATTACTCCACACATCGACCGACTCCTGCCTGCATCTAGAGTATTAAGTTCACAAGAACAGAGTAACGTATTAAGAAAGATGTCATGATGTAGAGGGATAAACTCAAGCAATATGATATAAACCCCATCTTTTTATCCTCGATGGCAACAATACAATATGTGCCTTGCTGCCCATGCTGTCACTGGGAAAGGACACCGCAAGATTGAACCCAAAGCTAAGCACTTCTCCCATTGCAAGAAAGATCAATCTAGTAGGCCAAACCAAACTGATAATTCGAAGAGACTTGCAAAGATAACCAATCACACATAAAAGAATTCAGAGAAGATTCAATTATTTCTCATAGATAAACTTGATTATAAACCCACAATTCATCGGATCTTGACAAACACACCGCAAAAAGAGTTACATCAAATAGATCTCCAAGAAGATAGAGGAGAACTTTGTATTGAGATTCAATGAGAGAGAGAGAGAAGAAGCCATCTAGCTAATAACTATGTACCCAAAGGTCTGTGGTAAACTACTCACAACTCATCGTAGAGGCCTTGGAGATGATGTAGAGGCCCTCCATGGTCGATTCCCCCTCCGATGAAGCGTCGGCGAAGGCTCCAAGATGGGATCTCGTGGATACAGAACGTTGCGGTGGTAAAAATAGTTTTTCGTGGTGCTCCCCGATGTTTCCATGGTACGGGAGTATATATAGGAGGAATAAGTAGGTCGGTGGAGCCACGACGGGCCCACAAGGGTGGGGGGCGCCCACCCCCATAGGGCGCGCCGAGCACCCTTGTGGCCGCCTCATTCGCTGCTTGACGTCCACTCCAAGTCTCCTGGATTGCGTTTGTTCCAAAAAGATCGCTCCCGAAGGTTTCATTCCGTTTGGACTCTGTTTGATATTCCTTTTCTTCGAAACATCGAAATAGGCAAAAAGTAGCAATTCGGGTTGGGCCTCCGGTTAGTAGGTTAGTCCCAAAAATGATATAAAAGTGTAAACTAAAGCCCATAAACATCCAAAACGGGTAATATAATAGCATGGAACAAACAAAAATTATAGATACATTGGAGACGTATCATAGTCCACTCCTCTTGAGAGTAACCCGCCTAGCATGGAAGATACAGACAGCCCTAGTTGATACATTAGCTATTCGAGTATACAAAACAGAATTTCATTTGAAGGTTTGGAGTTTGGCACATATAAATTTACTTGGAATGGCAGGTAGATACCGCATATAGGAAGGTATGGTGGACTCATATGGAATAACTTTGGGGTTTATGGATTTTGAATGCACAAGCAGTATTCCCGCTTAGTACAAGTGAAGGCTAGCAAGAGACTGGGAAGCGACCAACTAGAGAGCGACAACA
Organism: Aegilops speltoides; assembly: GCA_021437245.1. Taxonomy (NCBI): domain Eukaryota; kingdom Viridiplantae; phylum Streptophyta; class Magnoliopsida; order Poales; family Poaceae; genus Aegilops; species Aegilops speltoides. Next base: position 426,850,072 of record CM038141.1, on the reverse strand, counting down.
GTCATGAGTAGGATATAATCCACCATGAACATAAATATTGTGAAGGCCATGTTGATTTTGTTTCAACTTCATACGTGAACATGTGCCAAGTCAAGTCACTCAAATCATTCAAAGGAGGATACCACCCTATTATACCACATCACAACCATTTTAATAGCATGTTGGCACGCAAGGTAAACCATTATAAGCTCCTAGCTAATTAATCATGGCATAAGCAACTATAATCTCTAATTGTCATTGCAAACATGTTTATTCATGATAGGCTGAATCAGGAATGATGAACTAATCATATTTACAAAAACAAGAGAGGTCGAGTTCATACCAGCTTCTCTCATCTCAGTCAGTCCATCATATATCATCATTATTGCCTTTCACTTGCACGACCGAAGGGTGTGGATAATAATAATAGTGCACGTGCATTGGACTAAGCTAGAATCTGCAAGCATTCAATTCAAGGGAGAAGACAAGGTAATATGGGCTCTTGGTTAAATCAACAATAATGCATATGAGAGCCACTCAACATTTTCATCATGGTCTTCTCCTCTTGACCCCCAATGAAAAGAAAAGAAGAAAACTATTTACACTGTAAAGCTCCCAACAAGCAAAAGAAGAACGAGAAATCTTTTTGGGTTTTCTTTTAATTACTACTACTACATGAATGGAAAGTAAACTAGCTAAAAGCTACAACTTTTTTTTTGTTTTTCTTAAGGTCATTCAAACACAGAAGAAGAAAGCAAGAAAAGGAAATAAACTAGCATGGATAGTACAATGAAAAAGTATGAGCACCAACAACTAGAATGAGTGTGTGAACATGAATGTAATGTCGGTGAGAAATACGTACTCCCCCAAGCTTAAGCTTTTGGCCTAAGTTGGTCTATGCCCAAGGATCAAAGTGGTAGCTGGGGTCGTACTGAGATGCAGCAGCTACTGCCTCACGAGCTGCAGCTTGGAGGCGAGCTGCCTTCGTCCTCCTCTCGTACTCGTGCGCCTCCTCCCTGGTTATAATATATATCCTTTTTGCCTGAAAGTCAAATCAACCAGTAGCAGGGAGAGCAACATGGACAGTGCGACGTCTGTCAAAGATTAGTCGGTATTGGAGGAACTATTCATTCCTCTCTAGAAACTGATGGTTAACCATTGCATTATAATCTAGATAAGCAGGGGGCAACTCCATATCACTTCCATGTATGGGTACACCAAGATAATTTGCCACACGGTTTGCATAAATCCCTCCAAACAAGTCTCTATCTAAACCATTATTATGCAACCTACATGCAACAATTGCCCACAAGTTATATTGTTTATTACCTAATACAACACTCTTAAGGACACTAAAATCTGGAACACACATGTGACAAGCTTCATCCTTTCCATTTATGCATCTACCTATAAAGAGAGCAAAATAATGTATAGCAGGAAAATGAATGCTCCCTATGGTAGCTTGTGCTATTTCACTAGATTCCCCGAAAGTGATACTAGCAAGAAAATCTTTATATTTAGATTTACGAGGTTCGTTGACATTGCCCCACTGCGGGAGTTTACAAGTAGTATTAAAATCTTCTAGGTCCATGGTATAAGATTTATCATAAAGATCAAATAAAATAGTGTGAGAATTGCGCGAAGATGTGAATTTAAACCTTCTCACAAAGGAATAAGTAAGGTAGTAGTGTTGGGAGTACTTATCTGACATGAAGTCCTCAAGGTCGGCATTGCGCACATATGCGTCAAATTCATCCTTAATGCCTGCCTTGACCATAAATTCCTCCGACGGCCATTCACAAGGTCGAACTTGAGCTTCCCTTGGTGGTTCATCGTCTGGCTCACGTATTGCGAGCCTGGGTCCTTGCTTCCTTGAGGAACCACCTTGGTACATTTTCCTAGACATAATTCTTCCTCTGAAAAATTTCTGAAATTTTTAGTAACTCAAAATAAAAGTGAACCAAACTCAACAAAATTGATAGCAACTACTTCCACAAGTGCCTAGAGACTATATCATGCATTAAAACTACTTGGGACCATATAAATTTAACATGCAAGCTCAAGAACAGGGTCACCTTAGCAGCAAAAATTTGCAATCAATAAAGCACTAGACCAAAAAGTAATTGGACCATTGGAGGAGTCACATACCAAAGAACAATCCCCCAAAGCAGTTTTGTGAACGGAGCTTTGAGCAAGGAGATCGAAAATGGCAGCAAAATGAGCTAGAACTCGTGCTTGAGATGGATGGTGATTTTTTGGGGAGGAAGATGAAGTGTGTGGGTGCAGGAATAAGTGGAGGGGGGCCACCATGGGCCCACGAGGCAGGGGGCATGCCCCATGGGGGTGGGCGCGACCTGGACCCTCGTGGCCAGGTGCTTGCTCCCCCGGATGGGTTCTCAATGACAGATATTCTCAAATATTCTAGAAAAAAATCACATTCCATTTTCAGGGCATTTGGAGAACTTTTATTTTCAGGGTATTTTTTATTGCAAGGATAAATCAGAAAACAGACAGAAAATACTATTTTTGCTTTATTTAATCTAAATAACAGAAAGTAAAAGGAGGGTACAGAAGGTTGTGCTTTCTAACTTCATCCATCTCATGCTCATCAAAAGGATCCACTAACAAGGTTGATCAAGTCTTGTTAACAAACTCATTCCAAATAACATGGAATCGGAGAAATTTCGAATAACACTAGGTTACCTAAACGGGGATATGTACATCCCCAATAATAAGAATATCATATTTCTTCTTGACAGTAGGAAGAGGAAATTCAAAACCTCCAATAATAATCGATGGAATTTTTCCAATAGAATTGATACTGTGAACTTGAGGTTGTTTCCTCGGAAAGTGTATCGTATGCTCATTACCATTAACATGAAAAGTGAAATTGCCTTTGTTGCAATCAATAACAGCCCCTGCAGTATTCAAAAAGGGTCTACCAAGGATAATCAACATACTATCGTCCTCGGGAATATCAAGAATAACAAAGTCCATTAGAATAGTAACGTTTGCAACCACAACAGGCACATCCTCACAAATACCGACAGGTATAGCGGTTGATTTATTGGCCATTTGCAAAGATATTTCAATAGGTGTCGACTTATTCAATTCAAGTATACGATATAAAGAGAGAGGCATAACACTAACACCGGCTCCAAGATCACATAAAGCAGTTTTAACATAGTTTCTTTTAATGGAACATGGTATAGTTGGTACTCCTAGATCTCCAAGTTTCTTTGGTATAACACCCTTAAAAAGTGCAATTAGCAAGCATGGTGGAAATTTCAGCTTCCGGTATCTTTCTTTTATTTGTGATAATATCTTTCATGTACTTAGCATAAGGATTTACCTTAAGCATAACAGTCAAACGCATACGTAAAAAGATAGGTCTAATCATTTCAGCAAAGCGCTGAAAATCCTAATCATCCTTTTTCTTGGATCGCTTAGGAGGAAAAGGCATGGGTTTCTGAACCCATGGTTCTCTTTCTTTACCGTGCTTCCTAGCAACAAAGTCTCTTTTATCATAACGTTGATTCTTTGATTGTGGGTTATCGAGATCAACAACAGGTTCAACCTCTACACCATTGTTATTGCTAGGTTGAGCATCAACATGAACATCATCATTAACATTATCACTAGGTTCATGTTCATCACCAGATTGTGTTTCAGCATCAGACATAGAAATACCATTGGGATTCTCAGGTGTGTCTACAACAGGTTCACTAGAAGCATGCAAAGTCCTATCATTTTTCTTCTTCTTCTTAGAAGGACTAGGTGCATCAACATTATTTCTCTGAGAATCTTGTTCAATTCTTTTAGGGTGACCCTCAGGATACAAAGGTTCCTGAGTCATTTTACCCGTTCTAGTCATAACTCTATCAACATTATCATTTTTCTTATTATTTAGTTCATTGAGCAAATCATTTTGAGCTTTAAGCACTTGTTTTACTTGAGTGGTAACCATAGAAGCATGTTTACTAATAAGTTTAAGTTCATCTTTAACTCTAGACATATAATCACTCAAGTGTCCAATCATATAAGCATTACTTTTCAATTGTCTACCAACATAAGCATTGAAGTTTTCTTGTCTAGCCATAAAGTTATCAAACTCATCCAAGCATTGGCTAGCAAACTTAGTAGATGGAATTTCAACTTTATCATATCTATAGAGAGAATTTACCTTTACTACCTGTGTCGGGTTATCAAGACCATGTATTTCTTCAATAGGTGGTATATTAAGGCCATGTATTTCTTCAGCACGAGGTAAATTCTTAACATCTTCAGCTTTAATACCCTTTTCTTTCATAGATTTCTTTGCCTCTTGCATATCTGCAGGACTGAGAAATAGAACACCCCTTTTCTTTGGAGTTGGCTTTGGAGTTGGTTCAGGAAGTGTCCAATTGTTTTCATTAGTCAACATATTATTCAATAGCAATTCAGCTTGATCAACTGTTCTTTCCCTGAAAACACAACCAGCATAACTATCCAGGTGGTCTCTGTAAGCATCGGTTAGTCCATTATAAAAGATATCAAGTATTTCATTTTTCTTGAGAGGATGATCAGGCAAAGCATTAAGTAATCGGAGAAGCCTCCCCAAGCTTGTGGGAGACTCTCTTCTTCAATTTGCACAAAATTATATATTTCCCTTAAAGCAGCTTGTTTCTTATGAGCAGGGAATTATTTAGCGGAGAAGTAATAAATCATATCCTGGGGACTATGCACACAACCAGGATCAAGAGAATTAAACCATGTTTTAGCATCACCCTTTAATGAGAACGGAAATATCTTAAGGATATAGTAGTAGCGAGTTTTCTCATCATTAGTGAATAGGGTGGCTATATCATTCAATTTAGTAAGATGTGCCACAACAGTTTCAGATTCATAGCCATAGAAAGGATCAGATTCAACCAAAATAATTATCTCAGGATCAACAGAGAAATCATAATCCTTATCAGTAACACAGATAGGTAAAGTAGCAAAAGCAGGGTCATATTTCATTCTAGCATTCAGAGACTTTTCCTTAAGCTTAGCTAATAGCTTCTTAAGATCAGATCTATCATTGCAAGCAAGAAAATCTCTAGCAGTTTCTTCATCCATAACATAACCCTCAGGCACAACAGGCAATTCATATTTAGGAGGAGAACCCTCATCATCACTTTCATCAATATTATTAGTTTCAAGAATTTCATTCTCTCTAGCCCTAGCAAGTTGTTCATCAAGAAATTCACATAATGACACAGTAGTATCAAGCATAGAAGTAGTTTTTCATCATAAGTATCATGCATAGCAGAAGTGGCATCATCAATAACATGCGACATATCAGAATTAATAGCAGAAGTAGGTTTAGGTGTCGCAAGCTTACTCAAAACAGAAGGTGAATCAAGTGCAGAGCTAGATGGCGGCTCCTTACCCCCCCCTCGTAGTTGAGGGAAAAATCTTAGTTCTTTCGTCTTTCAAGTTCCTCATAGTGATTAGCAGATATAAATCCAAGTGACTCAAAGAATAGAGCTATGCTCCCCGGCAACAGCGCCAGAAAAAAGTCTTGATAACAAACAAGTATAGGGGATCACAACAGTTTTCGAGGGTAGAGTATTCAACCCAAATTTATTGATTCGACACAAGGGGAGCCAAAGAATATTCTCAAGTATTAGCAGCTGAGTTGTCAATTCAACCACACCTGGATAACTTAATATCTGCAGCAAAGTATTTAGTAGAAAAGTAGTATGGAAATAACTTGATAACAAATGGCAAAAGTAATGAGTAGCTTTGTAGGAATTGTAACAGTGGCAATGGTAAAGTAACTAAGCAAAGAGCAATATGTGAAAAGCTCGAAGGCATTGAATCAGTGATGGATAATTATGTCAGATGCGATTCCTCATGTAATAGTTATAACATAGGGTGATACGGTACTAGCTCCAGTTCATCAATGTAATGTAGGCATGTATTCCGAATATAGTCATACGTGTCTATGGAAAAGAACTTGCATGACATCTTTTGTCCTACCCTCCCGTGGCAGCGGGGTCCTATTGGAAACTAAGGGATATTAAGGCCTCCTTTTAATAGAGTACCGGACCAAAGCATTCACACTTAGTGAATACATGAACTCCTCAAACTACGATCATCACTGAGTGTGGTCCCGATTATTGTCACTTCGGGGTTGTCAGATCATAGCACATAATAGGTGACTATAGACTTGTAAGATAGGATCAAGAACTCACATATATTCATGAAAACATAATAGGTTCAGATCTGAAATCATGGCACTCGGGCCCTAGTGACAAGCATTAAGCATAGCAAAGTCATAGCAACATCAATCTCAGAACATAATTGATACTAGGGATCAAACCCTAACAAAACTAACTCAATTACATGGTAAATCTCATCCAACCCATTACCGTCCAGCAAGCCTACGATGGAATTACTCACGCACGGCGGTGAGCATCATGAAATTGGTGTTGGAGGAAGGTTGATGATGACGATGGCGACGGATTCCCCTCTCCGGAGCCCCGAACAGACTCCAGATCAGCCCTCCCGAGATAGATTAGGGCTTGGCGGCGGCTCCGTATCGTAAAACGTGACAAATCCTTCTCTCTGATTTTTTTCTCCCCGAACGTGAATATATGGAGTTGGAGTTGAGGTCGGTGGAGCTTTAGGGGGCCCATGAGGCAGGGGGCGTGCCCTAGGGGGGGCGCCCCCACCCTCGTGGATAGGGTGTGGGCCCCCTGACGTTGATTCTTTTGCCAATATTTTTTATTAATTCCAAAAAGTTGCTCCATGGATTTTTAGGTCATTCTGAGAACTTTTATTTTTGCACAAAATAACACCATGGCAGTTCTGCTGAAAACAGCGTCAGTCCAGGTTAGTTCTATTCAAATCATGCAAGTTAGAGTCCAAAACAAGGGCAAAAGTGTTTGGAAAAGTAGATACAATGGAGACGTATCAGTACTGCACCATCTCTGCTACCTTCTGCCTGGCCACCTCGGCGGTCTCTGCCGCCTTCTGCTTGGCCATCTCTGTCTTCTCGCCGAGAAAGCTGCCGATCTGGTCTTTGCTCTCGACGGCGCGGTCCTTGGGCGCCTGTGTCATCGCGACCGCCTTATCTTTTGCTGCTTGCGCGGCCTCGGAGGTCTTGTCTTTGGCGCCTACACCGTGCTGGCAGCCCTGTCCTTGGCGGCCTGCGCCGTCTGGGACGCCTTGTCGATGGCCTCGCCGGCCATGTGCTTGGTGGCCGCCGTGGCGCCCTGCCCCTGTCCGGACGCATGGCCCGCCAGAGCCGCCAACCGGTCTTTGGGCTCGTAAGCCTTGTCCACAGCCGCACCCATCACCTGCCCAGCCTTCTCCTGCAATGTAGACAACACGGTCACATCCCATCTTAGACACGATGCAGGCACACGCGGCAACTCATTGGAGACCATCCACAGAAGTAGGACACGTACCTGGGTGTGGCCCTTGGCCTCGCCGCTCAGTAAGATTTTCTACGTGCTCAGTCCAGGAAATTTGAAAATTCACTGGAACGTGCTTTTGATCTTATTTTTTACACAAGATTGATATACAAAGAGCTAGATTGCCCTAATTTTTTAGAATTTTTTGGAGTTACAGAAATATGGAAAGCTTCCAGATTACTACAGACTGTTCTGTTCTTGACAGATGCTATTTTCTATGTGTTGTTTGCTTATTTGATTAATCTATGAGTAGTATCGGAGGGTATGAACCATGGAGAAGTTGGAATATAGTAGATACAACACCAATATGAATTTAGAATGAGTTCACAACAGTACCTAAGTGATGATTTTATTTCCTCTTACTAACGGAGCTTACGAGTTTTCTGTTGAGTTTTGTGTTGTGAAGTTTTCAAGTTTTGGGTAAAGATTCGATGGACTATAGAATAAGGAGTGGCAAGAGCCTAAGATTGGGGATTCCCAAGGCACCCAAGGTAATATTCAAGGACAACCAAGAGCCTAAGCTTGGGGATGCCCCGGAAGGCATCCCCTCTTTTGTCTTCGTTCATCGGTAACTTTACTTGGAGCTATGTTTTTATTCACCACATGATATGTGTTTTGCTTGGAGCGTCATTTTCTTTTGTTTATATTTTCTTTCTGTTATTCAGAGACATGTTTTATATCTTTTAGTTCAATAAAAAGTCAAGTATAGCCTTTACCATGCTTATTTTACAAGTCTATACATTGCTGTTTTGAAATCAGAAAGTTTCCTATTATGTTTTGAATATTGGTGGATAGTCAGAACATGATAAAACTTGAAATTTTGACACGATGAGTAACAACAAATTTTCTATAGTGTGGTAATTTTTCAGAATTTTTGGAGTTAGGGAAGTATGATTCCTCTTGCATTCTTTACAGACTATTCTGTTTAGACAAATTATTGTTATGTTTGCATTGTTTGCATATGTTTGCTTGTTTAATGATTCTAGTTGAGAAGGGGAGTGTTAATAATTTTACTGATTTGCTACAATAGAGAATGATAAGGTTATTGCGTTGATTTATACTAACTTATCTCACGAGTTCTTATTGAGTTTTGTGTGGATGAAGTTTTTAAGATTTAGGGTAACCGTGATATAAAAGGAATTAAGGAGACACAAAAGCTCAAGCTTGGGGATGCCCAAGGCATCCCTAATTAATATTTAAAGAAGTCTCAAGTATCTAAGCTTGGGGATGCCCCGGTTGGCATCCCACCTTTCTCCTTCAACAACTATCGGTCAGTTTTGGTTGAGCCTAAGTTTTTGCTTCTTCACATGATATGTGCTATCCTTGCAATGTCATTTTATTTTATTTTGTTTTGCTTGCTGTTTGAATAACATCCCAAGATCTGAAATTCTTAAATGTTAGAGAGTCTTCACATAGTTACACAATTATTCGACTACTCATTGATATTCACTTATATCTTTCAGAGTAGTTTGTCGTTTGCTCTAGTGCTTTAGTTGTATCTTTTTAGAGCACGATGGTGGTTTTATTTTGAAGAAGTTAATGAACTCTCATGCTTCACTTATATTATTTTGAGAGTCTTAAACAACATGGTAATTTGCTTTGGTTATGAATTTAGTCCTAATATGATAGGTATCCAAGAGAGATATAATAAAAACTTTCATATAAAGTGCATTGAATACTATGAGAAGTTTGATTCCTTATGATTGTTTTGAGATATGAGGATAATGATATTAGAGTCATGCTAGTGGAGTAATTGTGAATTTTAGAAATACTTGTGTTGAGGTTTGTGATTCCCGTAGCATGCACGTATGGTGAACCGTTATGTAACAAAGTTGGAGCATGATGTATTTATTGATTGTCATCCTTTGTGTGGAGGTCGGGATCGTGCGATGGTTAACTCCTACTAACCCTTCTCCTAGGAGCATGCGCGTAGTGCTTGGTTTTGATGACTAATAGTTTTTTTGCAATAAGTATGTGAGTTCTTTATGACTAATGTTGAGTCCATGGATTATACACATTCTCACCCTTCCACCATTGCTAGGCTCTCTTGTACCGCGCAACTTTCGCCGGTACCATACACCCACCATATACCTTCGTAAAAACTGCCACCATACCTACCTATTATGGCATTTCCATAGCCATTCTGAGATATATTGCCATGCAACTTTCCACCTTCCGTTTATTATGACACACTTCATCATTGTTATATTGCTTTGCATGATCATGTAGTTGACATCGTATTTGTGGCAAAGCTACCGTTCATAATTCTTTCATACATGTCACTCTTGATTCATTGCACATCCCGGTACACCGCCGGAGGCATTCGTATAGAGTCATATTTTTGTTCTAAGTATCGAATTGTAATTTTTTGAGTTGTAAGTAAATAGAAGTGTGATGATCATCATTATTAGAGCATGCATTGTCCCATGTGAGAAAAGAAAAAAAAAGAAAAAAAAGAGGCTAGGGAAGCCAAAATAAAAAAAGAGGCCAAAGAAGCCAAAGAAAAAAAAGAAAGAAAAAAATGAGAGAAAAAGAGAGAAGGGGCAATGTTACTCTTCTTTTTCCACACTTGTGCTTCAAAATAGCACCATGATCTTCATGATAGAGAGTCTCTTATTTTGTCACTTTCATATACTAGTGGGAATTTTTCATTATAGAACTTGGCTTGTATATTCAACGATGAGCTTCCTCAAATCGCCCTAGGTCTTCACGAGCAAGCAAGTTGGATGCACACCCACTTAGTTTTTCTGTTTGAGCTTTCACAAACTTATAGCTCTAGTGCATCCATTGCATGACAATCCCTACTCACTCACATTGATATCTATTGATGGGTATCTCCATAGCCCGTTGATACGCCTAGTTGATGTGAGACTATCTCCTTCTTTTTGTCTTCTCCACAACCACCATTCTATTCCACCTATAGTGCTATGTCCATGGCTCACGCTCATGTATTGCGTGAAAGTTATTAAAGTTTGAGAATACTAAAGTATGAAATAATTGCTTGGTTGAAACTGGGGTTGTTCATGCTTTGAGTATTTTGTGTGATGAAGATGGAGCATAGCCAGACTATATGATTTTGTAGGGATAAGCTTTCTTTGGCCATGTTATTTTGAGAAGACATAATTGCCTTGTTAGTATGCTCGAAGTATTATTGTTTTTATGTCAATATTAAACTTTTGTTTTGAATCTTTCGTATCTGAACATTCATGCCACAATAAAGAAAATTACAAGGTTAAATATGTTAGGTAGCATTCCACATCAAAATTCTGTTTTTATCATTTACCTACTCGAGGACGAGCAGGAATTAAGCTTGGGGATGCTTGATACGTCTCCAATGTATCTATAATTTTTTATTGTTCCATGCTATTATATTATCCATCTTGGATGTTCTATATCCATTTATATGCTATTTTATATGATTTTTAGGACTAACCTATTAACCTAGAGCCGAGTGCCAGTTTCTGGTTTTTTCTTCTTTTTGAGTATCGCAAAAAAGGAATATCAAACGGAGTCCAATTGACCTGAAAATTTACGAAGATTATTTTTGGATCAGAAGAAGCCAACGGAGCATTGGAGATGGACCAGAAGATTCTTGGGGCCTCCACGAGGGTGGAGGGCGCGCCCTACCCCCCTGGGCGCACCCCCTACCTCGTGGCTGCCTCGTGGACCCCCCTGACTTGTTCCCGATGCCAACACCTCTTATATATCCCCAAACTTCCAGAATAGAACGAAGATCGGGAGTTCCACTGTCGCAAGCCTCTGTAGCCACCAAAAATCAAGCGGGACCCTGTTCTGGTATCCTGCCGGAGGGGGATCCATCACCAGTGGCCATCTTCATCATCCCGATGCTCTCCATGACGAGGAGGGAGTAGTTCACCCTCAAGGCTGAGGTATGTACCAGTAGCTATGTGCTTGATCTCTCCCTCCCTCTCTCTCTCTCTCTCTCTCTCTCTCTCTCTCTGTCTGTCTGTCTCTCTCTCTCTGTCTCTCTTGTTCTTGATTTGGCACGATCTTGATGTACCGCGAGCTTTGCTATTATAGTTGGATTTTATGATGTTTCTCCCCCTCTACCTTTTAATGGATTGAGTTTTCCCTTTGAAGTTATCTTATCGGATTGAGTCTTTAAGGATTTGAGAATACTTGATGTATGTCTTGCATGTGCTTATCTGTGGTGACAATGGGATATTCATGTGATTCACTTGATGTATGTTTTGGTGATCAACTTGCGGGTTCTGTGACCTTGTGAACTTATGCATAGGGGTTGGCACACGTTTTTGTCTTGACTCTCCGGTAGAAACTTCGGGGCACTCTTTGAAGTTCTTTGTGTTGGTTTGAATAGATGAATCTGAGATTGTGTGATGCATATCGTATAATCAAACCTGCGGATACTTGAGGTGACATTGGAGTATCTAGGTGACATTAGGGTTTTGGTTGATGTGTGTCTTAAGGTGTTATTTTACTACGAACTCTAGGGTTGTTTGTGGCACTTATAGGAATAGCCCAATGGATTGATCAGAAAGATTAACTTTGAGGTGGTTTCTTACCCTACAATAATCTCTTTGTTTGTTCTCCGCCATTAGTGACTTTGGAGTGACTCTTTGTTGCACGTTGAGGGATTGTTATATGATCTAATTATGTTATCATTGTTGAGAGAACTTGCACTAGTGAAAGTATGAATCCTAGGCCTTGTTTCGAAGCATTGCAATATCGTTTTCGCTCACTTTTGTTACTTGCTACCTTGCTGTTTTTATATTTTCAAATTATAAAAACCTATATCTACCATCCATATTGCACTTGTATCACCATCTCTTCACCTAACTAGTGCACCTATATAACTTACCATTGTATTGGGTGTGTTGGAGACACAAGAGACTCTTTGTTATTTGGTTGCAGGGTTGTTTGAGAGAGACCATCTTCATCCTACGCCTGCCACAGATTGATAAACCTTAAGTCATCAACTTGAGGGGAATTTGCTACTGTCCTACAAACATCTGCACTTGGAGGCCCAATGTCTACAAGAAGAAGTTGCATAGTAGACATCACCCACCTCCTAGTTCCTTGTATAGTTGAGGTCGTAGCCCAACTTTGTACATCATATATACGTGCCTTTGCACATGAGCAATACATTGTGCAATTCCCACATCATACATGCCACATTTTTTTAGTTACTTTAAAAATGCCATACATCATGCATACCTTCTACAATATCTTTCCCTGTTTATATTAAGCACATTACTTATGACATAATATATCTCTAATAACAAGGTGCAAAATAAAGTTCATGTAAAGATATGAACAGATCAGGTATTGAGCAGTAAGCAAAATACATCCAGGAAAATCCACCTTTCAGGATTCTACTAAAATACAATACCATTATCAATATCTTTCTAGGGTCTTGGTTGGATCTTGTGTACCCAAGCTCAAAATCAACAGATAATTGAATAAATAAACATACCCCAATCTCCCGTGTCTAAATAAGACCTTTGTTGCCCTCTGAATTGTAGTAAAACTGGAGATGGGTTTATCTTCCATTTCTCAACATTGTATCTCATGAGGACATCTCTACTGCCGTTACCCCCGCCGTGACTCTTATATTAATTATTCTACTTGGTCCTGTGACTAGAGCACGCGCACGTTAAATAAATGACCAGGTATTATCACTCCTTTGTACACATGATTTAATTGACAAGACTATGATGCTACGCTCATTTTCTGATTTATTTGTACTCAGAAATAAAGGGATTGAAGAATCAATTAAAGATGAAGATCACTTTAGTAGCACTACTTGCATGCACCGAACTATCGCATGCAGTACCAAAGGATTTGGAGTTGACTCCATGACCCAACATCACTACGTGGGTGGGCCTCTAGAGTTCTCGGCTACACCATCAGGTGTTTGCCTCCAATTTCCAGCAAGGCCAGCCGTGTACGGCTTTTGAGCAGTCCGATTCACAAACGCCTTCGACCAGGAGTAGTAGTGAATTGTCTAGGTCAAAGTTACGACTCAGGTTTTATTCTATTGTCTAGTCATCGCTATAATATGCATCTACGAGACGCATAGGACTACCGCCTTGTTAGATCCACAGTGAAACCCTAACTTGTTTATCTATTACGTGTGCTCAATTTTTCATCTGCAATTCGAGATTGGAACCCACCTTTGTTCTTGCTGGTTCTTCGGTTGCTTGCAGGAACTCGAACCTCATTCTTCATGTTGATCGTGCCTAAGGCAAGGTCGGTAACCATCGGAGATTGGTTTAGCAATTGTTGAGGCGTATCGTCGGGTATGGTATAGCCGGACCGTCAAGGTCAAAATCCGACAAATCGATAGTTATTCCCACTTTCATCGAAAGATCGGGTCGCCATCACATCAGTGCGGTAATATCCTAAGAAAGCGATCAAAACTTATCGATTCAAGTAATTTGTTAATGTTTATAGACATCAATAGACATTACCGCACTAATGGACAGTACAACTTTCATTATGAGTTAAAATAAATATAATTTATATTAAACTTGTATACTTATTTATAATTCATTTTTAAGCATAACACAATGTAAGCATGTATATTTTTCAATTACTTAGTTTTTTTAATTGTTTGGATTGCTTATCACATGGCTATATAACAATAGTGCTAAATATTAATTATATGTTTTTCGTTATATAGTTTTACTATATATAATTGCAAACCACATTTTAATTGCGCTAGATGTAATTAGTATTAAGTTATGCCAGTTTTATCATTTTATAGACATTTGTCGTAACAAGACCGTGAAAGCAAATCTCTTAAATGTGATTTTTTTTAAATGACAAAATTGCACACGTATTTGAATTGTTATTTTAATATTTTCACAACTCCTTAAATTATGGTATATATATGTATGTGTATGTCTGTGTACTTTAATATCCTTCTAGAGTATTTCTTTATAGAGAAATCCAAATGATATTGACTAACAAATATATTAATATTGATTTCAAATTCTCGATTAGGAAAGCACGGAAACCTCTAGAGAAAACATTGATTTGAACACCCCAGTCCTCGCTTGTCAAGGAAGCTCCATCAGACCAAATATAACTCCCTCTGATAAAAGTTGGAGCAATGTTCTCAAGGAGTACATGATATTGCCATGTCGTGGTAGGACGGATGGTTGGGGCGTACCGAAAGGATCAAAGATTTCCACTGAAGGAAATATGCCCTAGAGGCAATAATAAAGTTATTATTATTTCCTTATTTCATGATAAATGTTTATTATTCATGCTAGAATTGTATTAACCGGAAACATAATACATGTGTGAATACATAGACAAACATAGTGTCACTAGTATGCCTCTACTTGACTAGCTCGTTTATCAAAGATGGTTATGTTTCCTAACCATGGACAAAAGAGTTGTCATTTGATTAACGGGATCACATCATTAGGAGAATGATGTGATTGACATGACCCATTCCGTTAGCCTAGCACTTGATCGTTTAGTATGTTGCTATTGCTTTCTTCATGACTTATACATGTTCCTGTAACTATGAGATTATGCAACTCCCGTTTACCGGAGGAACACTTTGGGTGCTACCAAACGTCACAACGTAACTGGGTGATTATAAAGGAGTACTACAGGTGTCTCCAAAGGTACATGTTGGGTTGGCGTATTTCGAGATTAGGTTTTGTCACTCCGATTGTCGGAGAGGTATCTCTGGGCCCTCTCGGTAATGCACATCACTTAAGCCTTGCAAGCATTGTAACTAATGAGTTAGTTGCGGGATGATGTATTACGTAACGAGTAAAGAGACTTGCGGGTAATGAGATTGAACTAGGTATTGGATACCGATGATCGAATCTCGGGCAAGTAACATACCGATGACAAAGGGAACAAAGTATGTTGTTATGCGGTTTGACCGATAAAGATCTTCGTAGAATATGTAGGAGCCAATATGAGCATCCAGGTTCTGCTATTGGTTATTGACCGAGAATAGTTCTAGGTCATGTCTACATAGTTCTCGAACCCGTAGGGTCCGCACGCTTAAGGTTTCGATGACAGTTATATTATGAGTTTATGAGTTTTGATGTACCGAAGGAGTTCGGAGTCCCGGATGAGATCGGGGACATGACGAGGAGTCTCGAAATGGTCGAGATGTAAAGATCGATATATTGGACGACTATATTCGGAGTTCGGAAAGGTTCCGAGTCATTCGGGTATTTTTTGGAGTACCGCAGAGTTACGGGAATTCGCCGGGGAGTATATGGGCCTTATTGGGCCATACGGGAATAGAGGAGAGAGGCCGAAGGAAGGAGGCGCGCAGCCCCTCTCTGGTCGAATTGGACAAGGGTGCGGCCCCTTTCCTTCCTCCTCTCCCCTCTTTCCCCTTCTCCTACTCCAACAAGGAAGGAGGAGTCCTACTCTGGTGGGAGTAGGACTCCCCTTGGCGCCCCCTACTAGGCCGGCCGCCCCCTCCCCCCTTGCTCCTTTATATACGGGGGCAAGGGGCACCTCTAGGGACAACACAAGTTGATCTACGGATCATTCCTTAGCCGTGTGCGGTGCCCCCTTCCACCATATTCCACCTCGGTCATATCGTCGCGGAGTTTAGGTGAAGCCCTGCGCTGGTAGAGCATCATCATCGTCACCACGCCGTCGTGCTGACGGAACTCATCTCCGGAGCTTTGCTGGATCGGAGCACGGAGATCGTCATCGAGCTGAATGTGTGCTGAATTCGGAGGCCCCGTACGTTCGGTGCTTGGATCGGTCGAATCGTGAAGACGTACGACTACATCAACCGCGTTGTGCTAACGCTTCCGCTTACGGTCTCACGAGGGTGGCGAACACTCTCCCCTCTCGTTGCTATGCCATCACCATGATCTTGCGTGTGCGTAGGAAATTTTTTGAAATTACTATGTTCCCCAACAGTGGCATCCGAGCCTAGGTTTTATGAATTGATGTTATATGAAAGAGTAGAACACAAGTGAGTTGTGGGCGATACAAGTCATACTGCTTACCAGCATGTCATACTTTGGTTCAGCGGTATTGTTGGATGAAGCGGCCCGGACCGACATTACGCGTACGCTTACGCGAGACTGGTTTTACCGCCGTGCTTTGCACACAGGTGACTAGCGGGTGTCAGTTTCTCCAACTTTAGTTGAACCAAGTGTGGCTATGCCCGGTCCTTGCGAAGGTTAAAACAACATTAACTTGACGAACTATCATTGTGGTTTTGATGCGTAGGTAAGAACGGTTCTTGCTCAGCCCGTAGCAGCCACGTAAAATTTGCAACAACAAAGTAGAGGACGTCTAACTTGTTTTTGCAGGGCATGTTGTGATGTGATATGGTCAAGATGTGATGAGATATAAGTTGTTGTATGAGATGATCATGTTTTGTTGAATTTATCGGCAACTGGCAAAAGCCCTATGGTTGTCTCTTTATTGCATAAGATGCAAGAGCCAAATAATTGCTTTACGTTATCGCTGTGCGATAGCAATAGTTGCAAGAGCAATAGTTGGCGAGACAACCATGTGACGACACATTGATATAGATCAAGATGATGAAGATCATGGTGTCGTGCCGGTGACGATAGAGATCATGACAGTACTTTGGAGATGGAGATCAAAGGCGCAAGATGATCATGGCCATATCATGTCACATATTTTGATTGCATATGATGTTTATCTGTTATACATCTTATTCTGTTTTGTTTGACGGTAGCATTTTAAGATGATCTCTCACTAATTATCAAGAAGTGTTCTCCTGAGTATGCACCGTTATGAAAGTTCTTCGTCTTTGAGACACCACGTGATGATCGGGTGTGATAGGCTCTACGTTCAAATACAACGGTGCAAAACAGTTGCACATGCGAATACTCAAAGTTAAACTTGACGAGCCTAGCATATATAGATATGGCCTCGAACACGGAGACCGAAGGTCGAACGTGAATCATATAGTAGATATGATCACATAGTGATGTTCACCATTGAAACTACTCCATCTCACGTGATGATCGGACATGGTTTAGTTGATTTGGATCACGTGATCACCTAGATGACTAGAGAGATGTCTGTCTAAGTGGGAGTTCTTAAGTAATATGATTAATTGAACTTAAATTTATCATGAACTTAGTCCTGGTAGTATTTTGCAAATTATGTTGTAGATCAATAGCTTGCGTTGTTGCTTTCATATGTTTATTTTGATATGTTCCTAGAGAAAATTGTGTTGAAAATGTTAGTAGCAATGATGCTGATTCGATCCGTGATCTGAGGTTTATCCTCATTGATGCACAGAAGAATTATGTCCTTAATGCACCGCTAGGTGACAGACCTATTGCAGGAGCAGATGCAGAAGTTATGAACATCTGGCTAGCTCAGAATGATGACTACTTGATAGTTTAGTGCACCATGCTTAACGGCTTAGAATCGGGACTTTAAAGACGTTTTGAACGTCATGGACCATATGAGATGTTCCAGGAGTTGAAGTTAATATTTCCAGCAAATACCCGAGTTGAGAGATATGAAGTCTTCAACAAGTTCTATAGCTAAAAGATGGAGGAGAATCGCTCAACTAGTGAGCATGTGCTCGGGCTATGTCAGGTACTTCAATCGCTTGAATCAAGTGGGAGTTAATCTTCGAGATAAGATAGTGATTGACAGAATTCTCTAGTCACCATCACTAAGTTACTAGAACTTCGTGATGAACTATAGTATGCAAGGGATGACGAAAATGATTCCCGAGCTCTTCGTGATGTTGAAATCGACGAAGGTAGAAATCAAGAAAGGGCATCAAGTGTTGATGATTGACGAGACCACTAGTTTCAAGAAAAGGGCAAAGGGAAAGAAAGGGAACTTCAAGTAGAATGACAAGCAAGTTGTCACTCCCGCGAAGAAGCCCAAAGCTAGACCAAAGCCTGAAACTGAGTGCTTCTACTGCAAAGGAAATAGTCACTGGAAGCGGAAATGCCCTGAATACTTGGTGGATAAGAAGGATGGCAAAGTGAACAAGGGTATATTCGATATACAGATTATTGATGTGTGCCTTACTAGTGTTTATAGTAGCCCCTGAGTATTTGATACTTGTTCGGTTGCTAAGATTAGTAACTCAAACAGAGTTCTGAGAATAAGCAGAGACTAGTTGAAGGCAAAGTGACGATGAGTGTTGGAAGTAGTTTCAAGATTGATATGATCATCATCGCACACTCCCTATACTTTCGGGATTAGTGTTAAACCTAAATAAATGTTATTTGGCGTTTGCGTTGAGCATGAATATGATTTGATCATGTTTATTGCAATACGGTTATTCATTTAAAATCAAAGAATAATTGTTGTTCAGTTTACATGAATAAAACCTTCAATGGTCATACACCCAATGAAAATAGTTTGTTGGATATCGATCGTAGTGATACACATATTCATAATATTGAAGCCAAAAGATGAAAAGTTAATAATGATAGTGCAACTTATTTGTGGCACTGCCGTTTGGGTCATATCGGTGTAAAGCGCATGAAGAAACTCCATAAAGATGGATTTTCGGAATCACTTGGTTATAAATCATTTGATGCTTGTGAATCGTGCCTTTTGGGCAAGATGACTAAAACTCCGTTCTTTGGAACAATGGAACGAGCTACTGACTTATTGGAAATAATGCATACTGATGTATGCAGACCAATGAGTATGAAGGCTCGTGGCAAGTATCGTTATTTTCTGACCTTCACAAGATGATTTGAGCAGATATGGTATATCTACTTGATGAAACATAAGTCTGAAATAGTTGAAAGATTCAAAGAATTTCAGAGTGAAGTGGAAAAATCATCGTAACAAGAAAATAAAATTTCTGCGATCTGATCGCGGAGACGAATATTTGAGTTACGAGTTTGGTCTTCAATTAAAACAATGTGGAATAGTTTCACAGCTCACGCCACCTGAAACACCACAACGTTATGGTATGTCCGAACGTCGTAACCGCACTTTATTGGATATGGTGCGATCTATGATGTCTCTTACTGATTTACCAATATTGTTTTGGGGTTATGCATTAGAGATAGCTGCATTCACATTAAAAGGGCACCATCTAAATCCGTTGAGACGACAGCATATGAACTGTGGTTTAGCAAGAAACCCAAGTTGTCGTTTCTTAAAGTTTGGGGCTGCGATGCTTATGTGAAAAAGTTTCGTCCTGATAAGCTCGAACCCAAATCGGAGAAGTGCGTCTTCATAGAATACCCAAAGGAAATTGTTGGGTACACCTTCTATCACAGATCCGAAGGCAAGATATTTGTTGCTAAAAATGGATCCTTTCTAGAGAAGGAGTTTCTCTCGAAAGAAGTGAGTGGGAGGAAAGTAGAGCTTGATAAGGTAATTTGTACCTTCTCCCGAATTGGAAAGTAGTTCATCACGGAAATCAGTTCCAGTGATTCCTATACCAATTAGTGAGGAAGCTAATGATGATGATCATGAAACTTCAGATCAATTTACTACAAAACCTCGTAGGCCTTCCAAAGTACAGTCCGCACCAGAGTAGTACGGTAATACTGTTCCGGGAGTCATGTTACTAGACCATGATGAACCTACGAACTATGAGGAAGCGATGATGAGCCCAGATTCCGCGAAATGGCTTGAGGCCATAAAATCTGAGATATGATCCATGTATGAGAACAAAGTATGGACTTTGATTGACTTGCTCGATGATCAGCAAGCCATGTTAAATAAATGGATCTTCAAGAGGAAGACATACACTGATAGTAGTGTTACTATCCACTAAGCTCGACTTGTTGCAAAAGGTTTTCAACAAGTTTAAGGGGTTGAATACAATGAGATTTTATCACTCGTATCGATGCTTAAGTCTGTCCGAATCATGTTAGCAATTGCCACATTTTATGAAATCTGGCAAATGGATGTCAAAACTGCATTCCTTAATGGATTTATTAAAGAAGAGTTGCATATGATGCAACTAGAAGGTTTTGTCAATCCTAAAGATGCTAACAAAGTGTGCAAGCTCCAGAAATCCATTTATGGACTGGTGCAAGCCTCTCGAAGTTGGAATATACGCTTTGATGAGTTGATCAAAGCATATGGTTTTATACAGACTTTTTGAGAAGCCTGTATTTACAAGAAAGTGAGTGGGAGCTCTGTAGCATTTCTAATATTATATGTGGGTGACATATTGTTGATTGGAAATGATATAGAAATTTTGGATAGCATGAAAGGATACATGAAAAAGAGTTTTTCAAAGCAAGACCTCGGTGAAGCTGCTTACACATTGAGCATCAAGATCTATATAGATAGATCAAGATGCTTGATAAGATTTTTCAATGAGTACATACCTTGATAAATTTTTGAATAGTTCAAAATGGAACAGTCAAAGAAGGAGTTCTTGCCTGTGATGCAAAGGTGTGAAATTGAGTAAAGACTCAAATCCCGACCAAGGCAGAAAATAGAAAAGAGAATGAAAGTCATTCCCTGTGCCTCAGTCATAGGTTCTATAAAGTATGCTATGCTATGAACCAGACCTATTGTATACCTTGCTCTGAGTTTGACAAAGGAAATACAATTTTGATCTAAGAGTAGATCACTGGACAGCGGTCAAGAATATCTTTAGTGAGGTCTAAGGAAATATTTCTCGATTATGGAGGTGATAAAAGAGCCCATCGTAAAGAGTTACATCGGTGCAAGCTTTTACACCAATCCAGATGACTCTAAGTCTCAATCTGGATACATATTGAAAGTGGGAGCAATTAGCTATAGTAGCTCCGTGCAGAGCATTGTGGACATAGAATATTTGCAAAATACATACGGCTCTGAATGTGACAGACCCGTTGACTAAGCTTCTCTCACGAGAAAAACATGATCACACCTTAGTACTCTTTGGGTGTTAATCACATAGCGATGTGAACTAGATTATTGACTCTAGTAAACCCTTTGGGTGTTGGTCACATGACGATGTGAACTACGGGTGTTAATCATATACAGATATTGGTGTTAAATCACATGGCAATGTGAACTAGATTATTGACTCTAGTGCAAGTGGGAGACTGAAGGAAATATGCCCTAGAGGCAATAATAAAGTTATTACTATTTCCTTATTTCATGATAAATGTTTATTGTTCATGCTAGAATTGTATTAACCGGAAACATAATACATGTGTGAATACATAGACAAACATAGTGTCACTAGTATGCCTCTACTTGACTAGGTCGTTTATCAAAGATGGTTATGTTTCCTAACCATGGACAAAAGAGTTGTCATTTGATTAACGGGATCACATCATTAGGAGAATGATGTGATTGACATGACCCATTCCGTTAGCCTAGCACTTGATCGTTTAGTATGTTGCTATTGCTTTCTTCATGACTTATACATGTTCCTGTAACTATGAGATTATGCAACTCCCGTTTACCGAAGGAACACATTGGGTGCTACCAAACGTCACAACGTAACTGGGTGATTATAAAGGAGTACTACAGGTGTCTCCAAAGGTACATGTTGGGTTGGCGTATTTCGAGATTAGGTTTTGTCACTCCGATTGTCGGAGAGGTATCTCTGGGCCCTCTCGGTAATGCACATCACTTAAGCCTTGCAAGCATTGTAACTAATGAGTTAGTTGCGGAT
Organism: Aegilops speltoides; assembly: GCA_021437245.1. Classification (NCBI taxonomy): domain Eukaryota; kingdom Viridiplantae; phylum Streptophyta; class Magnoliopsida; order Poales; family Poaceae; genus Aegilops; species Aegilops speltoides. The sequence continues at coordinate 426,828,067 of CM038141.1, read as the reverse complement.
GATGTATTACGTAACGAGTAAAGAGACTCGCCCGGTAACGAGGTTGAACTAGGTATTGGATACCGACGATCGAATCTCGGGCAAGTAACATACCGATGACAAAGGGAACAAAGTATGTTGTTATGCGGTTTGACCGATAAAGATCTTCGTAGAATATGTAGGAGCCAATATGAGCATCCAGGTTCTGCTATTGGTTATTGACCGAGAATAGTTCTAGGTCATGTCTACATAGTTCTCGAACCCGTAGGGTCCGCACGCTTAAGGTTTCGATGATGCTTATATTATGAGTTTATGAGTTTTGATGTACCGAAGGAGTTCGGAGTCCCGGATGAGATCGGGGACATGACGAGGAGTCTCGAAATGGTCGAGATGTAAAGATCGATATATTGGACGACTATATTCGGAGTTCGGAAAGGTTCCGAGTCATTCGGGTATTTTTTGGAGTACCGCAGAGTTACGGGAATTCGCCGGGGAGTATATGGGCCTTATTGGGCCATACGGGAATAGAGGAGAGAGGCCGAAAGGAAGGAGGCGCGCAGCCCCCCTCTGGTCCGAATTGGACAAGGGGTGCGGCCCCCTTTTCCTTCCTCCTCTCCTCCTCTTTCCCCCTTCTCCTACTCCAATAAGGAAGGAGGGAGTCCTACTCCCGGTGGGAGTAGGACTCCCCTTGGCGCGCCCCTACTAGGCCGGCCGCCCCCTCCCCCCTTGCTCCTTTATATACGGGGGCAGGGGGGCACCTCTAGGGACAACACAAGTTGATCTACGGATCGTTCCTTAGCCGTGTGCGGTGCCCCCTTCCACCATATTCCACCTCGGTCATATCGTCGCGGAGTTTAGGCGAAGCCTGCGCGATAGAGCATCATCATCGCTCCACGCCGTCGTCTTGTGGAACTCATCTCCGGAGTTTTGCTGGATCGGAGCACGAAGATCGTCATCGAGCTGAACGTGTGCTGAATTCGGAGGCCCCGTACGTTCGGTGCTTGGATCGGTCGAATCGTGAAGACGTACGACTACATCAACCGCGTTGTGCTAACGCTTCCGCTTACGGTCTACGAGGGTACGTGGACGAACACTCTCCCCTCTCGTTGCTATGCCATCACCATGATCTTGCGTGTGCGTAGGAATTTTTTTGAAATTACTACGTTCCCAACATCAACTAGGGGAGGGGGTGGGGTAAACGGCTATGGTTTTTTATCTTTTATTTACAAGGTTAGCGATAAATATGATGAAGTTAGTTCTCTAAACATGCAAGTAGGTGATACAATCCCACATGACAAGGTAAGCTACCTATGCAAGGTAGAGCAAGTCACCAGGCTAGCGCCTTTGATTCGGCTCTATGACGAGGCCTGCCTAGACATCCAAGCTTTGTCTCATGCTTCATCATGGAATGCCACTAACTACCTATGCAAGGTAAAGCAGTGGCGGCGCCAAGGGTCTTCCATGGAATACCAACGAATTGCTGATCCATTGGTATACTGCTGCTAGCTAGTTGTATGTTTGTTGTCATATTGCTATAAAATTGCACAAATGAATACCAAGAAAGAATTTCCTAGCTCCACCATTGAGGTAAAGCAAGTCACCAAGCTAGCGCCTTTGATTCGGCTCTATGACGAGGCCCGCCTAGACATTCAAGCTTTGTCTCATGCTTCATCATGGAATGCCACTAACTTTGCTCCCTCATAATCGACCCAGAAAGCAAACTTTGCTCCACCATCTGGGCTATGTGGGATGCAACATAGGTTCCATGAGTCGGAAGATGCACAAGACTATGATGTATATATCTTCTTGCGCAAAAATGTGGTGCAAAAATATCGAAATTTTAAAACATGCCATTTGTCGTCCTAACATACATACATAATATTATAATGTGTGCACAAACTAAACATCCAAATAGCATTACCTGGAGTGATGTTGTTACCTAAGATTAATATCATTCGAGGTAATAATTAGTCCCAGCTTAAAAAAATCTCTTTGATGACATGTATCCTCTGGGTAGTAAGTTCCCCTCCAGGATTTTGAACTCCTATGTGTAAACTAAATCAAAGAACTACAACCGAAAGAGGAGAAACATAGAAATTCAACTGCTTCAACCTCGCCATATTCAACTCTCTCTAAAAAGGGTAAATGTAGTTACATGGTATCATATTTACATGGCCACCGAGACAAGGGAATGGAATTCTTCAATGAACATGTACATTCATTATCTAAATATACAACATTTACATCTATATTGTCTTTTCCTTGGAAGTCATAAGACTAGTCTACTTGTTCCTGGAAACTTTTATGCTTTAAGTTGCGTCGTTGTAATCAGTGGCAAATCTAGGAAGAAAATGAAGGGTAGGCTCAAGTCAACGGCGAGAAAACTAAGCTCTCTTTTGAAAAAAAACATGATGTCCTAATCTTGTTGTCAAAATAACCTTAGAATTTCCCAAATTACTACTTAAAACATGTAGCATTAACTAGATTTTTTCGAGGATTTTTGAAAAAAAAATATATGAATTTTTTAATCAAAATTTGAATTTATCTTGCAACATAGCAATTATCTCCACATCTTGTTGTCCATATAAGTTGTAGGAGTGATTACAATCACAATAGCTAAGGGAAGGGTGTCTGGGTTCATATTAGCTGGGATGGGTTCAAGTTCAGCGTGAGAAGTACATGCATGCATACTCATTTTTGTACTCTTCTCTTTTTGCAAATAAGTTGCATTGGACACTAAATTAGTTAACAGTACATGAACTAGTTATTACACAGTAGATGGGGCTGGACATTCGTTTGTAGTGCCTGTTCGCTGTGCCTGTTTGTAGTGCTGGTTGTAATGGTACTTTGCTGTTGGCAGGTGTTGTGCTGTGTTGCTCATCTGTTCTGTTAGACCGGAGATATCGCTGCCTTTGGGCTTTTTTTTCCTTTTTCCATTAGTAGTCTGTATGAAGCAGTTGGTTTTTCTTAATGAAAATCGAAGGGAGAGGCTTTCTTTTAATAAACAATATTTTATATTCTCAATTGTTATTGTTGAGTATCGTGATTAGTTAGGAAACATAAGATAGACTAGGAATTATTCTGGCTTGTCTTGTACTCCAAGTTGATCATGTACTCCTATATATATGCCCACGAGGCTCAAGCAATACAATGAACTATTCCACCAATCCCTCTCTCCCTTCTAACATGGTATCTATCGCAAGTCGATCCTAAACCCTAGCCGCCGCCGCTTCCGCACCTGCGCGCCGCCCTCGGGGCGGTCGGCCTCCATGACCGCCGCCGGGGGAAGCGACGCCCGTACCTAGGGTTCGTCCGCCGGCCGTGTTGGCCGGCTGCCCTAGAGAGTCTTTTTTTTCGATCCTTTGATCCGGATTTTTTCGCTCTCTCGCCGGTCGTTTTTGATCGGCGTTTTTCTTTTTGGTTTTCCGATCTATTCGTGATCGGTTTGCGTGCCGCCGCCGCCGATCGATCCCGTCGCCTCTACTCGACCCCGCACGACCAGCCGCCTCTCCTCCGACCGGTGGCCACGCTGCCGAGGTGGCCCGTCTGGGCAGCCGCCGTCCGCAGCGTCGGTCCGCCTGTCGCCTCGCGCGGTCGTCGTCGCCTACACCAACCGGGACACACTGCATCGCGCGACCCGGCGCCTCGCGCCATCGTCGGCCAATCATAGTCGACGCCGCGCCGCCCCGCCCATCGATCCACGCCACCCGCCTCCGCCGCGTCTCGCGCGGCGGCTCGGCGGTCTACCTCGCCGCCTCGTCCTCGGCTGCATCAGCTCGTCGGCCGCCTCAACTCGGCGCGCGCTGCTCCGTTGGTCGTTCGGGCCTCGCGCCGGCGCCGGCGCTGTTTTGGCAGCCCGTGCCGTCCGACGTCTCCCACCGTCCGTCGTCGCCGGCCTCATCCGGACTCCGCCGCCACCACTCTCCATCGAGCGGCGTCCCCGACCTCGCGCGATCGGATTGATCACCCGCCGCCGCGCGATCCGCCTCATCTACGCCACGACCGACCTGGCCCGTTAGTTACGCGCCCCGCAGTCCCGTGAAGATCGCCCCGAGTTCAGCGCGCTGCCCACCGATCGAGCATCGGGCTGCCGCTGCGTCGCCCGTCGGCCGCAGCGCCGCCGCCACGTGGTTCTCCTCACAGCTGCACCGACCAGCCATCGCTGCTGTGTCGCCCCGTCGGGCCGTAGCGAGCGTGGCACTTGGTCCACGCCGCTGTCCTGAGGCCGTCCCCGCGGTTGCACCGACTCGCGAACCGCAGTTGCGTCGCCCCTTCGGGCCGCAGTCGCGGCCCGCGGTCCTCGCCACCGCCCGAGGTCTTCCGCCGTCGCCCGACCCGCTTTGCCGCCGTTCGTCGCCCGCCGGCCGTAGCGCCGCGCCCACGGTCCGCTCCGCCGTCACCCCGCGTCGACCTCCGTGGTATCGCGCGCCGTTTTCCTTGGCGCTGAACGCCACCGTCGCGCCGGTCTTAAATCCACTGTCGGGGCTTTTCGCCTACTTCGAGCACCGCCGCGCGCTCTTAACCTAGCCGTCGCCGCCGCCGTCAGGCCGCCGCCGCCGCTCTTCTTTGGCCGCCGCCGCAGCTACCTTTGTAGCCACCGACGCCGCCCGTCCACCCCGCGTCTTCGTCCAAACCAGCTCGCCGCCAGCGTCGCTGTCATCTACCCCGACCGCTTCATCTACTCCGACAAACCGCGGGCGACATTGGCCCCGCGCCGATTGGCGCCGCAACCGTCGTCGAGTCCTTCTCTGCTGGCCTCTCCGACTTCTCGGCGTCAGCTCGTGCAGGTCCCTCGTCACGCATGCCCGTCTTGCCGCAACACCGATCGTGCCTTCATCCACGACGTGTCCCGGGCTCGCAAGCTCGTGCGGCGCTTCGTCAACTTCGTCTTCGTCCGTTCACGCATGCCCGGTGCTGGCAACACCGGTGCGTGCCTTTGTCTACGATGTGTCCCCGGGCTTGGCAAACCCGCCGCGACGCGTCGTCAACAACATCTCCTTTCCGGCGCACCACTACTTCGACACCACTGCGCCCATGCTAACTCGGCGCCCCCTTGCGCCCGCGGCTCCACGGCGACTTCCTCGACACCGGCTACCCCGACTCGACATCGACCACGGCATTCTTCGCACGGCTACCTCGACCACGGCTCCACCACCCACGCTCTCGGCTACATCGACAAACGGCACAAAGGGCTACCGCCTGCTTGAGCAACCTCGTTGGTTTCCACTCAGCCACGACTCGCGATCGTCGGCCGTTCTGATGTGGGGGGTGTCCGTGGGCTTGCCTTCAGATTCTTCTCCAGTCTCACCGTCTGCGTCGCTACCGTTGTGACTGCGGGGGGGATGTTGAGTATCGTGATTAGTTAGGAAACATAAGATAGACTAGGAATTATTCTGGCTTGTCTTGTACTCCAAGTTGATCATGTACTCCTATATATATGCCCACGAGGCTCAAGCAATACAATGAACTATTCCACCAATCCCTCTCTCCCTTCTAACAGTTATTATAAACACTTACACCATATAGAAATGCTATCCTATGATCAATTGTTTACTCCACGCTAGCAATGCAAAGCAGACACCGTAGATGAAAACAATAGGTGCTCTTATCTTATTAGTAGCGAAATAAAACTCTGCTCTCTGCCAAAATCTTCTCCTGCAATTATCTTCTCTTCTCCTGCAATTCATAAAACCAGTTAAATAACAATATGAGAGGACACATCCAGCGGGACCATGCCGCGCATCTTATCCAAGGCCACCACCAAGATTCAAGCACATCACACTCATCCAGTGAGAAAAAGAGGAGATTCATGTGGCCCTTTTCTTGCAACCCACTCCAAGTTCATTGTGAGCCACTACACTCAGGGCGTGTTTGGTTTCCTGGGCTCATCCGGCCTGCATCGTATGAGGGAGCTTGGCTGGAGATGGCCTGGTTGAGCTCATGCAAGATGAAGTTGAAATGTGTGTTTGGTGTACTTGCATGACATGAGTCAGGCTCATCACAGATGTTGTTTGGTAAGCTGCATGAGGCCAAATAATATGATGGATGTGAAATTTGATTCAGGTATTTGTACATGTATGTAAAATAATTAGAAGATTGTTTTGGTGACATGCACTCCAACTCAGATATCTTTGTTGATTGAAGTAAAGTAATATGATCAAATACAAATAAAAAATCATAACTTTTGAATCTTGCAAATTTCATATGAAGATTCTTTGAATCAAAGAGGCAGCTAAAAAGGGAAAGAATACAAATGAAAATCCATGTACTTCTATGTGTATTCCGTTATCTCCTATATTTTGCATATACACAGAATAACAAGCTCCGAAGGCACTTTTCTACTGTCTATATATCTGCTCTAACTAGCTGATCTATTGATTCCAACAGCACAAATACAAAACAAAACTAGCTTGTCTCTCTTGTTTTTCTTCCTCGCTAGCTGATCTCTTGTTCTTCGTTTTCCTGATCAAATCAAAAGAAAAATATGCACAAATTACTCATGAAGTTAACCAAAAAAAACATGCAGAATCATCTCTAATCAATAGGATCTCACAGCTAGATCGGGCCTCTACAAAGCCAACGGCCGAACCAAGCAAGAGATCGAGTTGCTCAACCGGCAAGGGCACATCGAGCAGGCCCCGTGCTTGCTCAGATGCGTGGATCTGGATGGCGACAACTCTCAGATCGGGCAGGCGGCCACGAGTGCCCGGTCAGTGTGTGTGCATACGTGGTCTACGTGTCGCCGGAGTCCCGTGCTTGCTCTCACGGCCTGGCGGACGGCCGCGAGCGATGGCGAGCAGGTCGCCAGAAGTTGGGGACGAGAGGGAGAGACTAGATCTTGGGACATGAGGGAGGGGAAAGAGAGAAGGAGAGCTTTACCTTGGCACCGGCGAGGAGATGCGGCGGCGAAGGGCAGAAGCAGCAGGGACGAAGAGATCCAAACGCGTCGCACCAAGGAGAGAGCGGCGGAGAGCGGGGAGGAATGCGAGCCGACGGGACCGGAAGAGGAGACCTAGGTTGCGACTTTGCACGCGCGGGTGCAGGCGCGGGCCTGGCTCGCGGAAACGGCCGATCCCTGCGTTTCCGCTCAGCCTGGCTGGGAGCTCGATTTTGCATCGGCCGGGCCTGGCCCAATGAGACGTGCAGCCTACCAAACATGTAGAAATTTGCATGGTGGATGCGATGCAGATGCAAAACGAGAAACCAAACACGCCCTCAAGGTCTGAACCCAGGGGGAAAAAAGGGGGCATAAACCCAGCCCATCACAAAACTTGCGGCGACCGTCCGAGCACGGCCGCCCGCCTCTCCCTTTTCCCCTATTTTCCTCCGACTATTATTATTTTTCTCCTTTTAGCCTCCTCGCTTTCTCCCCCATCACGGAAGGAACGAGGCAGGCAGGGGAGGGGACGGAACCCCCCGCAACAAGGCCGCGGACCCGAGCCGAGCGCGCGCGCGCGCCTCCCATCCCGTCCCATGCCGCCGCTGGAGGCCCTCCTCGGCGCCGCCGAGCTCTGGCGCCCCGCGGCGCGCGGGGCCGGCGGCTGGGCCACCGCCGCCGCGCTCCTCCTGCTCCTCGTCGCCCACCTCTCCGTCCTCCTCGTCCGCCGCCGCCGCCGGGGGCGGGCGCGCCTCGCCCGGCGGCAGGAGGACGCCCCCGCGGCGCCCGCCCCCGCCTCCCCCTCCTCCGGGTCCGGGTCCGGGTCCAGCACAGGGTCGGTCAGATATCCCCTTGTTTGCCCCTTGGTCGAATGCGTGCGATTGATTTGATTTTGTGTTTCTCTCAGGGTGGAGGGCCTCGTGACGGAGGACGATCTGAGGCGGCTGGTGGGCAGCCTGGGGGTCGGCGCCCGCCAGCCGGAGCTCGAGGGCTGGGACCCCGTCATCGCCAAGGGGAACGACGCCGTCTCCTACAAGGCGTGGTGCGAGAGGACCAAGGTAGCAACGCTGCCTCTTTCTCCCCCGTTTCTCATTGATTTACATTCATTCTTATCTCACAGTGCCAGAGTTTGGCTATTGTTCTTGGGTTCAGCCTAGAGATACTTGGCTTGATATAAGCACGTTACGATTTGTTCCACATACATCATAGCACAGGCTCATTGTGATTAATTCAGGGTTTTAGTCAGACAAGTATTAACATTTCGCTTGACCCATCGACTAGTAATCCTTGCTAGTCGGCTACCACCCGACCACTAGTAAAATTCTCAAAGATTTTTTGAACAATCGTTTATGTTTTTTCCCCGGTGAATTGGAACTGTATCTGTTTTCTTTTACATGAAATTGAGGTGTGAAATTAAGGCTTTGCAATTAGCTAGAACTTTGAAATTGAGGTGTGAAATTAAGGCTTTGCAATTAGCTAGAACTTAGAACTCATATAATGGTCACAAGAATTAATCACTAATTACTGATAAATGGAATTTGATAGGGCCTATGGTTTGTTTCTGGATTCTGAACTAGAGTTTGCCATGATTAGGTGCAGAGTCTAGCTTACAAATTTTATTTATGTATCTTAATGTTCTCAAATGCAGGATGGCCCACCTAAATATCTTAGTGTGACAACTTATGAGGGATGCTCAACAGAGCTTTTGAGGGACTTTTACATGGATAATGAGTACAGAATGGAGTGGGATAACACCGTGATAAAGCATGAGCAGCTGCAGTGTGATGAAAATAGCGGAATTGAGATAGGGCGTACTGTTAAGAAGTTTCCTCTTTTAACACCAAGAGAGTACATATTGGCATGGCGAGTTTGGGCATCAGATGAGAACTCTTTCTATTGCTTGGTCAAGGTTAGTCACATCTCCCTCACCCTCCCTGCCTCTTGCATAAACTATTCATTTGCAGTTTCACACAACTGTGCATCAGTGATATATATGACATCTTTTCATCAGATATCGATTTATCTGCAGTTGTGCTATTCTTGGTTTCTGTATGGATGCAGTAATTTACTCACTATACATACATTCATGTACAGTTATCCTAATCATGAAGGGTTTAGTTTTCTCCTGAAATGAAAACATTAGTTCGTCCTGTGTCACCTAGAAGCTAGCAATGTTCCTGGAGTAAATTACATAATGAAGTTGATGGAGCCACAGTTACATCTAAAATGTTCTATTCTAGCCTGAAATTCAAGATTCAACTCTTATGCTTGAAAATTCAGTGATGTGACTGCATACGTACATATTATAGCGATAATGTTATGCTCATTATAGATAACATAAAGTCACTTGAACTAAGGTTGAACCAAAAAAATACAATCACATGAACTAAGGTTAGGGCAGCCCACTGCATGTAGCTCCCGCTTGCGCAGGGTCCGGGGAAGGGTCCGACCACTTTGGGTCTATAGGACGCAGCCTTTCCCTGCATTTCTGCAAGAGGCTGTTTCCAGGACTTGAACCCGTGACCATGAGTCACAAGGCAGCAGCTTTACCACTGCTCCAATGAACCCAAAAATTACAATCACTTGAACTAAGGTTGAACCAAATAAACATGAAATCACTCGAACTAATGTTGAACAAACAAAAATATAAAGTCAGTTGAACTAAAGTTGAACCAAATGAACATAAAATCACTTGAAACAAAAAAAAACATAAAATTGCATCAACTGATGTTGAAAAAAACTCACCTGAATGAAATTGAACCAGAAAACATTAGTCACTTGAAATAAAATTGAGCTGCCATTCAAAAAAAAAACTGTCACTCAGTTTACACTTGAGTCGCTCCATATGCAGTCTGAACGAGAATGACATTTGCTATTGTGAAATTACCTGATTGCCTTGTTTAATTAGTTTATCCTGGCAGGAATGCGAACACTCTCTTGCGCCAAGACAAAGAAAATTTGTTCGAGTACGACTTCTGAGATCGGGGTGGTGTATTAGGAAAGGTAAGTGAAGATTGATACAAGGCCTTCTGTTTGGTATTTATTTAGCTTAGACTAAGCTATCTACTACTCCCTCCGTCCCAAAATATAAGAACGTTCTTAACACTAGCATAGTGTCAAAAACGTTCTTATATTCTGGGACAGAGGGAGTATCTTCTTTTAGTCACTCGTTTGGTGGTGATAGTAGCTTTTTAAAAAGTGGCATATAGAATGACGTTGAGTGAATGCTATTATGTGACGAACTTTTGTTACAACAGGAAATATCTGACTATCAGTTTTCAGAGCACAACCTTGTATCTTTATCAATATGTGGATTGGATTGACTTGTACTTTGTCTAATAAAAGAACCCGAGGCTTTGTAATATTTCTGTACTGATTGAGTTGTACTGAATGCTATGTGCACGTTTGGTGGGAACTTAAAACAAATAGAACTCGGAAGTTGGAAATGCTATGTGTACTTAGTACTCCATTGGGTATCCATTGAGTAGTACAAATAGAACTCGGGAGTATATCTCTGTACCCATTGAGTTAATTTCCTGTATTACCTGATATGTGCCACTCTGATGGAAATCGGAAGTTGGAACGGATAGAAAGTGCCATTTTATACCTTTTTAATATTGGTTTATAATTATCTGTTTGATTTATAGCTTGCTAATCCTTGTATATAGATCTTTTCAGAAGTCAAGCTTCGTAAAGCTTGACCAAGTTCATAGAGGAAAATATCAACATCAGTAATACCAAATAAATACACTGTAAACACTATTTTGGAACAGGGGGGGTATCTTTTTTGGATATATCTTACTACATGACGTTGTACACATGGATAGAGTTTGAAGATGCAATTTTGATTGTTATTTCTTATATGAATATGTTAGCAAAGAAAGCTAAATGCATACATAATTATGAAAAGATTTCATGACAAATCTAATGATGTTAGAGAAGTTAGAGAAGTTTTATTGCACACTTTGAAAAGATTTCATTTGATCTGTCTCATTAATCCTTTTACATATAAATATTAAAAAAGTTAGAGAAGTCTTACTGCACACTTTCTAGGGTCATTTTTGGAACTGGGTGGTTATATCATCTATGTGGTCTGTTGGTAATTTTACACCTACAATTTACCTTGTAGTTCCTGGAAGAGACGCATGTGAAATCACCGTGCTGCACCATGAAGACAATGGCATGAACATCGAGATGGCAAAGCTGGCCTTTTCGAAGGGCATCTGGAATTATATTTGTAAAATGAACAATGCTTTACGCCGGTATCCTCAGCACCGCGGTCCGTCGATATCAATTTTGACCATGCGAAGACTTACCAAGAAGGTTGGTGCTTCTTACCAGATTGTTGATTCATGTTAGTTTATTGCTTGTTATGGACTGTAAGTTGTCTCTTGTTTGCTCCCATGATTAAAATACAACAATGCAGGCAACACAATTGTTTTGGAGATGGAATATGTTTACAAGTAGTTACATCCTATTCTTTTGAATTTAAAATTATGTATGTATCCACATAATGTGTGAATGCCATTCTGATTAGTCTTTTTTCGTGCATCAGTTTCCCCAGGACTTGCAGATGAACGTGGATGAAAGTAATCGATCTCCAGTGAATACAGCTGCGACTGTTGCTCCTCCTACACCTCCATCCGGAACTTCTCCCTGCAAGCAGCTAGTGAAGAAGTCATCACGGGAAACAATTGCAAGTGGACTTTTGCTAATTGGAAGCATCGTTTGTCTGTCGAAAGGTCGATCTAACCTTGGCGCACAGCTTGCCATGGCATTCTTCCTGAAGAAGGCCTTTAAGCAGGACAAAGAATCAGGCTGTTCGCCAAGGGGAAGAACTGATGCGACGGTGCCCATGCAGTAGTAGTAGGACCGGCTTAAGCTGTTGATGCTACCGTTTTATCCTTACAAACTGAGTACTTACTACTTACATGAAATCGAAAAGGCTTGATTGTACAGTGTTCTTGGCCGCAAATTATGTAAATGATCAGTTTTGAAATAACTTTTATTCTCCATTTAGCACATGGGTGACATTCAGTTAGTTTTTCCTCAGCTCTGTGCTTCCATTGAAATGTTAGCAAACCAGAATATTTTCTACTTTGAACCCATAGACCTGTCTTTTTTCACAGCTGATACCGACCACGCTTTATGCTGCTTATGTGCATACGTAGGAAATATGCTTATGTGCATACGTAGGAAATAAATAAGCAAAATGTGCATCTGTACCAAATATAGGAATAACAGACTATCACTTAAGCCTTCTTGCATGAATAAACCACACACCATATACACTTTCCTAATTAATAATTTTTCTCACTCTTGAAATATACTCCCTCCGTTCCTAAATATTTGTCTTTTTAGAGATTTCAAATGGATTATCACATACGAACGTATAGACATATTTTAGAGTGTAGATTCACTCATTTTGCTTCGTGTGTAGTCACTTGTTGAAATCTCTAGAAAGACAAATACTTAGGAACGGATGGAGTAATTATCGATGAGATAGAATTCAATAACAAAGCATAGGAACATATAATCTGAAATATGTTATAGCAATGACTTTGAAATGAAAAAGGTTAATGTATAAATAAGCATGGTATGCTTGCACAGCTACTAGCTGCAAAGTCAGCTTGATACTTTGCAATTGAAGGCGATACACATCAACATTCTCACAACTACCAGCTGCGAAGTCAGCTTGATACTTTGCAATTGAAGGCGATACACATCAACATTCTTCATTGCATTGAAGCATATAAAAAAGAATAAGGTGACATGAAGGTTTGACAGGTTGCTACCTTTCTACTCCCTCCGTCCCATAATGTAGGACGCTTTTTAACACTAGTGTAGTGTTAAAAAACGTTCTACATTATGAGACGGATGGAGAACTATTCTGTTCCATAATATAAGAACGTTAGCTTGAAAGACGTTCTTATATTATGAGACGGTGGGAGTAGTTTCAAGCATGAAGAATTGCAGCTATTGATGAGATTGCACGTGAATTGCACTTTCACAAGGAAACCAATATGTAGAGCCTGTTTGGGACTGTTCTGTCCTTTCAAAATCAGCTCCACTCCATCAAATCTACTTTGCTGCAGTTCCACCCAGAAGTTGCAGCTTCACCATAGAGTAGTTGATCTTGTTTGACTCGCTACGGCCGAAAGATAATCTTTTGACGGTGACATACGGCCAGAAAGGTAACTCGCACAGGTTTTGCTTGCGGTTGGAAGGTGCTGATATTGAAGGGGTGCCTTATCATACGAAAACAACATTCGTTGTTCTCTCTTTAAGTGTTGTGATACAGCAAATCCACTTATCTAACAAGTTCTATTTCTATCAGGATATGTTTGTGCGAAATATGAAATAATTTATTATGAAAACTTAGTTAATTAAATTTTTTGAAATCGATTAGCATTAAATTTTATTCAATTAGTGAATTCGAGATTAACATAATTTAATTAGATACAGGATCTTTTATGAGTTGGCAAACCAACGAGACGGCCTACGGATATGCAGCGGTTGTGTTAATCCTACTTGATACTCGCCGTATTTGTCACACATGCTGCTTCAGAAGTAGCTAAATTCTTTCACTTGATGTTTATATTATAAACTTATGGGATAAATTCCTACCGTCTTCCCAGGCAGTTCCACCCGAAGGGAACACTTCTCTACGGCTACAAGGTTCTCAAACGCCACACAGGCTAAACAGTGAACTACTGGAAGAGTTTTCTCCTATAGGATCCATAGCATAAGAACTCATCTGATAAATTCATAACAGAAAAACCAAGTGAAGTACGAAACTACTTCATTTTGACAACATAATTTACATACGAGTTTCCCTTTCGGGAGACTCCGAAGGGATTACAAATAGAAAAAAAGGACTACCTTCTGCCTACCTCCACCACGGAATGATACAAAATGCCTCAAAGGATTTATTACAACGGGGGATAGCAACTACTACTATGACTACTGAGGAGTGTGAGGGTTGTGGTGCTTGGATGCTAAAATGCTCTCGAGTCTGGTGTTGTGTCTGTGTGTATCTCATTGCGTTCAGTCCTCCTCCTTTATAGTTCGCGGGGGATGCTAGAAGGTCCCTTCTTATTCATCTGCATCATAGCTTGAGCCTGGAGTATACCGTAGCTTGACACACCTTATGCACCGCTGAAGTGCCTCAATGTTTGCACAATCAAGCCTTGCTGACTCCAACGCTAGGCTGGTATTTTTGTCCAGACTGAGAACATTGTCTAGACTGAGAATTTTGTCCAAGGTAAGCACTTTTTCCAGACAGTAGACCATGTCGTGGCTCAGAGATCGGCTTCCTGTTGCATGATAAAATATTGTTATGACATGGCTGGTGAGGGAGTCCTGGACTAGGGGGTGTCCGGATAGCCGAACTATCATCATTGGCCGGACTCCAAGATTATGAAGATACAAGATTGAAGACTTCGTCCTGTGTCCGGATGGGACTTTCCTTGGCGTGGAAGGCAAGCTTGGCAATACGGATATGTAGATCTCCTACCATTGTAACCGACTCTGTGTAACCCTAGCCCTCTCCGGTGTCTATATAAACCGGAGGGTTTTAGTCCGTAGGACGAACAACAATCATACCATAGGCTAGCTTCTAGGGTTTAGCCTCCTTGATCTCGTGGTAGATCCACTCTTGTACTACCCATATCATCAATATCAATCAAGCAGGAGTAGGGTTTTACCTCCATCGAGAGGGCACGAACCTGGGTAAAAACATCGTGTCCCTTGTCTCCTGTTACCATCCGCCTAGACGCATAGTTCGGGACCCCCTACCCGAGATCCGCCGGTTTTGACACCGACATTGGTGCTTTCATTGAGAGTTCCTCTGTGCCGTCGCAATCAGGAAGGATGACGCTTCCCGTCTTTAAAGACGGTACCGTCGCCAAGGGAGCTTTGGCCACCGACCAGACTATCCGGCTAGGTGGTTTTCTTATGACCGCCTGTTCGGCTGCCACTCCGACAATGACCTCTCGAGTCATCAAAAGCGATCTTCACGCCAACTCGGAATTCGCCGAGCAGCTGGATCCGAGGGAGCTCTCCTCCGTAAACGAGCTCTTGGATCGCGCCGCCATCAGGAGTCGCTTCATGACTACGATCGATTGGGCTTAAAACCGATCCGAGAGATTAACTCTCCCGGGCTACCCACCACGCTCTTGTGGTAGAGGAACAATGCGGCGACTCTTCTTCTATATTAAAGACCGTTATGTCCAGATTCCCGATCCCTCCATGCCGGATTCTCGCGAGGGGCGGGACGTCAATCAAGCACTGAACCTAAAGTCAGGCAGTGGACCAGATTCGTTGGACAACATCCAGCAATCCAAGCTTCCAAATTCGGAAACTTTTCGGCCCTTGAGCCTCAGATTGGGCGGGGTTCCGAACTTAATTCCACCCGCCCACCCAAACACAAGCGATCTATCTCAAATCCGGCAAGAGCCCGCTGAAACAGTACATCATTACTGGGCCAGATTTCTCCTGGTTATGGACAGGATAGAGGACTGCCGTGAGAAGAGCGCAATCTCAATTTTCTGCAACAATTGCACGGACAAGGGAATCATGAACGCCATAAGTCGTCGTGAAATTACACGTTTCGCTGACCGGGCGTCCATAGTACGAAAGTACTGTGCGATGGAGAGTACCTGGAAAACCGAAACCAAGTTTTGGGACAATCCGGCTCCCAACACAACCCTAGTCCGAAATAAAAGGGTGCATCATGCTCAGGCACCTGGGACAAAAACCAAAAAGCAAAAACCCCCTAAAGGGCACGGAACCGTACTGGAGGGATGGCTCAGCGGACCCTGTAAAATCCATAGTACAGAGGGCGCCACTCCAACACATAGCCTTCGAGCATGTTGGATACTACGGCAGGTGGCCAAAAGTGGCGAAGAGCTTCTAGCTCCGGAGAACCAGCCCAACAGTACCAGTACGGTATTAACAGTCTTCGAGACCTTCGCATCAAATAATATGTGGAAACAAACAATCCGCAGCAGAGGCAGTCTTGCCCTGCGATATAACTCATGACTCACCTCGCGTGCGCATGTACGAGGAAAGAGAGGCCGAGTTGGATCGGCAGGACAGTTTGGACGCCTTGGAGGAGGAGCGCGACGTGGCGAAAGCTCGTTCCGCATTCTATCAGCAGCAGGCTCGAAGATATCAAAGCAGAGAAGTACGGGCCAAAACCTACAATGTTGGCGAACTAGTTCTACGCCTGCCGGACAAGAAAAAGGACAAACTCAAGCCCAAATGGGAAGGTCCCTTCATCATCGACCAAGTCCTGACCGGCGGAGCATACCGTCTATGAAACGCATCGGACAACCGACTCGAGCCGAACCCATGGAACGCAGCCCGTCTCCGAAGATTCTACGCCTAGCGCCGGACTCAGAGTTCGTCTCCTTCCTCCGTCCACATTTTATACTTTAGCTGTCTTTTGTTTCTCTCTTTTCCCCCCCTTTTTCGTAAAGCCTTTGAGGGCTGATCTGCGCATTGTTCGCACACACTTGACGTGCTACTCACACTCATTATACCTGGGGGCTTCTTTAACAGAAGCTTATTTATACGGGCTTCATGCCCAACACATGTGTCACACTTCCGCATGTACCTTTTATTCACCATTATATGCATCAATATGACTTAAGTTTTGGCCAAGCTGGGTTGCTCGGCTCTGTGCTTACCCCTCGTTCCCGATTGTTCGGCTAGGAGGTAAAGGAGCACATCTGCGATTATTCTTGCGGGTCACCGGATGTGTACCTCGACTGGTGAAGCCGAAAGCTAGCGTTCTTAAGGGAATATTCGATCGGTGACTTGAAAGATGATTTTTACTTATTTATTTATCTGCCCCGGATGCTTTTACGCTCTTTTCATGATCGGACATGCACTTTAGGGCATGCCTCCCAGGAAAGGAACCCCTAACGAAACTATTCTCCCTGGAAGATGTTTCTTACTAACCATGTAATATAACATAACTAATTGGGCACTTGTCTGATAAAGCACTAATCACCCCTACGCCTGGTCTCCATGCATGCCCCAGTTTTTATATAACCGTGAGGGTATTCGAACACACTCCGGACTGTTGGGTCCCGAGGTTGAAGCGAAAAGGTCCGCAAAGACAAACGATCTACAATCCGGCTAGAAGGCATTTTACATGTCATTTTAAATTACATCGTCAAATTGACTGATTGTACTCCTCTTCAATCCCACCTAACAGGCTATCTAGTTTATAGTCCCGTTGGGAATACTTCGCGGCCAACTCTACTTGACCGTACATTAATCTCACAGGGATCTCCCTCCCATCGGGCCCCACAGGTCCGACCTCGGCCATGTGGTTGGGATCAGCCTTCGTGTACCGCGTCTTCACCATGGCCCAGGCCTCCCTGGCGCCTTGACGGCAGGCCGATATCTTCCACAGACGGAAGCGCTGCTGTGCTCCTTGAAGCTTCTCCGCAAGCCCTCCAAGACCCTCGGGTAGGGAGACGGACGACCATAAGGCCTGGACGACGCCGCCCATCGCCTGCCGAACACGTTCGTGCAGTTGCAGCAGCTCGGGAAGTAGGTCACCCGTGGAACCGGGCATTTCCTCCGCAGGACGACCTGTGAGCACACCTACAGACACATTTCTGTCAATCGACTTCCTCGCCGAACTCTTCTTTTAAAAAGAGTTTGCTCAAGCACTTACTGTAAATGCCGCGATGAAGCCGCCGATTCTCCTTTACGGAGTCAGACAGCTGGACCCGAACATCTTTTAGTTCTTCGCCTAGCTGGGTGTTGGCATCTTGGAGTTTGTTCCTCTCCTGCTGCACCCTCATAAGCACCTTCTTGCCGGCCTTCAGCTGCTGCAGTAGATGTTGCTTGTCCGGATCTAGTCCGGCACCATCTGCAATATTATTGTCAGACTTATACACACGCCGCACTTCATAAACTACTTATCTTTTCGAAGTATGTATTACCAAAGGGGGTCTCTGTGGCTCCCCCTGCGGCGGCTAGTGCGGCCTCAAGTTGGGCCTTGCACTCTTGAAGCTCCCGGACAGTGGGTATTCTTCTCCGTAAGATCCTGATAACAAATGATCCTTAAATCAGTTATTCTAACTATTTTAAGTCTCGGGGGCTACTGGCATATATAACTATTAAAATTCCTCACCCGCATGTCTTTCACATACTGCTCCGTGGCTCTGGTTAAACCATCTTGAGCGGCACAGAGGTGCGCGTCTCCCGCATTAAAGGCATTCAATGCCTCCGGGGAGAAACACGCGTCACAAGAACTGTCGTGGCGCTTTGTGATTCATGGCACTCTCCACCTCGGACACGGTGACGGACAGCCTATCGGCATCCTCCGTTGAGGAGCATCCGCTCACGCCTTGTGTTCGCCTCCCCTCCGGACCAGGCGTTGGAGCCCGGGTGGCGGAGGCTTGGTTGGCAACCTCTCCGCACAGATCCGTGGCGCTTTCTCTGGAAAAATCATGAGCGCTAATATACCTCCCAGGAATCTTTCCCTTAAATACGGTGGTGCGCCATACCGTTGCGGCGACGTTTCGATTCGCGCCGCACTCCTCTTCCGCCTGCTGGGCCGAACTGACCCTTGTTGGTCAGCCGCCGCGGGTCCGGCTTCCCGCCTTAAAGGCACCTTCTGCGAGGCACCGTTGGCATACGGTGGTCAGAAATAAGCATGGATGAAGTAATGATGTCAGGACTCCGGTCATAGTTACCTGGGAAGCCGAAGATAAACCGGGGTAGTCGGCCGTAATGGCGACCAAAGCATTATCCATGCTAAGTTGGTGGAACACCCCATCGATCAGCTCCACCTCTATGTCCGGATCCTCTTCGGAGGCCGGATCAAGGGATCGTCCCGGATCCTCGGGTTGTGGAGTCAGGCTGTGTATGCCCTCCACGTCCCGGCGCAGTTCCTGCGTCGAAATCACAAAGTAAGAAACTTAACTTTGGAAATATGGATCGGATAGATAAACGTCCGCTTACCCAGCTCCGAGAGTTATTCATGGAGAATCCATTCAATGGACTCGCGCGGAGGAAGTCCTCTTTCTCCCCCTTGTACAAGCCGGATAGGATCTTCACCAGATCGGCAACCAATCCCGGCCCCTTGCGGCCATGACGGGTGGCGTCATCCTCCCCGTTGAAATCCCACATGGGGTGGGCCCTATATTGGAGCGGCTGCACCCCTCGCATGATGCACGTGGCCATGACTCCAATCATGGTCAATCCGAAATGAGCCAGTAACCTTATCCGGCCCATCAGATATTGGACGCCCCTATCATTCTCTCGTTCGAGGCTCATGGCGCCAACTCAGCGTTTCTTCAGAGGAGCGTTGTTGAACTCCGGAGGCCGATCCGAACTGGAGTCCAGCGGTGGGCGTCTTCCATATAAAACCATTCAAGGCCGGTCTTGAGCGCCTTCTTCGGGGTTCCGGATAGGTATCCGGTCCCGGCGATGCGCCATATTTCGGCTCCGCCCACTTGATATATCGACCCCTCGTGAGAACGGGGTACGAGGCAGAACAATCTCTTCCACAACGCAAAATGGGCCTCGATGCCCAAGAACAGCTCGCAAAGGGCTACAAAGCTCGCGATGTGCAAGATGGAGGCAGGTGTAAGGTGGTGAAGCTGGAGCCCATAGAACTCCAGGAGCCCCCGGAGAAACGGATGTATGGGAAATCCGAGCCCCCTTATTAGATAAGGGACGAAGCATACCCGCTCTCCTTTGGAGGGATTGGGGACGCTCTCCGCCTGCTTTCCACCCTTGTAGGTGGCCAGTCCGGCTCGCACCGGAACCATGAAGGCTGGGGGAAGGTATCCCTCTGCTTGAAGCGTCACTAGCTCGCTATGCGGGACTGAACATCTTCTCCAATCTCCTGGCTGAGGGCTGGGAGCGCGAGAGGAAGAGCCGCGTCGACTGTCCATGATGGAGTGGATTTTTGTCAGAGGCGCTTCGATGAGTGCTCGCGGAAGGAGGATGGCTGATTCGGACCTATATCCTCGCCTCTCTTATAGGCAGCTTATTCGCGCAGCTAGGGGGTAAAACGTAAAAATACTCTGGCTTTTCGCATTCATACGACACGTGGAAGAAGGGTCATTATTGGACGTGGAAGCCAAGGAGCGCAACATTTATAAGGAAGCCGGACACTATTCGGCAAGCACATGGAATTTGGAGGAGAACCCGCCTTGCAAAATCGAAGAAAATATATGCGCCAGACTAATCGTCATTGAAGCCTGGTTCGGGGGCTACTGAGGGAGTCCTGGACTAGGGGGTGTCCGGATAGCCGAACTATCATCATTTGCCGGACTCCAAGATTATGAAGATACAAGATTGAAGACTTCGTCCCGTGTCCGGATGGGACTTTCCTTGGCGTGGAAGGCAAGCTTGGCAATACGGATATATAGATCTCCTACCATTGTAACCGACTCTGTGTAACCCTAGCCCTCTCCGGTGTCTATATAAACCGGAGGGTTTTAGTCCGTAGGACGAACAACAATCATACCATAGGCTAGCTTCTAGGGTTTAGCCTCCTTGATCTCGTGGTAGATCCACTCTTGTACTACCCATATCATCAATATCAATCAAGCAGAGTAGGGTTTTACCTCCATCGAGAGGGCCCAACACAGGTAAAACATCGTGTCCCTTGTCTCCTGTTACCATCCGCCTAGACGCATAGTTCGGGACCCCCTACCCGAGATCCGCCGGTTTTGACACCGACAGCTGGGTATACAAACCAGCCCAATATTTTAACTCCATTGCTTGCAAGCGAAGCTATATGCATAGTTATTTACACAAGCCAACACACTTTGCGTGCCTTGTTGTGTGTGCAATGGAGCCATGTATTCTTTAGTAGTCTTCGTTCTTCTTGGCTGAAATCTTCAACTATACTCTTGTGCTCTTATGCGTGCATGCATTCCATGGCTGGCATTATTATTATTATTATTATTATTATTATTATTATTATTATTATTATTATTATTATTATTATTATTGTTGTTGTTGTTGTTGTTGTTGTTGTTGTTGTTGTTGTTGTTGTTGCTGTTGTTGTTGTAATAATAATAATAATAATAATAATAATAATAATAATAATAACAATTATTATTATTATTATTATTATTATATTTTGGTATGGGTCTACCACGCCCATTATAATGATAATACCTCATCAATATTCTAATTTTATCAATATTCGGGTGTAGGTCCTCTGCACCCGAATAATTGATAGTCATATCAATTCATATTCAGATATATTCAATTATTATGCTTACTGCTTTCTTATTCAATTGGTTGCTCGTGTCCGGCAATGTCCATATGACCTGTCTCAGGAATATTGAAATCATATTTTTGATGATATTCTTTCTTTAGTTCTTCAATATTTTCATTCATTTCTCTTTGTAATTCTTTCGAATTTCTTCTTTTAGTTCTGCCTTCACCGATTTTCCAGATCTCTTCATATTTTTCATCTATTTTCAAGTCCATATATTCACCGTCCAAAGGATCAACTCCTTTGATAAGGCAGTCTTTGTATGTTTCATATTTAGGGGAATCTTCCTCCTTAACGTTCTGGGAGCTTGATGCTTCTCTCTTATTATATTTAGGAAAAGATGGAGTGGTCATATTGTAAGTTCTGCCTCTCTGACTTTCGATATATTCTTTGCTTTTGGGTCTATATAATAATTTTGCGCTATTAAGATTCTTGCCCATTTTAGGGCTTCATTGAAATCATCGTATCTTTTCCATAATGAATCTTCATTCTTTCACCTTGCATCAATTTTTTCTTTTAAAACATCTTCAAAATTCATATATATTCCTGGTTTACTTCCATCAAATATTATATATAGTGTCCTTTCTTTTTGCACTTCCTTTTTTGCTGCTTTGGGTGTGCCTTTGTTCAATAAATTAAAGTATTCGGATAGGCTATCAACAATTGCCAGTATGTAGTACCCTTTGTCTTCGCTTTTATTGGTGTATTGATACCAGAAATTATCTAGTATGCATCTCTGGATGTCATTAATATTGAAATGGCTCTTGGGCTTGAAGTTGAATGTGCCTGGTGCGAATATCTTGAGCTTATTTTCTTCACCAAATATGCAAGCTTCATATCCTCCGGGAAGCAATCCTCTCTTCATTTCTCGTTTAGTATGTAGCTTCTCCAAAATCTAGAGTAGTAGCCGCAGAATCTTATTATTCGGCCTTATAATTATTCTGGAGTATTCTTTCGGTGAATCGTGATATGAAAAATTAACAGGAGGTGTTAAGTACTTTTCAACTTCTTTTAACGCTTGGTTATATGCACTCATACACTTATGATATGACTAAAATCTTTACTTCTTGTACTAACTTTTGAACTTCAAGTATATCGTGTCTTATTTCAGCACCATGTAATGAATCTTTGCTTTTATTTACGACACCACTCAAATTCTTTCCTATGGATAAAATCTCTCTTTTTAATATAATCATTATTCTTACTAACTATAAGATTTCTTCCTTTTGATTCTTCTAATTTCTGTAGAACTAGATCAATTTTATTATTCAAACCTATGTATTTTTCTGCTAACTTTTGATGTTCTCTTAGCAGACTTTCAAATTCCCGGTCTAAATTATCTTGCCTTTTCCCCCAAGATATATAAAAGTCATGTAGGAGGTCAACAATTAAATTCAGTTGGCTATGGGAAGTATGCCACGTATGTTCTTCAGAAGGGTATATTCTGCACCGCATGTGGAAATATATAACTCTACCTGAACTAACCTCTATGTTCAAATACTTTAGTATTTCAATGATTAAAACGCTGGCAAAGATACCAACACACAAATTAATGACCTTCTAGTTTGTGGGAATGCTACCATGCAGGAGGCTACCACCATGGCGCAAATCATCCAACACTTTTGTGCCTCCTCGGGACAAACACCAAACTGGAACAAATCGGCCATTCTCTTTAGCGTCAAAGTCTCTTCTACGATATTAGAGAAGACAACTCTTCGAGGAGCCTTTGTCTTCGAGCTTGGAAGGATATTTGCACGTCCAAAAAAGAGGGAGGGTTGGGCATCAGAAATCTCCAAGCCATTAATCAAGGTCTCATCCTAGCAGTTGCCTGGAGGATTGCAGACTCCCCCACCTCCCATCTACATTTGGTCCTTAAATCCAAATATTTCTCGGACTCCTCTATCTGAACCGCCTCTTCCAATTTTCCTAAATCTGCATTTTGGGCCTCCGTTCTCAAGTTGCTCCCAAAATTAAAAGCTCACTCATTTTATCAAACCACTGTAGGAAACATCTCTCTTTGGAGCACACCTTGGTGTACTGCTTGGGCTCACATGTACAATCATTTAATTATCCAATCACCTAACTTCGTTTACCCACCTCTTGTTAAAGATCTTTGGGCCACAAATCAAAAATCTTGGAATATCCCCCTCATCACTTCGCTATTTCAGGAGCCCATAGGCTCTGCTATAATTCAAACCCAAATTATTCACTCTAATGGACCTGGCATTTTGTGCTGGAATCTCACTTCTAATGGTAAGTGCAGCTCTAAGAGTATTTTGTACTTATAAGCTCATGGCCTGGCATTTTGTGTTGGACCTGGCATTTTGTACTTATAAGCTTTGCTTGCTGGACATTCAAAGTCAACCAAGCAATCGTCCTAAGCAAGTATCGTCGTTGGTTAAAGATTTGCTCAACTTGGTCTGGAAGAATAAGCTCATGGCACCTAGGGTAAAAACATTTGCTTGGAGGCTCCTTAGGAAAGCTCTACCTACGGGTATGAGAGCCGGTCGTTTTTTTGTTCACGTTGCTTCAGGTGTAACCAGCAAGATGATTTCCATTTATTCTTTAAATATACCTTTGCTAGAGCTGCTTGGTTTGATCCATGTTATATTAGAACTGATGAGCTTACTACAAATTTTCACTCTATGCATCATATTGTATGGGCTTTGTTGAATATGAATCATCAAAATGCTTATATTCCTTCCATTTTTAATCTTCTTTGGTGTATATGGAAGTCCAGGAATGATGCTCTTTTTGCTAGGAAAGGTGGCTTGCCTCACCAGGCCAACATCTCCTTGCTTCCATTGCCGAATGTCAAGCTCTCCACGACTCCACGACAATCCTAATTAAGGATGATAAGCATCAGAACCTATCCATTATTGAATCACAACCTGCTGATCCTTTACTATTGCAGGGGAAAACTATCAAAAACGATCTTCTTATTGCAGGACCAAGAATATATTCGGATGCTTTCTTTAACACTTCAAAAATTCCAGGTTTGCAACCCAATTCAACAGCTACAGGAATTGGCATCTTCATTTTCATCCCAGGAGGAGAATGGAGCACAAAAGTACAAATTCAAGCCTCTTACCCCCTACAAATTCTTCATTGCAAGCTCAAGCAGCAAGTCTCCTCCTTGCAGCAGCAATAGCCAAACTTCTTCATGTCGATCAGCCCAATTATTTTACAGATAATCTTACTTTGGTGATGGCTGCGACAACTAGAGATTGACTTCAGAGAAAATCCATTGGGCTATCAGACAATCACTGGGAGATTTCTTTGCAGTCTCAGAAGGCTCTCGTTTGCAGGTTTTTCACATTTCAAGGAGTCTCAATGGCATTGCCCATAATGTTGCTCACTAGATTCTGAACAGTTCAGTTCAACCTGTCTTCAGATGTTCCAATTTAGCTCATAGGCACACTCATTGCCCTGTTCTTTCTCTGTTATCTCTTCAAGCTCTACAGGGATGTGTAATTCACGCTATACTGAGCTGAATGTAATTTGGCGCCTTGAGCTTCCGACAACCAACGGACTGAAGCTTCAATAATACAGTACCGTGCTAAAAGAACTTTATTGCCACCTTCGACTGTCCTCGTTATCCATTTACACCAAAGTAAAACATGGATTATAAGTAACTCATTACAGAACCGGAAACGAGTAGTACATCAAATCGAAGGCAAACTTACACTAAATGAGCGGAAATCAGAAAAGAGGGAAACATACAAATACTCCTTCTGGGAGTATGTAAAAGGCCCGCGAACGACCAAACGAGTAAAGGAAGCAAATTAGCAAGATTGGACGTATGTATGCGTCTAGTGATCCGTGGTGATCTTCTCGGTGGTGTCCTTGGTGGCGGCGTTGTTGCCTGTGCCATCTCCGCCCATGCCCAGCGTGTTGGCCACGGCGTCCTTGGCGCCCACCACGGCGTTCACCACCGTCTCGCCGGCCTGCTGGAGGACGTTGCCGGTCTTGTCCTTGCCGGCGACAGCGGACTCCTTGGTGTACTGTCCGGCGTCGGAGGACCTCTCCTGCGCGTACTGCGCCGTCTCCGACGCCTTCTGCTTGGCCGCCTCCGTCTTCTCGCCGAGGAAGCTGCCGGTCTGGTCCTTGCTCTCGATGGCGCGGTCCTTGGCCGCCTGCGCCGTCTGGGCCGTCTTGTCCTTGGCCTCGCCGGCCTTCTGCTTGGTGGCCTCGGCCGTCTCGCCGGCCTTCTGCTTGGTGGCCTCCGTGGCCTGCCCCGCCTTGTCCATCATCTGCCCGGTCTTCTCCTGCATAACCAAGAGAGCATTAATTTCAGATACTGCCGGAAGCAACGGCGCATGCGCGCAGCAGCAGGATGAGGCGGTAAGCACTACAGGAGACGACGGTTACCTCGGTGCGAGCCTTGGTCTCGCCGGCCGCGTAGCTCGCCTGGTTCTGGTTGGAGGCCATCTTCTCTTCTCTTCTCTCTCACCAACAAACACGAACTGAAATCACTCGATCGGAAGGACTGAAATCTCACTGCCAGTATTGCTCAACTCTGGCTTGGATGAATCGATCGACTGCTTGTGTTGGAAAGGAGATTGGAGCAGGCGGCATTTATAGGCAGAGGCAACGGGACACGTCGCGCGGCGGTGGCCGCCACGTATAGAAAGTAGCTTCGCGATGTTCGATCATTCACACATATCACGAGCTGCATGCTGATTCAATCCAACACATGCGGATGCCGGTGCCGAAGGCCAAGTAGGAGACCAACACAAGTGTAAAGACAGGTTGAGGAAGGAGATTGGGTGGGGCAGTGTGACGGTGAAGTCCAATGCCGACTTACTCACGATGCAAAGAAAAGGTAGAATGTACAAGTAGGATGCGCCTTTCTGTGCCGAGATGCAGGCCAGGCGATGTGCGGTGGTCGGCGGGCCACGCGCCCTAGCTTCTGTTTTCCTTTTTCAAAGCCCTAGCTTCTGTTTGGTCGACTTGTCCAAGTCTCGTAGCAAGATTTCATAGTATTTTTCTATTCTTGGATGTTCAGTAGAGCTGTTTAAAATATTATATGCACGTGCCGTGCTTTCTTACCACAAGTGGGAACCACTCTCATCATACTACAGTTTTTTTTAAGCGCGGAACAAAGGCCTGGATTTTTTAAGCATGGACCTAGTTTATTTTGGTTAATTTTCCCAGAATCTTAAGAATCAAACTTCCTCTTAGATTTTCTCATAACCTTAAATCATTTCTTTTGATAATCCTAGCTATTTAGGAGGAGGTCTGATGCTCCGGATCTCGAAGAATCGGTCAAAAGAATTGAGCCATAGTTTGCTCGATTTTCTAAGTTGTGCCTCAATGAGCTAGAACATGTCGTATGATGGATGGTCGTCTGACACACGAGCGCACGCTGAAGGGGGAATAGCGTGAGATAGATGTAGATTTGAAAGCCACTGAAGATGAAATTAAGATATTAGAAGACCGCAAGAATCATGGCATGGTCGAGTTGAGTGGAGAAATGGGAGATCAAATTTGGTGTCATGTGTGTCTAGCTATGTGTTAATTTTAGTTCGTTGTGGCGTCAAGCCCTAGGCAGCAAGGCCCGTGGCCTGGGGCGTGATGGCAGTTTCTTTGTTCATTGTAGATATATCAGCATTGTTCAACATTGTTCAGTACTTTTTGAAGGGAGACCAACAAGGCTGGGCTTTTTCATTATGATAGGTAGGGAGCAATATGTGCATAGACCAAGACGGTCATAAGGAGGAAAAAAAAGAGGAAACTATCATAAGAAGGAAAAAGAGGAAAGGAAAGTACATCATAGGCGAAATCTCCCAGCCTGGGTCCCCGAAGGGCGACAACAGGCAGGATGCACCTCCAGTCTCCACAAATCCAACTCTCCTCGAATCTCCCTTAGTGTGGTTTCCACCGTTGAAGCTTTGTTGTTGAAGATTCTGTTGTTCCGCTCGAGCCATATCCTCCAAGACACCAGGATCATCATCGATTTGATGCCCTTCTTTTGATCAGCCGTCGTCTTGGAGACGATAGATATCCACATCTCTTTTGAGCTTTATGGGCTTTGCCATCCAACGGGATCAAGTGATCTGCATCCTGGCCAGGCCACAGCCTTTTGCCAGATCATCTTAGCATGCGGACATTCCCATAGAATGTGCAGCGAGGTCTCCAAGTTGCGCAGGCATAGAGGGCAAAAATAGTTGTTTGGCCAGCCTCGACGCTGTAGGCGATCAGCGCACCACAGCCTATCGAACATGAGCAGCCAAATGAAGAACTTGCAGCGGGGGTTTTTGAAAGGAGAGTCCATCCTGGCAGCAAATTGCAGTTTGTAAGCGGCTGCAACGGAGTAGGTTCTAGATGAAGTTGTTTTCCAGGTGATCGAATCCGCAGCGCCGGTGATGAGGCTCGCCTCTGCGTTTTGGACCAGTCTCTAGAGGCAGCGGAACAACTCGAGGAAATCATCAGTGAAAGGTGGCCTTCTGATGTCTTGTATCCATCTGTGTCCGTGCAGCGCCTCCCTGACAGACCGGGCCTTTGCTCTTGCTCGCTTATACAGCGCCGAGGCAATTTCTCGCAAAGGGAGTGGCCCCATCAATGTTGATTCTCAGAACAGAGCAGTTTCGCCGTCGCCAATCCTGACAGTTGTGGCAACAGCAAAAAGGGCTCGGTCCCGCTCATCGCATGGGATGGCCGAGCCAACCCAAGGCCTGTTTGGTTCTGCCCAGGACAACCATAGCCAGCGGAGACGAAGCGCTTTGGCAAATTTCTGGAGATCATGGATCCCGAGACCGCCCAGCTCCAACGGGGAGCATGCTTGGCGCCAACTGACCTTGCTCTTGCCACCCGTAAGGTTTTCATCTTGAGCCCATAGGAACTTTCTGCAGATTTTATCTATGTCCTTGAGGAAGCCGGCGCTTGCCTGAATTGCGGTGAGCGTGAAGGTAGGCATAGCCGTGAGCACCGAGTGCACAAGCGCACATCTGCCGGCGATGTTCATCACTCTACCCTTCTAGCTAGTTAACTTTGCCCTAATTCTATCAAAGACGAATGCAGGTGCACCTTTCGGAGCCTACCTAAGGTGATGGGAACACCAAGGTATGTGATCGGGAAGGCAACGCGTGCCCCAGCAAAAGCCCACAGGATTTGGTCTAGATCGATCTCCTGGCATTGGATGAGGGCAATAGTTGAATTTTCAGGGTCCATCCACAGTCCTGTGGCCTGACCAAAGTGGTGCATGATTTCCAGTAGGCAGGAAACATCCTCTCCTTTGGGGTTGGAGAAGAGAATGGCATCGTCAGCATACAGATTGAGTCACAGTTTGGCAACTCTACCAGGAAGGGGTGTTAGGAGTCCAGAGTTTTGTGCTGCCTCAAGGACACGATGCAGCGTGTCGATCGCTAAGATGAACAAGAACGGGGACATGGGGTCCCCCTGCCGCAAGCCTCACAAGTGTTGTATTATTGGGCATGGGATTCCATTGAGGAGGACCGCAGAGGACAACGTTGCCAAGAGAACGGAGATCCAGTTGTGCCACCTGAGCGAGAAGCCTAAGTTTTGCAGCAACTCCAGTAGGTATTCCCACGAGATCGAGTCGAAGGCCTTGGCGATGTCCAGCTTAAACATCAGCATCTGCTTCTTCTTTCTATGGAAACTGCGGGCGGTGTTCCTGGCAAAGAGGTAGCTATCATGGATGCATCTATTTTTGAGGAAGGCACTCTGGGCAGGAGATATGATGTTGGCCATGTTAGGTGCAAGTCTGATCGACAGGATCTTAGCAATGAGCTTTGCAAAAGAGCGCACCAAACTGATTGGTCTGAACTGTCCGATTTCGGAGGCCTCGGCAAGCTTGGGTAGAAGCACTACGTTTGCAGAGTTCAGGATCCCTAAGTCTGAGCAGTTCATGTGGTAGAACTGATTTAGAGCATCGAGGAGATCCTGTTTGATAGTAGACCAGCAGCTTTGGTAGAATATCCCGAGAAGCCATCCGGACCCGGGG
Organism: Aegilops speltoides; assembly: GCA_021437245.1. Lineage (NCBI taxonomy): Eukaryota > Viridiplantae > Streptophyta > Magnoliopsida > Poales > Poaceae > Aegilops > Aegilops speltoides. Next base: position 426,798,979 of record CM038141.1, on the reverse strand, counting down.
CGCGATCCGTTGGCGTTTGCTTAACTGCTTGCCAGACCTCCTCATCAAAGAATGGGAAATCCATTCCCTCACTGTCGATCTGCGGCAAGTTGATTGCATCCCCGTTGATTGTGCAGGTGCGCGTGAGTTTCTTACCCATGATGCCCTGGAAATGATTGTTGATCACCTCCTCCTTCTCCTTGTGGTCGGTCACTCTGTAGTTCCCTTTCTTAAGTGATAAGGTGAAGTTTTTTCGCCGTCTTGCGTTGATCTTGGCATGGAAGAAAGTTGTGCTGGCGTTGCCTGCCCTAAGCCAATTTATTCGGGAGCTCTGTTTCTTTCTCGCCCGTTCGATCGCAGCTAAACTTAAAAGCCGTAACTTGAGATTTTTATGTAGCTCCCATTCTGCATCAGATAGGGCCCTGTTCTCCTGAGCGGTGTCAAGGCGCAGGATAATCTCTTGAGCCATGTGGAATTGCTGCTTTGCATCACTAAACAATCCTTTACTCCACTTCCTCATGGCCTTTGGGCGTCTTGTGCAACAGCGTGCAGGAGAGGATCTTCTGATTTGATGGACTGGCCTCATCCAAGCATCAGTGACAATCTCATGGAACCCTAGAAATTTTGGCCAAAATTTTTCAAAGAGAAACCTCGCTCTGCCGGAAGGAGCGCATGCATTTGCCAGGAACAAAGGGCAATGATCGGATACAGAGGTTGAGGCGGTGTGTAGCAGGTGTTGAGGGAAGAGGGCATCCCACCTCGTGTTGCAGAGCACACGATCGAGGGCAACAACAGTGGGAGTTTGCTGCTCATTACTCCAGGTAAATTTCCTATTCTTCCTTCTAATTTCGAACAACTCAGCTCTATTGAGTGCTGCTTTGAACTTTCTCATGAGACGTCGGTTCAGGTTTAGGTTGTTTTTATCCCTAGCTTCATAGATGAGGTTAAAATCTCCCAGGGAGAGCCAGGGGCGGCTGAAAATAGGCGCAACTGAGCATAGTTCATTAAGGAAAGCTTCTTTGAGGCTGTCATCAGTTGGGCCGTATACTGCTGTGAGGCAGAATTACTTATCCTCCGTCAGGGAGTTGACAATAGCCGTCATGGAAAACTAAGAGGCGATACAGTTACTAAGGTGAACCAGAGAGCTGTTCTAGAAGATGTTGATGCCTCCTCTTGATCCGTTGGCAGGCAGGTGGCAAACTTGGTCTAGCGTCGCACCCCCAATCTCCCTACAGAGGGCATCGATCCAGTAACTAATTTTCGTTTCCTGGAGACAAACAATGGATGGTTTTCAAGCAGCTAGACTTTCCTGAACAACGTGGTGTTTAGCAAGGAAATTTAGGCCTCTAACGTTCGAGGATATGATAGTGCAGGTTGAAGTACTGATGGGGGAAACAAGTTTGCCAACAGAGAAACATCACTAGAGAAGTAAAACAACAGGGTACACATGCCAAACTAGCAAGCGACATCAACAGCGGCGACCACCAGTAGCGCTCTACTGCCACCATCGATCTACAGCTCCTACCACCAACCTGAAACTAGGAGAACAGGCACACCAGCCCAACTAGCAGGTAGCAGCGAACGCGAGCACCACCAATAGCCCTTGCTCCTCGTTGCCAAATTGCTGCGACTACCACTAATCCTGCAGACTGAAAGAAGAAAAACATTCCTAACTCTAACCGGCGCAGCATCGGCCTCTGTTGGTTTACACGATGTTTTGCTAACATGGAGAACTCATTCGGAAATGGTGGCCGGGCCACCAAGTCCTGCTGCTACGCGTAGAGCTGCGTCGTCGAGGCGGGTGAGGAGCTCGAGGCCGCGGATGTCCTCCTGGGAGAGTGGCTCTTTGAAACGTTGCACAAGCTTCTTTGCCACAGATGCCGTCATCTTGTCGCTCGGGCCGAGGATGCCAAGTCCTTGGACAATCCTCAGGGATGCTCGGTTTGCCACCGAGACGTCATTCTTTGCTCCTGTTTGGCGAGCACTCCGTCTGGATGGAACCATCGGCTTCTTGGGCTTCCCTGCATCCGGCGGTGGCACAATTGGAGTGGTAATGATGGGTTGCTGAATGTCGGTGAAGAGGGCACGGGCGACCATTTGCTTGCTTTGATCTTCCTGTGAGCTGCACTGCCCTATCTCGAGTCCATCCATCTAAGCAGTGACCAGGGGGAGGTGCACCGGCTCCACAGTCGTCAGGGTAGCTGGCTCGGACGTCTTCAGGGTGGGGCTCGGACGACTGCGTGGAGGAGTGCAAGCACGGCTGAGAGTGGAAGGTGCCCGTCGGTCTTCTGGCGTCTGCTTTGCGAGCTTTTTCGGAGGCTTGGGGGAGAAGGACAGCGGCTGGGCCAGAGCGGCTTCTATTGTGGCGTTCACCTCGAACACCATACTATCAGTCCAGTGGGGTGGGGTGATGGCGTCTCGCCCGTTGGCAAAGAAACATGCCACTGGGTCTTCGGGCTCATCAACGGGCGGATGGGACGGTGCATCGAACAGCTGGAGGAGGTGGAGGCGGCGGCGGCGTCGGCTTGACTGGTGGTGGTGGGGAGCCACCTCAACTGGTGCAGGCGCCTGGGGCAGCAGGGGCGCGACGGGGCAAGGAGTGGCACCGGTGTCTTGGCTTGAGCAGCGATGCTCCGGCTGCCCGCTCACCGAGCGTCACCGCAGCCGCACGCCGGGGCCTCGTCACAGACACTGTTCAATACTGTTGCTCTGTTGTTTGCCTGGGAAGTGCATCCTGCCTAGTGCCGCTACCACTTTGAGTGAAGATCTTCTTCTGGTTTTGAAACCATGGAGTAGATTTGACTATAGACAACCTTACACACCGGGATTGACATGATAGTAAGTGCCATTTGTTTTGCCGCCGCAACAAATTCATTAAGCATATGTTTCTTGTGCAAGTCGGCTCGTGCGATGTAATTCGTAGTTTGTGCAGCTTCTAACTTATACACTCTTCGTGGCGCATGTAACATGTTCGACAACTAGTTTAGTGAATTAATAATAAAAAATTATCTCATATCCTCGCAGGGCAGTAACCATGTGTTAGCCAGTGTTTTTCATTTTTTTAAATGTTTCTTCACCTTAGATTATGCATACATTGATTCCGTTCGTTGCCGGAAGTTATTCGTTTTTGACAATGACAACGTCTATTGGGATTTTGCTTGTGGTTGGAAGCTGTTTATATTGAAAGGGGGCTACAATCATACGAAAAAAATATTTGTAGGTCTCTGTTCTAACTGTTGATACTACAAATCCACTATTCAAAGACTTATATTTCTATTGGAGGATGTGTTGACCCATGGCTTAGCCCGGGTTGTCGATGGTCACTATGGCAAACTATTGAAAGAAAAGCTATTGCCATTGCATATCCCAATTTTGCTCTAATTCGAGCAAGTGTATTAGGATTTGACGGTGGACTTGAAAAGCCTCATACAAACGCTTTACATCCAATCATTTCAGATAACACTTGCATCCTTTACTGGCCTAAATTTGTGAACTTGCCGGGCAACCATTTAACCCGTGGATCTTGCTGACCATGGCCTCTCTGCACTCCGTGATCTGGCCTCCATTGGTTTGCGGTTTGACGCTAAACAACTTAAGCCGGAGCCCAAAATGGGGCTCGATATAGAGGAAGGCCTCGCAGAAGACGATGAAGGAGGCGATGTGGAGGATTGGGGGCAAAGTGGTGAAATTGGATGCCATAAAAATATAGAAGGCCCAGAATAAAGGGGTTGGTAGGAAATCCCAGACCTCGAATGAGGTGGGAGATGAAAATGATGCATTCACCCTCCCATTGTTCGGGACCCGGGTAGTGGAGTGGGTTGCCTCCTGATGAGTGGGGAACGACATCAAACGTCGTTGACTGATGGATGATACCCGAGCGCATGGAGCTCGATGATGTCTCCGGTGGTAACAACACAGGGGAGCCACGAACCCCTCTTGTTCGCCGCCTTCTCGGCCTCAGCCGCTGTCCTCGCAGTCCGCTTACCCTTCCCGACCATCACTGGAGATCGAAAGGAAGGGAGAAAGGGGGATCGGAGGGCTTTGCTAGAGTTATGCTCTCTGGGCATTGGAGCCTGGGAATTTCAGGAGCGAAGAGCGAGAGAAAAGGCTGGAAAATGGATTGCTTCCATCGTTTTGCCTTTTATAATCCAGTAAAAACACCGAAGGGGCGTATTGCGTGATGGTAGCTTGCGAGTTCCCAACGCGGCATGCATTACCTGCACACACGAATCGAGGGATTTTATGATGATGCCGCCAAAAATATGGGGCACGACCTCTTTATTGACGAGACATGCCAATAGCAACGGCCTCGAGCTACACTTAACATGGCATAATGACTACTAACAGTACCTTTTGATTCTACTTCACGAGGTGGCGGTACCGATTTAGTCAAAGTTGTCAGAACATGTCCCAACCGACGCACCCGTTCCAGCATAGGAAGACTTTGTCATTAAGATAACTAGGCGTGCGAAGGGTCTCCGGATCGGATGAAAGAAAATACTTCTCAGGAAGCTCCGTGGCTCCTCGGAGTGGACAAACCTATGATTGCTTTGAGGAAGACGCGCGAAGAAGGTGTTGAACTAGTTTGCAAGGCCGAAGACCAACAATAGAGAACAAGTCATCCGAGGATTGTCCTCGGCTTGGAAGACCGGTTCAGGGGCTACTGATGGTGTCCTAGATGGGGGGTGGGGGTGCTAACTACATCGGCTCCCAAGCATGGGTTGGGTCGAGGAGCACAAATAGCAAATCAGTGGGCCACATTCGTCAGGCCCCAGGAAGTAATCAAGATGGAATCCATCAAAGACTTGGCGCACACTCAAAGGCAAAATGTAATCCTCGACATGTTTACCCCCCCAGATGTAACCGACCTAGCTGTAACCCTAGGCACCCCCGATGTCTATATACGCCGAGGGGTTTAGACCATAGAGAGAGAGATTCATTCACACATATGATCTCGAGGTAGATCAACATGTACTCTGTACCCCATCCACAATCAATACAAAACAAAGCAGGATGTAGGGTCTTACATCTTCGTGAGGGCCTGAACCTGGGTACACACCGTACCCCCCTCATTGTCCTATTACCATCGTGCCAAGATCACTAGCTCGAGAACCCCTACTCGAGATTTACCAGATTCAACTCCGTCAGCCGGGCGCATGAGGCCTTGTGGTGGGCCTCTTGTCTTCGAACACGACAAAATGCCATTCTCCCTTTTGAAGGCATTGTCGTGTTCGCACATGGTGTCCCCGACGATGGATCTAGGGATATTGAACATCATGTTGATTCGGGCCGCCTCTAAAGGCATGGGTATCCGGGCGCCATGTACTTCACCGACATTTTCCTCACAGCTTCTCTTCGGTCTCTAGGCACTCTCACGACGGGTCATGCAGTCTCGATGTTGTGTTCTACAACCTACTTGCCGATCTCTAGGCAGTCTCGCGATGCTCCTTGCATTCCATGGCTCCAACACCCTACGTGGTGATCTCTAGGCACTCTCTAGGCTCCTCGTCTTCCATGGCCCCAACGCCATATGTGGTGATCTTTAGGCGCTCTCGAGGCTCCTCGCCTGCTGTGGTTGGAGCCTGGGCTTAATAGGCGCTCTCGAGGCTCCTCACCTGCCGTGGTTGGAGCCTGGGCTTAATGTGTTTAGTTGTGTTTTGCTTTGTTTGAACCAACTATATTATATCTCTTTTTGCGTTTGTGTTGTATCCTTATCGTACTCTTTTTTATTTCCAAGCTTTGCTTATTCACCAAAAAATAAGGGTATTTTACATCTGTATCCCTAACTCGAACCCACTACTCACATTTGCCCCTAATTCAAAGCCTGCTAAAAAATGCCCCTCCGCCATCATGTTCCCTTATAGAATTGCCCTTCCGTGCCGTTCCCGTCCAGTCAAGGCTGTTTGACTAGTGAGCGACCGTTTCTTTGACATTTTTGCCCCTTCATCCTTACACCTGGGCCCAGGTCACCGGTTAACTCTCTCTCCCTCTCATTCTCTTGCCTGAGCCACACACTCTCTCTCTTTCTCCCCCAAATCGCCTCCCGTCGTAACCCTAACCCTAGCTCGCTCGATCCCAACTCCTAAGGCTCGATCTACTGATGGCGGCCACGGTGGAGCTTTGGATTTGACTCTGTGTCGCATGTTGCTATGGCGTGAAGGAGACACGGGCGACAGGATGGATGGGGACAACAGTTGCAGCGGCGGCGGCAGCGAACGAGGGAGCACACCGTAGCCACAGAAGAATGCTTCGGCGGGGTAAGTTCCTCTTCTAATCTTGTGCAGTCTCATGCAATTTGTAGTTCGATTTGTTATTGTAGTTTAATTTTTGACCTAGTTCATAATGCTCATGGCGTTGGGATCTGTCTCTGTTTTCCATGGTCATCATAGGATGGACCCCGATAGAGCAGTTGGGATGGACTGTAGAAGGGAAACCACACTTCTAGCTAGTGCTGGCACAAAAGCATCCAATACAGGATTCTCTATTACTTTTGTTGCTGGCAATCAATGGACTTTTTAATAAGTTTAGATCTGCCATATGTGCTCAATACCATGGGTCTATATGATGCAGTGGAATTCAGGTAGTGGGACATTGACAAATCAGCATGGGTCCAGTGTGATGATGAACTTGGTATCATGTTTGCAATACATGATTCTTTCCCTACTAAACTAGGAATCAGTGTCATACAAAGGAAGAAAGAAGAGCCAGAGAGCAGAGGAACAAGATCTCAGTCTAGGTCTAGAGGTAAAGGTAGAACTAGCCAATCAAGGGGCAGAAAAACAACAGCTCATAGTGGAGGCAGCAGTTCCATGCAGGCACCAGGAACTCCTACTGTAGAAGTTCCTAGGCATGGAGGTCCCTCTCATAGTAAAGATTCAGGTGACCCCTACACTGAAGAGGGACTACCAGATGATTGGCCAAGTGATGATGAGGATGAAAGGCTGTTTCCAGAATTTGTAACAAGGAAGAAGGGCAAGGAGAACGATGATGAGGGGGAAGATTATGTTCCACCCCTTGAAGGCATGTTTGGTGAGGCAGGTGAAGATGAGAAGGAGGAGGATAGGGACATGGGATACTCTGAAACATCTAAAGAGGAAACACCAGATGTGCAATACAACAGAGATGCTCCTTGTTTGAAAGAGGGAACAATATTTTCCAGTGCTTTAGACTATAGAAATGCTCTTGCAAACATCTCAATAAAGACATAAAGTGAATTTGTGATAGACAAGAGTGACAGTACTAGGTTGACAGTACATTGTGCTTATAAGAGGTGTCAATGGAGGATGCATGCCTCCTTAATGAGACATACACTACTAGGAAAAGGGCTATAGATAGGATTGATTCTAATGGCGCACCGTGGAAGCAGTGCGCCACTACTATATACTAATGGCGCACTGTTTGTGATCGCCATTAGTGTGTAAGATACTAATGGCGCGTAAATGTGGTGCGCCACTAGTATGAATTATTTTTTTCCATTTTCCCATACATACTAATGGCGATCCGGTCCATAATGCGCCATTACTATCTATAACTACTAATGGCGCAACAAGCAGGCATGCGCCATTATTTAAATTTTGTTTTATTCTTTTTTGCAAAACTACTAATGGCGCGTAAATGCTTACAATGCGCCATTACTAGTTTAAACTAGTAATGGCGCACTAAGAGAGATCGCCATTAGTATATATACTTATTATTTTTACTTTTTTGCAAAACTACTAATGGCGCACCGTATCTTGATGCGCCATTAGTAACTCCTGGTTACTAATGGCGATTTTCCTCACGGTGCGCCATTAGTAACTGGGACCAACAAGATATTTTGGACAGCCCACACCTACCCACTCACTTTCTCCACTTCATTCCATCCACCTCCTTCTCCAAGCTTTGGCCATCTCCTCCTCCTCACCTCATTTCCACCATAGATTCAACAAAATTAAGTGGTGAAATTACCTTCTTTTGATAGGTAAGTAAGGAAAGCTATCTTCATGATATAGATCTACTTTTTTTCTCCCTAGCTCGCTCCAACAACGTGCACATGCACTTTTGTGGCCTAGCTAGATCTATGTATGTTTGTGGTGTTGCATGTGTTTGTGGTGTTGCATATATGTTTGTGTTTGAAGGTACCAGTATTTGAAATATGCGATAGTTGCCAATATTTTGCGGAATGTTTTGATTCATTTCCGTTTGGCAGAATTTTGGCACTATGCATTCTTTTTGGTCCTATTTTTAGGAAGGTTATGCCAAATTTTTCTTGGTTCTAACATATCGTTTTGCTCTACCCATGCGACCATGGTCCGCACGATGACCGAAGGCATCGTGAATAGGTTTTTGAGCTCATGAAGGCCGAGATGCTTCAAAAGAACAAGACGGAGATAAGATGTCCATGTCGAAGATGCAAGTGAAGAGCCTTATTGCGGACCGGATTCCGGCAGGTGCGGGACCACCTGCTCTTGCGTGGTTTCATGGATGGCTATCGGTGGCAAGGTGATGAAGATGACTATCAAGTCGCCCATGGCGGGGCGGGCAAGAAATGAGGAAGGGCAACAAGACAAGTACCACCGCGGCGAGGGCGGGCGAGAAGACGAAGAATCTCCGGGACATGATCACGACGGTGATCTTGTACACATCATCATGTAGAAGATGTCGTACATGATGATGAGGAAGATCAAGGCGAAGGGCATGATCATGAAGATGAAGATGCGGGAGCAGACGGCGATGGAGGCTGGGTGCAGGACCCTCATATTCAAGAGCTGCTTCTCAAGCGGACGGATAACGCAAGAGCTGCCGCCGAGAGAAAGCCAAGCTAGATCAACTGGAGATAGACGGTTACTCCATTGTATGAAGGATGCAGGCCCAAGGATACCGCTTTGAAAGTAACGCTCATGGCTCGGAGATGAAGGTAAAACACAAAATGACCGACGCATGCTTCGACGAGAACATGTCATTACGCACGAACGTCTTCCCAAGGGGAACAAGTGCCCGACCAGTTCGAGGAGGCGAAGAAAATCGTGTGTCCTCTGGATTTACTGCACGTGAAATACCATGTGTGCATGAACAATTGCATCATTTATCGAGACGAGCACGCGAGTCTACCATATGTCCGTGTTGGCGTCACTCGATACAAGAAGAGGAAGAAAGCTCCTCGAAAATCGGTGTGGTACTTTCCGATCACTCCTCGTCTGCGCAGCGGTATTTCGCGGACCCTAAGGTAGCAAAGCTCCTGCGTTGGCACGCGGATAGGGAGGAGAAGAAGCGAGAAGATGACGCAAATGATCCGAAGATAGATAAAAAGACAAGATGCTGAGTCACCCTAAGGATGCGAGCGGTGGCAAGCGTTGAACTTCAAGACCCGAATTTGGGAAGGATCCAAGGAACATCGTCTTTGGCGCGAGCACCGATGGAGTCAATCTGTTTGGCAGCCAGAGAAGCACACATAGCACCTGGCCTGTGTTTGTGTGGATGTACAACCTTCCCCCCTGGTTGTGCATGAAGAGGAAGTACATTCACATGAGTATGCTAATTGAAGGGCCGAAACAACCAGGAACGACATCAATCAGTATTTGGGGCTCTTTGAAAGAGGAGCTTGACACGCTGTGGAAAACGCCAGCCAATACGTGGGGCGCCGCAGAAAGAATATTTCCCTATGAGAGCCGCCTTTGCTCACGACGGTGCACGACTATCTCGATTACGGATATCTCGCGGGCAGGTAGTCCACGGATTTTCCGGATCGTAAGGTGCATGGATGACACAACGATCGCCACTAGATAGAGATCCGGGTCTTGAAAACCGTGTTCATGGGACATCGAAGGTGGCTTCACGACGATGACCCGTGGAGGAAACGCAAGGATCTGTTCGATGGTGAAACCGAACCCCGAAAACGCCTGTGTACGAGGAGCGGCGAGGAAATAGACAAGCTGTTGAAAAATTGGAAAGACTGCCCACTGCCGGGAAAGATGCGAAAGGCGCCAGAGCCGCTGCTGAAGGTATGGAAAACGAGGTCTGTTTTCTGGGACTTGCCGTACTGGAAGATCCACCGTGTGCCTCACAGCCTTGATGTCATGCATATCACGAAGAACATGTGCGAGAGTCCGCTTGGTACCACCGCTCAACATGCCGAGAGGACCAAAGATGGGCTGAAAGCAAGGGCGACTTGAAATCAATGGGCATCAGGCAGGAGCTTCACGCTAATGATGATGATGATGAGGCGAAGCAGGACACGGAAAGTCGCCGCAAAGGCAAAAGGCCAAGAAGATCGAAATGACTACCCCCGCATGCTTCACTCTAAGTCGGGAGGAGATCGAGCAGTTTTCACCTGCCTCCTAGGAGTAAAACTTCCTTCTGGTTCTGCTGGGAAGATAAGCAGATACCTAGACCCAGTGAAGCGAAGTTCAGCGGGATGAAGTCTCACGACCGCCACGTCTGATGACGCAGATACTTCGGTTGCAATCCATGGGATCATGGGCGCGCACATCCGTGAAACGCTATTTGGCCTATGCAACTTTTTCGACGTCATCTCTCGGAAGTCGATTGGCGTGAGGCAACTCAGAAGGCTACACGAAGAGATCGTAGTGATACTATGCGAGCTTGAGATGTACTTCCCGCCCGCATTCTTCGATGTTATGGTGCATCTGCTGGTCCATATAGTGGAGGATATCATCCAACTCGGGCGACGTTCTGCCTGACAAAGATGATGCCGTTCGAAAGGATGAATGGTGTCATCAAAGGATACGTTCGCAACATGTCACGTCGAGAGGGAAGCATAGCCAGGGGCTTTCGACCAAGAGTGCATCTCTCTGCATTTAATTATCTAGGCATCGAGAACCCGTTGGTCTGCCCGTCAGCAGCACCTCGGCGGGCTCGCTTGATGGGGTCACCATGAGGGTCACCGCGAAATGCATGTCGATTTCGAGGGTCGACTCGCCGACTTTGAAAGAGCAAACCTAGTCGCGCTACAACACATAGACGTGGTCGATCCTTGGGTGGTAGAGCACAAAACTTTATTAAGAAGGCGACAATGACCGAGGCCAACAGAGGACGGACGGAGATATACTCAAAGAGCACAACTCATGTTTCGTGTTGGTTCAAGCGAAGCTTCATCGTACCCTTTACATGAGGATTCTTCCGCGGAAGAACAACTCATATTCGCCTTGTCACGGCGCCGAGCACAACCTCAGTGACCTATGAGGCGCATTTATATCAACGGCTACACATTCTACATCGAGGACAAGGACATGAAGAGCGATGGTTATCGAACTTCGGGTAACGATGGAATCCTACACCGCTAATGACAAGGACAGATACTCATCAAGGATCGAGGAGATCTGGGAGCTAAGCTACTGCCGGAGAGAAGGTCCCGATGTTCCGTGTCGATGGGCCAAAACGTCATAAAAGAAGACCGTATTTCACCACCATGGTTATACCCGCCAAATCCAAGACCATGGTATAAACGTCACCGAAAAATGAGCCATGGGTACTGGCTTCCCAAGTGGACCAATGCTTCTTCATTACCGACCGCCAAAGCCCGGTCGTGTTGTCGTGAGGAGAGGCAAAAGGAAGATCATCGGAATGGATGGAGTAGCCAATGAGCAAGACTTGACAAGTCTGGCGACCGAAGATCGAACATGACGACGAAGATGAAGTAGCAGCACACACCACAAGAAGAAGCAGGACCACCCTACCTAAAGGACGTCCGTTCCACAGAAGAACTCCGTTTGCGAAAAAGAAGGGCAAGAAGATTGTGAACAGATAGCTAGCTAAGACCGATTGTATTTAAATCGTAGTCTTCATTTCTCGATTGTATTTCATGGGCACTTTTGATATCATGAATATTTTTAAATTTCATGGGCACTTTTTGAATTCATGAGGACACTTGATCTCGATTCCCCTCCATCTCGATCTCGATCCCCTCCATCTCGATCGCACCAAGACCTCCCGCTTAGCTCCACCCATCGCAACCTCCCGCTCCACCGCCGAGCACCCGCCCCAAGACCAAGACTTTTGAACATATTTTTAAAATTTTTTTACTATTTTTATAAAAAATATTACTGTTATAATTTAAACAAGTTTGAACATATTTAAACACAAATAAATATAAAAAACAGCATTTAAAATGCATAAAAAATATTACTGTTATGATTTAAACAAGTTTGAACATATTTAAACACAAATAAATATAAAAAACACCATTTAAAATGCATAAAAAATATTGGGGATCCTGGGAATCGAACCCAGGACCTCCTGGTGTGTGTCTTTGCGTCTTGACCAGTCGGGCTATGGGTGGGTTCATTGTAGATAGGGTTGGGCTGTAGATATGGCTACTAGGCTAGGTTAAAACAAAATTCTAATGGCGCACCGAGGGTGGTGCGCCATTAGAACAATCGATTTATGGCGCACCGGCCTGTGGTGCGCCATCGAAAGCTTCCTCCACCTATTCCCTCGGCCTCTCTCCTCCCTCGCCAGATCCCCCCACTCGACCTAACTTTGCCCCGCGCCGCTCGTCGCTCCCGACGCCTTGCCACTGCCGGAGCTTCAACGCCAGCGTCTTCCTCGATCCGGCACGGGTGCAGGGCGACGATCATGGGCCCCGGCCTTCCCACGCCAATCGAGGCATCCTTCGACGCCGCCGCCGCCGCCGACCCCGACCCCAACCCCGACCCTGACCCCTCCGGCGACCGGCCGCGCCTGCCCAGGTACCTCTCCTCCTTCCTCCTTCCTCCCTCTCCATCCTTCCTCCCTCCCCAACCTATGCATGGTGATTCCTCCCTTCTCCTCCGCCCCCTCACCTGCAAACCATGTTTGTACAGACTGGAAAATAATGTCTGAAAAATACATGAATCGAACTCTAAAACTGTTGCTTCAAGCCATAGTTTGATGTATGGCCTCAAACTGTTGCTGTTAATTTTTCTGCTAAGCCATAGTTTAAATTTTCTGCTCGGCAAACTATTGCTACTTGGAGTAATTGACATGATGAACTTGTTGTCAACAAAAAAGCAATCATTGTGATGTTAGGAAAATTGGCTCCAAGAATAAAAGAATATGATCAAATCTTTACGAATGTTTATCCTGCAAATAAAGTCTACTAAGATTGTCATCAACAATAGTACAAGCATTTTGCAGCAAAGAATTGTCCTGTCTGGTCATTGTAATGTTCATTTCATAGCGAATTCGAAGTTAACAACAATATTACTGTATTTTATTGAAACTGTACAAATTAATGACACCAAATTCAGAAATTGATGAAAATGGCACTTTAAGAAATCAACAACAAATTCCTTGTAGTGTTTAAGTATAACAAAATTCAGAGAAATGCATGCGAAGCTAGATCGATTACCAGCTAGCTAGCTAGCTAGTAGTAGTACTATTGCTCTTGTTCTTTCCTTTCTTTTTCTCTCTGCTCATAATTTTTTTAAGATTTATCTGTTCATACGATGATATACTAATAATTATAAAGAAAATCTTGGACACCCATGGATTCAAGAGTTAGCTAGCTAGATGATAAGAGGGATGCATGAGAAGCTAGCTACACCGCCATGAACTTTGTTTTTCCTTTTGACAAACACTCTTGTTAACATCAGGAATTAAAAATGCAACATAGAACAAGATATATAGATAGCTGAAAGAAAGAGGTGTGCTTTGAAAGAAAAAATGTGCACCTGCAAGTGAGACTTGACATGTGCCAAGCTAGTAAACAAAATCTGTATATGTACATACTCTCATAAGGTTCTAAGAGATTTTGTAATAAGCTTGATGTTCCTTGTCGTTGACTTATCACTATTAAACAGAGACCTCTGAGCCATGATCTGTAAAAATACATTTGTCATTCTTTCTGTGTTTGTACAGACTTGCTAAACTATTGATGATTTTTGTTGGGAGACATATTATATCGGAATGGAAGCTCACATAAGTTGAGCTGATTTTTGTCCATATGAAAGCGAGAGGACCATATGGTGCTGTGGCTGGGTTTTGTCTCCGACCATCGTGTCGTGATGAATTTGCAGGTACCCGAGAGGCCCTTGAGTTTGCGGAATGTCGATTAACTTCCGTTCCGGCAAATTGGTACTCCATATGTCCTACTTTCAGCAAAGGTCATGCTGAAATTTTCCGTGAATTTTAGCATGACTTTGCTAAAAATAGGACATATGGGGTACTGCGACTAATGCATGGGCGGGCTATCTTAGTACTTAGTTAAGTAGGATCAACTGCCCGCCATTCTTGCTGCATTAAATCATAGGTGGCAATAGAGCCAAGTGATTAGGCCCAACTTAGAATTATCCTTAGCATCGATAAACCCTAGATGATAAACCCAACATAGGTGGCAATAGAGCCAAGATTAGGCCCAACCTAGGGTGCCTCGGCATCGATAAACCCTAAATGATGAAAACTTAACTTGGCTGCCCGGATGCCTCGGTGTCGATGAGAACCTAAATGATGAAAGCTTAGGCTTTTAGGGTGCCTCGGTGTTGACAAACCCTAAATCATGAGACCATGATCTTGTTCCTTGACAATAACCATCTTTTGACCAAACTTTTTCCTATTTAGAGAGAAACATGGCCCACAACGATGAGGCTGGTGGTTGGGCGGCAAGCAATTCAGGAGCTGTCCCAAGAGATGGTGGAACAACCTCACCGCTATGATGGCCTTGCGAAGACACCGATCCTGATTACACAACCCCTAGTGGCGTCGGGGATGACACCACCGATGGTGCCGCCGAGGATGCCACCACCGATGATGGCGGCGCACACACGAGATGGTGGCGGCGCACACGAGATGGCAGCCAACCAAGAAGCAAAGGAAGGACCGGCGCCGAATGCGCTCCGCACCGTCAAGGAGGAATTCACTCAAGTGGACTCCGGCGGAATCCAACGGAGCCCAAACATATAGTCAAAGGTGCAGCGGTTCAGCTCGGGTGCATTCTCCGGAACACCGTCTCGATCAACACCGAGAACCTTAGGCATAAGGACCGAGGAATTTGCGCAGCCTCCTCTTCACGAAGATGCATGAGCGATACAAGTCCCCGAATTTGAAAACACCGCCTCTCGGGGAATAGAGTGAACAATGCCGCCCTCACGAAGATGAGCACGGCCCTATCTACTTGGAGAAGCGGTGAAGAGAATGATTGATAAAGGTGATAGTTATGACAAGATCAAGGCGAAATATCATTTGATGGCGAAGATGAGTACAAGGAGTTCAAGATCAAGTGCGAGCCCATAAGCTCGAATCAAGTCGATGGGGGAAAGAAATGTGGGAGTTGAACATAGGGAACACAAACTCGGTCCCGGCGGTTATAGAGTGGCGGAGCCTATATGGGACAAGGAGGGCGCGGGCGTACCGAGCAAGGCCTACCGCCCGCTTGAGAAATACAGCGGTGACAAGCGGACCGGGAACTATGTCGGGCCCGGTACAAGGAGGACCCGATAACAAAGGAGCTTACCACGGATCCGAAGACCAGGCGCTTGAGCTTGTTACAGTAAGGAATGCACCCAGCGTAATTAGCTCCATATGGTTGCACTCTAATTAATCCCCAATATTTCTAAATGGTTCATGTTCCTTTCGCGGGACAATGAAAGCGATGGCGCTGGGTCGTCTAAGAGCTCCCCTTCGACACCCCTTTAAATAGGGCGTTAAACGTAATGAAAAGAAGGATAAGCTCGATAAGCCGACGTCGGCTGGTCGTGTGGCGGCAAAGGCTTGTCCACAAAATGGGGTCATACTATACATTGGTGCGCGGAAGGAGAAAAAGGCCAGCTCGGAAAGCCGGACGCGCGAGGTTGAAGCACTCAAGGCACAAGTGGCGCGGATTCGGAGCTTGTCCAAGAGCAAGTGGAACAACAGCTGGGAGCGAAGCTCAACGCCATGGTGCCTCGTTGATTCATGGGCTGACGACGTGGATTGCGGGCGGCCAAAAGGGGCCTCCCCCGGTTCCCAGCTTCACGGCTAGCAACCTTCGCCTGTGGGCGGCGGCACCATTGGTGTCTCCGGCGGCGGCGCCATTGGTGTCTCCGGCGGAGGCGGTATTCGTGTCTCCGGCACCGGCATGGGCATTGTTGGAGCTTAATGCACCCGGGTGTACGCCGACCGGCACCTCGCCAGCAAGCGCCCCCTCCGTCAGTGGCACGCCCGCCGTTGGCGGTGCCTCGACATTAGCCGAGCTCGGCGGCATCACGGTAACTAAGCCTCTCGGCCGATGACTTCATCTCCTTGCCTTTGATCGGGCATCCTCGGCGCCCTATACATGTTTTCGCGAGGCACCGCCGACGTTCCTTGCACTCTTCGCGCCGTGGGCGCCGAGTTGGTCGATGTCGCCAAGGGCGAATCGTTCAACCGGCAACCCCATGTTCCACGGTAATCCGATGCCAACCACAATGTATAGGGTTGAAGTGGTTCGCGTCTGCCGGGCTGCGACGAGCTTTACCTCGATTCGACCAGCTGGGGCGGCGAAGAAGATGAGATGACCCTCGGCACTGCGTAAACGCCCCTGCTATGGCGAAGAGCGATTCGTTTGGGGGCGGGGACACCACCCACAGACAAGACCGCCCGATCGTGCGGCGCCAAGCCATGGCAAGAACGCCGCAATGCTACCGGACCTGCGGACATCCCTATGGCACAGATCCGGACAGCCCTATGGCACGAGATCCGGACGGCGGCGACAACGACAACGGTACATTTACCAAAGTTGACAAGTACTTTGCGAACATGGGTACGCCGACGAGTTCTGCGGGCCTCTTTCTCAAGAACCCAGCCAAGACCACCGCGATCTAGCTGGTGCGGCGGAGAAATCAATTGCAACAAGCGTCGTCGGCGTCAGTTCTCGAGACCGCCTCCAGCTCCCACCTTCACCGAGCCTCGAGATAGCTGGGCGCGAATATTATCAACCCCAACACGCTGAAGAAGGCGGTGCGTGAGCGAACTCGGTCCCATTACGGAGATCAAGAAGAAGGGCGGAAGCGAAAAGACTAACAAGGGCGCCGGTGCGAGCCAGCCGCACCGAGTTCGATCCGTGCTCGGGGCGGGCCACCTTCACCTAAGGATATCTCGAGGAGGTGCATGTGGCGGGTAGGGCGATGCTACCGCCAAATATGCTGAATCTGCAACCGGTGCTATGCGGAGTGTGCACGACGGTGTTCTGATTTTGGAGAAGCGGCGTCTCGAGAGAAGGATGTGGCATACCGGTTTTCGTGGCCAAGGTGCCGAGAGCAAGGGCTTTGTGGATGGCAACATCGGGGTGTGATCGTCCTGCGGTTTGATGACATCTTTGCTATGTTTAACCTTCATCCGTTGCACTACACCTTCGTTCGGCTGTTTTCCGAGCATGCGGATCACGGATCATTAGAGACAATACCCGGACATCGTGATAGTCGACCCCTTCTACATGCGTGCCAAGCACTTGAGCAGCGCTGGGACCGCCAAGTTGCGAGTTCACACCTCGGGCGTCATTCAGCAAACGCATATAAGGATAACTTCCTTGTGCCTTACTTTCCCGAGTAAGTCATCCCTTAACCGCCCGTAACATATGATTTCTTAGATTTCGATCGTTCTTTTTTCTAACATTCCGTGTTACGTGCAAGAACACATTGCACACTCATCCTCTTAAGCCGAAATATTCCATGGCCACGATTTCGACCCGAACCGTAACTCCATGATAGACTACACAAATGTGAAGAAAGTTCTTGATGATGTTCTCCCGGCTCGCCTAACTGGAGGCACCTTCACCGGGCCAGTTCGTAAATCGGCAAGCACATCTTCTCACACAACTGAAGTTCTGCTGCGTCAAGCAGCCGCTGCGGTCGAAGGATGCCTACTCGCCCTCCATCACATGCGGCGATCGTAAGGACCATCATCACCTTCGCTACCGATAATCTCAAAGATTGGGCGCGAGCTTGTCGGCAGTCCAGGCGCGGACCTCGCACAAGAATTCTTCGCATCCGATCGGAGTTTGCGGACATCATCCATCAAGATGTCCTTCATACATCGGGCAGTTCTTCCTCGGATATCAACCGTCCAACAAAGAGATAGATGGAATGCTACAAATGCAGGGTGACAACGACCGCGATTTCATGACCATCGCGACAGACGGCGGCTTCATCCACGCTCTGTCCGATGAGTCGAGTCGAAAGTAGTGATGTGTAGTTACGAAACATTGATTGGCTCATGTTGTAATTAAACTTTAATGAATTCGTATGTCTCTTTGGTTTGGACGGTTGTTCAACTTAGATGTGTCGATGCTATTTATTAGTAGGACCATGAATCGTGCTATTAATGTCTTGCTTTTCTCTTCCGATCCTTTTGTTGCATACTTACACATTGCTTATGTATTATGCATTGTTTGGCTTGTGCATAGAGATGCCGTCGTATGTAGTGTACAAGGGTAAGGTTCGGAGTCTCGATGGTGGGAGGAGTGTCGGAGACAGGTTCACCGTTCAGCGATAATAGCTACAAAGGTACACCACTAGGGCGAAGGCGAATCTAGATACACCCGCTATCTAGCGGGAGAGAGGAGGGAGCGTTGGAGGAACCGGATGAAGACCAGTTTGATCGCGATGATGCTCATCGTGATGACCACAGCTCTCTTCTATGTGATGGTAGTTTAGATGATCGATATCGACTTGTAATGTGAAGGCAAACTCGATACTCGCGGTCTTGAGACTTGTAATGTTTTATCTTTGTCCGGTCTTTTGAATCCAGAGACTAATATGATGAATTGTATTCGGAGACTAATCTTCTATTGTATTTGATGAATCTGATGTTGCTGTGTGCTGCTGTCTATATTCTATGCAATAATATATTTTGTAACCTGTGCAAAAATCAGAAAAGCAAAAAAAAAATAAAACCTAATATTCATACTAATGGCGCACTACGCAAGACACTAATGGCGCACTGTGATAATCACACTAATGGCGCATCAGCCACTGGTGCGCCATTAGTATGCCAAAGCACATGGGTATATATGGCCCCCTGGAAAGAATTCTAATGGCGCACTGTGGGCAATACTAATGGCGCACTACGTGGTGCACCATTAGAACACCAGATACTAATGGCGCACCAGTAGTGCGCCATTACAATTTAATTCTAATGGCGTGATGCCAGTGGCGCACCAGTAGTGCGCCATTAGAAGGCAAATTCAGTGCGCCACTAGCATGCCATTTTTTTCTAGTAGTGATAGCACACTGTTTCAGGTATTAAATATACCAACTAACAGTGCATTTGTAGTTAGCAGCATTCATACTGTATTTTGTTTGTTTCTTGCAGCACATAGGTTCTGCCATGTGTCTGAATTATCATGAATGCAGGTTAAAGTGAACAAAACTGCTCATACATGTTCCAGTGTGAATATGAGAAAATGATTGTGGTCAGCCAAGAGTAGATGGGTTGCTGATGCTGTGAAGACCTGGATTTTAGAGGATTCAGAAGTGGGACCAACAGAATTGCAGAAAAAATTGAAGAAGTATGGCCTGGCAGTTCCATATATGAGAGTATTCTATGGGAGGCAAATTGCACTTGATAATATCTATGGTAAGTGGGTTGACTCTTTCCAGTTATTGTATACCTTCAAGGCAGAAGTGGTGAAAGCATCTCCTAGTAGTGTAGTTAGCATTGATAAACACACTATACAGTACAAATTGAATGGGGAGAGTATACAGAAAGTGTGCTTTAGAAGAGTATTTGTTTCTTTCAAAGCATGTTGGCAAGGTTTTTTGAATGGTTGTAGGCCTTATCTTGCAGTAGATGCCACTGCATTAAATGGCAGATTTAGAGGGTAACTAGTTAGTGCATGTGCTGTGGATGCTTGCAACTGGATCTTCCCAGTTGCATATAGAGTTGTAGAGGGTGAAAATACAGAGAGTTGGACTTGGTTTTTCTAGAAGTTAAGAGAGCTTATAGGACACCCACCAGGTCTTGTTATCCACACTGATGCATGCAAAGGCCTGGAGACTGCAGTGGAAGTTGTGTTCCCAGGTGTGGAGCACAGAGAATGCATGAGGCATTTGGCTGCAAATTTCACAAAAAGTTTTCTTTGATGAAAATTTATGGCCCTACTCATTGACATACAACATAAAGAAACACAACTACCATCTTAGGCAGTTGCACAGTAAGGCTGGTGTGAAAGAGTACTTAGAGGAGCATCACACCAAGTTATGGGCAAGGTCACTCTTTAATGAAGTTTGCAAAATAGATTTTGTTAATAACAATCTAGCGGAGTCCTTTAATTCAAAGATTAGAAAATGGAAGGGTGTACACATTGTGGACTTGCTAGAAAAAATAAGAGAGTTTATAATGGAAAAGTTTGATCTCAGACAGCAGATTGCAGCTGCTACATTCATTGGCCACATCATAATCCCCAAAGTCATGAAAATGCTTCATGCAAAATCGAAGTACCTTGATATGGAGATAGTGAAGAGAAGCACATATGAGGCAGAGATCACAGCAGTTGACAAGGAAAAGAGAGAGTGGAGATATCCAGTAAATTTGGAAACTAGGACTTGCAGTTGTCGAAAGTGAAGGTTAACTGGACAGCCTTGCATACATGCATTGTATTTTATTACTTCAATGAGAGGCCCAGTAAGTGAGATTGATCAGTATGTACATGAGCACTTTTCTGTTGCTAGGTTTAATGTTACTTATGCTGAAAATTTGCCTACAATGGAGGGCAAACAACAGTGGGATGTGGTGGACCCTGGGTTTAAATTGTCTGCTCCATTGCAAAACAGGGCCCCTGGTAGACCTAGGAAGACAAGAATTAGGGCAAAATCTGAGGGAAAAGGACTTGGAGGAACGAGAAAGAAATGTGGCAGGTGTGGAAGGCTTGGCCATCGTGCCACTCACTGCAAGGAATCCATTGACCCAACTTTTGGGAAAGAAGAGCACTGGGGGTTGAAAATGCAACAGATGATTATTTAGATGCCGAAACTGATGCTGAAAATGCTACAGAGGTGGAAACTAATGTTGAAAATGCTACAGAGGTTGAACCTGATGCTACAAATGCTACAGATGCACCAACAGTGTCATCAGCTGTAAGGTGCAACTGCTACAGATGTTCTCATTTCAATTTTTGCATCATTTAATGTTCTCATTTCCTTTTTTGCTTTTAATGTTCTCATTTCAATTGTAGCCCAAGAAAGAACTACAAAAAGGCAGCTGAAAGAGGGATGTCACCAGCCAAGAAGAGGCTCAAGTATGCACCCGATCCTACAGTAGGATATGTAACTGGAAGCAACCAGCTAAGCAAAGAAGTGAGCAAAATTGTCACCACAAGGAGGAGTTCAAGGCTCTTAACTAACCCTGCTTGCAACACCAGGAGCAAGAAGATGAAAGATCTGTGAACTTGTTAGCTGCTATGTTAAGTGTGTTGTTTTTGTTGTTTAAGAACTATTTGTGAACTTGTTAGCTGTTATCTTAAGTGTGTGATGTTGAAATTATGAACTTATGTATTGGTGAACTTGTGAGCTGCTATCTTGAATGTGCAATGTTGATTATGAGCTGCTACTTTGTGAACTATTATGATTTTATGTTGTTTTGTGAGCTGCTATCTTGTGAGCTGCTACTTTCAAATATTTTGTGAGCTGCTATTTTGTCACAATAGATCATTTGGTTAGCTGCTACTTTCAAAATGCCAAGCAAGATTCTTGAGTCATTTCCAAATAGAAACATCACAGCATTCCCAAATCACAAGATTGTTCCCGGATAATACATTCCCAAATTAAGCTCCATCAAAGCATACACTAGAAACATAAATCCATTTAGTATGGATTATTAGACCACCCAGAAACAAATGTGGCCAACATGCTAATACCAAGAACTATGATAAATCCCCAGGCTTGCATAAGCTCGTTCCTCTTCTTCATCTTCAGCTTCAATTTCTTGGTTTTCTCGGTTAGATACATCACCCTCCTCTCTAAATAATGAGCTTTTTGCCAGATCTTCTCCAATCCTGCATGAAGCTCCTCAAATGCACAAGCAACACGTTCGGTCGGTGGCGGGTCAATCCAGACAACCCAATCAGATTCATCAGGAAGCTGCAAAATCAATGATCAATTTAGAAAGAGGAGAAGGAGAAGAATCGAGTCAAGCTTACAAAAGCCAAACACTTGCATCAAGAGGGCAGCCGAGAAACCTTCTGCCGGACCATGCTCCTTCCCAGGTGATGCGACGAGCAGGAATAAGCCCGTGGCCAGGGCACCGCCGTGTCGACTGAACCTCAAGGCCACAGAATGTCAGATCGGGGATGTAAAACTACGATTGAAACTGAACTATCCCGACACCATCAACCTATCAGCAAAAAAACCCAAATTGATGAACCCTAATTCCGCAATATCCCCCAAATCGACACTGAAACTTACATTGGCGGCCACCCACGAGATCGTAGAAGACATGCCCACCGTACCCGACATACCCATCGCTCACCACACCGTGCTCGACCTGCCCCTCACTCTCCGATCGCAGAAATGCCCGATCCAGTGCTTGCTCAAAAATGCCCATGTCGTCACGAGGAAGAAGAAAGAGGGGAGAGAGAGTGAACCAGTTAGTTGGGCCCAGATGTAAGGAAGGAGGGGCAAAGATGTCAAAGAAACGACATGTTACCGGTCAAACAACCTTGACTGGACGAAAATGGCACGGAGGGGCATTTCTATAAGGGCAGATGACGGTGGAGGGGCATTTTCGAGCAGGCTTTGGAATTAGGGGTATATCTGATTAGGTGGTTCAAGTTAGGGACAGAAATGCAAATGGCCCAAAAATAATGCTCATCTAGTGTGTTCTTTTTATCAATGAGCTATCAATGAAAATATTTGCAAGCTTTGTGTATGCTTATATCTGAAAGTTTGGACTTTTCTTTCACCAATCAATCTAGCAAGAAGTGAAGGAGTCTCAACACACACAAAGCTTGCAACAATTAATTTTTTTCGAACATACACATACTCACTCCTATGAATAGGAATGCAATGAGTATTTTCAATATACTAAACCGACACAATATTTTTATCTTCAAAACCGGTACAACATTCATATCTTTAGAATGTACACGCAAACAAAAAAGAAACGCGCTCCCCAGGTCACACCCGTGGGCGGCCAGGGAGCGAACCCTAGCCGCCGCCACTCAGTCTCGGTCGTCCACTCCTCCCCTCGCCGCCGCCGGCGAAGGTCGCCGGGCGAAACCTGCACGGCTCGGCTACGGCGGGGTCTTCCCTACCTCCGGCTTGGGCGGGGGCGGCGCAGGCCGTCCACTCCGGCGGGAGCTCGAGGTGGAGCTCGCGCGGATCTGGCGGGGGTGGTCGCTGAGGGAGTCCTAGACTAGGGGGTGTCCGGATAGCCGAACTATCATCTTTGGCCGGACTCCAAGACTATGAAGATACAAGATTGAAGACTCCGTCCCGTGTACGGATGGGACTTTCCTTGGCTTGGAAGGCAAGCTTGGCGATACGGATATGTAGATCTCCTGCCATTGTAACGACTCTGTGTAACCCTAGCCCTCTACAGTGTCTATATAAACCAGAGGGTTTTAGTCCGTGGGACAAACAACAATCATACCATAGGCTAGCTTCTAGGGTTTAGCCTCCTTGATCTCGTGGTAGATCTACTCTTGTACTACCCATATCATCAATATTAATCAAGCAGGAGTAGGGTTTTACCTCCACCTAGAGGGCCCGAATCTGGGTAAAAACATCGTGTCCCTTGTCTCCTGTTACCATCCGCTTAGGCGCACAGTTCGGGACCCCCTACCCAAGTTCCGCCGGTTTTGACACCGACATTGGTGCTTTCATTGAGAGTTCCTTTGTCTCATCACCTATAGGCCTGATGGCTCCTTCGATCATCAACAACAACACGGTCCAGGGTGAGACTTTTCTCCCCGGACAAATCTTCGTATTTGGCGGCTTTGCACTGCGGACCAATTCACTTGGCCATCTGGAGCAGATCGAAAGCTACGCCCCTGGCCATCAGGCCGGATTTGGAAGTTTGAGCTATATGGCTGACATCCGCGGAGACTTGATCTTTGATGGATTCGAGCCACAGACGAGCGCGCCGCACTGTCACGATGGGCATGATTTAGCTCTGCTGCTGGACAGTGCCCTGGAGGCCGCACAAGAGTCTGCTCAGACCCTTAGCTCGGAGCCGACTGCGCCGATCGAGGATGGGTGGCTGGACACCGCCTCGGGGGCTGCTACCTCTACGGCGATAGAGCCGAATACCAACCTTGTCCCTTGTGAAGCTCGTGACTCCAAGGTGCCGGACTCCCCTCCGGACCCCGAACCTTCCGCGCCCCTGCCAATCGAATCCGATTGGGCACCGATCATGGAGTTCACCGCTGCGGACATCTTTCAGCACTTGCCTTTTGGCAACATCCTGAATTCGCTAAAGTGTCTCTCTTTATCAGGAGAGCCTTGGCCGGATTATGGTCAGGACGGCTGGGATGCGGACGACGAAGAAATTCTAAGCCCACCCACCACCCACTTCGTAGCCACTGTCAATGACTTAACCGACATGCTAGACTTCGACTCCGAAGACATCGACGGTATGGACGACGATGCCGGAGACGACCAAGAACAAGCGCCTACAGGGTACTGGAAGGCCACCTCTTCATATGACATATACATGGTGGACATCCCAAAGGATGGGAATGGCGATGAACAATGGAGGATGACCCCTCCAAGAAACAGCCCAAGCGCCAGCGTCAGCGGCGCCGCTCTAAATCCCGCCACAGCAAAAATGGAGATTCCGGCACTGGCGACAATAACACCCCGGACAGTGCCGAAGACAACCCCCTCCAGCAAGATTCAGCACAGGAGGATGGAGGAACCAGCCCTCATGAGAGAGCGGCAGATAGAGAGGTAGAGGACGATAATTATATGCCTCCCTCCGGAGACGAGGCAAGCCTTGACGACGACGAATTTGTCATGCCTGAGGATCCCGTCAAACAAGAGCGTTTCAAACGCGGGCTTATGGCCACGGCAAGCAGCCTCAAGAAAAAGCGGCAACAGCTTAGAGCTGACCAAGACTTGCTAGCCGACAGATGGACTGAAGTCCTTGCGGCCGAAGAGCATGAACTCAAACGCCCCTCCAAAAGCTACCCAAAACGCAAGCTGCTACCCCGATTAGAGGAGGAAGCACATAAACCTACATCACCAGCGCACACTACGGCCGACCGGCCACCTCGTGGCCGCGACAGAGAGGCCTCTAGGCCCTCCACTAAAGCCGCACCCCGGCGTCGCTCGAAAAGTACAAAGCCACGGGGGAATGCGCCGGACTTACGAGACATATTGGAGGATAAGGCGAGACAAACAAGATCGATCTACGGATCGCGTGGGCGCCCCACGATACGTGACGACAACCATCACGCCGGATATAGCAATGCCGGCCGGGCCGAACACAGTAGACAAAGCTCGTTTGAGCTGCATCGTGATATAGCCCAATACAGAGGCGCCGCACACCCACTTTGCTTCACAGACGAAGTAATGGATCATCAAATCCCTGAGGGTTTCAAACCCGTGAACATTGAATCATACGACGGCACAACAGATCCTGCAGTTTGGATCGAGGACTATGTCCTTCACATCCACATGGCCCGCGGTGATGATCTACACGCCATCAAATACCTCCCACTCAAGCTTAAAGGGCCAGCTCGGCATTGGCTCAACAGCTTGCCAGCAGAATCAATTGAGTGTTGGGAAGACGTGGAAGCCGCATTCCTTGATAACTTCCAGGGCACATATGTGCGACCACCAGACGCCGATGACCTAAGCCACATAATTCAGCAGCCAGACGAATCGGCCAGACAATTCTGGACACGGTTCTTAACCAAGAAAAATCAAATCATTGACTGTCCGGATGCAGAGGCCCTTGCAGCCTTCAAACATAACATCCTCGACGAGTGGCTTGCCCGGCACCTAGGACAGGAAAAGCCGAAATCCATGGCAGCCCTCACATCACTCATGACCCGCTTCTGCGCGGGAGAGGACAGCTGGCTAGCTCGCAGTAACAGCCTGACCAAAAACTCCGGTAGTTCGGATACCAAGGAAAGCAATGGTAGGTCGCGTCGCAATAAGCACAAGCGCCGCATCAACGGCGATAATACTGAAGATACGACAATCAACGCCGGATTCAGAGGCTCTAAACCCGATCGGCGGAAAAAGCCATTCAAAAGAACTACTCCAGGCCTGTCCAATTTGGACCGGATACTCGATCGCTTGTGCCAGATACACGGCACCCCGAAAGTTAGCCAATCACACCAACAGGATTGTTGGGTGTTCAAGCGAGCGAGCAAGTTAATTGCGAAAACAATGACAAGGGGCTGCATAGCGATGGCGAGGAAGAGACCCGCCGCCGAACAATAGAGGATGAAGGTTTCCCCCCACACGTGCGGACGGTGAACATGATATACGCAACCCACATACCCAAATGGGAGCGGAAGCGTGCACTCAGGGACATATACACGATGGAGCCAGTTGCCCCAAAGTTCAATCTGTGGCCCTCCTGCCCGATCACTTTTGATCGAAGGGACCATCCCACTAGCATCCGCCATGGCGGATTCGCCGCATTGGTTTTAGACCCAATCATCGACAGATTTCACCTCACTAGAGTCCTAATGGACGGCGGCAAAGCCCTTGAGCCTGCTTTTACGAGATACAAGTCGCAAGATGGGCATAGACCCTCAAGGATTAAACCCACAAAGACGACCTTCAAAGCGTCATACCAGTGTAGAGGCCAATCTGACAGGCTCGATTACACTTGAAGTGGTCTTCGGATCCCCGGATAACTTCCGAGCCGAGGAGTTAATCTTCGACATAGTCCCGTTCCACAGCGGCTATCATGCACTGCTCGGACGAACCGCATTTGCAAAGTTCAATGCGGTGCCGCACTACGCATACCTCAAGCTCAAGATGCCAGGCCCTCAAGGAGTCATTACGGTCAACGGAAACACCGAACGCTCTCTCCGAACGGAGGAGCATACAGCGGCTCTCGCGGCGGAAGTACAAAGCAGCCTCTTAAGGCAATTCTCGAGTCCGGCTGTTAAGCGGCCGGACACCGTCAAGCGTGCTCGGAGTAACCTACAACAAGACCACGTAGCATGTTCCGAGCACGCGTAGCAATGCGGCCCCAACCCCTCGCGAAATCGCGAAACCAGTACCACGCGTACATAACTACGCTCTGGAGATACCATGGGCACATGGGGAGGTGCACGACCACGGAATGCCCAGAGTGCGGCTCAACCACACCAGGGGCTCCCAATTGTGTTATTTTTTCTTTCTTCTTATTTTCAGGACTCCATTTTCCAGAAGCCCTGTCCGGCAGTAGACTTGCCGAACTCACGATGCAACAGCCAGGGAAGCAGAAAAACTACGTCGAGTATCCAGGTGGTCTCCATTACAAGCATTATACCTGTTTTGCATACCATTCCGCAGCCTACCCCTGGAGGGGGACATGTTAAATAGTCCCATCCCTCGCTTATCGCACTATTTGTATCGTTCTGCTTTCATTGCAGTATTTTTTGAATAAACAATGCATCGCTTTTTGCCTATCATTGCATTCCTTTTTCTATCTATATATGTTCATTTATGACATGTTGCACCCGTACGCTTTGGTATGGCCAAATACACCAGGGGCTTAAGTTCCCCAAAGTATGGTGTGATAAGTCCGAACACTTTCTCAAGTGCGGCACTCCGAATTTATAGCATTATATGCATCGGCTCCGAATCATGTCTTGGGTCAATAGTTGGGTTTGTCCGGCTCCCCTGTTTTGGTACCTTACGTTCCGCTATATCGGCTAAGGTAGCGCTGGGAGAACCACTGCGATTGTGCCCCAGTTGAGCTGGGTTGAGCACCTCAGTGGAGAAAGCTAAAACTGACCGTCATGATGGGGAGAGAGCCGGTCGCCGTTTGAGAGGTTTTTTTGAGTCCCTAAAGACTTATACCGCTTAGAGCGAGGAGCCGGCTTTGTCCGGCCCAGGCGTGATAAGCGCCCGAATTGACCTTCGAACACTAGGGGCTTCACCAAATTTAAAATTATAGAATTCTATGGCTAAGTGGGAGTGTTCAAGCATTATAAGTCCGGTTGCCTCGTTTGTTGTGTTGGCGCCTCCTCGAAGGACCCAAAATGGGAAAAAGAGCGCCAAGTTTATCCCAAACACCCCAGACTTTCGTGGCATGGGGGCTGAAATAACGACTTGCCATGTCTCAAATTTGATAAGCGGCCGCCTGAAGGTAATATTTTAAATTAACAAGCGTTGCTTAGCGCATATGAACAAAGTTTTCAGCGCACAGGGATAAAAAAATGCTAGTCTACTCAAAATTACATCTTTGGAGCATTCACCCGCTATAAAGCGGGCACCCTTGAGACACCCTTATAGTACATCTCGGGCGTGCGATACTCCTTGCCTGGCGGTGGCGCGTCCGTCACAAGCTTCTCGGCGTCCATCTTGCCCCAGTGCACTTTAGCATGGGCAAGGGCCCGACGGGCACCTTCAATGCAGACGGAGTGCTTGATGACTTCAACCCATGGACAAGCGTCCACCAGCCGCCGCACCAGACCGAAGTAGGTCCCAGGCATGGCTTCTTTTGGCATAGCCGAACTATGAGGCCCTTCATGGCCTGTTCGGCCACCTTGTGGAGCTCGACCAGCTGCTTCAGCTGGTCGCTAAGGGGCACCGGATGTCCGGCCTCAGCATACTGAGACCAGAATACCTTCTCCGTCGAGCTTCCTTCCTTGGCCCGATGTGAACTATGGGTGTTAATCACATGATGATGTGAACTATCGATGTTAATCACATGGTGATGTGATCTAGATTATTGACTCTAGTGCAAGTGGGAGACTGAAGGAAATATGCCCTAGAGGCAATAATAAAGTTATTATTTATTTCCTTATTTCATGATAAATGTTTATCATTCATGCTAGAATTGTATTAACCGGAAACATGATACATGTGTGAATGCATAGACAAACAACAGGTCACTAGTATGCCTCTACTAGACTAGCTTGTTAATCAAAGATGGTTATGTTTCCTAACCATGAACAAAGAGTTGTTATTTGATTAACAAGGTCACATCATTAGTAGAATGATCTGATTGACATGACCCATTCCCTTAGCTTAGCACACGATCGTTTAGTATGTTGCTCTGCTTTTATCCATGACTTATACATGTTCCTGTAACTATGAGATTATGCAACTCCGTTTACGGAGGAACACTTTGGTGCTACCAAACGTCACAACGTAATCTGGGTGATTATAAAGGAGTACTACAGTGTGTCTCCAAAGGCGGATGTTGGGTTGGCGTATTTGAGATTAGGTTTTGTCACTCCGATTGTCGGAGAGGTATCTCTGGGCCCTCTCGGTAATGCACATCACTTAAGCCTTGCAAGCACTACAACTAATGAGTTAGTTGTGAGATGATGTATTACGGAACGAGTAAAGAGACTTGCCGTAACGAGATTGAACTAGGTATTGGATGCCGACGATCGAATCTCGGGCAAGTAACATACCGATGACAAAGGAACAACGTATGTTGTTATGCGGTCCGACCGACAAAGATCTTCGTAGAATATGTAGGAACCAATATGGGCATCCAGGTCCCGCTGTTGGTTATTGACCGTGAATAGTTCTAGGTCATGTCTACATTGTTCTCGAACCGTAGGGTCCGCACGCTTAAGGTTACGATGATGGTTATTATGAGTTTATGTATTTTGATGTACTGAAGGAGTTGAGTCCCGGATGTGATCACGGACATGACGAGGAGTCTCGGAATGGTCGAGACATAAAGATTGATATATTGGAAGCCTATGTTTGGAGTTGAATGGTTCCGGCAAAACGGAATTTACCGAGTACCGGAGGTTACCGGAACCCCGGGAGGTAAATGGGCCTCGATGGGCCTTAGTGGAAAGGAGAAGGGCAGCCCTAGGAGGCGCGCCTCCCCTTCCCTAGTCCTACTAGGACTAGGAGAAGGGGCCGCCCCCTCTCTCTCTTTCCCCTCAGGAATCCTAGTCCAACTAGGATTGGGGGGGAATCCTACTCCCGAGGGAGTAGGACTCCTTGGCGCACCCCTTTGGCCTCCGCCCCCTCCCCTTGGCTCCTTTATATCAGGCAGGGGGCACCTTAGGACACACAAGTTGATCGTGAGATCGTTCCTTAGCCGTGTCGGTGCCCCCTCCACCATATTCCACCTCGGTTATACCGTCAAGCTTAAGCGAAGCCCTGCGCCGGTGAAACATCAAGATCGTCACCACGCCGTCGTCTTGACGGAACTCTCCCTCGACACTCGGCTGGATCGAGTCTGAGGGACGTCATCGAGCTGTACGTGTGTCAAGAACTCGGGCGTCGAGTAACGGCGCCGGGATCGGTCGGATCGCGAGGAGAACGTACGACTACTTCCTCTACGTTGTGATCGCTTCCGCTTCGGGTCTACAAGGGTATGTAGACAACACTCTCCCCTCTCGTTGCTATACATCACTATGATGATCTTGCGTGTGCGTAGGAAATTTTTTGAAATTACTACGTTCCCCAACAATACCCATGTTATTCCTGTCATTTTTTGCAACCAAATCCTTTCTATAAGGTACTACTTTAATAAGGTATTACTTACCTTCCTTGTCCTCGAGCTGCTTCTTGGCACGGCCGAGCTCGTTCTCGGACTGCTCGAGGCTTTGCTTCAATGCATTGACCTGCGCAGTCAGTGCGGCAGAGGTCAGCAGCGCAGCCTGCATTCCCATATTGACATATTTGCGTTAGACTCCTGCGTATATCTTTTTAGATCCTCAGTTCGGCTTTTCTTTCCGAACACCAAACTGAGCATCAGGGGCTACTGTCTATGCGGTACTATTTTTACATATCTTAAATTACTTACCTCAAAGCCTGTTAGAAGGCTGGTACAGGCTTCAGTCAGCCCGCTCTTGGTGGACTGAACTTTCTGGATCACCGCACTCATAACAGTGCGGTGCTCCTCGTTGATGGAAGCGCCGTCGAGCGCCTCCAGCAAATTATCCGGCGCCTCCGGTTGGACGGAGGCCACCGGCATTGCAGTCTCGCCCTTCTTACGAAGGGCCCGCCCGCCGGACTTCAGAACCACTGCAGGTTCCGGTACGGAGTCCGGCACAGGGCCGGACTTGGAACCCCGGGGGTTCCGCCCTCTTTTAGCCCAAAGTCCGGAAGGTCGCCTTGCGGTGCCTCCAGGACAACCTCCTCCTGGCTGGGCCCCTTCTGGGACCCCACCTCGGCGTTGTCTGCGTCACGAGGGGAGGAGGCGGTCGGAAGTGAAGTGCTATTCACATCCGATGAACCCAGGGACCCGCTCGACGAAGCGGGGAGATCGTCCTTGGGTGGGCTACAGGGTTGTATTCGGCGTTAGAAGACACTATGCAACAAAAGAGAAATCGTGAGTTATTATGGAATCCGGACACTTACGATCTCGCCGGGGGCTTGGCCCTCGAGGGCCACTCCTCTTCGCCGTCGTCGGCTTTGGTGGAACAGTCCGGAAGAAGGGTCCATCCCTTCTTGGACCCTTCGGCCTTCCCCGTTGGGGAAGCCTTCCTCTTCTTCTCTCCCCCCGCTGGGGGAGAGGCCTCTTTTTTCTCCTCCTCTACTTCGCGGGAGGAGTCCGCCTCGGAGTCATCAGACGATGAGTCCGATAACACCTAGCGCCGGGAACTCCTCCGAGTTCCCGTGGCCTTCTTCTTGGCCTTCTTCTCCGGCACCACGTAAGGCGCCGGAACCAGCAACCCCGTTAATCGGGCGTCCGCTGGGTCTTCTGGCAAGGGAGCCGGACAGTTAACCTGCCCGGACGTCTTCTGCCAGGCCTGTTAAAGGTAAAGGGAGTTTAGATCCCACATAGAGTCAAACTATGGAAAAAAGTGTCCCGTAAAGGGTAAAGTAGCTTACCTCGCCGGCTTGACGCTGCGAGCTGAATCCGCGATCTTCGGTAGCGGATGCGGGAGCCTCGGCGCCCTTGAACAGCACCTTCCAGGCATCTTCGTACGTAGTGTCGAAAAGCCTGCTCAAGGTCCGGTGCTGTGCCGGATCAAACTCCCACAAGTTGAAAGCCCGTTGTTGGCACGGGAGAATCCGGCGGATGAGCATGACCTGGACTATGTTGACAAGCTTGAGCTTCTTGTTCACCAGGGTTTGGACACAGGATTGGAGTCCGGTCAGCTCCTCCAAATCGCCCCATGTCAGGCCCTTCTCTTTCCAGGAGGTGAGCCGTGTGGGGATGCCAGATCTGAATTCAGGGGTCGCTGCCCATTCAGGGTCATGCGGCTCGGTGATGTAGAACCACCCTGATTGCCACCCTTTTATGGTTTCCACGAAGGCGCCCTCGAGCCATGTGACGTTGGGCATCTTGCCCACCATGGTGCCTCCGCACTCCGCTTGGCGGCCGCCCACTACCTTCGGCTTGACATCAAAAGTCTTCAGCCATAAGCCGAAGTGTGGCTGGATGCAGAGGAAGGCCTCGCACACGACGATGAACGCCGAGATGTTGAGGATGAAATTCAGGGCCAGATCATGGAAATCCAGGCCATCGTAGAACAAGAGCCCCTGGACAAATGGGTGGAGTGGGAAGCCCAGTCCGCGGAGGAAATGGGGAAGGAACACCACCCTCTCATGGGGCCTGGGGGTGGGGATGAGCTGCCCCTCGTCGGGGAGCCGATGTGCAATGTCGCTGGACAAGTATCCGGCCTTGCGCAGCCTTTTGATGTGCCCCTCCGTGACAGAGGAGGCCATCCACTTGCCTCCGCTCCGGACATGGTTGGAGAAGGTCGAGGCAAGATGTGCGGGCTTGGGCGCTGGAGGTTGAGTACGCAGAAATGGATAAGCAAAGGAGGAAGAAGGCATAGGTAAAAAGGTGGATCCTTATCCCCTTATATGGACGGACGAAAACTGTGTGTCCCCACTAGCCTGATAAAACTCGCTTATCTCCCAAGCGCCGTAATCACTGGCGCGGTTGGGTTACCCACGCCCGTATTGATGAGAATCCCGGAATAAGGGGACACGATCTCTGCTTCGACAAGACGTGCCAAGGAAACCGCTTCGCTAAACACGCTGAGGTGGAACAATAAAAACAATTCGAATAAAGGCTTGGCCGTGGTGTGACGTCATGCCATGAAATACGTCAGCAGATTGAACTTGTGTAAATATTATTCTCTCTACGGTGGTATGTGGAACTTATTTTGCAGAGCCGGACACTATCCTGGTGTTCAAAATCTTCTATGAATTATTTAGAGGAGGAACCCGCCTTGCAATGCCGAAGACAATATGCGCGCCGGACTCGTCGTCATTGAAGCCTAGTTCAGGGGCTATTGAGGGAGTCCTGGACTAGGGGATGTCCGGACAGCCAAACTATCATCTTTGGCTGGACTCCAAGACTATGAAGATACAAGATTGAAGACTCCGTCCCGTGTCCGGATGGGACTTTCCTTGGCGTGGAAGGCAAGCTTGGCAATACAGATATGTAGATCTCCTGCCATTGTAATCGACTCTGTGTAACCCTAGCCCTCTCCGATGTCTATATAAACCGGAGGGTTTTAGTCCGTAGGACGAACAACAATCATACCATGGGCTAGCTTCTAGGGTTTAGCCTCCTTGATCTCGTGGTAGATCTACTCTTGTACTACCCATATCATCAATATTAATCAAGCAGGAGTAGGGTTTTACCTCCACCGAGAGGGCCCAAACCTGGGTAAAAACATCGTGTCCCTTGTCTCCTGTTACCATCCGCCTAGGCGCACAGTTCGGGACACCCCTACCCGAGATCCGCCGGTTTTGACACCGACAGTCGCGGTTGGGGGCGGCATGGCGTGTGCGCGCAAGGCACAGCATGGGCGTGTAAGGTGTGACGTGCGGCGGGGTTCTTCTGCTCTTCTGGCGGTAGGCGCTCGAGATGGGGGAGGCTCGATCCCCTTTCTGCTGCGCGTCTCGGCGGCTCCAGGCGGGACGGTGGCCTTGACTGCGGCACCGTGATACGTATCTACTTTTCCAAACACGTTTGCCCTTGTTTTGGACTATAACTTGCATGATTTGAATGAAACTAACCCGGACTAACGCCGTTTTCAGCAGAATTGCCATGGTGTTGTTTATTGTGCAGAAAACAAAAGTTCCCGGAATGACCTGAAAATCCACGGAGATAACTTTTGGAAAATATAAAAAATACTGGCAAAAGAATCAAGGCCAGGGGGCCCACACCCTGTCCACGAGGTTGGGAGGCGCGCCCCCTCCCCTGGGCGCGCCCCCTGTCTCATGGGCCCCCTGATGCTCCACCGACCTCAACTCCAACTCTATATATTCCGTTTCGCGGAGAAAAAATCAGAGAAAAAGTTTCATCGCATTTTTACGATACGGAGCCGCCGCCAAGCCCTAATTTCTCTCGGGAGGGCTGATCTGGAGTCCGTTCGGGGCTCCGGAGAGAGGCATTCGTCGTCGTGGTCATCATTAACCATCCTCCATCACCAATTTCATGATGCTCACCGCCGTGCATGAGTAATTCCATCGTAGGCTTGCTGGATGGTGATGGGTTGGATGAGATTTACCATGTAATCAAGTTACTTTTGCTAGGGTTTGATCCCTAGTACCCACTATCTTCTGAGATTGTTGTTGCTATGACTTTTCTATGCTTAATGCTTGTCACTAGGGCCCGAGTGCCATGATTTCAGATTTGAACCTATTATGTTTTCATGAATATATGTGAGTTCTTGATCCTATCTTGCAAGTCTGTAGTCACCTATTATGTGTTATGATTCGACAACCCCGAAGTGACAATAATCGGTATACTTCTCGGTGATGACCGTAGTTTGAGGAGTTCATGTATTCACTATGTGTTAATGCTTTGGTCCGGTACTCTATTAAAAGGAGGCCTTAATATCCCTTAGTTTCCACTAGGACCCCGCTCCCACGGGAGGGTAGGACAAAAGATGTCATGCAAGTTCTTTTCCATAAGCACATATGACTATATTCGGAATACATGCCTATGTTACATTGATGAACTGGACCTAGTTCTGTGTCACCCTATGTTATAGCTATTACATGAGGAATCGTGTCTGACATAATTATCCATCACTGATCCAATGCCTACGAGCTTTTCACATATTGTGCTTCGCTTATTTACTTTTCCGTTGCTACCGTTACAATTACTACAAAACTGCTATCTTTACTTTTGCCACTGTTACCATTACTATTATACTACTTTGCTACTAAATACCTTGTTGCAGATACTAAGTTATCCAGGTGTGGTTGAATTGACAACTCAACTGCTAATACTTGAGAATATTCTTTGGCTTCCCTTGTGTCGAATCAATAAATTTGGGTTGAATACTCTACCCTCGAAAGTTGTTGCGATCCCCTATACTTGTGGGTTAATTATCACGACTAATTTTTGGCGCCATTGCCGGGGAGCATAGCTCCGTTCTTTGATTCACTTGGGATTTATATCTGCTGATCACTATGAGGAACTTGAAAGACGAAAGAACTAAGATTTTTCCCTCAACTACGAGGGGAGGTAAGGAACTTCCATCTAGCTCTGCACTAGATTCTCCTTCTGTTTTGAGTAAGCTTGCGACACCTAAACCTGCTACTGCTATGAATTCTGATATGTCGCATGTTATTGATGATGCCACCTCTTCTATGCATGATACTTATGATGAAACTACTTCTATGCTTGATACTACTGTGCCATTAGGTGAATTTCTTGATGAACAACTTGCTAGGGTTAGAGATAATGAAATTATTGATGATAGTGATGATGAAGGTTCTCCCCCTAATTATGAATAGCCTGTTGTTCCTGACGGTTATGTTATGGATGAAGAAGCTGCTAGAGCTATTTTTGCTCGCAATGATAGATATGATCTTAAGAAGTTATTAGCTAAATGGAAGCAGCAATCTCTTAATGCTAGAATGAAACATGACCGCGCTTTTGCTACTTCACCTATCTGTGTTACTGATAAGAATTATGAATTCTCTGTTGATCCTGAGATTATTACTTTAGTTGAATCTGATCCTTTTTATTGCTATGAATCTGAAACTGTTGTGGCACATCTTACCAAGTTAAATGATATAGCCACCCTGTTTAATAATGATGAGAAGTCTCACTATTATTATATCCTTAAGATATTTCCGTTCTCATAAAAGGGTGATGCTAAAACTTGGTTTAATTCCCTTGATCCTGGATGTGTGCGTAGTCCCCAGGATATGATTTATTACTTCTCTGCTAAACATTTCCCTGCTCATAAGAAACAAGCTGCCTTATGGAAATATATAATTTTGTGCAAATCGAAGAGAGTCTCCCACAAGCTTGGGGGAGGCTTCTCCGATTACTTAATGCTTTGCCCGATCATCCTCTTAAGAAAAATGAAATACTTGATATCTTTTATAATGGACTAACTGATGCTTCCAAGGACTACTTGGATAGTTGTGCTAGTTGTGTTTTCAGGGAAAGAACAGTCGACCAAGATGAATCGTTATTGAATAATATGTTGACTAATGAAAATAATTGGACTCTTCCTGAGCCAATTCCTGAGTCAATTCCTGAGCCAATTGAGCCAACTCCTGAGCCTATTCCTAAACCAACTCCGAAGAAGAGGGGCGTTCTATTTCTCAGCCCTGAAGATATGTAAGAGGCAAAGAAATCTATGAAAGAAAAAGGTATTAAAGTTGAAGATGTTAAGAATTTACCTCCTATTGAAGAAATACATGGTCTTAATCTACCTATTGAAGAAACACATTGTCTTGATAACCCGACAGAGGTAGTAAAGGTAAATTCTCTCTATCGATATGATAAAGTTGAAATCCTTTCTACTAAATTTCATAGCCCATGCTTAGATGAATTTGATGACTTTATGGCTACACAAGAAAGTTTTAATGCTTATGTTGGTAGATAATTAAAGAGTAGTGCTTTCGAGACGCTTGAGTGATTATAGCTAGAGTTAAAGGTGAACTTGTACTCATTAGCAAATATGCTTCTATGGTTACCACTCAAGCTGAGCAAGTACTTAAAGATCAAAGTGATTTGCTTGATGAATTAAATAATAAACATGACTTGCTGTTAGAGTGGCTACTAGAACTGGTAGAATGACTCAGGAACCTTTGTATCCTGAAGGCCACCCTAAGAGAATCGAGCAGGATTCTCAGAGAAATAATTTAGAGGCACCTAGTTCTTCTAAAAAGAAGAAAAAGAAAAATGATAGGACTTTGCATGCTTCTAGTGAACCTGTTGTAGACACACCTGAGAATCCCAATGATATTTCTATTTCTGATGCTGAAACACAATCAGGTGATGAACATGAACCTAGTGGTAATGTAATGATAATCTTCATGTTGAAGCTCAAACTAGCAATAATAATGATGTAGAAATTGAACCTATTGTTGATCTTGATAACCCACAATCAAAGAATCAACGTTATGATAAAAGAGACTTGGTTGCTAGGAAGAATGGTAAAGAAAGAGAACCATGGGTTCAGAAACCCATGCCCTTTCCTCCTAAACCATCCAAGACAAAGGATGATGAGGATTTTGAGAGCTTTGCTGAAATGATTAGACCCATCTTCTTACATATGCGCTTAACTGATATGCTTAAATTAAATCCTTATGCTAAATATATGAAGGATATCATTACAAATAAAAGAAAGATACCGGAAGCTGAGATTTCCACCATGCTTGCTAATTACACTTTTAAGGGTGGAATACCAAAGAAACTTGGAGATCCAGGAGTACCAACTATACCATGCTCCATTAAAGGAAACTATGTTAAAACTACTTTATGTGATCTTGGGGCCGGTGTTAGTGTTATGCCCCTCTCTTTACATCGTAGACTTGAATTAAATAAGTTGACACCTACCGAAATATCTTTGCAAATGGCTGATAAATCAACTACTATACCTGTCGGTATTTGTGAGGATGTGCCTGTTGTGCTTGCAAATGTCACTATCTTAACGGACTTTGTTATTCTTGATATTCCCGAGGACGATAGTATGTCGGTTATCCTTGGTAGATCGTTTTTGAATATTGCAGGGGCTATTATTGATTGCAACAAAGGCAATGTCACTTTTCATGTTAATGGTAATGAGCATACGGTACACTTTTCGAGGAAACAACATCAAGTTCATAGCATCAATTCTATTGGAAAAATTCCAACTATCATTATTGGAGGTTTTGAATTTCCTCTTCCTACTGTCAAGAAAAAGTATGATATTCTTATGGTTGGGGATGTTCATATCCCCGTTGAGGTAACCTAGTGTTAGTCAGAATGAGTTTGTTAACAAGACTTGATCAACCTTGTTAGTGGATTCATTTTGATGATCATGAGATGGATGAAACTAGAAGGCACAACCTTCTGTACCCTCTTTTTACTTTCTGTTATTTAGAATAAATAAAGCAAAAATAGTATTATATGTCTGTTTTCTGAATTATCCATGCAATAAAAAATATATCCCGAAAATAAAAGTGCTCCAAATGCCCTGCAAATTTAGTATGATTTTTTATGGAATATTTGAGGATTTTAGGCACTGAGAACACTGCAGGGAGGGCAAGCACCTGGCCATGACGGTGGAGAGCGCGCCCACACCTCCAGGGTGCGCCCTGTCTCGTGGGCCCATGGTGACCCCCCCTCCACTTATTCCCGCACCCACATACTCCTTCTTCCTCCCAAAAAATGCCCATCCAGCTCAAGCATGAGTTCTGGCTCATTTTGCTGCGATTTTCGATCTCCTTGCTCAAAGCTCCATTCACAAAACTGCTTTGGGAGATTGTTGCTTGGTATGCGACTCCTCCATTGGTCTAATTAGTTTTTGTTCTAGTGCTTTATTCATTGCAAATTTTTGCTGCATAGGTGACCCTATTCTTGAGCTTGCATGACAAACTTATGAGGTCCCAAGTAATTCTAATGCATGATATAGGCTCTAGGCACTTGTGGGAGTAGTTGCTACCAATCTTGTTTAGTTTTATTCACTTTTATTCTGAAGTTACTAAAAATTTCAGAATTTTTCAGAGGAAAGAAATATGTCCAGGAGAATGTACCAAGGTCGTTCCTCAACTAAGAGAGGACCTAGGCGTGCTATGCGTGAGCAAGACGATGAACCACCAAGGGAAGCCGAAGTGCGGGCTTGCGAGTGGCCATGATAAGAGTTTATGGTCAATGTAGGCATTAAGGATGAATTTGGCGCATATGTGTGTAACGCCGATCTTGAGGACTTCATACAAGATAAGTGTCCTCAATACTACCAATTGACTGATTCATTCGTGAGAAGGTTTAAATTTACATCTTCGCGTAATTCTCAGAATGTCCTGTTTGATATTTATGATCAATCTTATACCATGTACTCTAGAAGATTTTACTACTACTTGCAAACTTCCGCAGTGGGGCAATGTTCATGAACCCCACAAATTTGAATATAAAGATTTTCTAGCTAGTATCACTGTGGGAGAATCTAGGGATATAGCACAAGCTACCATAGGGAGCATTCACTTTTCTGCTATACATTATTTTGCTCTCTTCATTGGTAGATGCATTAACGGTAAATATGAAGCATGTCACATGTGTGTCCCTGATGTTTGTGTCCTCAAGAATGCTTTATTAGGTAATAAAGATTACAACTTGGGGGCAATAGTTGCACGTAGGTTGCATAATAATGGTATATCTGGAGATTTATTTGGAGAGATTTATGCGACCCATGTTGCTAAGTATCTTGGTATATCTCCACGAGAGGAGGATATGGAGTTGCCTCCTGCTTATTTAGAATACGACGCGATGGTCAGACACCGTTTTCTTTTGAGGAATGAACAATTCCTCCAGTATCGACTAATCTTTGACAGACGTCGCTCTGTCCATGTTACTCTCCCTGCTCCTTCCCTTTTTGATTACCAGGCAAAACGAAGATATGTTGTTACTAGGGAGGAGGTAGACGAACACGAGGGGAGAGCGGAGGCAGCTCGTCAACACGCCGCAGCTCATGATGCATTGGCGGCTGCAGCTCAGTACCACCCCAGTTATAACTTCAGATATCAGCCATGCTATCCTTGGCATTAGACCAACTTAGGCTAAAAGCCTAAGCTTGGGGGAGTACGTATTTCTCACCGACTTTACATTCATGTTCACATACTATTCTGGTTGTCAGTGCTCATACTCTTTCATTGTATTATCCATGCTAGTTTATTTCTTTTTCTAGCTTTCTTCTTGTGTGTTTGATAAACGTTAAGAAAAACCAAAAAAATAGTTAGTTTAATTTCCATGTTTGTAGTAGTAATTAAAATGAAAACCCAAAAAGATTTCTCGTTCTTCTTTTGCTTGTTGGGAGCTTTCCCGTGTAAATAGTTTTATTTCTTTTCTTTCCATTGGGGGTCAAGAGGAGAAGGCCATATTGAAAATGTTTAGTGGCTCTCATATGCATGATTGTTGATTTAACCTAGAGCCCATATTACTTTGTCTTCTCTCTTGAATTGAATGCTTGCAGATTCCAG
The DNA here is from genome assembly GCA_021437245.1 of Aegilops speltoides. Lineage (NCBI taxonomy): Eukaryota > Viridiplantae > Streptophyta > Magnoliopsida > Poales > Poaceae > Aegilops > Aegilops speltoides. The sequence continues at coordinate 426,758,591 of CM038141.1, read as the reverse complement.
CTTAGTCCAATGCACGTGCACTATTATTATTATACACACCGTTCAGTTGTGCAAGTGAAAGGCAATACTGACGATATATGATGGACTGATTGAGATAAGAGAAGCTGGTATGAACTCGACTCTTTTGTTTTTGTAAATATTATGAGTTCATCGTTCCTGATTCAGCCTCTTATGAGTAAACATGTTTCCAATGACATTTAGAGATTATAGTTGCTTATGCCAAGCTTAATTAGCTAGGAGCTTATAATGGTTTACCTTGCGTGCCAACATGCTATTAAAATGGTTATGATGTGGTACGATGGGATGGTATCCTCCTTTGAATGATTCGAGTGACTTGACTTGGCACATGTTCACGCATGTAGTAGAAAACAAATCAACATCGCCTTCACGATATTTATGTTCATGGTGGATTATATCCTACTCATGCTTGCACCTGGTGTAGATTAATTTTAATGCATGTTCATGACTATTGTCGCTCTCTCAGTTGGTCGCTTCCCAGTCTTTTGCTAGCCTTCACCTGTACTAAGCGGGAATACTGCTTGTGCATCCGAACTCCATAAACCCAAAGTTATTCCATATGAGTCCACCATACCTTCCTATATGCGCTATTTACCTGCCGTTCCAAGTAAATTTATATGTGCCAAACTCCAAACCTTCAAATGAAATTCTGTTTTGTATGCTCGAGCAGCTCATGTTTCAACTAGGGCTGTCTGTATCTTCCATGCTAGGTGGGCTATTCTCAAGAGGAGTGGACTCCGCTCCTCATTCACGAGAAAATGGCTGGTAACTGGGATGCCCAGTCCCATGATCAAAAAGATCGAAGCAAATCGAAATAATTAAACAAAACTCCCCTAGGGTTGTTGCTAGTTGGAAGCACTCGTTGTTTCGAGCAAGCCATAGATTGATGCTTGTTGGTGGTGGGGGAGTATAAACTTTACCATTTTATTTGGGAACCGCCTATAATGTATGTAGCATGGAAGGTATCGCCATCTCATAGTTGTTGCGTTGACAGTGAAAGTATACCGCTCAAAATGTTATTCATCTCAATTTTAAAATCGAGCTCTGGCACCTCTACAAATCCCTGCTTCCCTCTGCGAAGGGCCTATCTATTTACTTTTATGTTGAGTCATCACCTTCTTATTAAAAAGCACCAGCAGGAGAGCACACTGTCATTTGCATTCATTACTATTAGTTTATATTGGGTATAACTTAACTGGATCTCTTTTAGCATGAATTACAATGTTTAGTCAGTCCTTGATCTTTAAAGGTGCTCTGCATTTATGCTTTGCGGTCTCAGAAAGCGCTAGAGAGATACCATTTTGTTATATCATATTATGATTGTTTTGAGAAAGTGTTGTTATCCGAGATTTATTATTATTGCTCACTAGCTGATTATGGCATTGATATGAGTAAATGTGAGACCCAAGTGTTATTGTGAATACGGTTAGTTTATAATCTTTGCTGAAAACTTGAATGCTGGCTTTACATATTTACAACAACAAGAGCAAACATAACTTGTAAAAAATTTTCTTTATCAGTTTATCAACTGAATTGCTTGAGGACAAGCAAAGGTTTAAGCTTGGGGGAGTTGATACGTCTCCAACGTATCTACTTTTCCAAACACTTTTGCCCTTGTTTTGGACTCTAACTTGCATGATTTGAATGAAACTAACCCGGACTGACGCTGTTTTCAGCAGAACTGCCATTGTGTTGTTTATTGTGCAGAAAACAAAAGTTCTCGGAATGACCTGAAAATCCACGGAGATAACTTTTGGAAAATATAAAAATAACTGGCGAAAGAATCAAGCCCAGGGGGGCCACACCATCCCACGAGGTGGGGCGCGCCCCCTCCCCCTGGGCGCGCCCCCCTGTCTCGTGGGCCCCCTGATGCTCCACCGACCTCAACTCCAACTCTATATATTACGTTTCGCGGAGAAAAAAATCAGAGAAAAAGTTTCATCACGTTTTACGATACGGAGCCACCGCCAAGCCCTAATCTCTCTCGGGAGGGCTGATCTGGAGTCCGTTTGGGGCTCCGGAGAGAGGGATTCGTTGTCGTCGTCATCATCAACCATCTTCCATCACCAATTTCATGAAGCTCACTGTCGTGCGTGAGTAATTCCATCACAGGCTTGCTAGACGGTGACGAGTTGGATGAGATTTACCATGTAATCAAGTTAGTTTTGTTAGGGTTTGATCCCTAGTATCCACTATGTTCTGAGATTGATGTTACTATGACTTTGCTATGCTTAATGCTTGTCACTAGGGCCCGAGTGCCATGATTTCAGATCTGAACCTATTATGTTTTCATAAATATATGTGAGTTCTTTATCCTATCTTGCAAGTCTATAGTCACCTATTATGTGTTATGATCCGACAACCCCGAAGTGACAATAATCGGGATATTTTCTCGGTGATGACCGTAGTTTGAGGAGTTCATGTATTCACTATGTGCTAATGCTTTGTTCCGGTACTCTATTAAAAGGAGGCCTTAATATCCCTTAGTTTCCACTAGGACCCCGCTGCCACGGGAGGGTAGGACAAAAGATGTCATGCAAGTTCTTTTCCATAAGCACGTATGACTATATTCGGAATACATGCCTACATTACTTTGATGAACCGGACCTAGTTCTGTGTCACCCTATGTTATAGCTATTACATGAGGAATCACATCCGACATAATTATCCATCACTGATTCAATGCCTACGACCTTTTGACATATTCTACCATTACTATTATACTACTTTGCTACTAAATACCTTGCTGCAGATACTAAGTTATCTAGGTGTGGTCGAATTGACAACTCAACTCCTAATACTTGAGAATATTTTTTGGCTCCCCTTGTGTCGAATCAATAAATTTTGGTTGAATACTCTACCCCCGAAAGCTGTTGTGATTCCCTATACTTGTGGGTTATCACACCTGTAGGCCTTTGGGGCACGTCCCCGTGGCTCTTCTCCGGCTTGCCGGCCTCTAGCAGCGTCTCTCGCGGGTGGCAGCCGGGGTTTGCTTCGTCGGAGGGCTCCGGTTCTTCGGACGGACGCCCATCTCCGGTGAGCCGGGGCGGGCGCGGCCCTCCCCTTCCTGCTATGAGGGGCTCGTCTTCGCAATGGCTGGCAGCGTGCCGGCCTTTGGAGGTCTCTGTGGTGTTGCAGCGGCGGTGGGATGCCAGATCTGGCTGTTTTCTACCGGATCGGGCTCGGCAGCGTCTTTCTGGCCGTCGGCGAGGTATGTGGTGGCTTCTACTTAGTCATGGCGCAATGGCTTCGTGGGAGGTGTGCGGGTCAGCGGTGTGGTGCTTCGCGTGTGGGTGTGGTGTTGGAAGGTGCTTCGGGCGAAAGCTTGCCGGATCTTGCCGGCCAGTGGCGTCGGCGTCCGCGGACGTCGTGTCACCTCCTTGGAGGCGCCGCCGTGGATCCACCCCCTGAACACCCTCGGTTCCAACTCTTAGGGTGAAAGCCTAAGCTCCAGTCAGGTCGGACAACAGCGTCGACATCGTCGCTTCCTTCTTCGGGGCGTCGTCTTGAAGAGCTTTGGATCCCATCTGCGCGCTCCATGGGCTGGACGCTTGCGGCATTACGGTCGACAGGTGTGCGTCAGGCAATGGTGTTGTGGCGTGATTTCTTGTGTGGCAATGATGGCGGCTTCGGGTGGAGTTGGGCTGCTGCTGAGCTTTGGTAGTCGGTCTCATCCGACGTGTTCGTGGGGTTGCCGAGCCTCACTTGTCTTCCTGAAGTCGGAGCTGCAGAGGAGGTGCTTCCGCGGTGACGATGACACGAGACGGGTGGTCGGTTCCGGCGCTGGCTCGACGTAGGTCCAACGGTTTCCCCCTGCAATGCTTGTCGCCAGAGTCGAAGCTGCCTGGTCTTCGACGCGTGCGGTGGACTGTTTGGCGTTGTGGGAGCTTCTTCGGTGGTCGTCGACGATGGAGTCTGGAGTCGCCCTGGCGATGGTATGATGACGATGACACCGGATTGCTACCTCGATGACGCTTTCCTCGACGGCGTGTGTGCGTTCTTGTGTGGGTTACCAGGTCGCCATATATGTCTTGTGTGTGCATGTTATAACGGTTTTCGCTCGGTTTTCCGTTAATTATCCGGGCAATTCTCTTCTTGTTTATTAATGAGATAAGGCAAAACTTTTGCCTCCGTTTCAAAAAAGAATGTACACGCACTCGCTCGATGGAATGGGTTGGTTCCTCGAGAGCGAAGCTCACCGTACGAGCAATGCTCAGTTGGTCCGGCAACAACGGATTGAAGTTTCAATGATTACCGTGATAAAAGAAATTCGATAACGTACAGCTTTATTGCCGCCTTCGAGTGAAGTACATGGATTGTAACTCACTACAGAACCGGACACGAGTAGATCAAATCGGAGGCAAACTTACACTAAATGAGCGGAAATCACGAAAGAGTGGAAACGTACAAAATATGTAGAAGGCTCGTGAATGACCGAACGGCCAAACACGACTCAAGGAAATCAAATTAAGCGCGAACGCACGCGTCTAGTGATTCCTGGTGGTGTCCTTGGTGGCATTGTCACCGCCCATGCCCAGCGTGTTCGCCACGGCGTCCTTGGCGCCCACCACGGCGTTCACCACCGTCTCGCCGGCCTGCTGGAGCACGCTGCCGGTCTTGTCCTTGCCGGCCACGGCGGACTCCTTGGTGTACTGCGCGGCGTCGGAGGACCTCTCCTGCGCATACTGCGCCGTCTCCGACGCCTTCTGCTTGGTCGCCTCCGCGGTCTCGGCGGCCTTCTGCTTGGCCCCCTCCGTCTTGTCGCCGAGGAAGCTGCCGGTCTGGTCCTTGCTCTCGGCGGCGCGGTCCTTGGCCGCCTGCGCCGTCTGCGCCGTCTTGTCCTTGGCCTCGCCGGCCTTCTGCTTGGTGGCCTCGGCTGTCTCGCCGGCCTTCTGCTTGGTGGCCTCCGTGGCCTGCCCCGCCTTGTCCATCATCTGCCCGGTCTTCTCCTGCACAAGCAAGAGAGCATTTCAGATCACCGCCGGAAGCAACGGCGCATGCGCGCGGCAGCAGGATGAGGCGGTAAGCACTACAGGAGACGACGGTTACCTCAGTGCGGGCCTTGGTCTCGCCGGCCGCGTAGCTCGCCTGGTTCTGGTTGGAGGCCATCTTCTCTTCTCTCGTCTCTCACAAACAAACGCGAACTGAAATCACTCGATCGGAAGGACCAAATCTCACTGCTAGCTATTGCTCAACTCAACTCTGGCTTGGATGAATCGATCGACTGCTTGTGTTGGAAAGGAGATTGCAGCAGGCGGCATTTATAGGCAGAAGCAACGGGACACGTCGCGCGGCGGTGGCCGCCACGTATAGAAAGTAGCTTCGCGAAGCTCGATCCCTCACCATATCACGAGCTGCTGATTCGATCCAACACATGCGGATGCCGGTGCCCAAGGCCAAGTAAGAGACCAACACAAGTGTAAAGACAGGTTCAGGAAGGAGATTGAGTACTAGTGGGGCAGTGTGACGGTGAAGTCCAATGCCGACGTTACTCACGATGCAAAGAAAAGGTAGAAATGTACTAGTAAGCAGGATGCAGGCCAGGCGATATGCGGTGGTCGGCGGGCCACGCGCCCTAGCTTCTGTTTTCTTGTTTTCACATTTCAAAGCTCTAGCTTCTGCTTGATCGACGTGTCCAAGTTTCATTGCAAGATTTCATATTATCCTATTCTTGGGTGCTCATTAGGGCTGATAAAATATTATATGCACATGCCGTACGTACGTGCTTCTCTTACCACGAGTGGAAATCACTCTCATACTTCTACCTCCATCCGAATTCGCAGCCTGCCTACTGTATAGAGACAGTATCAATTAATTTGGGCTGCGTAGTGTAAAGGCTGTATCAATTAATCCGGATTGGAGAGAGTACGATTCTGTAAGAGCCGGAACATAGTTTAATTGATTTTCTAAGTTGTGCCCCAGTGAGCTAGAAAGTGTCGTATGGCGGATTACCGTTGGACACATCAAAAGCTGGCACATGTTGAAGGAAAAAATAGCCATAGATAGATGCAACTTTGAAAGCCACTGAAGATGAAATTAAGATATCAGAAAACTTCAAGAATCATGGCATGGTCGAGGTGAGTGAGAAGAATGGGAGAAAACATTTGGAGTTATATGTATGCAATCGTTGAATATTCATTTATGAGCCCAAGCTCATCTGCACCCGAGTAAGAGAGAATTTTAAGAAAATGCTTAATTAAAAAAAAGTTCATCGAAGATGATTTGATACGTAAAGTCCGCTTTAAATTTCAAATCATTTAAGTATATGAGTAGCTCTCAGCAAAAGGAAAAACAAATTCGGCCACAACAATAGATGAACAGTAAACTGTTTCACGTGCCTCAAATTTGTCTTTTTTACTAAGAGCTAATCAGATGTTCAAATGAGCTGAAATTTGAAATGGACCTCATGCATCTAAGCGTCTTTCATTAATTCCTTTTTCAGATGTTTATGATTTTTTGTAGTATTTCTCTTGAATTTACTATTCATCAAAGGAGCAGATGAGCTCGGGAGCTAAGACGCCTCACTGTTTGAAGATCTTCTTGTGGCCTTTAAACCACAGAGTAGTGAAGATCTTCTTGTGGCCTTTAAACCACAGAGTAGTTCTTACCATAGACAGCCTTACACCTCGGAATTGACATGACAGTAAGTGCTATTTATTTTGCCACCATGACTAATTCATTAAGCACGTGTTTTTTAGGGTAAGTCGGCTCATGTGATATAGTAGTTTATAGTTTGTGTAGCTTCTAAGAGCATCTACAGCCGGCATCCTTAAATCATACTTAAACGTTTACGAATGCGTTCGGTCTGTGACCTGACAGTAAAGAGAAGGGAAAATGTGATCCAATCGGATCCCTCATATCATCATAATACGTCTGGGCTGTCCGCGAACCCTGAGGATAAATGTAGGGCGGATATGAGAGCTCGCGGACGCGTCCGAACGCGCTCGGTCAGTCCGTCATGTAGGACGTAACCACATTCTGGATCACCTTTTCTCTTTCTTTATTCATCTTTTTCTTTTCCTTTCTTAATCTTCATCAATCACGTGCAAGTGACCGGACACACGAGGAAGAAAATGAGGTGTGTACTGTGCGGACGGATAAATGTACTAGTACAAGCAGGATGCAGGCCAGGCGATATGCGGTGGTCGGCGAGCCACGCGCCCTAGCTTCTGTTTTCTTTTCTCAAAGCCCTAGTGGTTTCTGTTTGGTCGACGTGTCCAAGTCTCATTGCAAGATTTCATAGGTTTTTCTATTCTTGTGTGTTTAGCAGAGCTGATAAAATATTAGCCGTACGTACGTGCTTCTCTTACCACAACCACAACTGAAAAGCTCTCTCATACTTCTCCCTCCAGCCTGCGTATTGTATAGAGGCTGCGTCAATTAAGTCATAACCTATTATTGTATAGAGACTGTGTCAATAAATTTGGATCAGAGGGGCTATGATTTTGTAAGAGCAGGAACATAGTCTGCTTGATTTTCTAAGTTGTGCCTTGATGAGCTAGAAACTGTTGTATGGCAGATGACAGTCTAACGCATGAAAAGTGTTGTATGGCGGATGACCGTCTAACGCATGAAAAGCTGGCGCATGTTGAAGGAGAAATAGCGATAGGTAGATGCAGCTTTGAAAGCCATTGAAAATGAAACTAAGATATCAAAAAACTAAAAGAATCATGGCATGGTCGAGTTGAGTCTTGAGTGGGAAGAATGGGAGATAAGATTTGATGTCATATGTAAGCAATTGTGTGTTACTTTAGTTTGAGAATAGGGTTTAAGGTTTCCCGTGGGGCAAAGCCTCTCCACGTCTTTCTATATATAACAATCAGCATATACAATTACATACGTACAACGTACGTGTGCATGACACGCTAGACCTATTTTAACACTCCCCCTCAATCTAAACTTCTACTCTGTACAAGGTTTAGATTAGTACTAAAACGGTCTAGCATCTGTCTGGTGGCTGGTTTAGTAAACACATCAGCCAGCTGATCGTTAGAAGAAATGAACCTGACTTCAAGAGCTCCAGAAGCAACACGCTCACGCACAAAATGGAAATCAATCTCGATGTGCTTGGTACGTGCATGAAAAACTGGGTTGGCAGTCAGATATGTGGCCCCTAAGTTATCACACCATAGAACCGGAACACGCTGCTGAGACACTCCAAGCTCTTTGAGTAGTGACTCTACCCAGATGGCTTCAGCAGCTCCATTCGCCAAGGCTTTGTACTCGGCCTCTGTGCTCGATCTCGACACTGTTGGTTGTTTATTCGAACTCCAGAAAATGAGATTCGGTCCAACAAATATGGTGAAACCTCCAGTAGATCGACGATCATCCGAACATCCTGCCCAATCCGCATCAGTGAAGATACTAATGCTAGTAGAGACAACCTTGCGAAACTTCAGCCATGTATGCAAAGTTCCTTTCACATAGCGTAAAATCCGCTTAACGGCTTCCCAATGAGCATCAGTGGGCTGTGAGAGAAACTGGCACACCTTGTTCACTACAAACGAAATATCCGAGCGAGTGAGTGTTAAATACTGCAACCCACCAACAACACTGCGGTACCGGAAAGAATCATCGGTACTGAGAGGCTGTCCAGACACTCGTGCAAGCTGATCGGAAGTAGACAGCGGTGTGGAAGTAGGCTTACAATTCTCCATGCTCACACGATGCAAAAGATCCAAAGCATACTTCCGTTGAGTCAAACAAGAGAACATCATCCAAAGAAGAGACATCAACGGTGACCCCAGGAGTTGCATAGGGAAAAACAGACTCGTCGAAAATGACGTCACGAGAGATGTAGATACGTCCCGTGGAACGATCAAGACACTTGTATCCCTTATGCATTGGACTATAGCCCAAGAAAACACACATGGTGGAACGAAAAGCAAGCTTGTGTGCATTATATTTGCGCAAACTAGGCCAACAGGCGCAACCAAAAGTGCGAAGAAACTTGTAATCGGGGTGCACCTTAAGGAGATGATAGATGGGTGTATCTTGTTGAAGAACAGGTGTAGGCATGCGATTAATAAGGTACCACGCCGTAAGGAATGCTTCATCCCAAAAACACAATGGGAGAGAAGAATGAGCCAGCAAGGCAAGACCTGTTTTGATAAGGTGACGGTGTTTGCGTTCAGCAATGCCGTTTTGCTGAGAGGTGTGCGGGCAAGACACACGATGAGAGATTCTAGTGCGTTGGAAATACCGGTGCAGTCGGTGATACTCGCCACCCCAGTCTGACTGACAGCTATGATTTTAGTGTGGCGGAGACGCTCAACATGAGCCTGAAAAGCATAAAAAACTTGCTCAACGTCAGACTTGTGCTTAAGGAGATAAATCCAAGAGAAGCGAGAGTAATCGTTAACAAAGCTCACATAATACTTATAGCCTCCGGAAGAGGCAATAGCAGGCCCCCAAACATCGGAATGAATTAACTCAAGAGGCATAGTGGAAGCATGATGTGACAAATTATAAGGCAATTGTTGACTTTTAGCACGCTGACAAGCATCACACACGGAAGTCTGACGTTTAGAAGAACACACTAAATCATTATTCCTAACAATGTTTTGAACAATATTATTCGAGCGATGACCGAGACCCTGGTGCCACTGAGACGGGGTGGTCTTGATGCTGAGAGACGCTTGGCGGTTGGAGGAGGACACGCGCGACTAAACGGGATGGGGTAGAGTCCGCCATGACATCCACCGTGAAGAAGGGATTTTCTTCGTGGCCGTGTCCTTAACAAGGAAAAAAGAAATGGTGAAATTCCACAAAAACATCATTATCAAGGACGAGACGATAGACGGAGAGAAGATGTTGATGAATATGTGGAAGACGAAGAATATTTCATAAACGAAGAGATGAATCGGGTATAGTGGAATGACCAATATGCGAAATAGACAAACCTGCACCATTTGCTACTTGCACTTGGTCCTTCCCGCCATAGCGCCTGTGGAAGTGTAGACGATCGAGATCATTCGTCAGGTGGTCTGTCGCACCGGTGTCCAGGATCCAGTGCGGCGGCTCATGGGAGGAGGATGTGGACGCGGAGTTGGTGGAGCAGTGGTCATGATCATAGCGGTTGTGATAGTCGCCAGCCTCGTGACCCCAGTTCTTGCATATCTGGCAGCGAGGACGCCAACGCCGGTTGCGGCCGCCCCCGTTACCCCCTCCATTTCCTCCTCCGTTGCGGTTGTTGCCGTTGTTGCTGTTATTGCGGCCAGGAGCGTTGCCCTGGCTAGGGCCGTGGCCTCCCAAACCGGGCGAGAGAGAGCCAGCGGAGGGCGGCCGCCGCTCGGGCGGCCAGAGTCAGGGGCGCGGCCGGAGTTGTTGTGGTAGACCGGCCGGGACGCGGCATTGGCGGAGGACTGCCAATCCTCAAGCTCCGATTGCTGCTGCTGAAGGGCCTCGTAGTGAAGAACACTGGAGTAGAATGCAGGAAACGTGATAGGTACGCCCGCGAAGTTCATCGAAGAAGCAATGGGGTTGAACGCCGAGCCGAGCCCGGTCAGCATGTAGTCGATGATCTCATCGTCGTGAAGAGGAGAGCCGGCGGCGGCCATCGCATCAGCGAGGGCCTTGACCTTCTGCATGTACTCGCCGGTGGGGCAATCTCCCTTCCACAGCGCCTGGATCTGGCACCGGAGGTTACGCACATCGGTGCTGTTCTCGGCGGCAAACATGGTGTGGACGGCCGTCTAGGCGGCGGCCGCCGTCCTGCAGCTAATGAGTTGCGCGGATATCTCCACGTTCATCGAACTGAGGAGATGCCCGAGAACCTTCTGATCCAGCGTCCACCACTGCTCGTACTTAGGGTTGGACATAGTGCGGGCGGCCTCGCCGGTGCCTGTCGTCACGGTCGGCGCCGGCGCCCTGGCCGAGCCATCGAGGAAGCCGTGGAGGCGAACTCCGGCGAAGTTGGGAAGGGCAAGGGCCCTCCATAGCATGAATTTGCTGCTATGAGTGAGACCGCGATGGGCGGAAGGACGGGGATGGGAGCCGACGCGGCGGGTGGGGTGATGACGGGGGCGATCGGGACGGGGGCGATCGGGGCGGGAACGGAGAGGGTGGTGAGCGTGAGCGCGTAGGAGGGAGTCACCATGGGTGATGGCGCGGTGGACATTGCGGCGGCCGCGAGGAACTACGGCGGTGGCGGCGATGGTGGGGAGGAGAGGCGGCGGCTAGGGTAGGCTCTGATACCAAGTGTGAGAATAGGGTTTAGGGTTTCCTGTCGGGAAAAGCCTCTCCACATCTTTCTATATATAACAATCAGCGTATACAATTACATACGTACAACGTACGTGTACATGACACTCTAGACCTATTTTAACAACTTTGATTGAAGATCTTCTTGTGGCTTTTAAACCATGAGGTAGTTTTGACCATAGACAACCTTATACATCGGGGTTAACATGAGAATAAGTGACATTTAGTTTGCCACCATGACTAAATCATTAAGGACATGTTTTTTAGTGGAAGCTGTTCATATTGAAAGGGAACCTCATGTTGGGGATCGTTGCAGAAAATAAAAAAAATTCTACGCATCACCAAGATCAATCTATGGAGTCATCTAGCAACGAGAGAGAGGAGTGCATCTACATACCCTTGTAGATCGCGAGCAGAAGCGTTCAAGAGAACGGGGTTGATGGAGTCGTACTCGTCGTGATCCAAATCACCAATGATCCTAGCGCCGAACGGATGGCACCTCCGCGTTCAACACACGTAAGGTTGGGAGAGACGTCTCCTCCTTCTTTATCCAGCAAAGGGGGAGGAGAGGTTGATGGAGATCCAGCAGCACGACGGTGTGGTGGTGGAAGCAGCGGGCATCTCGGCAGGGCTTCGCCAAGCTCACCAAGAGGGAGAGGTGTTACGGGGGGAGAGGGAGGCGCCAGGGGCTTGGGTCCGCAGCCTTCCCTTCCCCCTCTTTATATAGGGGCATTGGGGGGCACCGGCCCCCTAGAGATCCAATCTCAAGGGGGGGCGGCGGCCAAGGGGGGAACTTGCCCCCAATTCAGGTGGGGCACCCCCCACCCCTAGGGTTTCCAACCCTAGTGATGCGGAGCATCCCACGGTCATCCCCATGTACACTCCGACTACTCTCCATACCCCAAGAGGACATATGACGAGACCTCGAACATACGCCATTGGAATTAAGGTGAACCCGCTCTTCTTCGAGAACATCATGAATATCCATTGGACTTGCTTGCTACCTCACCAAAGTGCTCTGTGTGTCCTTAGGTACGAAGACCGACGACCACAAGCTGGTGAGGGACACCCCAAAGAAGTTGGAGAAGGACCACAAGGCCACAAGAAGGAATAAGGAGTGCAACAGGATCAACACTGCACCTCCCAGGCGACCCCGTGCCCACGGGCCTCGAAGACCCCGTGCGCACGGACTACTCAGGAAGTTAGCGCTGGAGCACCCCGCGGGACCCCCGTGCGCACGAGCCCTACAGGATGGACGGCTGTGATTGTTGTTTGGGCCTCCTCTTCATCCACTTCGTCCCCATGCCTATATATTCCGTACCTAGACCATATGTTAGGGTTAGCAAAGTATTTGATAGATATTTGTGAGCTTTGTTCCATGGATCCACTCAACTAGGAGATCAAGACCTCCTCTTGGAGTGACCAAACATCAAGATCTCCTCCTTGGGGAAGGATCCCCATCATAGGATCATCAAGCCCTCATCTCCTTCATAGGATTCGAAATGAACTCTACCATGTATATTATTTCCCTTTGATTGTTCATGTACCTTGTGGATCTTGTGTGTTTGATTGTCTAGTGGATGTGTGATTTGACTTGTTCTTGAGTGTTCCTCCTGTTTTCCCTCTTTTGTTCATCTTGTTCTTGGGGATTCCCCCTCCAATTCGTGAAAGATCTCCCCATAGGGTTCCACCCTACATCACCTAGGCGCAGGGGGAGGCCCATGGAGGGTGCACCAGCCCACCAGAGGCTGGTTCCCTTCCCACTTCAGCCCATGGGGCCCTCCGGGATATGTGGCCCCACCCGGTGGACCCCCGGGACCCTTCCGGTGGTCCCGGTACAATACCGGTGACCCCCGAAACTTTCCCGGTGGCCGAAACTGGACTTCCTATATACAAATCTTCACCTCTGGACCATTCCGAAACTCCTCGTGACGTCCGGGATCTCATCCGGGACTCCGAACAACTTTCGGGTTACCGCATACTAATATCTCTACAACCCTAGTGTCACCGAACCTTAAGTGTGTAGACCCTACGGGTTCGGGAGACACGCAGACATGACCGAGACGACTCTCCGGTCAATAACCAACAGCGGGATCTAGATACCCATGTTGCCTCCCACATGATCCTCGATGATCTCATCGGATGAACCACGATTTCGAGGATTCAAGTAATCCCGTATACAATTCCCTTTATCAATCGGTACATTACTTGCCCAAGTTTCGATCGTCGGTATCCCAATACCTCATTCAATCTCGTTACCGGCAAGTCACTTTACTCGTACCGTAATGCATGATCTCGTGACCAACCACTTGGTCACATTGAGCTCATTATGATGATGCATTACCGAGTGGGCCCAGGGATACCTCTCCGTCATACGGAGTGACAAATCCGATCTTGATGCATGCCAACCCAATGAGATACTTCGGAGATACCAGAGTGTACCTTTATGGCCACCCGATTCGTTGTGACATTTGGTACACCAAAGCACTCCTACGGTATCCGGGTTGCACGATCTCATGGTCTAAGGAAATGATACTTGACATTAGAAAAGCTCTAGCAGACGAACTACACTATCTTGTGCTATGCTTAGGATTGGGTCTTGTCCATCACATCATTCTCCCAATGATGTGATCCCGTTATCAATGACATCCAATGTCATGGTCAGGAAACCGTAACCATCCATTGATCAACAAGCTAGTTAACTAGAGGCTCACTAGGGACATATTGTGGTCTATGTATTCACACATGTATTACGATTTTAGGATAACACAATTATAGCATGAACAATAGACAATTATCATGAACAAGGAAATATAATAATAACCATTTTATTATTGCCTCTAGGGCATATTTCCAACAGTCTCCCACTTGCACTAGAGTCAATAATCTAGTTACATTGTGATGAATCGAACACCCATAGAGTTACGGTGTTGATCATATTTACGCTTCATGAAGAGGTTTAGTCAGCGGATCTGCGACATTCAGATCTGTATGCACTTTGCAAATATCTATGTCTCCATCTTGAACATTTTCACGAATGGAGTTGAGTGGCAACAGATGTGCTCGGTCTTCTTGTGAAACCTGGCTCCTTGGCAAGGGCAATGGCTCCAGTGTTGTCACAGAAGAGAGTCATCGGCCCCGAAGCATTGGGAATAACTTCTAGGTCGGTAATGAACTCCTTCATCCAGATTGCTTCATGTGCTGCCTCCGAGGCTGCCATGTACTCCGCTTCACATGTAGATTCCGCCACGACGCTTTGCTTGCAACTGCACCAGCTTACTGCCCCACCATTCAAAATATACACGTATCCGGTCTGTGATTTAGAGTCATCTAGATCTGTGTCGAAGCTAGCGTCGATGTAACCCATTACGACGAGCTCTTTGTCACCTCCATAAACGAGAAACATGTCCTTAGTCCTTTTCAGGTACTTCAGGATATTCTTGACCGCTATCCAGTGTTCCATGTCGGGATTACTTTGGTACCTTCCTACCAAACTTACGACAAAGTTTACGTCAGGTCTGGTACACAGCATGGCATACATGATAGACCCTATGGCCGAGGCTGAAAGTGCGTTATATCGACTAGAGGGGGGGTGAATAGGCGATTTTTATGAAATTCTTCAGCGAGGAATTTGCGGTGAGAAATTCCTTAGCGAAGAACTATTTGCAGCGGAATATGTACTCGAGTAAACATTACAAGATGCACACATAGTCGACATGATGAAATGAAGACTAGAGCAGAGTGCGGGAGCGTAAGCACAAGATAACAAGATGAAGACAAACAGGTGAAGAAATTGAACGAGGAATTTGTGAAAGTCTTGATCAAAGTCTTCAAGCACAGATATGAACAACATGCAACACGAGAATGAGAAATGGATGAGTTGAGGAAATAGAACCATCGGTTGGTGAAGACAATGATTTGGTAAACCAGCTCCAACTGCTTTGTCTCGGTTATGCGTCTGTTGGAGCGGCCGAGTATTTAAACTCGAGGACACACATCCGGACACCCGATCTCGAGCCGCAACTCAGGGACACCCAGTCCTCACCGTATTCTCCTTGAACTAAGACCACGCAGGCCTCGTCCAATCACTCGTGGTAAGTCTTGGTGACTTCCAAACCTTCACAGACTTGGTCACTCGGCGATCCACAATTCCTCTTGGATGCTCTAGACCTTGGCGCCTAACCGTGCGGAAGAAGCACAGATCTTCAAAGGTAACAAGCGTCGGATCCACGCAGATCAATTTCTTGATGATGCTCAATCACTTGGGGTTTGTGTGGGTTTGGTTTTGGGATTTTCCTCACTTGATGATTTTAAACTCAAAGTCCTCGGAGGATGGGTTGCTCTCAAATGAAAAGTGTCAAGTTCTCCGGAGCAGCCAACCAACTAGTGGTTGTAGGGGCGGCTATTTATAGCCTAGGGAGCAGCCCGACATGATAAGACATAAATGCCCTTCAATGATATGACCGTTAGGTGGATAAGATATTTTGGTCCGCCGGCCAAAGACAAAGAACGGTCGGAAATTTGACTCTCAAATTCCTCGGGGCTATCATGTTCCTCCTTTGTGTAGGCAATTAGACTGGCGAATTCCTAACTCCTCGATCGAAAGAAAGTCATCGGTGACGGAAGAACTGCGTCTCATCCTTTGAAGAATTTGACTGAAGCTGTATGAGATTTCAATGGCTTCACTCGAAGGGATTGGTAGGTGTAGGATTTTGAGTTGAACATCACATGGAAAATTTTCCTTAGTATTTCCTCGACCCCTTTAACGATGCGGTGTTTCCTATGACTCAAGAAAGAAAAATGAAACTTGAAAACAAAAGTCTTCACGCTTCATATTCCTTGAATGAATATCAAGTCTTCAAGGTCACACCAATTTCTTCACTTTCAAAGTCTTGAAAGTCTTGAGAATATCAAAGTCTTGATCGAAGAACTTCATTTTTAGGGTCGACTTTCTCTGTAAATATCAAACTCCTCATAGACTTATAGACATGTGTACACTCACAAGCGCATCGTTACTTAACCTATAAGTCTTCAATACACCAAAATCACTAAGGGGCACTAGATGCACTTACAATCTCCCCCTTTTTGGTGATTGATGACAACATAGGTTAAGTTTTCAACGGGGATAAACATATGAAGTGTAAATCTGATATTGAGGAATTTGATTGCAAGATATAGAAGAACTCCCCTAATATGTGCATAATGAGGAATTTGCTTTGAGGCAATGCACATTTGAAGAATTGAATCATGGAGATCTCCCCCTATATCTTGTAATTCATACATGCATTTGATATATATACTATGAAGAATTTGAAATGCATGATGAAATATGGTGCCTGATGAGATTCAGCATGCGTGCAATAGTATTGACTAGGAATAAGCATGCGGAGTATCACATCAAAAGTTTCAGACCTCAAATATCACATTCAGAGCTTAGTGCTTCAAAAGCATCAGAGCATAACACGTATCAAAATCAGAGCATAAAATGTATCGAAGCACGATCAAAAAGTATCAAGGCACCATCCGATTTAAGATTACAACTCGATCCAATAAAAGTTTCGGAAGAACGAGAGTTGTAACTTAATAGAAACGCCCATAGTATAAACCCGCTTGAAGACTAACTTAGATTTCTCCCCCTTTGTCAGCAAATGACCAAAAGGATCGGCGAGGACTAACGCCCACAAGATTTTCAAGTTGATGGAGGCGCCCGGCGTTATCGGGTTGGATGTTGAAGTAGGGCCTGCCGCGATGTCGTCTAAATCTTCATATTCATCGGTTTCACGTGATGAAGAATAAGAATCGCCACCGATCAGGAACTTTGACTCTCTTGAATTTCTTGGAGGTGGTGCGGACCGTCAAATGCTTCACAAGACCCATAGTCTTCAATTCTTCCGTGGAATAGACATGATTAATAACAGCCAGTGCGGTTGAGGGTTTCATGAAGGTAGTCTTGGTTTTCTTCACCGCATTATGCGTTGAGGTCATGTTGTGAAGAATTGCAGCAAATTGGCGCTTCACCCATTTCGATTGCGTTCAACCTTCCGATGAAGGCGAGGAGTAACTCACGATCATCATCACCACAGGTGTAGTTGCTTGAGGCGGTTGCTTGGTTGAGGTATTTGCGGCGGTGTCATGCGTTGCGAATCGTCATTGGTGGAGTAAGATGTAGCCTTGCGAAATTGACCATCAATGGGCGAGTGCCTTCATCAATTACAGCTGCTGCCTTGCCCTTGTCATCGATGATGAAACGGTAAGCTTGAGGACTTCAATGGGCGGCAAGTAGCTGCCATGGTTCAGAGTGTCGACCTTGTAGTTCAGTGAAGATCTTGCCCTTATGAATCTCATGATCCAAGGCGCATATGGCTTCAGCTCAAAAGGTGACATTGCAACATTGGCCAGAGTCCTCATGAAGAAATCATGGAAATTGACAGGAACCATGAATGATATTGAACAGCATGTTCTTCATGATGCCAACGACATCTTCTTCATTTGAGTCGTGGCCTTTGATGGGACTCATTGTCTTCGTCAGGATTCTATAAACAGTCCGAGGCACATACAGCAAATCCTTGACGAGGAATTTGGTTCGAGGGGCTTGGCCTGGCTTCAGCGGCTTCATGAGCACTTGCATAAAGTGATCAGATAGTTCACGGTCATTGTAGATGCAACGTGTAGATTCATGGGGAGGATCAAGAGGAAGGACACGAAGCAATTCAGTTGCTGGTGCCTTGTAGTGAGTATTCTCTGTCATCCAATCCAGTACCCATGAGTTGATATCTTCAGCATCTCCGGTGATGTGCGGGTGGCATAGAATCGAAGAATGAGTTCTTCATTCCATCACATATATCGGTCAGAAATTCAGCAGCCCAATCGTGAAGAACACGAATCTTGGCTCGAAGCACGGCGGTGATTCCATATCCACATGAGGAATATGCTCATGGTGAAGATCTTGTCCTTGTCAAATAGCGAGGAATAGAAGTTTGCTTGAGTGGGAGTCGAGCGTCTTTTCCTCATTCGAGCGAGTCATAAGGATTATAGCGATGAAGAACACATGCTCGGAGAAGAAGTCTTCAGCCTTGAATTTTTGCTTGCTAGAGAACGGATTCTTGGTTTGGGCATAGGAATATCGATGATTTGCAACACAACCTCGAGAATCGCGATCTCGGGTTCTTGGTGAGGAATTTCTGGTTCCTCTCCTTGTGCAGTTTGAGGATCGGCGATGGGTTCTTCAGCGCTAGTGGCTGGAATTTCTTCATTGACGATTTGTGGGATGAGTTTCTTGAGCCCAATTGAGCAGTTGTAGCCGGGGCCGAGGAACTTGTAGAAGCGGAGTGAAGAGAGGAGTATTGGGATGCTGACTTTCCCAAAAGTCATCGTTCATCACCGTGTAGAGCACCCAATATCCACGTCTTCGTCTTCTTATTCAATTTCCTCAACACCTGCCTCTTCAGCGATGAACCGAGGCACGGGTGAGAAACAAGCTGAGTTGAAGGAAAGCTTCCACTTCAATTTCTTCATCAAGCTGTTACGAGGTAGCAGAGATTGATTTTCTTCATCGATCTGCTTGGGATCTTGTAATCTTCTCCATAAGGAACAATTTCCTTGGACGACATGGAGGAAATGGGAATGGCATCAATAGGATTTTCAATCGAGCTGGTCATTGGCTTCATTTTCTTCGCAGCCGAAGAATTTGACGCAGCTGATGCCTTCCTTTTCTTCACTGCAGCTCGTTCTGCAGCCTCACTTCATAGGCAGAAGGAAGAATTGGAGTTGGTGTTGGCGCAGGAGGAGATGAGGATTGTGGTACAGGTTTCTTGGTATGGCTAGTGCGATTGCCTGTTTCCTTCATATTCTTGAGCGCACCACTAGTGGATGCCACAGGAATTTCTTCAAGAATGGAATGGAGTCATCAGCCATGGAACTTGTGTTCTCATCAAGATCTGAAAGTCATCAGCGATCTTGGCATGTTCTTCAAAGAGGTGAGCGAGTCTTGATCGAGGATTTTCTTGTTGCGATGGAGCTGCAGCAGTTGACATTTTCTTCGTCATTGATTTAATCTCACCTTGGCTCCTTGCCAATCAGCATTATAAGCATCGAAATCCTTCTTTGAGGGCTTGAATTTCAGATTGTGCTTTGAGAAGTTCTTCAGAGTCAAGTTGATGATGTTCTTCCTTAGAAGCTTCTCCTTTACGCTTGTGTTCTCTTGATCTCACGAGCCTTTTCAAATTCCATTTCTCTTCAGCGATGAAATGGTTGACATATGACTTTGACCAGAGTCGATGGCGGATCTGGAATGGGAGTGTTTGGATCCTAATGCCACAGTCAATGAAGTCAAGGATCTTCTTGGATCCAAAAGCAGAGGCACACTTGTTCTTTTGGCTCTAGCGGCCTTGGTCGATCTGTCTCGATGATTTCTTCAAGTTCTTCATCGAAGCTTCATCATCGAAGGCACATTGAATGCAACCTGTTTCTTCTTTGGACTTGGCGAGGACCGCGTCCTATTGTTGCTTTGTCTTCAGCAGAGTGGGGCTGTTGAGGACATTGGTGCAGGTGAGGAACTTCTTGAGACACCGAAGCAATCGAGAAATCCCGAGTCCTTTGACAAGTAGCAAGATGCACAGTGTTGAGGACTTGGAGGAGCTCTTGAGGATTTTGAATGAGCAGCAGCGATCGAGGAATTTGCCGTGAGGGCGCGATCGAGGAACTGGGCCGTGAGGGCGCCGACGGTGAAGCACTTGGCTTGCGAGCAAGCTTCTTGACATTGATTTCCTCGGCTTGACCGAGGCTCAAGCAGCAGCAGCAGCAGAATCCTCATTGAATTTCCTCACTGCCTCCTTGGCTGTCTTGCCAATTTGGCTTGGCGCTGGACCATTCTTGAGACAAGTCTTCACCACTCTTGATGTTAGTGGGATCGTGACTTGGCAGTGCAGTGGAGCTCTTGGGCATGGAGGGTTTAAGGCGAATTTCCTCATGTACTTGGGAGTAACATAGCGGTATTCCCTCCATTCTCGTGCCCATCTTCTTTCTATCCTCTGTATGCGCACTTTGCGCTGATTTTTAGTCTCCTTGCCAAACTTGGATTCATCGGTGTCAGATAGTCTTTGTATATTTCCTCGGGAATCTCAAAGGCGATCATGACTTCGGTTTCTTTCCTCCCTTCTGCGGTCTCTTGCCTTCTCGCCATTTTCTTGGTGAGGAATTTGAACAATAGAGCACTCAAGAAGTATGCAGTTTTTCTTGAGGAACGCTGCAAATGAGTTAAGTTGATGAGAACCTAGTGATTCAGCGGCGGACATGAGTACCTATGAGCAGAGTGTAGGTGCGAGGAATTTGGAGAGGTCATATCGTTCTCGAAAGATTTTTCAAAAGAAGCAAGTTTTGAGAATTTGACCAGTTGAGCCTTGAGGAATTTCACTAAGCGTTTGTTTTAGGTTCGAGTTGTACAGATTGAAAATCCGCACAATTGAGGAATCTTGAAGAAATGAATGCTTAGAGATAAATCAAGAGCATATAGTGTGTGAGGTGTTCATATGTGAAGATTTGAAGAACAAAAACACCTTTGAAGATTTTCGAAAGATTTGAGAATCAACGCGAGTAATAAAAGTGACTTTTAATTACCCGAATCAAGAACACGACGAACAGGAGTGAACTGTAGTGAAGTTAAATCACGTTAGCTCTCCCACGCCCTAACTTGGCGGAGGGAGACGGCTACGGCGGCGGCGGAGTGAAGATTTCATGGTCGGGCGCGAGTCTGGCGATGATGAGGTCGAGGCGGTGAAGCTTTTCCTCACCGGCGGCGATGGAGTAGCAGGCGCTAGGGTTTGAGGAGAGCTCGGCGAGAGACAGCGATCGGCGGAGTAAATGAAGTGAGGAGGGTAGAGGGTATTTATAGCCACGGTGAAAAACTGTTCGCCGAAGATTTTGGGACGAACATGCCCTGCCCTTTCTCCTTCACGCGACATGTGTCACCCACGTCTTGTCGCGATGAGATCGTGTAAGATCGTGGGTGATTAAACTAATACATCGTGGGATGCGGAACGGTTTGAGCGGTAAAACCGAAAACTTGGATAAGATTTGTTTAAAAGTTTCGTTCGCAATTTCTTCAGCTGTCAAGGACCAGTGAAGACTTTGAACGAGTTTCAATCAGAAAGCACATGAAGAATTTGTGAATAGATTGGATTTAGTATAGCATAGAGGGGAAGGGTCCGATCACATTCACTTAGCAGAAATAGCAACTTGAAGAATTAGCAAGAAGTGAACGTTGTAGAGGACATAAACTGATATATATATATATATCCAATGAAGAAAAACGACGGAAACATTGAAGATTTTGCAAAGTTGAAGAATTTGAAAAACTGAGGAATTTCAAAAATGAGGAAAAACTCAAATTGAAGATTTTCAACTTTGTGGTGGCGTAGCCCACCGTATAAGAATGATGATTTCAGACACCGCGTACAATTGTCGTAGGGTTCTGAGAATCAAATTCTTCATTAATTTCTTCACACTTAGAGTGTTATTCTTCATTGATTGAAGAAAAACGTTTCTTCATGTGTTGCACATCTAAGTCATCAATTATGCATAAGGGTTTGGATGTGTGTCCTTTTCAAAGAACATTCGAAGATTCAAAGTATTTAGCTCACACCGCAACTTGCTAAATCTCTTCTCATCCAAGGGCTTAGTGAAGATATCAGCTAGCTGTTCTTCAGTCTTCACATGCTCGATGGAGATATCGCCCTTCAACACATGATCACGAAGAAAATGATGACGAATCTGGATGTGCTTAGTCTTCGAGTGCTGAACTGGGTTGTGAGCAATCTTGATGGCACTCTCATTGTCACAGAGAAGAGGCACATTCTTCACGTTGACGCCATAGTCCTTGAGGTTTGCTTCATCCAAAGCGGTTGAGCACAGATGAGCCAGCAGCAATGTATTCAGCTTCAGCGATGAGCGGTGATCGCAGTTCTGCTTTCTTCGAGGACCAACGGACCAAAGATCGTCCGAGGAAATGACAAGTGCGGATGTTGACTTGCGGTCCACACGATCACCAAAGATAGTCGAGTCGAATATCAATGAGATCAAAAGCGAGCCCTTGGGGTACCATAATCCTAGTGTTGGTGTATGAGCTAGATATCGAAGAATATGCTTCACACCTTATGGTGTGATTCCTTGGTGCAGCTTGAAATCGGGCACACATGCAAACACTAAGCATTATATCCGGCCTAGATGCACATAAGTACAATAAAGAACCAATCATGGGCGGTATACCTTGTGATCAAGTCAATACCATTTTCATCGAGGCATAGATGGACATTTGTGGGCATAGGAATTTTGACGCCTTTGCAATCTTGCATGCGAATTTCCTCAAGACATCTTTGAGGTATTTCTCTGAGATATGAATATGCCATTGTCTTTCCGACAAATTTGAAGACCTATGAAGAATTTCAACTCTCCCATCATAGACATTTGATATTCTTCACTCATCATATAGGCAAATTCATCACTATATCATTGGTTAGTATAGCCAAAGATAATATCATCAACATATATTTGGCACACAAACAGTTCACCATCATATGATTTAGTAAATAGAGTAGGGTCGAGTGAACCGGGTGTGAAGCCATTCTTCACGAAGAATTCCTTCAATGTGTCATACCACGCCCGAGGGGCTTGCTTGAGGCCATAGAGAGCCTTATTGAGTCTGAAGACTTTGTCAGGATTCTTGGGATCTTCAAAACCTGGGGGTTGAGCAACATATACTTCTTCCTCAAGCTTACCATTGAGGAATGCACTTTTCACATCCATTTGATATAAGATGATATCATGATGGTTAGCATAGGCAAGTAAAATGCGAATAGCCTCAAGTCTAGCAACAGGTGCAAAAGTTTCATCGAAATCAATTCCTTCAACCTGTGTGTAGCCTTGAGCTACTAGTCGTGCCTTATTCCTCACCACAAGGCCATTTTCATCTTGCTTGTTGCGGTAGATCCACTTTGTGCCAATGATATTATGCTTGCGAGGATCTGGGAGATTGACCAATTCCCAGACATTGTTCAACTCGAACTGATGTAATTCTTCTTGCATAGCCTGTATCCACTCCGGCTCCAGAAATGCTTCATCTACCTTAGTGGGCTCTGAGATAGAAACAAAAGCATAGTGCCCACAAAATTTGGATAAGTGTGAGGCTTTTGAGCGGGTGAGAGGACCTGGTGCGCTGATGTCATCGATGATCTTCTCCACTTGCACTTCTTTTGCAATGTGTGGATGAGTTGGTTGTCGCTGAGGATTTTGATCAGCATTTTCTTCAGTACCATTTTCCTCATCATGTTCTTGGTGCATCAGCTCGGCGTTCTTCACGAACAGGAATGAATTCTTCAACAGATTCTTGATGGGAATGACATCCTCGGTTGCCTTGAGCTTGATAGCATCCTCGGTGCTGGTTCATCTAACACAGAAGGTAGGTGCTCTCTTTGCGAGCCACTAGTTTCATCGAACCGCACATCTACAAATGTCGACAATCTTGTGAAGAACAATGTTGAAGACTCTATAGGTGTGCGAGTCCTTTCCGTAACCAAGCATAAAACCTTCATGTGCTTTCGTGCAAATTTAGAGTTGTGGTGAGGATCTCTAATCCAACATTTAGCACGAAGACTTTGAAATAACTCACATTGGGTTTCTTGTCGGTGAGGAGTTCATAGGCGTCTTCTTGAAGAATTTGTGAAGATATACTCTGTTGATGATGTGGCGAGCGGATCAATTGCATCAATCCAAAAACGCCGAGGCATTTTGTATTCATCAAGCATAGTGCGAGCCATCTCAACAAGAGTTACATTCTTGCGCTCCTGACGCCATTCTCACGAGGAGTATAGGGGCAGATAATTCATGAGTAATACCAAGTTCATCAAGATAGGCATCAAGACCAGAATTCTTGAACTCGGTTCCATTGTCACTTCGATATGTTTGATCTTCACACCAAAGTTGGTTGAAGCCCTCGAGGAAAATCGTTTGAAGACTTCCTGCACTTCATGTTTGTAAGTAACAATGTGTACCCATGTATATCGAGAATAATCATCAACAATGACAAAACCATATAGAGATGCATCATTAGTATTTGCTGAATAATGGTTAGGTCCGAAGAGGTCCATGTGAAGCAATTGAATGGACGGGTAGTGGTCATGATAGTCTTATTTGGGTGCTTGGCCTTGGTCATTTTCCCGCTTCACATGCTCCGCATAAGTGATCCTTGAGGAATTTGACATTTTCAATGCCAATGACATGCTTCTTCTTCATAGCGTGTTCAAATTCCTCATGCTGCATGACCAAGTCGTCGATGCCATAGCCAGCCTTACGAAGCTTTTGCAAGTAGACACATGGCTGGTTGTGGTCTGTAGAAAATCAACAATATCTGATCTCCTCTCCTAAAGCCTTGAAGACTTTGGAATTGTCGACTTCCATAATCACAACACAGCGATATTTTCCAAAGACAACAACCATATCAAGATCACAAAGCATTGAGGCCGACATGAGATTGCATCCTAAGGACTCAACAAGCATGACTTTGTCCATGTGCTTATCCTAGAGATAGCAACCTTACAAGACCCAATACGACTTTTGCCTTTGTCGGCAAAGATGATATGCTTCAGAGGTGACGGTGATAAGGAGCATCCATCAATAGATTCTTGTCACCAATCATGTGATTTGTACATCCACTATCGAGGACCCATTCGGTGGTTTTGGGTTGATCATCCTGCAGATGAACTAGTGTAACTTACAATCTCATATGCTTCATCGATGAAGAATATGATATCAAATTCATCGGATGTATTTCATCAAGCGATAGAAACAGATATAGCGAGATGAGGGCGTGTGAAATGAAAGTTCATTTCATCATGATTCGCTGCGTCCTTTCGAGCATTTTGTCGGGTCCCAACAAATTCTTGAGACGTTAGAGCACGTCCGAGACCTGACCTCGCAGAAAAGATTAGTTCTTTTCTTCACCACCCACATCGGAGGGTGGCAAAGAATTCATCATCCTGCGAGCACCATGTGAGAAAGGTGGCAAAGATGCCAAACCATTTAAGCTTAGCATAGGAGGGGTTAGGGTAAGCATATGAATAAGCGAGTAATTCTTGAGGACTTATGAACATAATGGTTTGAAGAATAATGCACATATTCATAGCCCTTAGCTTTACCTGCGAGAGACAGATTTGTTAGCACGATGATAATCATATGAGGACTTTGATCCAGTTGAGAATTTGATCCTCGTGAAGAATTTGGTCCATATGAGGATTTGGATCCATATGAAGAGTTTGGTCCATATGAAGAATTTGATCTGGGGTTCTGTTCTTCACGGTGGTGTCATGAGGACATTCACTGAAGACTTTCAACACAACTTTTGGGAACCCAGATTTTCTTCATAGGGGAACCGTTCTGCGATTAGTGCCAACATATCTAGCAAATACTTCACCATTCTGATTTTTGAACAGTTTATAGTTGAGTCAAATGACTCATCGGGAGAATGAGGAGATTCACATGTAAAGCGGATAAGTTAGATAGATCAATGGAGGTCCCTTTGCAGAACCCATGAGGTTTTGGGATCTTTTCAAAGCTTCCAATATGTTCCATCGGCATTGAGTTTCCTCTCAAAGGCAATACCCTCTTTCCTAGGGTTTCGTTGAGGATCTGCTTTTGAGCACATGACAAAGTGTCGATGCCCTTTGAGGCTTTTGTACATGCTCATGTACAATTCCTTCAGCCCTGCATTGTCGGTGATACTAGCAATGTCCTCGGATGAGGAATTAGTGATAGCGAGAGGCGATGAAGAATTTGTAACAGTTGAAGCATTTGAACATTCAGTGAAGAATTAGCGATTCACGTTCAATGCACTTTAAGCATGGAGGAACAAATTCTTCACGAGAAGCGCTGATTTGTTGAGCTAGTAATGAATCGCGCTCCTTCGAAGATCTTCATAACATACTCTTAGCTTTTCAAGATCTGCCTTTCTTTGAATAGCTTCAAGAAAAGCTTCTCATTGTCTTGCTTTTCTTGAAGAAATTCATAAGAAAGTTTCTCATGATCGACAAGAGAGAGTTATGATGACCTTGAAGGTTATCATACTTAGGCCAAGTCTCTGAAGATTTTCGATCGGGGCTTTAGTGCGATCCATTTCTTCACCCAACATATCATCACTTTTATCTAGCATGTTTTGAACCTTTTCAAGAGCCCGTTGTTGTTTCACAGCAATTTTAGCAAGTTTAGAGTAGCTAGGCTTAAGATCCTCATCGATTCATTTTCACTAGAATCGGAGGAGTTATATTTGAGTACCTTAGCTCCTTTTGCCATGAAGCAATAGGTGGGGCGTAGCCATCATTATCTTGATATGCTTGTCGGTGGAGTCGGTTTCTTGATGTTGAAGATGGACTTCTTGTGAAAGCAAGAGCAACGCCGACTCGCCACACGGACTCAGATTCTTGAGACTCCTCCTCTTCATCATTTTCCTCGATTCAGCTTCAGAGTCCATTTCCTTGCCAATGAATGCCCGAGCCTTCTTGGAGCTGCCCTTCTTGTGAGATGAAGACTTTGAGGGTTTTGATGACGAAGATTTTGATGACTTCTTCTTCTTCTTCATATCTTCAGAACTGTAATCCTTGTATTTCTTCTTCTTCATTTCCTTTTCCCACTGAGGACAATCTTGAATACAGTGACCAGGCTTCTTGCATTTGTGGCAAAGTCTTCTCTTGTAGTCATTGGATGAAGAATCATTTCCTCTTGAGGATTTTCCAAAACGACCACGTCTTGTGAACTTCGGAATTTCTTCACAAGCGAGCTAGATCTGGCTCGATTCTTGAGGATCACCAAGGCTACTACCGAATCCTCACATTCGAGTCGACACAACCTTAGCCTTGAGGCACGTGGTTTGCCATAGTTTGAGCCATAGAGATCTCTCTTTTCAGAAGTCGGAACTTCGTAGGTGTTAAGCCTTTCGAGAATATCGGCGAGGATCAAGCGACTTGTAGTCAAGACGTTCTTGTATCATCGGTCCCAGAGTATCAAATGAGGAATCAAGCGATCTTAGCGGTTTCTTCACAACTTCATGATCAGTGATGTCAGTGGCACCGAGGGCTTGAAGCTCATTTGAGATGTCAGTGAGGCGATCAAAGGTTTGTTGGACATTTTCGTTGTCGAGTCTTTTGAAGCGGTTGAATAGATTCCGAAGAACATCAACTCGAGAGTCACGCTGAGTTGAGACTCCTTCATTTACTTTGGACAGCCTATCCCAGATAAGCTTAGCAGTTTCCAAAGCACTCACTCTTCCATACTGTCCTTTGCTCAGATGGCCACAGATGATATTCTTCGCTTGAGAGTCGAGTTGTTTGAATCTCTTCACATCGGCAGCGGTCAGTGTTTCAGTGACAACGGGGACACCATTTTCCACAACATACCAGAGATCATTATCAATTGCCTCAAGATGCATTCGCATCTTGTTCTTCCAATAGGGGTAGTCCGTTCCATCAAAGGTAGGACACCCAGCCGTGACCTTGATCATACATGCGGTCGACATAACTAGAACTCCAGGTGGTTAAACCAAAATCACACAGAACAAGGGAGTACCTTGCTCTGATACCAATTGAAAGTGCGTTATATCGACTAGAGGGGGGTGAATAGGCGATTTTTATGAAATTCTTCACTGAGGAATTTGCCGGTGAGGAAATTCCTTAGCGAAGAACTATTTGCAGCGGAATATGTACTCAGAAGTAAACATTACAAGATGCACACATAGTCAGCATGATGAAACGAAGACTAGAATAGAGTACGGGAAGCGTAAACACAGGATAACAAGATGAAGACAAATAGATGAAGAAATTGAACGAGGAATTTGTGAAAGTCTTGATCAAAGTCTTCAAGCACGATATGAACAACATGCAACATGTAATGAGGAAATGGATGAGTTGAGGAAATAGAACCACCGGTTGGTGAAGACAATGATTTGGTAAACCAGTTCCAACTGCTGTCTCGGTTATACGTCTGGTTGGAGCGGCCGAGTATTTAAACTCGAGGACACACAGTCCGGACACCCGATCTCGAGCCGCAACTCAGGACACCCAGTCCTCACCCTATTCTCCTTGAACTAAGACCACGCAGGCCTCGTCCAATCACTCGTGGTAAGTCTTGGTGACTTCCAAACCTTCACAGACTTGGTCACTCGGCGATCCACAATTCCTCTTGGATGCTCTAGACCTTGGCGCCTAACCGTCTGGAAGAAGCACAGATCTTCAAAGGTAACAAGCGTCGGATCCACGCAGATCAATTTCTTGATGATGCTCAATCACTTGGGGTTTGTGTGGGTTTGGTTTTGGGATTTTCCTCACTTGATGATTTTCGCTCAAAGTCCTCGGAGGATGGGTTGCTCTCAAATGACAAGTGTCAAGTTCTCTCGAGCAGCCAACCAACTAGTGGTTGTAGGGGCGGCTATTTATAGCCTAGGAGCAGCCCGACATGATAAGACATAAATGCCCTTCAATGATATGACCGTTAGGTGGATAAGATATTTTGGTCCGCCGGCCAAGAAGACAAAGAACGGTCGGAAATTTGACTCTCAAATTCCTCGGGGCTATCATGTTCCTCATTTGTGTAGGCAATTCAGACTGGCGAATTCCTAACTCTCGATCGAAAGAAAGTCATCAAGGACGGTAAGAACTGCGTCTCTCATCCTTTGAAGAATTTGACCGAATCGTATGAGATTTCAATGGCTTCACTCGAAGGGATTGGTAGGTGTAGGATTTTGAGTTGAACATCACATGGAAATTTTTCCTTAGTATTTCCTCGACCCCTTTAACAATGCGGTGTTTCCTATGACTCAAGAAAGAGAAAATGAAACTTGAAAACAAAAGTCTTCACGCTTCATATTCCTTGAATGAATATCAAGTCTTCAAGGTCACACCAATTTCTTCACTTTCAAAGTCTTGAAAGTCTTCGAATATCAAAGTCTTGATCGAAGAACTTCATTTTAGGGTCGACTTTCTCTGTAAATATCAAACTCCTCATAGACTTATAGACCTTTGTACACTCACAAACGCATCAGTTACTTAACCTATAAGTCTTCAATACACCAAAATCACTAAGGGGCACTAGATGCACTTACAGAGGCATAGGGGACGACACTCATCTTTTCTCTATCTTCTGCCGGGGTCGGACATTGAGCCGAGCTCAATTTCACACCTTGCAACACAGGCAAGAACCCCTTCTTGGACTGATCCATATTGAACTTCTTCGATATCTTATCAAGGTATGTGCTTTGTGAAAGACCTATGAGGCATCTCGATCTATCTCTGTACATCTTCATGCCTAATATGTAAGCAGCTTCTCCAAGGTCCTTCATTGAAAAACACTTTTCCAAGTAGGCCTTTATGCTCTCCAAGAGTTCTGTATCATTTCCCATCAACAGTATGTCATCCACATATAATATGAGCAATGCTACAGAGCTCCCACTCACTTTCTTGTAAACGCAGGCTTCTCCATAAGTCTGCATAAACCCAAACGCTTTGATCATTTCATTAAAGCGAATGTTCCAACTCTGAGATGCTTGCACCAGCCCATAGATGGAGCGCTGGAGCTTGCATACCTTGTTAGCATTCTTAGGATCGACAAAACCCTCCGGCTGCATCATATAGAATTCTTCATTAAGAAAGCCGTTAAGGAATGCCGTTTTGACGTCCATTTGCCATATCTCATAATCGTAGAATGCGGCAATTTCTAACATGATTCGGACGGACTTAAGCTTCGCTACGGGTGAGAAAGTCTCATCGTAGTCAACCCCTTGAACTTGTCAATAACCCTTAGCGACAAGTCCAGCTTCATAGATGGTAACATTACCATCCGCGTCCGCCTTCTTCTTAAAGATCCATTTATTTTCTATCACTCGCCGATCATTGGGCAAGTCTGTCAAAGTCCATACTTTGTTTGCATACATGGATCCTATCTCGGATTGCATGGCTTCAAGCCATTTGTTGGAATCTTGGCCCGCCATCGTTTCTTCATAGTTCGAAGGTTCACCGTTGTCTAACAACATGATTTCTAGGACAGGGTTGCCATACCATTCTAGTGTGGAACGTGTCCTTGTGGACCTATGAAGTTCAGTAGCAACTTGATCTGAAGTACCTTGATCATCATCATTAACATCCTCTCTATCCGGTGCAAGCACTACAGAAACATTTTCTTGAGCTGCGCTACTTTCCGGTTCAAGAGGCAATACTTCATCAAGTTCTACTTTCCTCCCACCTACTTCTCTCGAGAGAAACTCTTTCTCCAGAAAGGACCCGTTCTTGGCAACAAAGATCTTGCCTTCGGATCTGAGGTAGAAGGTATAACCAATGGTTTCCTTAGGGTATCCTATGAAGACGCATTTTTCCGACTTGGGTTCGAGCTTTTCAGGTTGAAGTTTCTTGACATAAGCATCGCATCCCCAAACTTTTAGAAACGACAGCTTAGGTTTATTTCCAAACCATAATTCATACGGTGTCGTCTCAACGGATTTAGACGGTGCCCTATTTAAAGTGAATGTAGTTGTCTCTAGAGCGTATCCCCAAAATGATAGCGGTAAATCGGTGAGTGACATCATAGATCGCACCATATCCAATAGAGTGAGATTATGACGTTCGGACACACCGTTACGCTGAGGTGTTCCAGGCGGCGTGAGTTGTGAAACGATTCCACATTTCCTTAAGTGCGTACCAAATTCGTGACTTAAATATTCTCCCCCACGATCTGATCGTAAGAACTTTATCTTTCGGTCACGTTGACTCTCTACCTCACTCTGGAATTCCTTGAACTTTTCAAAGGTCTCAGACTTGTGTTTCATCAAGTAGACATACCCATATCTACTTAAGTCGTCAGTGAGAGTGAGAACATAACGATAGCCTCCGCGAGCCTCAACGCTCATTGGACCGCACACCTAAGTATGTATGATTTCCAATAAGTTGGTTGCTCGCTCCATTGTTCTCGAGAACGGAGTCTTGGTCATTTTGCCCATGAGGCATGGTTCGCATGTGTCAAATGATTCGTAATCAAGAGACTCCAAAAGTCCATCGGCATGGAGCTTCTTCATGCGTTTGACACCAATGTGACCAAGGCGGCAATGCACAAGTATGTGAGACTATCGTTATCAACCTTACATCTTTTGGTATTCACACTATGAATATGTGTAACATCACATTCGAGATTCATTAAGAATAAAACCATTGACCAACGGGGCATGACCCTAAAACATATCTCTCATATAAATAGAACAACCATTATTCTCGGATTTAAATGAGTAGCCATCTCGTATTAAACGAGATCCAGATACAATGTTCATGCTCAAAGCTGGCACTAAATAACAATTATTGAGGTTTAAAACTAATCCCGTAGGTAAATGTAGAGGTAGCGTGCCGACGGCGATCACATCGACCTTGGAACCATTCCCGACGCGCATCGTCACCTCGTCCTTCGACAGTCTCCGCTTATTCCGTAGCTCCTGTTTTGAGTTACAAATATGAGAAACCGCACCGGTATCAAATACCCAGGAGCTACTACGAGTACTGGTAAGGTACACATCAATTACATGTATATCACATATACCTTTGGTGTTGCCGGCCTTCTTGTCCGCTAAGTACTTGGGGCAGTTCCGCTTCCAGTGTCCGCTTCCCTTGCAATAAAAGCACTCAGTCTCAGGTTTGGGTCCATTCTTTGGCTTCTTCCCGACAACTGGCTTACCGGGCGCGACAACTCCCTTGCCGTCCTTCTTGAAGTTCTTCTTATCCTTGCCTTTCTTGAAACTAGTGGTTTTATTGACCATCAACACTTGATGTTCCTTTTTGATCTCCACCTCCGCTGATTTCAGCATTGAATATACCTCAGGAATGGTTTTCACCATCCCCTGCATATTGAAATTCATCACAGAGCTCTTTTAGCTAGGTGGGAGCGACTGGAGGATTCTGTCGACCACCGCGTCATCCGGGAGATTAACTCCCAGTTGAGATAAGCGGTTGTGCAACCCAGACATTTTGAGTATATGCTCGCTGACAGAACCATTCTCCTCCATCTTACAACTGTAGAACTTGTCGGAGACTTCATATCTCTCGACCCGGGCGTGAGCTTGGAAAACCATTTTCAGCTCTTGGAACATCTCATATGCTCCATGCTGCTCAAAACGCTTTTGGAGCCCCGGTTCTAAGCTGTAAAGCATGCCGCACTGAACCAGGGAGTAATCATCACTACGCGACTGCCAGGCGTTCATAACGTCTTGAGTTGCTGGGAAAACGGATGCTTCACCTAGTGGTGCATCTAGGACATATGCTTTCTTGGCAGCTATGAGGATGATCCTCAAGTTCCGGACCCAGTCCGTATAGTTGTTACCATCGTCTTTCAGCTTGGTTTTCTCTAGGAACGTGTTGAAGTTGAGGGCAACATTAGCGTGGGCCATTTGATCTACAAGACATATTGCAAAGGTTTTAGACTAAGTTCATGATAATTAAGTTCATCTAATCAAATTATATAATGAACTCCCACTCAGATAGACATCCCTCTAGTCATCTAAGTGATCCGTGATCCGAGTCAACTAGGCCGTGTCCGATCATCACGTGAGACGGACTAGTCATCATCGGTGAACATCTTCATGTTGATCGTATCTTCTATACGACTCATGTTCAACCTTTCGGTCTCTTGTGTTCCGAGGCTATGTCTGTACATGCTAGGCTCGTCAAGTCAACCTAAGTGTTTTTGCATGTGTAAGTCTGTCTTACACCCATTGTATGTGAACGTTCTATCACACCCAATCATCACATGGTGCTTCGAAACAACGAACTTTCGCAATGGCGCACAGTTAGGGGGGACACTTTCTTGAAATTATTATGAGGGATCATCTTATTTACTACCGTCGTTCTAAGCAAATAAGATGCAAAAACATGATAAACATCACATGCAATCAAATAGTGACATGATATGACCAATATCATTTTGCTCCTTTTGATCTCCATCTTCGGGGCGCCATGATCATCATTGTCACCGGCATGACACCATGATCTCCATCATCGTGTCTTCATGAAGTTGTCACGCCAATGATTACTTCTACTTCTATGGCTAACTTTTAGCAATAAAGTAAAGTAATTACATGGCGTTATTCAATGACACGCAGGTCATACAAAAAATAAAGACAACTCCTATGGCTCCTGCCGGTTGTCATACTCATCGACATGCAAGTTGTGATTCCTATTACAAGAACATGATCAATCTCATACATCACATATATTTCATTCATCACATCCTTTTTGGCCATATCACATCACAAGGCATATGCTGCAAAAACAAGTTAGACGTCCTCTAATTGTTGTTGCATGTTTTTATGTGGCTGCTATAGGTTTCTAGCAAGAACGTTTCTTTCCTACGCCAAAACCACAACGTGATATGCCAATTTCTATTTACCCTTCATAAGGACCCTTTTCATCGAATCCAGTCCGACTAAAGTGGGAGAGACAGACACCCGCTAGCCACCTTATGCAGCTAATGCATGTCAGTCGGTGGAACCTGTCTCACGTAAGCGTACATGTAAGGTCGGTCCAGGATGCTTCATCCCATGATGCCGCCGAAACAAGATAAGACTAGTAGTGGCAAGTAAATTGACAAAATTGACGCCCACAACAATCTTGTGTTCTACTCGTGCATAGAAACTACGCATAGACCTAGCCCATGATGCCACTGTTGGGGATCGTTGCAGAAAATAGAAAAATTTCTACGCATCACCAAGATCAATCTATGGAATCATCTAGCAACGAGAGAGAGGAGTGCATCTACATACCCTTGTAGATCGCGAGCGGAAGCGTTCAAGAGAATGGGGTTGATGGAGTCGTACTCGTCGTGATCCAAATCACCAATGATCTTAGCGCCGAACGGACGGCACCTCCACGTTCAACACACGTACGGTTGGGAGAGACGTCTCCTCCGTCTTGATCCAGCAAAGGGGGAGGAGAGGTTGATGGAGATCCAGCAGCACGACGGCGTGGTGGTGGAAGCAGCGGGGATCTCGGCAGGTCTTCGCCAAGCTCAGCGAGAGCGAGAGGTGTTACGGGGGGAGAGGGAGGCGCCAGGGGCTTGGGTCCACAGATCTCCCTCCCCTCCTCTTTATATAGGGGCCCTAGGGGAGCCGGCCCCCTAGAGATCCAATCTCAAGGGGGGCGGCGGCCAAGGGGGGAACTTGCCCCCCAAGTCAGGTGGGGCGCCCCCCACCCCCAGGGTTTCCAACCCTAGGCGTAGGGGGAGGCCCATGGGGGGCGCACCAGCCCACCAGGGGCTGTTTCCCTTCCCACTTCAGCCCATTGGGCCCTCCGGGATAGGTGGGCCCACCCGGTGGACCCCCAGGACTCTTCCGGTGGTCCCGGTACAATACCGGTGTGAAGGAAATATGCCCTAGAGGCAATAATAAAGTTATTATTTATTTCCTTATATCATGATAAATGTTTATTATTCATGCTAGAATTGTATTAACCGGAAACATGATCCATGTGTGAATATATAGACAAACAGAGTGTCACTAGTATGCCTCTACTTGACTAGCTTGTTAATCAAAGATGGTTATGTTTCCTAACCATGAACAAAGAGTTGTTATTTGATTAACAAGGTCACATCATTAGTTGAATGATCTGATTGACATGACCCATTCCATTAGCTTAGCACACGATCGTTTAGTATGTTGCTACTGCTTTTATCCATGACTTATACATGTTCCTATAACTATGAGATTATGCAACTCCGTTTACGGAGGAACACTTTGGTACTACCAAACGTCACAACGTAATCGGGTGATTATAAAGGAGTACTACATGTGTCTCCAAAGGCGAGATGTTGGGTTGGCGTATTTGAGATTAGGATTTGTCACTCCAATTGTCGGAGAGGTATCTCGGGCCCTCTCGGTAATGCACATCACTTAAGCCTTGCAAGCATTGCAACTAATAAGTTAGTTGTGAGATGATGTATTACGGAACGAGTAAAGAGACTTGCGTAACGAGATTGAACTAGGTATTGTATACCGACGATCGAATCTCGGGCAAGTAACATACCGATGAGAAAGGGAACAACGTATGTTGTTATGCGGTCGACCGATGAAGATCTTCAGAGAATATGTAGGAACCAATATGGGCATCCAGGTCCCGCTATTGGTTATTGACCGAGACGTGTCTCGGTCATGTCTACATTGTTCTCGAACCGTAGGGTCCGCACGCTTAAGGTTTCGATGATGCTTATATTATGAGTTTATGAGTTTTGATGTACCGAAGGAGTTCGAGTCCCGGATGAGATCGGGACATGACGAGGAGTCTCGAAATGGTCGAGACGTAAAGATCGATATATTGGATGACTATATTCGAGTTCGGAAAGGTTCCGAGTCATTCGGATATTTTTCGAGTACCGGGAGAGTTACGGAATTCGTATTGGGCCTCATTGGGCCATACGGGAAAAGGAGAGAAAGGGCCAAAAGGTGGCGCGCCTCCCTTGCTCTAGTCCGAATTGACTAGGGAAGGGGCGCCTTCCTTCCTTCTCCTTCTCTCTTCCTTTCCTTCTCTCCTACTCCCCTACATGGAAGGACTCCTAGTTGGACTAGGAAAGGGGAATCCTACTCCCGTGGGAGTAGGACTCCCCTGGCGCGCCAAACCTAGGCCGGCCTCCTCCCTCCCTTGCTCCTTTATATCTCGGGGGCAGGGGCACCCCATAGACACACAAGTTGATCCTTGAGATTGTTCCTTAGCCGTGTCGATGCCCCCTCCACCATATTCCACCTCGGTCATATCGTAGCGGTGCTTAGGCGAAGCCCTGCGTCGATAGAACATCAAGATCGTCACCACGCCGTCGTGCTGACGGAACTCTCTCCCCGGAGCTTTGCTGGATCGGAGCCCGAGGAGCGTCACCGAGCTGTACGTGTGTCAAGAACTCGGAGGCGCCGGAGTAACGGCGCCGGGATCGGTCGGATCGCGAGGAGAACGTACGACTACTTCCTCTACGTTGTGAACGCTTCGCCCGGTCTACAAGGGCACGTAGACAACACTCTCCCTCTTGTTGCTATGCATCACCATGATCTTGCGTGTGCGTAGGAATTTTTTGAAATTACTACGTTCCCCAACAATGGGTATCGAGCCTAGGTTTTATCGCGCTGATGTTATATGCACGAGTAGAGCACAAGTGAGTTGTGGACGATATAAGTCATACTTGCCTACCAGCATGTCATACTTTGGTTCAGCGGTATTGTTGGATGAAGCGGCCTGACCGACATTACGCGTGACGCTTACGCGAGACTGGTTTTACCGCCGTGCTATGCACACGGTGACTAGCGGGTGTCGGTTTCTCGAACTTTAGTTGAACTGAAAAGGCTACGCCCGTCCTTGCGAAGGTTAAAACGGAGTCTATTTGACAAACTATCATTGTGGTTTTGATGCGTAGGTGAGAACGGTTCTTGCTAAGCCCGTAGCAGCCACGTAAAATTTGCAACAACAAAGTAGAGGACGTCTAACTTGTTTTTGCAGGCATGTTGTGATGTGATATGGTCAAGATGTGATGAGATATAAGTTGTTGTATGAGATGATCATGTTTTGTTGAAGTTATCGAAATCGCGAAGCCCTATGGATGTCTCTTTGTTGCATAAGATGCAAGTGCCAAATAATTGCTTTACTTTATCGCTATGCGATAGCAATAGTTGCAAGAGCAATAGTTGGCGAGACAACCATGTGATGACACATTGATATAGATCAAGATGATGAAGATCATGGTGTCGTGCGGTGATTTATAGAGATCATGACAATACTTTGGATATGGAGATCAAAGGCGCAAGATGATCATGGCCATATCATGTCATATATTTTGATTGCATATGATGTTTATCTATTATACATCTTATTCTTGCTTTGATTGACGGTAGCATTTTAAGATGATCTCTCACTAATTATCAAGAAGTGTTCTCCTGAGTATGCACCGTTGCCAAAGTTCGTCGTGCCTGACACCACGTGATGATCGGGTGTGATAAGCTCTCGTCCATCTACAACGGGTGCAAGCCAGTTTTGCACACGCGAATACTCAGTTAAACTTGACGAGCCTAGCATATGCAGATATGGCCTCGAACACGGAGACCGAAAGGTCGGCGTGAATCATATAGTAGATATGATCAACATAAGATGTTCACCATTGAAAACTACTCCATCTCACGTGATGATCGGTTATGGTTTAGTTGATTTGGATCACGTGATCACTTAGATGACTAGAGAGATGTCTGTCTAAGTGGGAGTTCTTAAGTAATATAATTAATTGAACTTAAATTTATCATGAACTTAGTCCCGTAGTATTTTGCAAATTATGTTGTAGATCAATAGCTCGCGTTGTTGCTTTCATATGTTTATTTTCATATGTTCCTAGAGAAAATTGTGTTGAAAAATGTTAGTAGCAATGATGCGGATTGGATCCACGATCTGAGGTTTATCCTCAATGCTGCACAGAAGAATTATGTCCTTAATGCACCGCTAGGTGATGACCTATTG
Organism: Aegilops speltoides; assembly: GCA_021437245.1. Taxonomy (NCBI): domain Eukaryota; kingdom Viridiplantae; phylum Streptophyta; class Magnoliopsida; order Poales; family Poaceae; genus Aegilops; species Aegilops speltoides. Next base: position 426,720,828 of record CM038141.1, on the reverse strand, counting down.
CAGGAGCGGATGCGACGTTATGAGCGTTTGGATAGCTCAATATGATGACTACTTGATAGTTTTGTGCACCATGCTTTATGGCTTAGAATCGGGACTTCAAAGATGTTTTGAACATCATGGACCATATAAGATGTTCCAGGAATTGAAGTTAATATTTCAAGCAAATACCCGAGTTGAGAGATATGGAGTCCTCAACAAGTTCTATAAGCTAAAAGATGGAGGAGAATCGCTCAACTAGTGAGCATGTGCTCAGATTGTCTGGGTACTTCAATTGCTTGAATCAAGTGGGAGTTAATCTTCCAGATAAGATAGTGATTGACAGAATTCTCTAGTCACCATCACCAAGTTAGTAGAACTTCGTGATGAACTATAGTATGCAAGGGATGATGAAAATGATTCCCGAGTTTTTCATGATGATGAAATCGATGAAGGTAGAAATCAAGAAAGAACATCAAGTGTTGATGGTTAACAAGACCACTAGTTTCAAGAAAAGGGCAAAGGGATAAAAGGGAACTTCAAGAAGAACGGCAAGCAAGTTGCTGCTCAAGTGAAGAAGCCCAAGTCTGGACCTAAGCCTTAGACTAAGTGCTTCTACTGCAAAGGGACTGGTCACTGGAAGCAGAACTACCCCAAGTATTTGGCGGATAAGAAGGATGGCAAAGTGAACAAAGGTATATTTGATATACATGTTATTGATGTGTACTTTACTAGTGTTTATAGCAACCCCTCGGTATTTGGTACTGGTTCAGTTGCTAAGAGTAGTAACTCAAACGGAGTTGCGTAATAAATGAAAACTAGTTAAGGGTGAAGTGACGATGTGTGTTAAAAGTAGTTTCAAGATTGATATGATCATCATCGCACACCCCTATACTTTCGGGATTAGTGTTGAACCTAAATAAATGTTATTTGGTGTTTGCGTTGAGCATGAATATGATTTGATCATGTTTATTGCAATACGGTTATTCATTTAAGTAAGAGAATAAACTGTTATTCTGTTTACATGAATAAAACCTTATATGGTTACACACCCAATGAAAATGGTTCATTGGATCTCGATCGTAGTGATACACATATTCATAATATTGAAACCAAAAGATGCAAAGTTAATAATGATAGTGCAACTTATTTGTGGCAATCGCCGTTTAGGTCATATTGGTGTAAAGCGCATGAAGAAACTCCATGCTGATGCGATTTTGGAATCACTTGATTATGAATCACTTGATGCTTGCGAACCGTGCCTTTTGGGCAAGATGACTAAAACTCCGTTCTCCGGAACAATGGAACAAGCTACTGACTTATTGGAAATAATACATACCGATGTATGCGATCCAATGAGTGTTGATGCTCGTGGCAAGTATCGTTATTTTATGACCTTCACAAGATGATTTGAGCAGATATGGGTATATCTACTTGATGAAACATAAGTCTGAAATAGTTGAAATGTTCAAAGAATTTCAGAGTGAAGTGGAAAATCATCGTAACAAGAAAATAAAGTTTCTACGATCTGATCGTGGAGATGAATATTTGAGTTACGAGTTTGGTCTTCAATTAGAACAATGTGGAATAGTTTCACAGCTCACGCCACCTGGAACACCACAATGTTATGGTGTGTCCAAACATCGTAACCGCACTTTATTGGATATAGTGCAATCTATGATGTTTCTTACTGATTTACCAATATCGTTTTGGGATCATGCATTAGAGACAGCTGCATTCACGTTAAATTGGGCACCATCTAAATCCGTTGAGACGACACTATATGAACTGTGGTTTAGCAAGAAACCCAAGTTGTCGTTTCTTAAAGTTTGGAGTTGCGATGCTTATGTGAAAAGTTTCATCTTGATAAGCTCAAACCCAAATCGGAGAAGTGCGTCTTCATAGAATACCCAAAGGAAATTGTTGGGTACACCTTCTATCACAGATCCGAAGGCAAGATATTCGTTGCTTAAGATGGATCCTTTCTAGAGAAGGAGTTTCTCTCGAAAGAAGTGAGTGGGAGGAAAGTAGAACTTGATGAGGTAATCAGACTGTTCCCTTATTGAAAGTAGTTCATCACGAAATCTGTTCTTGTGACTACTATACCAATTAGTGAGGAAGTTAATGATGATGATCATGTAACTTCAGATCAAGTTACTACCGAACCTCGTAGGTAAAACAGAGTGAGATTCGCACCAGAGTGGTATGGTAATCCTGTTCTGGAGGTCGTGTTACTTGACCATGACAAACCTACGAACTATGAGGAAGCGATGATGAGCCCAGATTCCGCAAAATGGTTTGAGGCCATGAAATCTGAGATATGATCCATGTATGAGAACAAAGTATGGACTTTGATGGAGTTGCCCGATGATCGGCAAACCATAGAAAATAAATGGATCTTCAAGAGGAAGACGGACGTTGATAGTAGTGTTACTATCTACAAAGCTCGACTTGTTGCAAAAAGGTTTTCGACAAAGTTCAAGATGTTGACTACAATGAGATTTTCTCAACCAGAGCGATGCTTAAGTCTGTCCGAATCATGTTAGCAATTGCCACAATTTATGAAATTTGGCAAATGGATGTGAAAACTGCATTCTGAATGGTTTTACGGAGGAAGAGTTGTATATGATGCAACCAGAAGTTTTTTCGATCCAAAGGAGCTAACAAAGTGTGCAAGCTCCAGCGATCCATCTATGGACTGGTGCAAGCATCTCGGAGTTGGAATATACGCTTTGATGAGTTGATCAAAGCATATAGTTTGTACTGCACTTATGGTGAAGCCTGTATTTACTAGAAAGTGAGTGGGAGCACTACAACATTTCGATAAGTATATGTGAATGACATATTGTAGATCGAAATAATGTAGAATTATTCGCAAAGCATAAAGGAGTGTTTGAAAGAAGTTTTTCAAAGAAAGACCTCGGTGAAGCTGCTTACATATTGAGCATCAAGATCTATAGAGATAGATCAAGATGCTTGATAAGTTTTTTCAATGAGTACATACCTTGACAAGATTTTGAAGTAGTTCAAAATGGAACAGTCAAAGAAAGAGTTCTTGCCTGTGTTACAAGGTGTGAAATTGAGTAAGACTCAAAACCCGACCACGGCAGAAAATAGAAAGAGAAAGAAAGACATTCCCTATGCCTTGGCCATAGGTTCTATAAAGTATGCCATGCTATGTACCAGATCTATTGTATACCCTGCACTGAGTTTGGCAAGGGAGTACAATAGTGATCTAGGAGTAGATCACTGGACAGCGGTCAAAATTATCCTTAGTGGAATAAGGATATGTTTCTCGATTATGGAAGTGACAAAAGGTTAGTAAATAAAGGGTTACGTCGATGCAAGTTTTGACACGATCCGATGACTCTAAGTCTCGATCTAGATACATATTGAAAGTGAGAGCAATTAGCTAGAGTAGCTTCGTGCGAGCATTGTAGACATAGAAAAATTGCAAAATACATAACGGATCTGAATGTGAAAGACCCGTTGACTAAGACTCTCTCACAAGCAAAACATGATCACACTTTAGTACTCTTTGGGTATTAATCACATAGCAATGTGAACTAGATTACTGAATCTAGTAAACCCTTTGGGTGTTGGTCACATGGCGATGTGAACTATGGGTGTTAATCACATGATGATGTGAACTATCGATGTTAATCACATGGTGATGTGATCTAGATTATTGACTCTAGTGCAAGTGGGAGACTGAAGGAAATATGCCCTAGAGGCAATAATAAAGTTATTATTTATTCCTTATATCATGATAAATGTTTATTATTCATGCTAGAATTGTATTAACCGGAAACATAATACATGTGTGAATATATAGACAAACAGAGTGTCACTAGTATGCCTCTACTTGACTAGCTTGTTAATCAAAGATGGTTATGTTTTCTAACCATGAACAAAGAGTTGTTATTTGATTAATAAGGTCACATCATTAGTTGAATGATCTGATTGACATGACCCATTCCATTAGCTTAGCACACGATCGTTTAGTATGTTGCTACTGCTTTTATCCATGACTTATACATGTTCCTATAACTATGAGATTATGCAACTCCCGTTTACCGGAGGAACACTTTGGTACTACCAAACGTCACAACGAATCGGGTGATTATAAAGGAGTACTACAGTGTCTCCAAAGGCGGATGTTGGGTTGGCGATTTCGAGATTAGGATTTGTCACTCCAATTGTCGGAGAGGTATCTCTGGCCCTCTCGGTAATGCACATCACTTAAGCCTTGCAAGCATTGCAACTAATGAGTTAGTTGTGAGATGATGTATTACGGAACGAGTAAAGAGACTTGCCGTAACGAGATTGAACTAGGTATTGGATACCGACGATCGAATCTCGGGCAAGTAACATACCGATGACAAAGGGAACAACGTATGTTGTTATGCGGTCTCGACCGATGAAGATCTTCGTAGAATATGTAGGAACCAATATGGGCATCCAGGTCCCGCTATTGGTTATTGACCGGAGACGTGTCTCGGTCATGTCTACATTGTTCTCGAACCGTAGGGTCCGCACGCTTAAGGTTTCGATGATAGTTATATTATGAGTTTATGAGTTTTGATGTACCGAAGGAGTTCGGAGTCCCGGATGAGATCGGGGACATGACGAGGAGTCTCGAAATGGTCGAGACGTAAAGATCGATATATTGGACGACTATATTCGGAGTTCGGAAAGGTTCCGAGTCATTCGGGTATTTTTCGGAGTACCGGAGAGTTACGGGAATTCGTATTGGGCCTCATTGGGCCATACGGGAAAAGGAGAGAAAGGGCCAAAAGGTGGCCGCGCCCCTCCCCTTGCTCTAGTCCGAATTGGACTAGGGAAGGGGGGCGCCCCCTTCCTTCCTTCTCCTTCTCTCTTCCCTTTCCTTCTCTCCTACTCCCCCTACATGGAAGGACTCCTAGTTGGACTAGGAAAAGGGGAATCCTACTCCCGGTGGGAGTAGGACTCCCCTTGGCGCGCCCAAACCTAGGCCGGCCTCCTCCCTCCCTTGCTCCTTTATATACGGGGGCAGGGGGCACCCCATAGACACACATGTTGATCCTTGAGATCGTTCCTTAGCCGTGTGCGATGCCCCCCTCCACCATATTCCACCTCGGTCATATCGTAGCGGTGCTTAGGCGAAGCCCTGCGTCGGTAGAACATCAAGATCGTCACCACGCCGTCGTGCTGACGGAACTCTCTCTCCCCGGAGCTTTGCTGGATCGGAGCCCGAGGAGCGTCACCGAGCTATACGTGTGTCAAGAACTCGGAGGCAACGGAGTAACGGCTCTGGGATCGGTTGGATAGCGAGGAGAACGTACGACTACTTCCTCTACGTTGTGAACGCTTCCGCTTCGGTCTACGAGGGTACGTAGACAACACTCTCCCCTCTCGTTGCTATGCATCACCATGATCTTGCGTGTGCGTAGGAAATTTTTTGAAATTACTACGTTCCCCAACACGGTGACCCCCGAAACTTTACCGGTGGCCGAAACTGGACTTCCTATATACAAATCTTCACCTACGACCATTCCGGAACTCCCCGTGACATCAGGGATCTCATCCGGGACTTCGAACAACTTTCGAGTTACCGCATACTAATATCTCTACAACCCTAGCGTCACCGAACCTTAAGTGTGTAGACCCTATGGGTTCGGGAGACAAGCAGACATGACCGAGACGACTCTCCGGTCAATAACCAACAGCGGGATCTGGATACCCATGTTGGCTCCCACATGTTCCTCGATGATCTCATTGGATGAACCACGATGTCGAGGATTCAAGTAATCCCGTATACAATTCCCTTTGTCAATCGTACGTTACTTGCCCGAGATTCGATCGTCGGTATCCCAATACCTCGTTCAATCTCGTTACCGGCAAGTCACTTTACTCGTACCGTAATGCATGATCCCGTGACCAACCACTTGGTCACATTGATCTCATTATGATGATGCATTACCGAGTGGGCCCAGAGATACCTCTCCGTCATACGGAGTGACAAATCCCAGTCTCGATCTGTGCCAACCCAACAGATACTTTCAGAGATACCTGTAGTGTACCTTTATGGCCACCCAGTGACGTTGTGATGTTTGGTACACCCAAAGCACTCCTACGGTATCCGGGAGTTGCACGATCTCATGGTCTAAGGAAATGATACTTGACATTAGAAAAGCTCTAGCGCATTTAACTACACGATCTTGTGCTATGCTTAGGATTGGGTCTTGTCCATCACATCATTCTCCCAATGATGTGATCCCGTTATCAATGACATCCAATGTCATGGTCAGGAAACCGTAACCATCCATTGATCAACGAGCTAGTTAACTAGAGGCTCACTAGGGACATATTGTGGTCTATGTATTCACACATGTATTACGATTTCTGGATAACACAATTATAGCATGAACAATAGATTATCATGAACAAGGAAATATAATAATAACCATTTTATTATTGCCTCTAGGGCATATTTCCAACACCTCAATCATATGAAAACATTTGTAGTTCTATGGTTTAGTTGTTGAGATACTGCAAATCTCAAGGGATGATACTGTTTGTACTGTCCAGCAATTCTTTATCTCAGGAAGTATGCCTGAGGGGTTAAGTGATACAACTATTGTTCTTATTCCTAGAGTAAAGATTCATCATTCGATAAAGGGAATCTTCGATAAAGGGCTTTCGACCGATTAGCCTTTGGAATGTCATACTCCATGTGTTTGTATTTACTGCGTATATTAGCTTTGACTAAAGTCAAACTTTATAAAGTTTGACCATTTTTGTAGAAAAATATGAACATTTACAGTAATAAATTTATATGATTTGAAAATATATGCAATGATGAATCCAATGATATATATTTTATGGTGTATATGTTAATTTTTTTTACAAACTTACTGAAAGTATATAAAGTTTGACTTTAGACAAGCCTAATATGAGGAGTAAATAAAAATAGAGGGAGTATATAAAATTATCTCAATGTGCCTTGTAAATAGATTGAGACATCTGCTGGATGGTATGATTTCTCCTACACAAAGTGCCTTTATTCATGGGAGATTAATTTCTGATAATGCTCTCATTGCTTTTGAATATATCCATTCTTTAAATACTTGGTTATCCTTAAAATAACGATCAATGGATTTGAGGACAAATATCTTGGTTTGCCCATGCCGGAAGGTCGTGTGAAGGCGGGCAAGTTTCAATCCACCAAAGATAAAGCGGGGTTTTCGGACTGAAAATATGCTTCTAGCGGAGCGAAGGAAATCTAGATCAAGTCTGTTATCTAGGCTATATCGGTCTATGCCATGTGTATTTTTAAATTTCATGCTTCACTTTGTGATGAGTTATCCCAGATTATCAGGAATTTTTGCTGGGGCGATGAGGAGAATAGGAGGATAACTCATTGGCTAGCTTGAGTTAATATGACCATGCCAAAAAGTGAAGTGGGAATGGGTTTTCGCAACCTCGGGCTTTTTAATCAAGCGCTTTTGGCTAAACAAGCTTGGCATTTATTGTTTTTTTATTCTCTGTGTGCAAAGGTGATGAAACCTAAATATTATCCTCATGGGCATCTTATTGATATTGTTTTCCCGCAAGCAATGCCCCTTACTTGGCAAGGTATTATCCATGATCTTGAGCTGCAGAAAAGGGCATCATTTCGAGAGTTGTTGATGATACTAGTATAAATTTGAGGGATAATTGGATTCCTAGGAAGTTGGCCTAAAAATTACTGCCAAGAAGAACAGAACGACGATTAAATGTGTGTCTGATTCATGAGTGGGTCTAGGAGGTGGGACGAAAATCTGATCAGACATCCATTTTGTCCTCATGATGCAGAGGAAATTTTAAAGTTGCGTACTATGAATTTGAGTGAGGCAGATCTTATTGCGTGGCACCATGAGAAAAGTGGTTTATTCTCGGTGAATATTGTGTATAGACTGGCACTAATTCTTAAGCAATCGAAGGGTGAGTCCAAGAATTCTAGTACTGCCATGAATGGGGAGCGGAGGCTCTGGAACATAAGTTGGAAGGCGAATGTCCCCCAGAAAATTAGAATCTTTGCTTGGAGGGTTGCTCTAATAGTTTGATGGTTCAAGTTAATAGGGTAAAACACCATCAAACTATTCTAGGTATGTGTTCGATCTATGGTATTGAAGATGAATATATTTTTCAAGCATTGGTAAATTGTCCCAAGGATCGTGCATTTCATATGGCTTTGAAGGAAGTGTGGAATTTACCAGCCGAAGAGATTCTCAAATATTATGGCCAGACTGGTTTCTTATTTTATTGGATCAATAAAGTTCGCAAATGCGTGAGCAAACTATATGCATATTCTGGAGAGCTTGCCACTTGAGGAACGATTTGATTTTTGGTAAGGGAAAGGAACCCATCATGGCCTCGGTGAGCTTTGTTCAAAAACTATGGGCTTCTTTCTCTTCTTGTCAGGCAAACATGTAGATGATGGTGTGCAGCAAAGGTAAGCAAGTGGTGGAAGAACTCGAGGTAACCACTAATATGGAGAGGAATGTTATCTCCTGGAAGCCTCCCACCTTGGTTTTTTTCAAGATTAATGTCGATGCAAGTTTTGTGGAGGCCATCAAAACTGCAAGCGTGGGGATGGTCGTCAGAGACCATTATTGACAAGTTGTCATCTTCTATTGGGATTACATTGAAGCTTGACATGGCGCCGAGGAAGCGGAACTAAGAGCGACCCTCTCCAGCCTGTATATTGATATCACTCTTGACAAGCCCATCATTTTAGAAATTGATTGTTCTTTTGTGGCTTCTATGTTTGGAAAAGAGTGTGTTGACAGGTCAACTCTGGTGGACCTAAAGAAGGAGGCATTGAATGTCTCTAAGCTGATGGTGGGTATAAAGATAGTCAAGATTAACAGGAGGGCTAGATTACAAAGTTCATTTTTGGTAATAGGTCTGATGGTATTCTTTTTTGATATTGTTCCGCCCTACGTGGCAAATTTTGTAATGAATGATTGTATGAATATTATAGTTTAATTAATATATGGAGGGGTTTGAAAAAATATAATGCAAATCTCCTTGTGCGACGACTTCCATTACTATCGGAGGATGTGTTGACCCGTGGCTTAGCCCAAGTTGTCGATGGTAACCAGGGCAAATTATTGAAAGAAATGCTATTTGTGTGGCATATCCCCGCACTGACTCCTGGAATTTCAGCAGCATGGCTCCTTGGTTGGCTTGGGCCGCTCTCTGATGGTGTCGCAGTGGTGTTCCCCCCCCCTTCAAGTTGCAACCATGGCTATGGTACGGACTATGGTCGGTTCTCCATGGTGATTCCCCAGTTATGGTCGTCTTTGGCGGCTGGACGCATGAGGCTTCGCGTCAGGCCTCTTGCCAGTGCGACTCCAGCCTGACTGCCCTGGGCATGCGTTCTCCACCGTCCATGGCTCGCCGTCATCCTCTGTTGTTGTGGCTCTGCCACAATCATTTCGGAGGATGCATCCTCTCTAACTTCTTCGTCTCATCGGCGTCTTGGTGGCTTTAGCCCTAACGGACCTAATCCGTGTTAACTCTAATTCCTAGCTCATCGACATCACCGGTCATCGTCGCATCCTTCCTTATCCCTCCCTGCCCTGCCGCCTCCCAACCATGTCCACCTCCTTGCCTTGTCCTTCACCATGTCCAAGATGCATCTCCCGTGGTGCTAGTGCAACCTTGCGGCAGCAAGCGCAACTCCCCTTCTTGTGGTGGCAGTTCTGAACAATGAATTGCTTTCCTCTTCTCTGGATCTTTTTCCAATCTTTTTTATGGATATGAGATTACTCAGACTCATAACAGAGATAAATCCTTACTCGGTTGTCGGTGCTGATATCAGTGACACTCGCGACTGTGATCCCCTTCTTGTAGGCGTTGCCATGACACTTGTTCAGGCCTCTCTTCAAGCATAGGGGGAAATCCTAGGTCCGACCCTTCAAATTAGACGACGCCGACACATCACTCTCTTTCTTAAAGGAGTTGTCTTGTTTGCACGTGGCGTCTCTGATGATGGATATAGGGATATTGGACGTCACATTGGTTCGGGCTGCCTCTCAAGGCATGGACATCTAGGGTGCCATGTATGACTTCGCCGACACTTTCCCCATGGCATTTGTCTCTGATCTATAGGCAATCTTGATGGCAAGTTACGTAGCCTACTTGTTGATGTGCAACCTAATTGTTATTCTCTAGGTAGTCTCGGTGCTCTTTGTCTATCATGGATCCTCTAGCCTATTTGCCGATCTCTAGGCACTCTCGGGGCTCCTTGCCTTCCATGGCTAGAGTCTGGGCTAAAAGGGTTTAATTGTGTTTTGCTTTATTCGGACCGAGCATACCATATCTCTCTCCTTGGAGCATACTTGTTTGTGCCTTTTTGTGTTTTGTGTTGCCTTTCCTATACTCTTTTGTATTTGCAAGCTTTGCATATTCACAACATAATAGTGCTCGTCTGGTGAAAATGTTCTATTTCTTCTTGTGTTTTGTGTCATACCTTTCTTGTATTTCTTTATTTGTAAGCTTTGCTTATTCATAAAATAATAGATGCTCTATCAATGAAAGTATTTGCGAGCTTTGTGATAATTGAGCTTTGTGTATGGTTATTGTGAAACAAGAGAAGAAGAAGATTGGATCGGTGCACCCAACATGGTGGCCTTGGGATGTATTTATAGGGTGCAGCTAGGGCACAATATACAGGTAGTTACAGGAGATAATTACAGATATAAACCGACTCCTATATACTAACAATATACGGTTTAACACCCCCCCCCCTTAATCTGAATGTCCTTCAAGAAGATTCAGATTGTATCTATTCAAGACAAAGGGCACCTCAGCAAGTGGTTTGGTGAAGATGTCAGCAACTTGCTCCTTGGAAGAGATGAACCTCACATCCAATGCCTTGGCTGCAACCCTTTCTCGAACAAAGTGGAAATCCACCTCTATATGCTTGGTCCGAGCATGAAACACTGGATTCGCAGACAAGTAAGTGGCACCCAGGTTGTCACACCATAATACTAGAGGCCGAGGCATAAAGACTCCAAGTTCTCCAAGAACAGACTGAATCCAGATTATCTCAGCTGTGCCATTGGCAATGGCCTTGTATTCAGATTCTGTACTAGATCTCGAGATGGTGGCCTGCTTTCTGGAGCTCCAGGAGACAAGATTGGGACCAAGAAAAACTGCAAAGCCTCCTGTAGAGCGACGATCATCACTGCACCCGGCCCAGTCCGCATCAGAGAAGCAACTCAGTACCATTGAAGGTGACTTACAAATAGACAGACTCATACCATGAGTATACTTGAGATACCGTAGTATCCTTTTGGCTGCTGAAAAATGTGCAGTTGTTGGTGCATGCAAAAACTGGCAAACGCGATTCACAGCAAAGGAGATATCCGGCCTAGTCAGCGTCAAGTACTGAAGTGCTCTGACTAGGCTTCGATATTTGGTACTATCATCTTGAGAGAGAGATGCCCCACTTTCCTTGCTGATCTTCTCACTCGAGGACATGGAGTAGTGGACACATTACAATGTTCCATGTTGGCACGATGAAGAATGTCGCCGATATACTTCTGCTGAGAGAGCACAATCCCCTGGGGTGACGACTTCACCTCAACACCAAGAAAAAAATGCAGAGGACCCAGATCCTTGAGAGCAAATGTGGCATGAAGATCAGCAAGCAACTTAGTCGTTGCGGTCGGTGACGAACTGGCAACGATGATGTCATCGACATAGACTAACATAAACATGGTGACACCGCCACGATGGAAGATAAACAGAGAGGTGTCTGCTTTGGACGCCACAAAACCAAGTTGAAGCAGGTGAGAGCTTAACCGAGAATACCAGGCCCTGGGAGCCTGTTTGAGTCCATAGATGGCCTTCCTGAGTTTGCACAAATATCGAGGAGCAGAGGCATCTACAAACCCTGGCAGTTGTCGCATATACACCTGTTCTTGAAGAACTCCATGAAGAAAAGCATTTTGGACATCCAACTGGCGCAAACACCAACCTCGAGAGACAGCAATGGAGAGAACCAGTCTAACCGTAACTGGTTTGACAACCGGGCTGAATGTGTCATCATAGTCGAGACCGTAGCATTGCTTGAACCCTTTGGCAACCAGCCGAGCTTTGTGACGATCAACAGTGCCATCAGCCTTGTACTTAACCTTAAAAACCCATTTGCAGTCAATCACGTTGGCATCAGGTGGTGGTGGAACAAGAGTCCACGTACCATTGTGACGAAGGGCATCGAGTTCAAACTGCATAGCATCACGCCACGCAGGAGATGCCATCGCTTCACGAAGATCACTAGGTTCCCGAGAAGCCAGAAAAGCACGCCTGGACGGATCGTAGTTGACAGTACCATCCGTACGTTGCACAAGTTTGCGTGTGTGATCACGTGTGCGTGTCACCATTGTATGCGCAGGAGGTGCAGGGGTCTCAGGCATAGACGATCCGGATGGCGCAGAAGATCCGGACGCGGGAGAAGGGGAGGAAAGCAGATCCTCCTGGGATCCCGTGCCGCCAGCAGGTGCAGCAGGAGAATCCAGCTGCGATCCCGAGGAGGGACCGGACAGCGCCGACGCGCCTGTCGCAGGAGAAGGCCGGCCCACGGATTGGCGAGGCGACACGTGGGCAGCAGCCGGCTGCGGGTCGGGTTGGGAGGGAGCCGGGCCAGTGGCGGGCCCCGCTGCTGAGGAGGACGGGCGGCGACGGGCGACCGGGCTTCCGCAGCCGCCGTGTGGCCCAATTGGGAACTGGCCACCCCACGCGCGCCTGGCGCGTCGCTGGCAGCGGAGGCCGCGCGATCCGAGGCCGGATCTGCTCCAGATCCAAAGCCAGATCTTCTGGGGCGCCGCCTGCCGCACTGGGATCTTCGCGCCAAGGAGTCCTCATCCAGATTAGAAGGCAGAACAGGTGCAGCATAGTTCATTTGGTCATGCGGAAAAAGGAGTATGGTATGTTTTGCAACGCGAGGTGGTATGGGAGAGGCAGAGGGGCTGGCAAAAGGAAAAACTTTTTCATCAAACGTGACATCTCGAGAGATATAAACACGTGCTGTAGGAAGATGAAGACATTTATATCCTTTGTGGCGAATGCTATACCCAACAAAAACACATTGATGATATCGAAAAGCAAGTTTGTGTGTGTTGTAGGGGCGCATGTTTGGCCAGCAGGCACATCCAAACGTGTGAAGCGACGTGTAGTCAGGTTTGGTGGTGAACAATTTTTCCATAGGGCTAAGATTGCCAATGACACGACTAGGGAGTCGATTAATGAGATAACATGCTGAAAGATAGGCCTCATCCTAAAAGCGTAGTGGCATAGACGCATGTGATAATAAGGAAAGTCCCATGTCAACAATGTGACGGTGCTTCCGTTCGGCGGAACCGTTTTGTTGATGTGTGTGTGGACAAGAAACATGATGCATGATGCCAAGTTGACGAAAACATGTGTTGCTAGGCTTCTCGTATTCCCCACCCCAATCAGATTGAACACATAAAATCTTGCGAGATAAAAGGCGTTCAACATGAGCAAGGAAGTCACGAAAAACATCAAACACATCACATTTTCTCTTGAGAAGATAAATCCACACAAATTTACTATAATCATCAATAAATGAGACATAGTACTGGAACCCACCAGATGATGTTTTGGCAGGTCCCCGCACATCCGAAAAAACAAGTTCTAATGGGTAAGAGGAAACACTTGAAGATTTAGGAAATGGAAGCTGGTGTGCTTTGCCTTGTTGACATGCATTACACACATGGGTCATAGACCGACTAGACGAAGCTAGTTTATTGGAAGATAAAACGTGTTGAACGACTTGGGTGGATGGATGGCCGAGCCTTGCGTGCCAATCCTCAGCTGACAACCTAAACGAAGACAGTGCATGATGAGTTGATGGCCGAATGGGGTAAAGCCCATTTTCACATCTGCCTTGAAGTAGAATCTTCTTGGTGGTCAAATCCTTCATAAGAAAATGAGTAGGATAATACTTTAGATACACATGATTATCAACAGCAAGGCAATTGACAGATAGAAGGTTTTTGTCAGCGTTGGGAACATGTAAGATATTGCAAAGTTTAAGATGTGCAGAAGGAGTAGGAAGAATTGCATGACCACGATGAGCTATGTGCAAACCTGAGCCGTCTGCTGTGTGGATGCGATCTCGTCCTGGGTACTTCTCCCGAACCGTCAGGCGATCCAGATCGCCCGTGATGTGGTCCATGGCCCCGGTGTCATTGAACCAGGCCGGGTCACCGAGGATGGAGGGAGGGGACGCAGCGGCGAGGCCAGCCATCTTGGACTGTGACGGCTGGAACGCATGGTTATAGCGCTGACCACACTCCCAGGCGTAGTGCCCCGGACCGCGGCAGAGCTGGCACTGAACACGGTGATCGCCACGGTCGTCGTAGTCACCACGATCACCACCACGATTGCCACCGAAATCGCCTTGTTGGCGCGAGCCGCCGCCACCGCGGTTCCCGCGATCGCCGCCACGAGAGTTGTTGTTGTAGCCACCGCGATCTCCAGAGTTGCCGCGGCCCTTGCCGCGGTAGTTGCCCTTGCCGCGATTGGAGTTGTTGGTGTTGCCGGCGGAGTCACGAACGACATAGTTGACGGAGGAGCCGCCATGCTGCAGATGAAGACGAGCAGCGTTGTATTCGCGGCGCCGGTCGAAGGAGATCGCGTGGGAGTAAAACTCACCAAGCGTCATGCCCTCGGACGAGTGGTGTACGCAGTGATCAGGGGCTCATAGTCGTTGTCGAGGCCCGTGATGACGGCGGTGATGATGTCCTCGTCGCGCATGGGGCGGCCGACGGCTGCAAGCTGGTCGGCGTTAGCGCGGATCTTGGTGAAGTAGTCCGCCATGGAGAGGGTTCCTTTCCTGAAGACCGCCATGTCCATCTTGATCTGGACGATGCTGGCGTGGCAATGGATGGTGTACATCTCCTCGACGTGCGACCAGATGGCACGAGAGGTCTCCAACTTATGTACTTGTTGCAGTACCTCATCAGAAATAGAGGCGAGGAGGTAGCTGAGGACGATCTGATCCTGGCGGAACCAGGTGGCATACTCCGGATTGGGGGCGCGCACTCCCTTGTCATCGGGATCCAGGAGCTTGAAGGGAGGTGGCATGGTGCCGTCGACGTAACCCGTGGCGCCAGCGATGCGGAGAGGAGGAAGAACTTGCGCCTTCCAGATGAGAAAGTTGGAGGTGGTTAGCTTTGCGGTGATGAGGCTGGCGGAGGGAGAGGGGACGGTAGAGGCCGGCGGCCCATTGAAGGCGGCGGGCAGGGAGAGCATGGTGAGGGCGGCGGAGGAGGAAGCGGAAGCCGTAGGAGAGCCCATGATGCAATCACGCGGGTAGGCCTGATATCATGTGAAACAAGAGAAGAAGATTGGATCGGCGCACCTAACATGGTGGCCTTGGGATGTATTTATAAGGTGCAGCTAGGGCACAATATACAGGTAGTTACAGGAGATAATTACAGATGTAAACCGACTCCTATATACTAACAATATACTGTTTAACAGTTATCACCTCTGGGATACTAAGTCAGCACAAAATACGAGCACACGTATGCATCTTTGGGCAAAAAATATGAGCACCAGTGACAAGTGCAGAATTAGTCGTTTTGTGTTGCACCCTCTTTGTACTATTTTCTATGTGCAAGCTTTGTGTATGCTCATCTAAAAATCTAGGTTCAGTTCGGTAACGACGGATTGACGTTTCATTTAATACAATTTTGCTAAAGCACATCAACTTAGTATTGTGTCACAAGTATTGCACATAAGTATTATGTACTGCATATAAATCCTATGTCAGTACTGTACATAAGTCCTATGTCATTGATCTTGAAGATTCTTTTATGTCATTATTGCACATAAGTACTATGTCATTGATCTTTGGAGGGCATTGTACATCTAAGTCATATTTCATTGCTCTTGAAGATTTGTGTAGGTATTTTTTCTATAAAGATTTGTGTAGGTTTTTTTCTTTTTATGCTTAATTGTGTCACTCACGTTTAAGTCCTATGTCATTAGAGGTTCGTTATGTTTTTTCTTTTTTTAAGGGTTTTTAGCATTATGTAATTAGTTGTGTTTCACTACTCAGTTTGTCATTAAAAGTTACAACTGCTTAAAAATATCGCCATGCTTGCTCAAAAACGACCTTAGATACCTCAAAAATGCCATTTGATACACTAGTTGTGTTCCATCCTTAAAAGTTACAACTACTGAAAATTTTTATCGTTCTGTTAGATGCTTGCTTTAAAATGACCTTACATACTATATGACCAAAATACTCTAGATCTATTTATCATACTCCCCTCCCTTTTAAAATTCTTGTTGTCTTAGATTTAGATTTTTCTAGATACGGATACTCCCTTCATCCTAAAATTTACTGTTTTTATCAGGTCAAACTTGTTGACCATTACCCAATTCTAGATGTATTACATGTTGGACATCTAATGGGAGGAAGAGATGGCATGTGGGTCAATACCCTTTTTTATAATGATTCCTGTAGGGTTTATTTCGTTTTCTTTTTATGCTTAATTGTGTCACTTAGTTGTATGTGGCATGACTATCCTAGACCCCATGTCATTGATTTTGGAGATTCATGTAGGTATCTATTTTCTTTTTCTTTTCTTTTTATAAAGCCTTGTATATGTATTTTCTTTTTCTTTTCCTTTTGGCTTGATATGTCACTTAGATGTGACATTTAATAATACCGCGGTAGAAGGGAATGCATACTATCGGAATAAAGAAATTATACATTACACCAAAGTACATGGATCATAATAACTCATTATACTATTACAGAACCGGACACGAGGAGTACATCAAATCGAAGGCAAACTTACACTAAATGAGCTGAAATCACGAAGGAGTGGAAACATACAAATATGTAGAAGGCCCGCGAACAACCAAACACGACTAAAGGAAAGCAAATTAAGCGCGAACGCATGCGTCTAGTGATTCCTGGTGGTGGTGTTGGTGTCCTTGGTGGTGGCGCCGGTGGTGGTGTCCTTGGTTGTGTTGTCGCCGCCCATGCCCAGCGTGTTGGCCACGGCGTCCTTGGCGCCCACCACGGCGTTCACAACCGTCTCGCCGGCCTGCTGGAGGACGCTGCCGGTCTTGTCCTTGCCGGCCACGGCGGACTCCTTGGTGTACTGCGCCGTCTCCGACGCCTTCTGCTTGGCCGCCTCGGTTGCCTCCGCGGCCTTCTGCCTGGCCGCCTCCGTGGTCTCCGCGGCCTTCTGCTTCGCCGCCTCCGTCTTCTCGCTGAGGGTGCTGGCGGTCTGGTCCTTGCCCTGGGCGGCGCGCTCCTTGGCCGACTGCGCCGTCTCGTACGTCTTCTCCTTGGCCGCCTGCGCCGTCTGTGCCGTCTTGTCCTTGGCCTCGGCGGCCTTCTGCTTTGTGGCCTCGGCCGTCTCGCTGGCCTTCTGCTTTGCCGCCTCCGTGGTCTCGCCGGCCTTCTGCTTCGTTGCCTCGGCCGTCTCGCCGGCCTTCTGCTTGGTGGCCTCCGTGGTCTGCCCGGCCTTGTCCTTGGTGGCGCCCATCATCTGCCCGGTCTTCTCCTGCAATTCAGCCAACAGATAGAACACTTCAGATCACCGCCGGAGCAACGGCGCATGCGCGAGGCAGAGCACACACTACACACTAAGAAGACGACGGTTACCTCGGTGCGGGCCTTGGTCTCGCCGGCGTGGTAGCTGGCCTGGTTCTGGTTGGAGGCCATTTTGGTTTCCTGAACTAGCTCGGAAAGGGGAAGTCTCACTCGATCGCTTTAGGCTTCTGCTCGACTGTGCTTGGAATGGATCGGCTTCTTGTGATATGGTAAGGAGCTTGGAGCAGGTGGCCTTTATAGGCAGAAGCTGTGAGACACGTTGCGCGGCGGTGCAGGTACATGGCCGCCACGTAGGGAGGACACGCGTTGCCGCTCCCCAGCCGTACCTTCGCGAAGCTCTGCCATGTAGATGGAACCGATTCGATCGAGCCCATGCCGGAGGAAGAAGAGGCCAAAAGGGGTGATGAAGCCGCAATAAACAAGTGTAAAGGGGCGGTGCATGCGTGTGACGGCGACGAGCACAAGTTACGGTACACCTCCACGGCACGGTGTACGCACGCTGGTGAGCGAGCACAAGTTGGATGCGGCTTTCTCTGCCTGGTTGATTTACACTTGGTGGCGGTGCGGTGGAGCATGGACGCCATCGTCGCCGCCATGTGCATCTGCATCGATATCTCTGATAGATCCGTAGACGTGTTGCCCTTGATCTCGGTGTGATTTGTTTTCGCGGGCGCCTTGTCACGTGCGATGCTTGCCTTACCGCAAAAGGAAACCACGCGAATAAACAACGCAACGTCGCCCCACTCGATGAGATCGGACGCTTCTTCTTCCAGAAGTAGCAGCGGTGACAGCGGGTAAAAAATTGCACCGTACGTTCGCTCGAAAATCTCGCGATTTATATAACCAAGAAAGAAAAATATTTTGAAGCTCAACCCATTGGCGCATTTTTTATTTTTATTTTTGCGGGGGCATTGGCGCGTCTTTGTCTAGCTGTGAGTGAGACGAAAGAACCCTCCGTCTCAAGGATGTCCGAAATGGCCTAGATGAAGTGGCCCTGCTCGAGAAGAGCGCTAGCTTCCAAGCAGATCATAATATTTTTTACTTGCATTTCCCAAATAAAACAAAATTACTTCAATTTTTTAAAATGTTCATCGCACATCTTGAAAATATTCATGCGGTATAAAAAACTATCCGCATAACTTTTATAAAATGTTGATACCATTCAAAAAACGTGTTTTATATTTTAGAAAATGTTCATACCATGTAAACACAAAATGTTTCATATCATTCAAATAAACACACTTCACATTGTAATGAATGCTCCCATGTTTTCAAAAATATTTTGACATTTAAAAAAAAATCTTGTGCTGTTTAGAAAATGATTAATGCCATTAAAATATTTTTCAAAGTGTATCAAACAATGTTTAAGATGTATTCAAAACATGGATTTGGTAAACGTACATCATGCATGTTAGAAATGTACAATGTGTATTGGGAAAATAGGCATGTGTTGAAAAAAAAAAAAACTGCAAAGTAAAGGATCCGATAAAAACACAGAGAAATGAAAGAAGAAGAAAACACAAGGAGGGTTCTAAAACAGGTCTGAACCAGACCATAGAACCTTCCAAAATCTACAATGTTGGGCCAGCCCGTTTAGAGGAGCTCCAGAAGCGAGCACAAGCTACTTCTGTGTTCTCACAGTATGTGAGACATATTTCCCGGCCGCAACCGGCTGTGTGGTCGCTTCAGTGGGCCAGCCAACTAAGGCTATTTTGGAAAAGTTCTTTAGGCCGGTTTGGACTGGTTTTAGAAACTTCCATACAGCCTTTTTTTTCTCTATGTTCCTTCATGTATATATTTTGGTTTTGTGATATTTTTCCTTGTTTTTGTTTTTACTTTGTTTTCAAGTACACGTTGTACTTCTTTTTATACACGTGCAATAATTCTGTATATGCATTGAACATTTTTCATATACATAATGAACTTGTTTTCAAAAATATGTTCGAAGATTTTTTTCGTACAAATGCTGAATTATTTTTTAGTGCATGTTGAACATTTCTGTGAATGGTATGAAAGATTTCATTTATATTACGTGTACCTCCTTTTTACGTTATGGAAAAATATTTTCAAAATATCAACAACATATTTACCAAGCCTGTGAAATCTATTAAATGTCATCTACACTTTTGGAATGGTTTAAAACGTCTTTCAAACTTATGTGGAATTTTTATTACATTATATAAACATTTTTTAAAAATACCATGGACATTTTTCCGAAACACGTGATTTTTTATAATCTTCACGAATATTTTTTTGAATGGTGAAAGTAATTTTTAAAAAATGACATAAATGTTTATTTTACATTGTACAATTTTTTTTTAAATAACACAATCAATTTTTAAAAAAACATGTGAACAATTTTTAAACATCACTCACATTGTTTTTGAATGGTACAAATATTTTTTAAATTGAACGAACAAGTTTTTGCAATGCATTAACAATTTTCAATGTGCAATAAACATTTTAAAATTTAAATTAATTAATTATTGAAGTGTGTTTATTTAGGACATTTTGGAATAAAAATAAAAATGAAAAACAAACGAAAGCAAACTAATGAATAATGCATGCTGAAAGATGTTGTTTCTCGCCATTTTTGCATCTTCTACGTTTTCACTTCTATATGTGCAAAAATATTTTTGTTTCTTATGAAGATAGTGCTTATTAGATGGAACACTACTCACCACATGAAGTTCTCCCACCAAATAAATATTTTTGTGTGGCAGCTAATATTGATTTTCTCCTCTTTCATTGTACAATCTTAGTTTGCACAGCCGGCATGGAAGACAAGAAACACAAGGTCAATTCTAAGCCGAGGTTTGCTACCAACACAACGTTTTACAAGAAGGACTGTGTCGCCCGTCGCCCATGACCACTTAGAATATGCTACCGTAAAGCGGCACGAGGCGATGAGATGGCCCAATGCGAGTCAGCGGGCACACGCTTGCGGGGAGTGATCGCCCCCCTTGCATTGGTCCACACCCACCACGCTCATGACATGAGAGCTTCGGGTGGATGCGAGATGGAGGAGCTTGAGTTGGAGGCAGGCATTTTTGCGTGGATAGACACCGGATCCCAAGATCTCCCTTCACATTGGGGTGTTAGACGTTGTTCACGCAACAAGGCACTTCGCTCTGGATGACCGATTCACGTTGTTCCATAGGAACACATAGTGTGGCACCTCACTGGCCCGAACGAGCGCGGCGGCAGCTCCGTGTCCCCCATGAAATAACTTGCTTAGTTTTAGCTCACTATTTACGCCGAAGGCCTTGATCCAAAAGTTAGAAGATAACAAACTAAGACCACATCGAGCAAAAATAAGCAACATTAAGGCAACTTAAATACACTCTATACAGTTCTATCAATTTATGGCTAATATAAATAATTATACAATCTAGAGTTTTTTGTCAAGATATTTGTCATGCACATGCATCCTAGGGCTCTTTACAAAGGTACTTAAGGATACTAAAATTGTTGCGAATGCATCTAATGATAAGTATCAATTCACTCATGTTATTGTTCATTATTATATATTTTTAAGATTTAATAGAGATTTAGTTCAACCAAGCTTTTCCTTAAATAGATTTTAAAGGGGGGAAATACAATTCGAATTGAGAACAATAATATATTTGAAGATGTATGCGAGATTATATCAAATAACATTGTAAATTTAACAACGTTATGTTGCTAATTATGACATATAATAAAAAATGTACTAATTAAAATCTTTTATTGATAGAATAGATAGTAAACAAGTAAGATAGTTTGGTATAAATAAGTAAGAGAAGGGGGCTTAAGGCCAAGGGCCAGGGCTTTTTCTATATTCCTGACTCATGCATTGCTAAACAACTGAAAGAAAGGGCTACTACTGTGGTTATCACTGTCAGGGCATGTACATTAGTCCAGACACCAACCATCTGTAGCAATCTTCCACGTCACCTCCAGACAGCAGTAAAAACACCCTCTACAATAGACCGTCTGTTTGTTCAATCTGTAGGACCCCAAAATTAGGAAGTGCAGTTTAAATCTTGCCTGCCTCGGACCCACTGAAGTCAAGAAAACCACGTTCTCAACATCCATACAACGAAGAAGAGGGGGGGGGGAAATAACAGACACCCTCCATACAACGGGGAAAGGCTATCGCTAACGACCGAAAACTTAGCGCTAACCACGATCTGTAATTCTACCGACGGACTCCCTCTCTCTCTTCGTTCTCTCTCCTCCACGTAATTAAAAATCTGAGTTGTCAATTCTTATAGACGGCTGAGTAGACCCTGTTGTACATGCCCTCATTGAGGGAGAGGCCAGTGTTAAGGAATTAGAGGATGCTTTTTCTGATTACATTCGTACTAAGTGGCACTGTACTGTTGTGCTATTGACCCCCCTAATACGTATGTGATGCGGTTTCCCAACCAGAGGGATGTGAAAAAAGCTTGTTATAATGATAGAATGACTCTCAGGTCTTGCGGTGTCGTGGTAAAAATCGTCCCTAGTTGGCCAATGTTGGGGCCAAGGGGTGATGGAAATGGACGCCGCTTCAGTGACTTACTGCACCTGCCTTTGGGTGGATGACATGTGGGCCCAACAGGTGGCTGGCCCACCTGTCATACACCCAAAGGCAGATACCAGTTAAGGCACTGGAGGTCTGTCCGATGGAAATGGCATGGGTGAAAGTTGCTAATGTACCCTTGAAAGGAGGAATGAAAGAAATATTACTTATGTATCTTCTCTGGTTGGTGTCCCATTGGAAATATTGCTTATGAAAGAAATATTGTTATTGCTATTAAACACCTTCATTTTTTCAGGTCTACTATTGTTCACTCGAGTCTCATTTCTACGAAGGACACTCAACCACTCTTTGGCAAGCCTTGCCAAACTTCTTCGGAGACAAGAAGGTATGCTGGGAACGGTCACGGTGCTTCTCAGGCTTCACACGCGGCACAAGAAGTGTGTGTGTGTGTGTGTGTGTGTGTGTGTGTGTGTGTGTGTGTGTGTGTGTGTGGTCATATAATATAGCACTCATTAACCATTGTGTGTGTGTGTGTTGCTGCTATATGAACAAGTTGTCGATCCTTGGTGGCAACGGCAACACTTTATATATTTATTTGCACACAATCTTGTGCTGACGGCTGTGTGCTTCGTTTCTATTCTCACCAAATCTCCTCCTTCTGTTCATGTTGTGCTACACTATGTGTAGTGCATCCACGAACTCACAAAATCAACTCTACCAACATAGCTAGATGGATTCCGAGGATATATAGAATAAAGGGAGTTTTTTCATTTGAAATATTGAAAAAAGATACAAGAGATAAACAGAAATGGGGATTGGGTGGGGTGGGGGTGGGCACAAGCATTAAATCCAATAAAAAATCAACTTTTAAAGGCCAATCAACCAACTATTGGCTCTTTCTCTAACTCAATGTGCCAAACACCCTACACTAACCAGTCCCTGTGCAGAACCTTTTTCGATTTTGGGTTGACATACAGGTTTTAATAATCTGGATAGTGTAAGGTCGAGATCTCATAGAAGTTTCTGCACATCAAGGAAATTTGTTCTTAAACCAACAAAACTGAGAACTAATGGGCACAACATCTTAAGAGACAAGAAGAAGGGATGATGTATTCAATGATCCAAGTTGTTGTTGTTGTTGTTGTTGTTGTTGTTGTTGTCGTCGTCGTCGTATCTTGGTTAGGAAGCTCAGACAGTATATATTGTCTCAAATAGAATATCCACATATTTATATTCTTGCTCGGCAATATACAAAAGGTTCCAACGAAATTTGAGTGAACCCTCTTGGAAGGATGAGACCTTCTGGATCAAAATAATTTGCCTCTCCTGCAAGTTGCCGAAGAAATTCCAATATAAATGAAATCAAACATACATCTTGTTGTATAATTTGCTGCAACAAGAACCAAATATAGCTACTGAGGTTAACCAGCGTGTCTAAACTACCTTTACTTAGCGACACCTTAAACTACCGCTGCACATAGAGTCCTATGATACCTTTATCCCCGCATTTAAGCCATTGTATACTAAAAAGATAAAATGGAACATGAGTAATGCAGGAGAACTAACCTGGATTATGCTAGAACTTTTCACTTGTCGTTCAATAGATGTGGCATGATACTTTGTATTATTTGCTGAAGCTTGTTTATCGGAAATAGGAGACCTTTTGTTGGCCCACTTCTGATCTGATAGTTGGGTCACTTCTGAGAGGGGTTATTTAGCATTCATTTTCTTTGACCAGACCCGAGTTACAACTCGATATCACCATTGGATTAAACATTTTGATCACTTGAGACGTAGAATAACTTTGTTCTGAAACCATAATTTCAGACTGCCTCTGGTCCCTGATGACCATTTTGTATATGCAACCCCTTTACCAGTGCCGAAAGACTTTCTGTTTGATATTATCACTATACCAGCTTGCATCCTCATCATTAATTACCTCTTGGCCATCACTAACAGCTCGCAACTTTCCTCGCCATTTCCTACACAGTGGCGGAGCTATGTACAAGCCTGGGGGTGCTGTGGCCCCCCCAACTTTGGACCAAACTGTGAACAAATTTTTTGGAGGAGGGTTTAGATGAGATTTTTCTAGCATTTTATACCCTCAAACACCCATATTTTAGCCTTGGCCCCCCCAGCAGTTTCTACCTAGCTCCGCCACTGTTCCTACATACAACAATCATAAATAATCAAGCATTTTTCCTTTCATGCTCAGATCAGATCTTGGATGTTGATGCACTTGCTGACCGTGGCTTTGATGCATACTAATGTCCTCTGCCATTGAGGCTGCAGTTGGTTTATGACACAGGATGTACAGATGTTATCATACCTGATCTTCCGCCAAATGTTTGCATGAATGGCATCTATGAGGTGATTGTCATTATTTATTGTATGACATTTCATCTTGTCGGACACCGACGACTTGCCGGTGATGACGGCCGCCTCTTGCTGCTGGTACTTGATGACGGGCGTGTGACTACGGGTCGAGGCCTGCAGCGGCTGCTCTGGCATCGATGGCTGGCTATCGCGTGGTTGGTCGAGATGGATGGAGGGATGGGGAAGAGTGGGCAGATGAGAGGTAGGGATCTGTAGTGCAGATTGGGGTTTTAGACGAGATTGTGGGGGAGAGGAGAGGAGACCGTTTGAATGTTGACGATTCTCCGGAAAATTTGTTGTGATTGCATCGATCATATCGGAGGCCAATGTTCGGGGCATGTAGCTGGTTCAAATCTCATCCACCGGTTGTTTCTTTCCATTTTGATTGATGAGACCGTGATTCTAGTTTCGTTCCTTCCTTACTGGTCATGCCAACATATACTCCAGTATTATTTAGGTGACTATCTATTTATAAATTTATATATTATTTTCCATTGTTTTCGGTGCACACGATGTTAAAATGGTGTGTGTTCACACATCTCCATGCATGCATACTGTACTCAACGTATCCATTCATTGTAGTACTGCTGTATTACCGTTAATCACAACCGTAATGATGGCCAATTGCTACCTCCCTGGCTCCCATTTTATTGGCCTGGACCTTTTCCAAGAAGAGTCAAGCAAGGGATAGGGTAGATGAATAGGTTTAAGCCTACACCCACCTCTAGGGTTTCATTTACAATTTGTAAGTCTTCGTTTTCCTCCGGCAAGCTGCCACTCCCTCCATCATAGTTTGTTGGGCGTATCTCGCGTCGCTCTGGGCCCAAGGTGCGGTGTGATTGGCAGGAAATAAGGAGGCGCTGGAGCTGCGTTATTGAAGGAGATGCGCCTAATGAATCGCTAAACCAACGCTTTGTAACCTCCCTGTCCAGTAAAAGAAGGAACCGATCGCATGCATTGGTAGAGACTTGCATGCGCTGCACAAACCATTCATGTTCCCACTTGCATGCGGTTGAGGAAGAGAAACGGAAGCAGCCTAATGCGCCCCAATTAATAGGATAGTTAAGGAGCTGCGCCCTAGCCCAACAAACTGTGATGGAGGGAGTACTAGGGAAGCATATTTATTCCCAAGCGATAGGGCTTATAGTTGAGTTTGATGGCTTGGTCCACTCGGAAGCTAACCCATGGACTGAGGCTGGTCACAATGGGCAAGAACATAAGCTAGTAACATACACACTTTTCTAGACTATGTTACTACCTCCATAGTGGGTAGGAACATCTATGTAGTGTCATGCAATGATGTATTTATTAGGTTATAGACTCATTGTTTCTTGGAGTGTGTGATGTTCCGGTAACTTAGCTAGTTACCACAAGCACCTCCCTCTTCATTAAATACGTGCCACATAAGCAAAGTTGTATTGGAATGTGTGATGTTACTCCTAAGTTCCACCCCACTGTGACCAGCCTGATAACCAAATCAGCGACCAGCGCTGGCGAAAACTACTGTAGTCAATAATATGTTGGCGAGATCGTCGTATATACTCCCTCCCTTCCAAAATTCTTGTATTAAATTTATCTAAATATCAAGTCACGTCTTAGTATTAGGTACATCCATATCTAGACAAATTTAAGACAAGAATTTTGAGAGGGAGGGAGTATGTACTAAAAGCGAGAGTCGGCCGGTGCATCACCAAGTTGCAACCCGCTACCACGTAGGTGGCGGCCATCATTGATCCCACAGGTGCGGTGCTGTGCATGCATGCATCTTGGTCGTAGTGGCAGCTTGCCCACAGACACACGGCTCATGGACGCACGGAGAAGGATGATGATAGTGCATGTAGACGCACACATCACTGTAATCAGGATAGCTGGCTAGGCCGGGTAGGCTACTAGGGTAGACGCACATGCATGTAACCACTGCATCCGTCCAGGACCCTCTTATCCGTTCGATCGTGCCGGTGCACTCACCCTGCGAGATCATACACCAAAGATGGTTGCGCTCGTAGTCCCCTCCATCCATTTCACCAGCTTACGTATCTCCTAGCTTAACTAGGAGACTGATCACGTTTCCTCCCAGTGAACCACATGTGGTTTAGCACGATCCATCGATCGATCGATCGAACAATGTGCTTAGTGACAACTTGAAAACAAAAGGCAACAATCGATCTTGTCGAGGACGTACGACCAGCTTGTGTAGCTCTGAAGCTGGAAAATCAAGCATGCACCGTAGTGGTTGACATTGTTTCGATCATGTCGTCTAGACCAAATCAATGGTGGCCCGAACATTTGCGCCATTGCCGAAAAGTTGCCCTTTCACAGCTGTGTGCTGCATGCGCTTCCTGCTCGTCACCCGCATATAAGAAGGGCAAAGCTGCTGCCACCAAGATAACAAAGTCATAGCACAGCGAAGGAGTAGAAACTCAAATAGGATGGCTAAACTGGCGATGCTCGTCTTGGTGATGGCCCTGTTGATCACTGCACCTTCAGGTACGCCATCTCTCCCCTGTCCTGTCCCTGTTGCTGTTTTCATACCAGTTCACCAGTCCATTCGCAATGAGCTTGCCTGATTAGTTTATGTGGTCTCAGCGCACGCAGGAGAAACTTCGACGGCAGAAAGCCATGAAAGGGATACCTCCAAAGCGACAAAGGTCCGTAGTATCTGTTAATCCGAAAAGAAACGGTTGATTTGGGTCGTGCCAAACATATGATCACCTATCAAAAGTAGTGCATCTCGCTATGTGCCTAAGATAAAGGGAATGGTGTTTGTTTTCTAGTACAACCTGTTTGCAATATTTCTCACATTCATGATACTAACATAGTGTCAAATGCGGGTAAAGATGTGTATGGCTTTAGGTACCCACATAGAGACATAGATCAGCAACCAGAACTGCTTGTACTGTCTTTTCTCTATGCTCTTACTGTCTGCTGATGGTGCTTGTTTGGTTGAGACTTCGGAGTCACACTCTTCTATTATCCTCTCCAGATGCAGAGTCACAAACATGGCAGGATGAGGGTTCTGACGGATGTTCAGGACTACGACTACGGGGGAGCCAACTCCAAGCACGACCCCCACAGGAAGCCCGGCGGTGGACACTAGCTAGCTAGCTAGCTAGCTCTCTCCACTCGTCCCCTGACAGAGTTCGGTGTTTTGGACTGTGCTTATATGGCATTCATCTGATCATCAGTCATGTGTGTGTGCGTATTCAGGGCATTTTGTAATCTGACAGTTGACTCATCCATCTAGCAGTGTGTCTTACTCAAATAATATCACAAAATGCCAGATCGATTAAAATCAGGAGTATTTATTATTTTAGCTGCGCTGTACGTGATGATCTCAGAGTTCAAATGAAACACTCGAAAAGTCGCAGTTGGGGAAGGGAAATCTCACAACCCGTAGACATGTATACTTCTCCGTGCTAAACATGTGCGAAATACTATCTGAACTCTCGATCGCTAGTGAATAGAGAAACATACATGTGCGATCCTTAATTAATATTGGCTGTAGCTTCTATTTAGGAGAAAGAATGCCCTCGGATCTGGAATTTCTTCAGCGAAGATAGGCATCACGTACCGGCCATGGTCAAACGAGATGGCGCAGCTAGCTTCCAGTGCTGGTTATTGAAAATTTCGAGTAATCGGTCGCTGTTCATCAAAGATTCATTGTCGTTGACGCATGAGGTGCCATCTAGTTAGTCGCATGCTTGGCCCCTTTGTGTAAGCTTCATACAGGTTTGATGACAAACGAAGACACTGTTGTTAAGGCTGAATAAAAGAACAAGAAAAAGAAGACTTGCTCAGTTCACCTGACGAATCAGGTGCACATGCGGCTACCCAAGTGGCCACAGAGCGTTTCATCACTA
This sequence comes from Aegilops speltoides, assembly GCA_021437245.1. NCBI lineage: Eukaryota > Viridiplantae > Streptophyta > Magnoliopsida > Poales > Poaceae > Aegilops > Aegilops speltoides. The sequence continues at coordinate 426,692,468 of CM038141.1, read as the reverse complement.
CTACATTGGTCTTCTATATGGTGGGGTGAGAGAGGCTCGAACTCTCGACCTCAGGATCACTCGCATGCAGCTATGAGACCTACGCGCTTGCCAACTGCGCCACCACCCCACTTGTTGTTTCACCTGCGAATCAAACCTACTTCTTTGGTAACAGGCTAAACGTGGCTAGCTCCTCGATGTATCTCTGGTTCTCAACTCTTGATCGCAGTGGCGGAGCTAGCTTTTGACGACAGGGTGGTCCGCCCCCCCCCCCCCAATTTTTTTTTGATAACTAGTATGGCATGTGAACATTCTAACTAATTATGAATAGGACAAAGAAATAGATTAATATGGTCTTACGAACACACTAAACTTCACAATTCGATCTCAGTTTTGCATAAAGAAGCCTACATAGTAAATAGTACATGGCTGCCATGAAGGTATCAAATAGAAACACTAACCATAGTACATACCTTGAAAAGTTCAGAAAGACTATGTTTCTGGCCTACGCTTTTGCATTGCCATGAAGGTATCAATTATGTCATCTTCATTCACCTCGGAGAAAGCATCCCTCTCAATGTATGTAACTAGGCAATCATCCAAAAGATTATCACCCATCTTATTTCTCAACTTGCTCTTGACTATACTCATGGCAGAAAATGCTCTCTCAACATTTGCCGTTGCCACCGGTAGAATCAATACCAATTTTAAAAGCAAGTACACCAAATGATGAACTATGTGTCTCCTGTTTGAACAAGCTTAACCGAGAGATCAACAAGATTTCCAAGGCCTTGGAAGTTCTCATCATTTCTCATGTCATCAATATAGTTATCAAGTTGTAGTTCAAGGTGTATCAGGTCGGCACTTGAAAAGTCATTGGGATAAAATTCAGCAAGTCTTCGTACCTAGTGTGCATCAAAAGAAACAAATGAGTTGAAGAGATTCAATAGCAATTTTGAAAGCAATACAAATTTTAGAAGCAAGTTTGCATACCTTTTGTGCATCAAAAGCAGCAAATGAGTTGGCGGGATTCAAAGCAGACATACAAGATAGCAATTCCATATTGATCTCATCAAACCGATTTTCAAGCTCTTGACTAATTTGATCAATGACTCCAAGAAAAACTTCTCTTCTAAAGTGATCATCATTTGTTTGGGGTCGAGCAAACCGTGTTGATCTTCCATAAGGCACATGCTTGTTACAAAATAGTGTGACCTTTTGCAGAAATGCCTCCCACCCATTAGACCTAAGTTCTTTTCTCTTTGAACAAGAAACATACAAAGCAAAATGCAGATTCCATCTTGATACTATATTCAAGCCAACTATGATTATGAAGCCACAAAGGATTGAATGAACGCTCTCTACTCCCAATTGTTCTTTTTTTAAAGTTATGTGCATAAGGTTTGAATGGCTTTTTAAGGATATAAGCTCTTCGAACTGCATCTTGATCATTGACGGGATAACTTGCAATGGGTAGCCTTTCCCCAGGATCATGTTTAAGATGACTAAAATCATAAACCGGTGGCGATGGCGGTGACACATCTTCAGTTTGCTCTATGGTCACATTCGACATAGACAATATTGGTTCTTCACTTTGCTCTTCAATCACAATCGGCATACACACAACTTCATTGGTTTGCTCTTCAACCACATCCGACATATTCTCCGCCTTCTTCTTCTTCCCTATTTTCATAGCTTCTCTCTGGAAAAGGGAAACAATGTCTCCAACCCTCTTCATTTTTCAATAAATCTGCAAGAAAACTACTTTCTATCAATAAAGCTAATTGGATATTTTGTTTGTGTTCATGTAGTGGATAGCATTGGGCAAAAAAGCAAATCCTAATCAGAAATTTGAGAATTTTGGTACCTTAAATCGGAGTATTCTAGTTTCTGCAGATTGGTTAATGAGCAAGCAAAGTAGCAAAGGCAAAGTAACAGAGGCCACGAGAGCAGGGGCGCCGGACAGCCGGACGGCGGCAAGCAGCAAGCAAGCACGCCAGCAGAGAGAACGAGGAAGGGGCGACGGGCGAGGGGCGAGGGCGCAGCCTCACACAGGGGCAGGGCGCAGCAGCAGCAGGGAGGCCGGGCGGGCGGGAGGACCGGAGGAGAGGCGGGAGCACCGGCGGCGAGCAAGCGAGGAACGGTGAGGCGGCTGCGTGGGAGTCACGGTCAAGCACTGGTCGTGGGTCGGGGGCTAGGGCGTCGATCGTGACGAGGAACTGGACTGTGCGCTTGTGTTTAATGGGCCATCTTTTTTTTGGCCCACTAGTATGTGTAGGTATATAGTAGGCTGTGTAAAAATCCCAGGGTGGGCCGCGGCCCACCCTGGCCACCCTGTACGTCCGCCACTGCTTGATCGTGTGTGAACAGAGGCATCCTTTGGAGTTTGGATTGTGTCGACCTACCATTTCCTCCTCGATTTTCTAAAGAATGGTTTTAATTTTATTGAAAAGATAAGGCAATGTTTGATTTTTAGTGTGAGAGGAATACCACGGTTCTTTTTTCTAAAGAATGGTTTTAGTTTTATTATTTTGAATGTGTTTTCCGAAACCAATGCATTAAGGCATCTCTAAAGGCAACCCGCCGCATCAGTCCGCTGATTGGAATGGCAAGTCCACGGACACGGATGTGAAAGGCCACCATCCAACCATAGTCACATACATCCAGCCTTCCTCATTTTTTTAATCCTCACGATCAAATAGCCGCGTACAAAGTGTACAGACATTCAAATAGCCGCGTGCAATAGTAGTTTAAATTTTAAAAAAGTTCAAATATTACATCCCAACATTGTTTTCCCCTTTGATCGCCCACTGATGCTCAATCAGATCTTTCTTCAGCTGCCCGTGAGTTGGTCGATGTCGAATTTGTTGATGCATTTGAATAAACTCTTCAAATGTGGCATTATTCTGGTCTGAAAGTTGGATAGGATCACCCATGTTCTCGAATTCTAGAGTTGCGGCAGCATCGTCACCCTCATCCTTGACGATCATGTTGTGCATGGTCACACAACATGTCATCACCTCCCACAAGGTCTTCGGGTCTCATTGTTTAGCAGGTCCACGAACAACTGCAAAACGGGCCTACAGAACTCCAAATGCCCTCTTGACATCCTTTCTAGCTGCTTCTTATCTTTGCGCAAAGTGAGCCTTTTTCTGGCCAACTGGGTTAGAGATGGTGCTGACAAAGGTAGCCCACGGAGAATAGATACCGTCAACCAGATAGTAGCCCATGTTGTACTCATGTCCATTGATAATATACTGGCAAAGAGGAGTGTTTCCTTCAGTCAACCTCGCAAACAACGGTGATCGTTGCAGCACATTGATGTCATTGTGAGACCCGGGCAATGCAAAAGAAAGCGTACCAAATCCAAAGATCTTGTGATGCAACTGCTTCAAGAATTATGGTGGGCTTCTTAACATGACCCTGATATTGCCCTTGTAAAGCCTTCGAGTAGTTCTTCCATTTTCAATGCATGCAGTCAAAGAGATCCAAGCGAACATGGACACCCTCTTGCTTCTAAGATTGCCAAGAGCCTATCCGTGTCTGCCACAGTTGGTTCTCTCAGGTACTGAGATCCGAACACCTCGACCACTGCAGTTGCAACCTGACCATGGCATCTCCGCGTGTGCTCTCAGACATCCGTAGGTAGATGTTTTGGAGGCAGAGAGCACATGTTAAATGGCTCCAAGATGGTGACAAAAACACTGCTTGCTTTCATGCTTGTGCCTCGGAGAGAAAAAAGAAAAATACAATTAGGAGGTTAAGGAGAGAAGATGGAGTGTGGATAGAGGGTGAAGAGCATTTAAAAGAGCATGTTGCTAGCTATTTCTTTAACCTGTTCACCTCAGCAGCAGGACCAGACAACAATGGAATCCGAGGACAGTTTACCTAGGGTAAATGCACAAATGAACGAATGTCTTACTACTACATACACGAAGGAAGAAGTTAAAGGGGCTTTGTTCAATATCAGAGATATCAACGCACCCGGGCATTGATGGTATGTCCGCGCTTTTCTACAAAAGATCCTGCCATCTCGTGGGCAGTGGTAGAGCTAGCTTTTGATGACAGGGTGGTCCGCCCCCCCCCCCTAAATTTTTTTTTTGATAACTAGTATGGCATGTGAACATTCTAACTAATTATGAATAGGACAAAGAAATAGATTAATATGATCTTACGAACACACTAAACTTCACAATTCGATCTCAGTTTTGCATAAAGAAGCCTACATAGTAAATAATACATGGCTGCCATGAAGGTATCAAATAGAAACACTAACCATAGTACATACCTTGAAAAGTTCAGAAAGACTATGTTTCTGGCCTACGCTTTCGCATTGCCATGAAGGTATCAATTATGTCATCTTCATTCACCTCGGAGAAAGCATCCCTCTCAATGTATGTAACTAGGCAATGATCCAAAAGACTATCACCCATCTTATTTCTCAACTTGCTCTTGACTATACTCATGGCAGAAAATGCTCTCTCAACATTTGCCGTTGCCACCGGTAGAATCAATACCAATTTTAAAAGCAAGTACACCAAATGATGAACTATGTGTCTCCCTGTTTGAACAAGCTTAACCGAGAGATCAACAAGATTTCCAAGGCCTTGGAAGTTCTCATCATTTCTCATGTCATCAATATAGTTATCAAGTTGTAGTTCAAGGTGTATCAGGTCGGCACTTGAAAAGTCATTGGGATAAAATTCAGCAAGTCTTCGTACCTAGTGTGCATCAAAAGAAACAAATGAGTTGAAGAGATTCAATAGCAATTTTGAAAGCAATACAAATTTTAGAAGCAAGTTTGCATACCTTTTGTGCATCAAAAGCAGCAAATGAGTTGGCGGGATTCAAAGCAGACATACAAGATAGCAATTCCATATTGATCTCATCAAACCTATTTTCAAGCTCTTGACTAATTTGATCAATGACTCCAAGAAAAACTTCTCTTCTAAAGTGATCATCATTTGTTTGGGGTCGAGCAAACCGTGTTGATCTTCCATAAGGCACATGCTTGTTACAAAATAGTGTGACCTTTTGCAGAAATGCCTCCCACCCATTAGACCTAAGTTCTTTTCTCTTTGAACAAGTAACATACAAAGCAAAATGCAGATTCCTTCTTGATACTATATTCAAGCCAACTATGATTATGAAGCCACAAAGGATTGAATGAACGCTCTCTACTCCCAATTGTTCTTTTTTTAAAGTTATGTGCATAAGGTTTGAATGGCTTTTTAAGGATATAAGCTCTTCGAACTGCATCTTGATCATTGACGGGATAACTTGCAATGGGTAGCCTTTCCCCAGGATCATGTTTAAGATGACTAAAATCATAAACCGGTGGCGATGGCGGTGACACATCTTCAGTTTGCTCTATGGTCACATTCGACATAGACAATATTGGTTCTTCACTTTGCTCTTCAATCACAATTGGCATACACACAACTTCGTTGGTTTGCTCTTCAACCACATCCGACATATTCTCCGCCTTCTTCTTCTTCCCTATTTTCATAGCTTCTCTCTGGAAAAGGGAAACAATGTCTCCAACCCTCTTCATTTTTCAATAAATCTGCAAGAAAACTACTTTCTATCAATAAAGCTAATTGGATATTTTGTTTGTGTTCATGTAGTGGATAGCATTGGGCAAAAAAGCAAATCCTAAATCAGAAATTTGAGAATTTTGGTACCTTAAATCGGAGTATTCTAGTTTCTGCAGATTGGTTAATGAGCAAGCAAAGTAGCAAAGGCAAAGTAACAGAGGCCACGAGAGCAGGGGCGCCGGACAGCCGGACGGCGGCAGCAGTGCAGCCACGCGCAGGCAGAGAACTGAGGGAAGGGGGCGACCGGGCGAGGGGCGAGGGGCGCAGCCTCACAAGGGCAGCGGGGCAGCAGCAGCAGGGAGGGCCGGGCGGGAGGACCAGAGGAGAGGCGGGAGCACCGGCGGCGAGCAAGCGAGGAACGGCGAGGCGGCTGCGTGGGAGTCGCGGTCAAGCACCGGTCGTGGGTCGGGGCTAGGGCATCGATCGTGACGAGGAACCGGATCAGCGCTTGTGTTTAATGGGCCATCTTTTTTGGCCCACTAGTATGTGTAGGTATATAGTAGGCTGTGTAAAATCCCGGGGTGGGCCGCGCCCACCACGCCACTCAGACGTCCGCCACTGCTCGTGGGCGATAAAGTAACTGAAGAGGTCCTAAATTTCCTTGTAGGTAGCCAAATGCCTGAAGGATGAAATGACACCATGGTTGTGTTAATCTCGAAAAGTGCAAATCCACAAAGCCTAAAGGACTTAAGACCCATCAGCCTCTGCAACGTCATCTACAAAGTGTTCTTCAAAGTAACTGCTAATAGACTAAAATGTATTTTGCCTCGTAGCATTTCTCCCGATCAAAGTGCATTTGTACCAGGTCGTATTATTTCAGGTAATATCCTGCTGGCCTATGAACTAACATATTTTTTACAGAGGAAGAGAAGCGGTAGTCCTAGGGTTTCCCCACGCGAAAAGCGAGTGTTGGATGGATACCTCCGACACCCTTCAGGAAGAGATGGCGGCACCCGCAGGCAAAGGGGAGCTAGCTTTTGACGACAGGTGGTCCGCCCCCTAAATATTTTTTTGATAACTAGTATGGCATGTGAACATTCTAACTAATTATGAATAGGACAAAGAAATAGATTAATATGGTCTTACGAACACACTAAACTTCACAATTCGATCTCAGTTTTGCATAAAGAAGCCTACATAGTAAATAGTACATGGCTGCCATGAAGGTATCAAATAGAAACACTAACCATAGTACATACCTTGAAAAGTTCAGAAAGACTATGTTTCTGGCCTACGCTTTTGCATTGCCATGAAGGTATCAATTATGTCATCTTCATTCACCTCGGAGAAAGCATCCCTCTCAATGTATGTAACTAGGCAATCATCCAAAAGACTATCACCCATCTTATTTCTCAACTTGCTCTTGACTATACTCATGGCAGAAAATGCTCTCTCAACATTTGCCGTTGCCACCGGTAGAATCAATACCAATTTTAAAAGCAAGTACACCAAATGATGAACTATGTGTCTCCCTGTTTGAACAAGCTTAACCGAGAGATCAACAAGATTTCCAAGGCCTTGGAAGTTCTCATCATTTCTCATGTCATCAATATAGTTATCAAGTTGTAGTTCAAGGTGTATCAGGTCGGCACTTGAAAAGTCATTGGGATAAAATTCAGCAAGTCTTCGTACCTAGTGTGCATCAAAAGAAACAAATGAGTTGAAGAGATTCAATAGCAATTTTGAAAGCAATACAAATTTTAGAAGCAAGTTTGCATACCTTTTGTGCATCAAAAGCAGCAAATGAGTTGGCGGGATTCAAAGCAGACATACAAGATAGCAATTCCATATTGATCTCATCAAACCGATTTTCAAGCTCTTGACTAATTTGATCAATGACTCCAAGAAAAACTTCTCTTCTAAAGTGATCATCATTTGTTTGGGGTCGAGCAAACCGTGTTGATCTTCCATAAGGCACATGTTTGTTACAAAATAGTGTGACCTTTTGCAGAAATGCCTCCCACCCATTAGACCTAAGTTCTTTTCTCTTTGAACAAGTAACATACAAAGCAAAATGCAGATTCCTTCTTGATACTATATTCAAGCCAACTATGATTATGAAGCCACAAAGGATTGAATGAACGCTCTCTACTCCCAATTGTTCTTTTTTTAAAGTTATGTGCATAAGGTTTGAATGGTTTTTTAAGGATATAAGCTCTTCGAACTGCATCTTGATCATTGACGGGATAACTTGCAATGGGTAGCCTTTCCCCAGGATCATGTTTAAGATGACTAAAATCATAAACCGGTGGCGATGGCGGTGACACATCTTCAGTTTGCTCTATGGTCACATTCGACATAGACAATATTGGTTCTTCACTTTGCTCTTCAATCACAATCGGCATACACACAACTTCGTTGGTTTGCTCTTCAACCACATCCGACATATTCTCCGCCTTCTTCTTCTTCCCTATTTTCATAGCTTCTCTCTGGAAAAGGGAAACAATGTCTCCAACCCTCTTCATTTTCAATAAATCTGCAAGAAAACTACTTTCTATCAATAAAGCTAATTGGATATTTTGTTTGTGTTCATGTAGTGGATAGCATTGGGCAAAAAAGCAAATCCTAAATCAGAAATTTGAGAATTTTGGTACCTTAAATCGGAGTATTCTAGTTTCGCAGATTGGTTAATGAGCAAGCAAAGTAGCAAAGGCAAAGTAACAGAGGCCACGAGAGCAGGGCGCCGGACAGCCGGACGGCGGCAAAGAAGGCAGCCACGCATGCAAGCGAGAACCGAGGAAGGGGCGACGGGCGAGGGGCGAGGGCGCAGCCTCATGCAAGGTGGGGCGCAGCCAGCAGCAGGGAGGGCCGGGCGGGCGGGAGGACCGGAGGAGAGGCGGGAGCACCGGCGGCGAGCAAGCGAGGAACGGCGAGGCGGCTGCGTGGGAGTCGCGGTCAAGCACTGGTCGTGGGTCGGGGGCTAGGGCGTCGATCGTGACGAGGAACTGGACTGTGCGCTTGTGTTTAATGGGCCATCTTTTTTTTGGCCCACTAGTATGTGTAGGTATATAGTAGGCTGTGTAAAAATCCCAGGGTGGGCCGCGGCCCACCCTGGCCACCCTGTACGTCCGCCACTGCTCGTGGGCGATAAAGTAACTGAAGAGGTCCTAAATTTCCTTGTAGGTAGCCAAATGCCTGAAGGATGAAATGACACCATGGTTGTGTTAATCTCGAAAAGTGCAAATCCACAAAGCCTAAAGGACTTAAGACCCATCAGCCTCTGCAACGTCATCTACAAGGTGATCTTCAAAGTAATTGCTAATAGACTAAAATGTATTTTGCCTCGTAGCATTTCTCCCGATCAAAGTGCATTTGTACCAGGTCGTATTATTTCAGGTAATATCCTGCTGGCCTATGAACTAACATATTTTTTACAGAGGAAGAGAAGCGGTAGTCCTAGGGTTTCCCCCTGCACGCGAAAGCGAGTGTTGGATGGATACCTCCGACACCCTTCAGGAAGAGATGGCGGCACCCGCAGGCAGTGGCGGAGCTAGCTTTTGACGACAGGGTGGTCCGCCCCCCCCCCCTAAATATTTTTTTTGATAACTAGTATGGCATGTGAACATTCTAACTAATTATGAATAGGACAAAGAAATAGATTAATATGGTCTTACGAACACACTAAACTTCACAATTCGATCTCAGTTTTGCATAAAGAAGCCTACATAGTAAATAGTACATGGCTGCCATGAAGGTATCAAATAGAAACACTAACCATAGTACATACCTTGAAAAGTTCAGAAAGACTATGTTTCTGGCCTACGCTTTTGCATTGCCATGAAGGTATCAATTATGTCATCTTCATTCACCTCGGAGAAAGCATCCCTCTCAATGTATGTAACTAGGCAATGATCCAAAAGACTATCACCCATCTTATTTCTCAACTTGCTCTTGACTATACTCATGGAAGAAAATGCTCTCTCAACATTTGCCGTTGCCACCGGTAGAATCAATACCAATTTTAAAAGCAAGTACACCAAATGATGAACTATGTGTCTCCCTGTTTGAACAAGCTTAACCGAGAGATCAACAAGATTTCCAAGGCCTTGGAAGTTCTCATCATTTCTCATGTCATCAATATAGTTATCAAGTTGTAGTTCAAGGTGTATCAGGTCGGCACTTGAAAAGTCATTGGGATAAAATTCAGCAAGTCTTCGTACCTAGTGTGCATCAAAAGAAACAAATGAGTTGAAGAGATTCAATAGCAATTTTGAAAGCAATACAAATTTTAGAAGCAAGTTTGCATACCTTTTGTGCATCAAAAGCAGCAAATGAGTTGGCGGGATTCAAAGCAGACATACAAGATAGCAATTCCATATTGATCTCATCAAACCGATTTTCAAGCTCTTGACTAATTTGATCAATGACTCCAAGAAAAACTTCTCTTCTAAAGTGATCATCATTTGTTTGGGGTCGAGCAAGCCGTGTTGATCTTCCATAAGGCACATGCTTGTTACAAAATAGTGTGACCTTTTGCAGAAATGCCTCCCACCCATTAGACCCAAGTTCTTTTCTCTTTGAACAAGTAACATACAAAGCAAAATGCAGATTCCTTCTTGATACTATATTCAAGCCAACTATGATTATGAAGCCACAAAGGATTGAATGAACGCTCTCTACTCCCAATTGTTCTTTTTTTAAAGTTATGTGCATAAGGTTTGAATGGCTTTTTAAGGATATAAGCTCTTCGAACTGCATCTTGATCATTGACGGGATAACTTGCAATGGGTAGCCTTTCCCCAGGATCATGTTTAATATGACTAAAATCATAAACCGGTGGCGATGGCGGTGACACATCTTCAGTTTGCTCTATGGTCACATTCGACATAGACAATATTGGTTCTTCACTTTGCTCTTCAATCACAATCGGCATACACACAACTTCGTTGGTTTGCTCTTCAACCACATCCGACATATTCTCCGCCTTCTTCTTCTTCCCTATTTTCATAGCTTCTCTCTGGAAAAGGGAAACAATGTCTCCAACCCTCTTCATTTTTCAATAAATCTGCAAGAAAACTACTTTCTATCAATAAAGCTAATTGGATATTTTGTTTGTGTTCATGTAGTGGATAGCATTGGGCAAAAAAGCAAATCCTAATCAGAAATTTGAGAATTTTGGTACCTTAAATCGGAGTATTCTAGTTTCAGAGATTGGTTAATGAGCAAGCAAAGTAGCAAAGGCAAAGTAACAGAGGCCACGAGAGCAGGGCGCCGGACAGCAGACGGCGGCAAGAAATAAGAGCCACGCATGCCAGCAGATGAGGGAAGGGGCGACCGGGCGAGGCGCGAGGGCGCAGCCTCATGGGCAGGGCAGGCAGCAGCCAGCAGGGAGGGCCGGCGGGCGGGAGGACCGGAGGAGAGGCGGGAGCACCGGCGGCGAGCAAGCGAGGAACAGCGAGGCGGCTGCGTGGGAGTCGCGGTCAAGCACTGGTCGTGGGTCGGGGGCTAGGGCGTCGATCGTGACGAGGAACTGGACTGTGCGCTTGTGTTTAATGGGCCATCTTTTTTTTGGCCCACTAGTATGTATAGGTATATAGTAGGCTGTGTAAAAATCCCAGGGTGGGCCGCGGCCCACCCTGGCCACCCTGTACGTCCGCCACTGCTTGATCGTGTGTGGACAGAGGCATCCTTTGGAGTTTGGATTGTGTCGACCTACCATTTCCTCCTCGATTTTCTAAAGAATGGTTTTAATTTCATTGAAAAGGTAAGGCAATGTTTGATTTTTAGTGTGAGAGGAATACCACGGTTCTTTTTTCTAAAGAATGGTTTTAATTTTATTATTTTGAATGTGTTTTCTGAAACCAATGCATTAAGGCATCTCTAACGGCAACCCGCCGCATCAGTCCGCTGATTGGAATGGCTAGTCCACGGACACGGATGTGAAAGGCCACCATCCAACCATAGTCACATACATTCAGCCTTCCTCATTTTTTTAATCCTCACGATCAAATAGCCGCGTACAAAGTGTACAGACATTCAAATAGCCGCGTGCAACAGTAGTTTAAATTTTAAAAAAGTTCAAATATTACATCCCAACATTGTTTTCCCCTTTGATCGCCCACTGATGCTCAATCAGATCTTTCTTCAGCTGCCCGTGAGTTGGTTGATGTCGAATTTGTTGATGCATTTGAATAAACTCTTCAAATGTGGCATGATTCTGGTCTGAAAGTTGGATAGGATCACCCATGTTCTCGAATTCTAGAGTTGCGGCAGCATCGTCACCCTCATCCTTGACGATCATGTTGTGCATGGTCACACAACATGTCATCACCTCCCACAAGGTCTTCGGGTCTCATTGTTTAGCAGGTCCACGAACAACTGCAAAACGGGCCTACAGAACTCCAAATGCCCTCTTGACATCCTTTCTAGCTGCTTCTTATCTTTGCGCAAAGTGAGCCTTTTTCTGGCCAACTGGGTTAGAGATGGTGCTGACAAAGGTAGCCCACGGAGAATAGATACCGTCAACCAGATAGTAGCCCATGTTGTACTCATGTCCATTGATAATATACTGGCAAAGAGGAGTGTTTCCTTCAGTCAACCTCGCAAACAACGGTGATCGTTGCAGCACATTGATGTCATTGTGAGACCCGGGCAATGCAAAAGAAAGCGTACCAAATCCAAAGATCTTGTGATGCAACTGCTTCAAGAATTATGGTGGGCTTCTTAACATGACTAACATGACCCTGATATTGCCCTTGTAAAGCCTTCGAGTAGTTCTTCCATTTTCAATGCATGCAGTCAAAGAGATCCAAGCGAACATGGACACCCTCTTGCTTCTAAGATTGCCAAGAGCCTATCCGTGTCTGCCACAGTTGGTTCTCTCAGGTACTGAGATCCGAACACCTCGACCACTGCAGTTGCAACCTGACCATGGCATCTCCGCGTGTGCTCTCGGACATCCGTAGGTAGATGTTTTGGAGGCAGAGAGCACATGTTAAATGGCTCCAAGATGGTGACAAAAACACTGCTTGCTTTCATGCTTGTGCCTCGGAGAGAAAAAAGAAAAAAGATCTGGGCCGAGATCGCACCGCCGTGTCACCCAGCCGCCAACAGCAGCGCCGCCGCCCAGCAGATCACCCACGACCACGGCAGAGAACCCCGCTGCCGCGCCGGACCGCCACCGCCTAGGAGGACCCCGCGTCTGAGGGCTCGGCGAAGAGGCGTTGGGGGCGCGTCCGGTCGCCCGCGGGAGCGACGTGTTCGCGAGCTAGTTCCTTGATTCAGAATTAAGTTATAACATCTTACTGTGATGAACACAGGGAGTAATTACTATTCCTCTACTTGAACCACACGTGGTTCAGCACGATCGAACGATTTTGTCATCGGTGTGCATAGTGAAAACTGAAAAGGCCAAACAATCGATGTTGTCGAGGACGACCAACCAGCTCGTGCACTTCTGAAGCTGGAAGCATATGCATGCATGATCTCGCGCCATACGTAGTGGTTGACATTGTTCTGATCAGATTCATCACTGTCGCGTAGACCAAATCAATGGTGACCTGAATCATTTGCGCCATTGCAAAAAAGTTGCCGCCACTTGCCCTCTTAGTCTCTTACAGCTGCACACTCCGCTCATCGCCAGTATATAAGGTGGAGATAAGATGACTAACTCGTAGCACAGGTAGGAGTGGTACAAGAAATAGGATGGCTAAACTGACAATGCCCGTCTTCACTGCCGTCTTCTTGATGGCCCTGTTGATCACTGCATCATCTTCAGGTACGCTGTTTCTTTTCTCTTGTTTTTCTTTTCTATTCAGTTTTAATTACCCTGTGTGAATAGGCTTCATTCGTTTATCTGGTTTCAACGCATGCAGGAGAAGCTTCGACGGCAGAACATGATAGGGGTGCCTCCAAAGTGACAAAGGTCTGTATATTTTTGACAGAAAGGGCTGCACATATGTTAGTAATCTGAAAGGGTTGGTCGACTTGGGTTATGTCAAACATATTGTGTCATCTATGGAAAAGTATGGCATTTCGGTAATTAATGTTGCTTGGTCCGTCTGAGAGAAATTAAAGGGAGTGGCAGAGCTAGTGCCGTTATGTACACCCTGTTACATTATTTCTCATTTTCTCACATTCTTGATAGCAAAATGTCAAATGCTGATTGACTGAAGATGGTACTAAACTACAATTGTGTATGGCTCTAGATACGTACACAGATCAACAGAGAGAACTGCTTATAAAGTCTACTGATGTTTTTCCGTTTGTTTAACCCAGGGTCACACTTCTCTTTACCATCTTCAGATGCAGAGTCACAGCAGGATGAGGATTCTGACGGATTTTTTGGACTACGACTACGGAGGAGCCAACTCCAAGCACGATCCACACAGGAAGCCCGGGAATGGAGGACACTAGCTAATAGCTACTCCCTCCGGATGGAAGTTGGGTCATCTAGTTTAGAACGGAGGGAGTACATATAGCTCTCCCAAGCATTCTACAGAGTCCGGTGTTTTGGACTGGTGTCATGTGTGTGTGCGCGCGCGTATTCACTATTCAGGGCATTTTATAATCTGAGACAGTTAGATTGTCTATCTGGTATTGTACCACCATAGTCGGAAAGATTACAAATTGCCAGATCCATTATTTGAGCTAAAAGGACACTCCTAACAGATAAAAGAGTATGGTGCAATACAAAATCAGGAGTATCTATTATTTTAGCTGTACTGTGATCTCAGAGTTCAAATGAAACACTGTGTTGTTTCAGAGGGCTTAAGTATGCACTGCAACTGCAAGTTCCACTTCATAGAAAACAGACAGCGGCAGGCTTGATCTCAATCTGGTCCAAGTTTTTCCCTTGCTCACTAGTCACTCCTGCAATCTGGATGCCTGCAGATGAGTTTTTTCACTGTCAAAGCTGGCGTCAGGTGCCTTTTTTTTCTGTATTTGTTCAGAAAACAAAGGATGATGAGCTTCAGATGTTAATAACAAAAAAGAAAAAAGAACAGATAGCTTCATATACAGGTCCAATGACAGACGAAGGCATTGTTATTAAGGCTGAACAAAAAAAATAAGAAAAAGAAGACCAGGTTCAGACTTGCTCAGTTCACCTGACGAATCAGGTGCACATGCGGCGACCCAAGTTGCCACAGAGCATTTCATCACTACAAGGTCTTTTTAAATGGTGGGGTGAGAGAGGCTCGAACTCTCGACCTCAGGATCACTCGCATGCAGCTATGAGACCTACGCGCTAGCCAACTGCGCCACCACCGCACTTGTTGTTTCACCAGCGAAACAAAGGTCCTTTATTAGTTTATCTGGTTTCAACGCATGCAGGAGAAGCTTCAACGGCAGAAAGCCATGGCAGGGACACCTCCAGAGTGACTAAGGTCTGTATTTTTCGACAGCAAGGTCTGCGTACGTTAATAATCCGAAATAGTTGGTTGACTCGGGTTCAACATGTCAAACATATGGTCATCTAAGAGAAATTAAAGGGAATGGCAGAGCTAGTGCCATTACGTACAGCCTGATACATTATTTCTCATTTTCTCACATTCATGATAACAAAATGTCAAATGCTAGTACTGGTCAGGTGATTGACTGAAGATGTACTGAGCTAGAATTATGTGTTGGTTCTAGAGAAGATACTTGCACATATCAACAGACAGAACTGCTTATAAAGTCTACTGATCCTTGTTCCGTTTGTTTAACCCAGGGCCACACCTCTCCAGATGCAGAGTCACAGCAGGAGGAGGGTTCTGACGGATGTTCTGGACCACGACTACGGAGGAGCAAACTCCAAACACGATCCCCGCAGGAGCTTATCGATCTGGTCATCTACCACCATACTAAGAAAGATTACAAAATGCCAGATCGAATATTTTTCGCTAAAATAATACAGTACTCCCTCCGTCCCGTAATGTAAGATGTTTTTTTTTGAAGCAAATGTAAGACCTTTTTTGACACTACACTAAAGCCAAAAAACGTTTTACATTATGGGACGGAGGGAGTAGTACGTAACTGCCAAAAGCCTAAAAGAGTGTGGTACGTTACAAAATCAGGCGTATCCATTAATTTAGCTGCGATGCGATGTGATGTTGTAATCTCAGACTTCAAATGAAACGCTCAAAAGTCCAGTTCTGGCTAACCCGCAGATACGTATCTTTCTCTCTGGTAACGTGCTAAACGTGGCTAGCTCCTCGATGCATCTCTAGTTCTCAACTATTGATCGTGATTGGACAGAGAAACACACATGTGGCATCCTTTGGAGTTTGGACTGTGTCGACCCTACGCCTCGCCGATTTGTTGTCCAAAAGGACCCCCTGCCGAACGCTATTGACAAAAAAGACTAACTACGGATCATTTTGACAAAAGCACCCTCGGTGGCGGCGGTGCGGCAGCGACACGCGGCACCGCCGCCACGCCAGAGGCAGGGGGCGCCGCCACCGCAGAGGCGGCCTTACAACGCTGCCACGCCAAATTAACGGAATCTGCGGTAGCGCGACGGCACGGCGGGCAGTGGGCCCACCGCCACCGGGTGAGGCGGCCGCCTGGCGCGATCATTGCTGGCCGACAGTTCGCTACGTCTTGGGCCCCGCCAATGGCCACGCCACCATCGGTCGAGGCGGCCGCCGCCGACAAAGAATGGCCGCCGCCGAATTTGCACGAATGCGAGGTTCGGCACGATTCGCAAGCCTAAAATCGGCGGGCGGAATCACGCTGATTGTTGTTGCTTTTGTCGATTCCTACGCTGCAAACGAGCGAATTTCACGGGGAATCACTCGCTTGTTGCTTTGCTTTTGCTCCTTGCATGCTGATGATTTTCACGCGCGGGAATCCGAGGCTGCCGACACTACAGCAATCCTCTCCTTTTTATATACCAATCTTCAGCTCCGTGCGCAAGCACTCCGGAACCTCGTTCCTCTCCTTTGCTCTCTAAGTCTCTAAGTACAGAGAGAAAAGAAAGCTCAGTAAGCACTTTCACTCGTGATTTAGGGCGATTTAGAGTTGGATTTTGAGGATGATGAAGTTGAAGAAAAGATAGATTAAGGTAAGATCTATCCATTTTTGTTGGTTTCATTCGCATGCATGATGTTTTTATTCTATTTGATTAGTTCCTAAGTGTGTATTCTATGTTGCTTTAGGCATTATTTCAGCACTTGGAGGAGTCATTTGGAGTTTCAGTAGTAGGAATAGCCGTGCAAAGTGAACTACGGTTGAAGATCAAGGTATGAGCTTTGCAATACATTTATTTATTTATGCATGCAGGGTGGTAATTAGTTCGTCCTTTAGCTCGTTATTAGCTATGTGATGGTAGTGCTTAGAGGTTAGAAATAATTTCAGACGAGAGATGTAGCATTTAAAGATGTTGACATGCTTAGAAGTTGAAGATGTTGCATCAATGTTAGGTGCGTCCATTAGTATTGACATGCGGGAAATCTTAATACGGTAATTAAGAAAAAATTGTACTGTAAGTGTTTATTGCATGCGGTATGTTATTTCATGTGGTATTTTATTTTATGTGGTATGTTTATTATAAGTCTATATTTAGGAAACCGTAGGTCTACTTTGTTATGTCGCAATAATCTAAATTTTATATGTTAAGATTAGGTGCTAATGTACTTAATGATGTATGTAATTAGGTAAAATAATTCATCTTAGTAGCAAACAAGGAGGAGAAGACGTGATTGAAGAAATTGTGATTCCATTTTCGCTGTCCCATTTTGAGGTGATGAACACATACATGGAAGTGCTATTTTCATACTTTTGTTAGCAGGAAGAAAAATCCGTGTGTAATATTTTTGTTAATGTGATAATAGGTTGACGAGGTTCATATAGTACTGGCGACGGATATTTATTGGAACTATTTTGACGCTTAATTGCATTCGCAAGCACATCCATATTGGAGGTAAGGTGAAAAATGACACTGTAATTTTGTTAATATTTTTTGTATTGATGTACTATTGTGAATAATGTGCATGCTGCTGCAAATATTATTATTTGTAGATAAATGATTGTTATCGTATCATGTGAAAAAAAATTAGTTAAAGCCAAAAGAAATTAAATGTTACTCATATGATATAAAAATGTTATTATCGTACTATTATGTTTACTGGTTGTTTGGATAGCGAGTAATTACCATGGGTTTTGTCATAACATGGGTATAAAATGACGCCGTAATTTTGCTAATATTTTTTATATTGATGTACTGTCATGCCGCTGCAAATATTATTATTTGTAAATAAATGAATTTTATCGTATTATATGAAAAACATTATATCATGCCGTAATATTATGTTAAGTGGTTGTTTGGATAGCGAGTTTTAGGATATTTTAGGATGTTATTATCGTAATAGTTGTTTTTCCAGAAGCTAAGTTTTTGCATGTTACGAGAACTATTTTAGGATATTTTTGGGGTAGTTAGAGAAAAGCAAACAGAGTTTTAGTTTGTTACGCCAGAGACAAGTTTGAGAAAAATAGATTTTAAATACCGTTAACCAAACAACCCCTTAAAGTCTAAGCAAATGATTCTAAAAACAAACCGAATATTTATAACAAAAATACGGTTATTATTTTAGTCATAAGATATGTAAATGTTGTCATCATTACTAAGTGTTCAGTTACTAATTGTTTGAAATGTAAACATGTATGTTGGTTAGGTACTATGGAAAATTTAGTAGTGTACTATGGGAACGTCTTACGCGACGGTCCATGCGGGGTGGATGTGTCCTTCTGCGAGTCGACTACAGTAGTGGTGAGAGACATGGTCAACGTGGGTTACGCAGCTGTTAGAAGGTGCATCCGAGCGGTGTTTGGCCCAGTGATGCAGGAAAAAAAATGACAATGGAGGCCTTCGTCGTTGACGGAGGAAATGATGGGACAGATTGCCGTTGGGGTTTGCGGCCCGTCACGGTGATCGGTCGTGGGGTCGTACATGAGGTTTGCAAGCAATCCCAATAACTCAATGTATGGTCACCCGATGGTGTATGTGGAGTTCATTTCAGCCACCGATGTTGCCGGATGCGATGCGGGGGTGGTGAGGTCGAGTTGGCCATCACATCAGCCCCTAGCATCAGCCCATCGGAACCGACGGGCGGCCAGCCTGTGTATGACACAGATATTGGTCGGCGGCCGTTGACATGAGCGAACACGTGGAGGGATTGCCGGGCGCTAGATGATGATGATCATTCTTCTGCGTCTTCGGAGTCAAGCGGAGAAGAAGATGTTCCTCCTCAAAGGGCGGTCGCGGCGGCACTGCAACATGGGTTTTTACAGGATATGAGCATCACCAACGAATTTCACACTGCTTCCGGCCTAGGAGCGGGAAGCCTGGAGGTTGGGCAAGTTTTCCCAGATAAGAAGTCTGCTTACCAGGCAATGGGTAGCTATGCAATCGGCATCCACCGCCAAAGATAGAGTGAAGCGATCGATAAAAAGAGTTGAAGGTCATATGCATCCACACCGCGAAGGTTGCCGCGGAAGAGTTCTCGCTAGATCAAGCACAGGGTATGTCGGTCATGGCATATCACAAAAATAGTGGAGCATACCTGAGCAAACCGGGACTCTTTCAGATCACTTTGCAATGTGACAAAGAAAATTTGTGGCACAGACGATGGAAACAATTGTGCGGGGAAGTCTCAACATTAGTGTTAGGGCTCGCAAAAGATGCAGAGGATCTAATTGGATTCCTCATTAGCTACAAAGAAGGCTAGGCGTGCGAAGGAAAATATATTCAAGAACTTGTATGGTACCTATGAGGAGGCATATTCTTATGCCCCTAGAATGCTTCATCAAATAGCAAGTGCTAATAGGGGACTCAAGTTTGGCGGAGAGAACGTCCAAACCCAATGAACCCGGTGAGCTAATCTGCACCGCTTATTCAGGCATTCGCCCGCACTATACAAGCCTTCGAACACTGCCGCCCGGTATTATCTGTTGATGGTACCTTTCTCACCGGAAAGTACAAGGGCACACTATTGGTGGCGATTGCGCGGGATGCAAATAATCAGCTTCTTCCTATTGCATATGCATTGGTCGAGAGCGAGAACAAAGATAGCTGGTTGTGGTTCCCGAGCTGCGTGAAGATTGGTGTCGTGAAAGAGCGTGAAGGTGTTTGCATCATTTCGATCGCAACACTTTGGATTATTAAGCGCTCTGAAATAATTAAGGCGTCGGAAGAAGAGTGGGGCTGGCCCGATCTAGAGGGAAGGTGGTGCATGAGGCATTTGGCAGCAAACTTTACTCCAAATTCAAAAACAAGGATTGGTTCAAGTTATTCAAGAGGATGTGCATGCAAAAACTGAAGCCAAAATGAATGCGATATGGGCAGGTATCAATGGTTTGATCGACCGCTGCCTTGCCGCAGAGAAGACCGGAGGGTCGTGGACGCCCATAAATTTGAGCCGATGGATCACCGAGAATTGCCCTCATTTGGAGAAGTGGGCGCAGGCTCACGACACCGGGCTCGGTATGGAATAATGACCAGCAACATGTCGAGGTGTACAATGGTGTTCTTAAAGGGTGCGAGCACTGCCTATCACATCCCTAATTGAAGAAACATGGAACCGACCTGTCATACTTTGCGCACAGGTCACCGCCGCCAAAGCACAAGTTGAATTGAACAAGCCATGGTCCGAGAAGATGCAAAGACATCTGGACGAGAAAGCAAAGAAGTCCCAAAGTCATGGCTGCAGGAAAGTGGACGCACTTAGGAATAAGTGGGAGGTCAATGTGCGAGCCAAGTACGTCAAGGGTCACCACAGAGGATCAAAAAAGCAAGCTGTCACCCTTGACTCAACCTCCTGTGAGTGCACTTGTAACAAGCCCAAGCTTGAGGGCTACCCTTGCAGTCATGTGCTCCGGGCGGCTGCTGTTCAAAAAATCAGCGTCGAGCCATACATATCGCCGTACTTCAACATGTACAATCTGTACAACACTTGGAACGGTGAGTTCTGGGCTTGGGGCATTGATATGAACTACAAAATGTTGTGGCCAGATGGGCCGAAATGGGTTCCGAACACCGACTTGATGAGAACCGCAAAGGGACGACGTCAGTCTAGGCGTCATTGCAATGACATGGACCATAGCCAGATGGGAGAACCAAGGCGATGCCGCATTTGCAGGTGTCCTGGACATTCACGCAAATACTGCCCGTATCGAGCCAACAACAACGCATGATGCTGATATATATGTACTCGCCATGTCTATTTATATTTCTACTCGTTATGTGTACTTATATTAAATTTAAATTGATTCTCTTTGTATTATTGTACTCCTGATGTTAACTTCAGATAATTAATGTAAATCGTATCTCTTTGTATTTTTAAGTTAATTTTGATTTGCATTTGTATTTCCGTCTTCCTCGTAATTTATATGTGTATGTTTGTGTGCAGGTTATGGGTGAAGTGCCAGTGCTTTTGCAGGGGCCCCATGACGCCGGCCACCGTTGTCACCTATTTTTGAAACCAAATACTAAGCATGATTATCGACCTTTCAGACTTCGAACCATAAAGAAAACATGGCCAATACACAATCATTACCTTGCTCACCTTGACGCTTATGGACTACAAGGTTTTGCTAGGCTCACATCATGCGACGACCAAGTACTTTTGGACCCATCCCTTTTGACATCCCTCGTTGACCGGTGGAGACCTGAAACCCACACCTTTCACTTTCGTTTTGGGGAGCTTGCACCTACACTAAAAGATGTTTCTATGATCACTGCTCTACCAATTAGAGGTGAGCCGATAGTCTCTCCACGAGTGTCTCCATCTTGGACATTAGATATAGCAGCCCGTCTTGGGATGGAAATGCCAGAATCACATCGTACTGGTAACCCTCGGGGCATCCCACTTGTCTGGCTTCGTGATAACTTTCTTCATTTATCTAGCTTTGCCAATGAGGAGACGAGAAAAGACATCTGTTTGCGTGATTTGTTGTGGCTCCTCGGAATCTATTTCCAAATTCACATGGGGATGTTGTTGTCCCTGGTCTCATCTACATTGCGAGAGAATATGGTAGATGAACCTTTACC
The DNA here is from genome assembly GCA_021437245.1 of Aegilops speltoides. NCBI lineage: Eukaryota > Viridiplantae > Streptophyta > Magnoliopsida > Poales > Poaceae > Aegilops > Aegilops speltoides. The sequence continues at coordinate 426,670,922 of CM038141.1, read as the reverse complement.
CGAGCAGCCAAAATACAGCTTCGGTTCTGCCATGCTATCTCATACATACAGAGGTTTGTGTGATGCCACGCAAAAAACCTCTTTCGCACAAAAAGCTCCATTACTTTGTGTCGCCTATGAGTTTCTACAGTGTGGTCCCGGGAATACCTCCTGAGGGCGACCTCGTATAGTACAACCCATATACCCATACGACTTTGGCGAGGGTGCTAGCGCAACTATTGCCACCAGGTGGACAAAGGCACGGAAACATTGGTCTCCAGATATTGCGAAAAATTGTTACCCTATGTACCACCAACAGTTTGAGATACTTGATGAGGCAGAAGTCACATGGAACCCGTGGACTCAGGACCAGCTAAAAATGGTCTTTGATGCTCGACACTTCACACCAGGCATGTTGACCGATAGTGCATTCTGGCTGACTCGTTGCAACTTATTGTTCCTGTGGTGTGTTGAACCTTACAACCCAGAGCGTGTAATGAGACAGTTCGGTCTCTATCAAGAAATTCCACCACCTTTTCCCAGACGTATCGACGAGGAAACACATAAGTAAGATGTGACATCCCTAAATAGTTAGTGTCATTTTTAATTTACTAAACTCACACTTTGTTACATAATTTGCAGGCTAACCAATATGGGCAGGGGTTGGAGTTTATACGATTGGAGGGAAGAGAACAGTGAATGGGTACATAAGTGGGTAAATGAAGCGCTAGCAGATATAGTGCGTCAACTTAGGTATATTTTATGTACATTATTTTTTTACGATGATCATACGATGCGAGAAGATGCTTTGCTTTCATCACAACGGTTTATGTAATTATTTAATTTTGCAGACCGTCGATGGAAGTACAGATCAAGCGCATAAGCAGATGGTACTGCATGAACACATGCTAGCTTTGGCGATCAGCCAGCTACTATACCAACACATCTCACACAAGAGGAGCAGGCGCGGAGACATGTTGAGTTGCATGCAGCTTACTATCGTGACCAGATGGTAATCACTTGTAACTTTTTTAGGTCCATCATTTCATAATCATTTGAACTAAATAACATCCAAATATTGTTCAGCTTGAAAATGTCAACGAAGTAGGGCAGATGGCTACGGATAGCATGCCGGCCCAGGGCCCATATCGCAAGACATTCCAGAAACTTTTGCAATAATTCGTGGCAAAGAAGTTCAGATGCGGTAGAGGCGACGACGTTGCCACTGGAGCATACATGCCGGTAGCGAGGTCAGCCAGACCGAGTGCGGCACCGTCGTCCAGACCGAGCGAGGCGCGTACGAGCCATGAGCAATGGGGGGAGGGTCCGAGTACTAGAACGACATTGCCACGACATGACTCATCTCTCGCCATCATCGCTCTTCTTCGATGCAGCCGTCGGGCGACATCTCGGGACCATGGCACGGGCTTGGATTCGATGCCCGAGCGGTTTCTTTCCCTAACCCATATGCGTACACGGGATATGATGCATACACCCAAGGTGAGGATCTCAGCCGCTTTCTCTCGCGAGGATCCCCATGCCCGAGGAGACTCGTGTACCAGATTTAAACCAGCACCAAGTACAATGGCCGACAAGGATAGGAGAGGGATATGCTCAGGTAGTCATGTTTACATTTCAATGCATTTACAATGATATCATATATTATCCTCTAACAGTTTATTTAAAATGTTTCTATGTGCAGGACACACCTGATGTTAATTGGGGCGATGAGAACACCCAACGCGTCAACCAACACAGGCCTCCGGGAGCATCACATGATCATGGCGTCAACACAGCCTCCGGGAGCATCACATGATCTTGGCGACACGGTTACATCATTAGTTCTGAGTTCTTCGGAGGGATGTTATTGGCCCATCTTTTATCTCCCCGGAGTCACAACCATACGCCTACAATTACGCTTCAGGTTCGCAACAAGGATTCGCGACTCCACCACCTACGCAGGACTCGCAGACACATGAAGCCGAATTGGAGTATGGCCGCGGTCTTCGTGTGACCAGGCCACCTAATCGCTTATCGCCTTCCGGTCGTAAGGAAAGGCCAGGTGGTCGTCATTAAGTAGGGTGATTCATCTATGCACGTGCGCGACCCATTGTATCTATATATGTGTGTATCAGACTTTTCGATTTTTCCCGCCTATATCTCCCGCCATACTATCCCGCTCCACTCTTTTGCTTATGTTAGGCCGAAATGAATTTTTTTTTAATATTTTGGCTGATGAATACTGTGCAACCATTGCCCGTCTTACACATTGAAAAAAATATATTTTCAGGCAACGCTTTCCCCTCAATATTTTCCCGCCTACGCTTTCCCTCCATATGTTCCTCCACCCGTTTCCCGCCAACCCCTTCCCGCCATATCTTCCCGCCACTGCTTTCCCGCCATATGTTCCGCCACCCGCTTCCCAACAACCCTTCCGCCATATCTTCCCGCCACTCGTTTCCGCCATATGTTCCGCCATATCGCACTCGCTCTTCCCCCCCTTTTTCTCCTCTCTACCTATAAAACCCCCTTCAGACGGAGGTGGATAAGCATTCGAGTCAGGGTAGTCGAGATGTCCCATTATCCTTTCGATCGTAGTTTTCACCCTGGGATGAGCAGGACTCTTCTGAGGCTAGCTACCGATTTCAGGATGGACAATAGGATAGTTCCATGGGACGAACTCACCGGTAGTGACACCACAATGAATGAGTTGGCTCACCAATTACGTAGGTCTGGGTGGCCTGAAAGGACCTATGAGGAGGTACGTAAAGAACTTCTTAGGTTGCGTGCAAGGTGGAAGAATGTAGTGGAGCCAAGAGTGAAACTTTCGTAAAGACTGCGAGAAAAGCATCCATTTTTATGGACTGAGGAGAGCGAGGATGAAGATGATATCTTCATGCCGCCGCTTCCGGGTGCTGCATCGTCAAACGGCAAGAGTTCTGCATCGTCTAAGGGCAAGAGTATTGCATCCTCGAAGAGCAAGAGTTCTGCATCGTCCAAGGGTAAGAGTTCTACATCCTCGAAGGGCAAGAGTTCTGCATCGATGGAGGATGACGATGATGCCTTCATGTGGTTTTATTCCAGTTCTACCGTTTAATTCGGATGTACTTGCATTATTAGTTTGTACTCTGTTATTGTAGGGATTATGTTCTATCTTAATTTTATTTTGTAGTTGTTGCATGATGTTCGATGTTAGTGGAGGGAAAGAAAATGCCACTTCTTTATTCTTAAACTATATTTTTTTCCATTACGACACGGCACAACTGAAAATAAGATACATTGTAGGAATATACCTACATTTAACTCCTGAAATAAAGCTAAATTAAAGTGCAGAAATAAAGATACAAATGATTGCGAAATTTTAAATACTACCACAGGAATCTCTCGAGTCCAGCGTGGATATTTTCCTTTTCCATCGCCGCTTCTTCTGCTGCCTTGGCCTCGACGAGCCCTTTCTTTCTTTCTCTGCCTCTCGCCTCACGAGCCTCCTTTCATTGTCGTTCCTGCTCCTCCATGCGACGAGCCTCCTCCTGTTTTTCTTTCCCATTTCCTCAAAAAGGTGTTGCTCCGCATAGTATTCTTTTAACTCTCTCTCTTGCTCGCTTTCTCCTCGCTTCCGCCTTCTCGCGCGCTCTTCCGCAAATAAACTATTCCACGCACGGCGACTTCTTTCACGAATCTCAGTCACTGCCCAAGCCGGCTTCTCCGTGTCAATCCAATGATAGTACATGCACAGAGGCGGAGGAGACTACAACAAGAAACAAGAATGTTACTAAAGAATCAATGAAAATACCAACAATATCTATTAGTGATGGTTAAAGCATACCGGAGGCTTGTCGTACTCTGAAATAGCTACGGCAGGATCTTCCTCATAATTGGCGCACATGAAAAACTTCATGCCCAACCAATCTGAAAAATCCGTCACCTCCTTCACCTTGCAAAGATCGCCACACCAACACCGCAGGACTGCCATCCTAGGAGGCAAACTTGCATTCTTCATTTTCCTCGGCCTAATGCTTTGATCCGAGCAAGGCAAACTCATACCGATCAAAAAATGTGTTACACACTTTGCGACTGGCGATTTCTAGGATGGCTGGACGAGAGCCTCGGTGCCTCCTTTTATAAGCTCAGACGATAAATGATGGCGAGAAAATTAAGCGGGGATATTTACGATCCCTGTAGTGTCGGCACAACAGTTTCGCGTAGCCTCGGATTCGCAGTGCCATCGCATCCGCTGAGGAAAAAGAAGCAAAGGCAGGATTCCCGCGCGAAAGAACCAAATAGCCTCGAAATCAGCGCCGTCAGGTCGCTATCACAGAAATCAGCGCCGTCAGGGGTCAGGGGCTGTCGGGCCGCATGCAGCGCTGCCGCCTCACCCGGTGGCGGCCGGGCCCGCGCCTCGCGTCTCGTGCAGATGCTCTTGTCGGCCTGGGCGCGGCATGGGCAGCAATGGCCGCCTCGCCCGATGGCGGCTCGCCCACCTGGCCTCGCCTGTTCCGTCGCGTGCAGCCAGACCGTGAGATGCCGTTGTGCGGCGTGGCGCCTCCTGCGGTGGCGGCGGGCCCGCCGCCTCTGGCGTGGCGGCAGTGCCACGACGCTCGCCGCCACCGGCCGAGGGGTCCTTTTGTCAAAATAATCCGTAGGTAGTCTTTTTTGTCAATAGCGTTCGGCAGGGGGTCCTTTTGGACAGAAAATCACGCCTCGCCTTGTCGTCCTACCATTTCCTCACTAATTCCCCTGGATTTTTATTTTGCGGGTGTAATTTCCCTGGATTTTATAAGAGCGTTGCCCGGTCAGACCAAACTCCATCTTTTGTGCCTGATTAATATTGGTCGTACTAGCTTCTATTTGGGAGAAAGAATGCTCAGGAATTTTCTTCAGCGAAGATAGGCATCACGTGCGGGTCATGGTCAAACGAGGTGGCCTAGCTACCTTCCAGTGTTGGTTTTATTGAAAAGAAACATAAGTTATTAAAAAGTTTCGAGTAATTGGTCGCTGTTCATGATGGTGCGCTGAGCTGAGCCTATCTCAATTAATTATATCAAAGTTTCATTGTCCTTGACGCCGTACTAAGTATGTAAAATTTTATGGAAAAGGTAAGGCAATGTTTGGCAACACGGTATTTTTTTTCTTCTTCTAAAGAATGGTTTTAATTTCATTATTTTGAATGTGTTTTCCGGAACCAATGGATTAGCGCATCTCCAACGGCAACCCGCCGCATCTGTCCATGGATAGGAGTGACTAGTCCGCGGATACGGATGTGGTAGCCCACCATCCAACCATGGACGCATACATCCGGCCTTCCTCATTCTTTTAATCCGCACGATCAAATAGCCGCATACAAATTGTACAGACGTTCAAACAGACGCATCCTACAATGGTTCAAATTTAAAAAAAAAGTCAAATACTACATCCCAACATTGTTTTCCCTTTGACCGCCCACTGATGCTCAATCAGATCTTCCTTCAGCAGCTCGTGAGTTGGTCGATGCCAAATTCGTTGATGCGTTTGAATAAACTCTTCAAATGTGGCAGGATTCTGGTCCGGAAGTTAGATAGGATTACCCATGTTCTCAAATTCTAGAGCTGCGGCAGCATCGTCATTCTCATCCTCGACGATCATGTTGTGCACGATTACACAACATATCATCACCTCCCACAAGGTCTTCGGATCTCATTGTTTAGCAGGTCCATGAACAACTGCAGAACGGGCCTGCAGAACTCCAAATGTCCTCTCGACATCCTTTCTAGCTGCTTCTTATCACTACTAGGGAAAACCCTAGCAATAGCGCGGGTTTTGTGTCCACTAGTAGCGCGGGAGGCCGCGTTACTAATAAGGCGCTACAGCTATTGCTTAGCAGTAACGCGTGCCCACACGCGCTACTGCTAGGACAAATAGCTGCAGCGTTTGTTCAGTACCACGCTACTGCTAAGGTAACTACTTGCAACGTGTTTTCTGTCCATCGCTGCTAGTATTTTTTTTGTGTATTTATGCGCCATCGTACAAATATTGGTACAATACCAGTTATGAGGTTTACATCATTATGTCCATAATAGTGTGTCAAATGAAGGTGGATTAGGTTCAAGTGGAGGCAATATGTGGTGCATGTCAAAAGTATACTACTAATCCAAACTTGATCTAGTTTGGATTAGTAGTACTTTTGATGTGCACCACATGTTCCTCCGCTTGAATCTAATCCGCCAGCACAAGCTATTTAATCATCATCATAGTCATTACCACCAACAATATTTATTTAATCAGCACTAACACTAGCTAATAATAATCATCATAGTCATTACCACCAACACTAGCTATTTTATCACCATAGTAATATTGTAGCACATCATCATCCTCAAACTCATTTCTAGCTACCTAATCACTCCTGCTGCTCTCTCTTAGGTAAAATAACATAAAACATGTATAGCTCTCCTCCTTGATCAAACTGGAGCATGCAGATGAACCTGTCTCCTAATCGTGGGTAGCGCATCTGTTTGCTGCCCCCTAGTACTTCTCTGCGCTCCCCCATCATATATTTGGTCCAGTCTTGCACTATTAAGCATCCGTCGCTAATCTTGAATGCACTAAAGTAATCTGTAGGATATCTTGGCCGAAGTGATAATACTCATGGTACCTTTAGTCTCGATCCCATAAGGCACAACATTCATCGGAGTCCTGTTGAAGAACATCGTATGGTAACATACTTAGCAATGAAGTTTAGCTTCAAAAATAATGTATGGAAAAGATGCAATCGATGACAAATAGTAAAAATCTTACCATCCTTCCTAAATAGATGTAACCGTAGTTCATTACGAACACTATTGGTCGCGCATTTTCAGTACTAACATTTCTAAATGCAGGAAGAAAATTTATCTTGACAATATCAAGATCCTCAAGCCATTAAACATAATGACTGAGCTCCTCGCAGTTGATTTCAGCCCGGTGACAAGATACGGTCCTGTCTACCAAGCGCTGGACATGTTTGCTTGCACGAAATAAGTGACAATACAAATTAGTTGTCAACTATTTTGAATAAACAATATCAAAGACATAAATATGGTTGAGAAACTTATATAATGGTATAATCGAGGCGTCAGACATCGACCCGGATGTCGGTATTACCTTCAATATCATCTTCCTGGACGAATATCAAAGGTGATAACCATATCAGGCTCAAATGCATAAGTGTTGCATAGTGCTCGCCATGTTTTGCATCCAAAATAGGTGTAGTCGTCTGAATTGTATAATTTTGCATGGAAAATATAACCATGCTCGGTCTTCAAGTAAACTTTCTTTTCCTCCGTACTATGACTGAAACCTATCTTATCCAATACAAAAACGCTTGCATGACAGGGGATACGCTAGTAGAATAGTAAAAAAAATATAAGTTGAAGCAAATGAAGCAGATGTCATGCTTAATTACGAAAAAAGACTTGTCGTTATGACTTACTGTATCCACTTCGAAGTTCTCGTCCAGCTTGATGCTGAAGTGCCTATCATCATCTAGGAAGATTCCGTCGCACAGACCGTGCTCGTGTTCGCAGTATTTGCAAATACCGAAATCCTTTTCGTCGTCAGACATTTCCTATGTTCATAGTTAAAACATTAATTGAAAATCGATCGAAGACAACTACCAAGATACTCAACACACAAATCCAGGGCACTCGATATTTCCTACATATTCTGGCACAAGTCATGCCAAAATTCACGGAAAAATCCGGCATGACCTTTGCTAAAATAGGACATATCGAGCGCTTGAAATTTGCCGGAACGGAAATGAATTAACACTTCGGCAAAACATAGGCCACTCGGAGGTGTAACCTGCAAACATGACCGGCCACTTGGATATTGAGCAACACAAGATATACATTTCAAAATATCTTATAGGACTCAAATTAGCATGCATTCAATAAGCAAAAGTAAATCATCTCATGCGTCCGTACATCGTCGAATATTATCACTAATACATCACGAATAGTGTCATACATATAACATCACTAATACAAATAAAACCCTAGCACACGACGGGTATCGGCGCGGGCGGTGGACACCCACAGAGAAGGAACCATCACGGGATCATAGCTCTAGTGAGATCCCCGGAGAACCTGCCAGGTATTGGAGAACGGCTTGTGCTCCAACGCAAACAAGTAGCGACGGACGTGCGCGTCCTCCTCACTAACACGGTGACGCACCACCTCCGCAGAGTCCTCGAGCCTCTGGATCATCACTGGCCCACGCGACCGCCACCAAAGAAGGTTCGGTCAACGACAGCTGGATCTCACCAACCTGCGCCCCGGTAGGTAGCGCCTCCAGACCACCCGGCGAAGCCAGGTCCGGACATGGCCGATCTGGTCAAGCAGGTGTCGCCCTCCGCCGACTCAACGCGAAGATGCGGATAGGCATCGCCCACGTCAAGCGGAAAAATTGCTTTAACTAAAAATAGAAACAAGTTCTTACTAACTAGTTCTATTAATTCAACTAGTTCTTACTAAAAATAAACTTACTATAAATAAAAATATTCTAGTACCTAATTAGTACCTAGGAACTACTGCCCTAATTACCATCTAAGTAATTAACTAACTAGCACTAAAAATAGCCTAGGGTTCATACTAACTAGCACTAAATAGCTAGGGTTCATACTAAGCAGAGAAGAGGGATCGGAAGGGGAGAGTGCTTACAGAGGGCGGGGAGAGAGATGGGGTCGGGAAGACGGCGGCACCGAGGCGCGGGCGAGGCGGGTCGGGAAGACGGCAAGGCGAGGCGGGTCGGGGAGACGGCAAGCAGGCGGGTCGAGGGAGACGGCAGGCAGGCGGAGGTCGGGGAGACGGCAAGAGGCGGAGTCGGGGAGACGGCGGCGAGGCGGGGTCGGGGGAGACGACGGCGAGGCGGGTCGGGAGACGGCAAGCAGGTAGGGTCGGGGAGATGACGCAGGAGGGTCGGGGAGACGGCGGCGAGGCGGAGGCGACGAGGAATAGTAGAGGAGAATTGGGGGAGGAAGCAGAGGAGAGGGAATCAGGCCACGTGGGGGGTTAGGTGAAAATAGCTTTAACTGTAGCGTGGAGAGGAAAAACGCGCCGCTGCTAAAATCCGTAGTAGTAGCGCTGTTCAGAGAAGGGCGCTACTACTATACCTAGCACGCCGAACGGTGTGGCAATTATAGTAGTAGCGCTTTACTCTCTGCGCGCCATCGCTAAGCCGGTAACAAGAGCGCTGTTACGGCAGACGCTTGTGCTAAATAGCATGAGCGCATCATTTTAACAAGCGCTACTGGTAACATTCTGTGTATAAGATTTTCCCTAGTAGTGTATCTTTGGGCAAAGTGAGCCTTTTTCTGGAAACTGGGTTAGAGATGGTGCTAACAAAGGTAGCCCACGGAGAATAGATACCGTCAACCAGATAGTAGCCCGTGTTGTACTCCATCAATAGTATAGTGGCAAGGAGGAGCTTTTCCTTCAGCCAGCCTCGCAAACAACGGTGATAGTTGCAACACATTGATGTCATTATGAGACCCGGGCAATGCCAAAGAAAAGCGTGCCAAATCCAAAGATCTTTTGATGCAACTGCTTCTGGAATTATAGTGGGCTTCTTAACATGGCCCTGATATTGCCCTTGTAAAGCCTTCGGGCAGTTCTTCCATTTCCAATGCATGCAGTCAAGAGATCCAAGCGAACCTTTCCACCCTCTTGCTTCTGAGATTGCCAAGAGCCTATCTGTGTCTGCCACAGTTAATTCTCTCAGGTGCTGAGGTCCGAACACCTCGACCACTGCAGTTGCAAACCTAACGGTGGCATCTCTGCATGTGCTCTCAGACATCCGTAGATGTTAAATGGATCCGAGATGGAACATGCAGTGCTTTCTTTCATGCTTGTGCCTCAGAGAGAAAAAATAAAAATACAATTAGGAGCAGTGGCGGAGCTTGACTGGGATGTTTGGGGGGGGGGGCAAAAGGCAAAATGTGCATGTTTGGGGGACCTACTAAGAAAAAACTCTTGTAACTATGTCCCTCCAAAAAAAATCTTCAGGAATTTGTAGTGGGTTGGGGGCTTCGCCACAGATTAGGAGGTTAAGGAGAGAAGATGGAATGTGGGTTGTAGAGCATTTAAAAAAGCATGTTGCTAGCTATTTCTGTAACCTGTTCACCTCAGCAGCAGGACCAGAAAATATGGGCTTTACCTCTCCCAAATAAGGTCCTCCACTTCATTTGGCGTATGGCAACATACAGCCTAGGGCTGGAATTCGAGCCGAGTCGAGCCAGCTCGGCTCGACTCGCTAGAGCTCGTTTCGTTAGCGAGCTAGCTCGACTCGACTCGTTACTATAACGAGCTTAAACTCAAGATTGGCTCGACTCGTATAACTCGCGAGCTAGCTCGTTTAGCTTGTTAAGCTCGTTAAAGATACGAACATAAAATCCTCAAAATGATAAAAATGATTATGTATATATTAAACATATATATCATTAAACAATTGTAATTTCCTTGTAACGCGTGAGTCTCCTAGGCGGCTGGGCCTTGTGTTGTGCGCCTAGAACGTAGGGTGCTGAGTGGCTTATCTTTTTGTATTGGAGTGGTTGATCTTTTGTACCGACTACCAAGCCTAATGAGTTACACGAGTACTCGTTAGATTGGCTCGTTTAACTTGGTCTATAAACGATCTTAAATTAAAGCTTGGCTCGACTCGTTATTCTTCGAGTTCGAGTCGATTCGAGCCGAGTCACGAGCTACTTGTTTAGCTCGCGAGCTTCGAGCTTTTTTCCAGCCCTAATACAGCCTATCACTGAGAATGAAGTTGAAAAACAAGGGAATGGATATTGACACTAGATGTCGAGTGTGCCTCAGCCCTCGGATATGATGTGGATGGTGGTCACTGTTTCCTCAAATGAAAAAAAGGTGAAACAGCTGTGGCGCTTGGCACAGATGGAAAATATTAGAAACAAGCTAGTGCTATGCAATGATCCCCTCAATTTGTTTGAGGAGTTATTTCATCTGCCAGAGGAAGAGAGTTGTGTCCTATTCTCGCTATGGTGGCATGAAAGAAATAAAGCTAACGTAGGTGACACAATGAAAACCATAGACGAAATTGTTTCCTCTATTTACTATCATGTCAATGTTTTCAGGAATCTCAAGAACCGAAGGAATAGCTAGAATCAGGCCGACACGGCAAATGGTCTCCTACACCAAGTACATTCCTTAAGATAAATTCTGATGGTGCGTTTCATGAAGCATCAAATTCTAGAGGTTGGGGTTTTACTTTGAGAGATGATGAAGGCACACTTTTGGCCACAGGAGCAGAAACCTGGGACTGGTATCCAGTGCACTCCATGTTGAAGCATTAGCCATGTTGTACGCAATCCATGCCACGGCAAGGATGGGAGGCAATCAAGTTATCTTTGAAACTGAATACATGGTGCTGAAGCAGGCGGCAGCAAGCGAAGAGTATGATAAATCTACTCTAGGATCATTGTTTCAGGAGATAAAATTTCAGTTGAATGTTGCTTTTGATGTTGCTAAGCTAAATGTATGTCCTAGAACCCGTAACAATGCAGCACAGTCTTTAGCTGCGTATGGTCATGGTCTAGGGAATGGCGGATGTGAGGCCTGGTTAGGCCACTTTCCTGAGTTTGTACATAACTCTGTAACTAGCGACTGAGCGATATCGTCATCGTAATGGAATACACGAGTGTTCCGTTTCAGAAAAAAAATAAGACAGTCCTCGCTGCAGCCCTCTGTGGTGACTCTACTGGTCACTGCATCTTCAGGTTCGCTATTCCTTCCCTTTTGCTGCCTTCGGTTGTTCTTTCAACAGTTCATCCCTGTGGAGCGACCTTCATTAGTTCATCTGATTCCAGCGCACGAAAAACTTCAACGGTAGGAACTAGTCATGACAGGGATACTTCGACTTCAAAAGTGATAAAGGTGCGTATAAATTAATCCGGAAAGAATTGGTTGTGGTCATCTGTGAGAACTATTCCTTTTGTTTTCCTGGTTATTAAGAAGCTTTGCTTGGTCTGTCGGGGAGAGATGAATTAATGACAGAGCTAGGTAGTGGTGTTCTGTACACTCTATTGCATTGTTTCACGCATTCGTGATAGCTGAGCGCTACTGTTAACTGCCGGAATGAGCCGAGCCGATGTCTAAATTTTTGCCACGCACTACGGGTATACGAAAGGTCACTCGGGAGCTGGAAAGTTTTTGCTGTAGTGGATTTGAATACGAACGCTGCACCCTTCGGCTGCTGACTGTTCGTTTCGTCTCCAGCGTTCCCTTCAGCTCCCAGCGCAGCCTCTCACCTCCTTCTCTTGCGCCTATAAAAGGGAGGTCGCTCCTCTCAGAGAGATGCACCAGAACTTCTCCTTCCTCTCGCCACCGGTTCCAATCTCCGCGCTGCTGCTGTCTTCCTCATCTCGGCTTGCGGCGTGCACCGCGAGTCGGATAGGCCTCCGAAACCGCACATTTTGAGTCATGTACGGTAGAAGGGTGATAAGGTTTTTGGGGAGCGCTTCGCGCGACTACTGACTTCTTCGTCACGGACGCCCCGGACTCCGACGACTACTTCCCCGACGACGACTTCTTCCCCGACGTCGACAACCTCCTCGACGACATGGAGGACACCGACCCCTAGTCCAGTGCCTCTGCTCCTGCTGCTGTCTCGTACGTGTTCTTATCTTTCCTGTTAGAAGTCCTGCAACAGTTCCTTCTTCTAGTGTTTGCCCTAGACGTGATAGGCTCTACTTCATATATGCATCTTGATCTACTGTCTGCTCTAGAGATGATCGGTTCTAGCTTATATATGCAGATATTATTTACCTTATCTTTGTCAAATCGCATGGTTTGTTTTATCACTGCTATACTAGTCATGCATTATCTAGTATTTCTGCTAATAAAATCATTCGGTAAATTGCGATCATATTTCCAACACTAACCAGGCGATTGACTTGAGAGGGTACACTGCAAACGTATATGGTCTCAGATGTAGTACTGGTTATACTGTGTACTGCTATGTTTGTGTAGTTACCCTCTCGAGATACGGAGTGACACACCCCGGCCAAACTCTTTCGGGAAGGAACATCTGATAACCAACAAACTCTTTCGGGAAGGGTCATGACGCACCTCACCTTCTAAATTCTGCAAGCAACCAGTTGTAACGGCTTGTGGGACTGCAGCCACATATTGTCTTGGTACAAGTAAGAGTATCTGAATTTTCTTCAGTGACGTGTGATTCTTTGGACTGTATCCTTTCCTTGCCTCACCCAACCTGTCGCCTCGCTCAGATCGTTGCGTGGTCAGATAAGAAGTCCAACTTGATTCCTGATAATCTATTCTGTGGTTTTCTTTTCTTGAGGTATAGCTTCATTCATTTCTGTGAGCAAGAAAAAGAATGCCGTCCCACGCTTGAGACTTGTGTTGCGCAAAGAAAAGATAGGCGCGCGCCACAGGTCATGGTCAGACGGGATGGCTTGGCTAGGTCGCTGTGCAATGATGATGGGCCACTCCCACTCATGGCTGGGGTCGGGAGCTGAGCTTTTTTGGTTGACGCCTCCTAATTAATTAATTAATTAATTAAGCAACACTGTTAGCCGTCGCTAATCTAATATGGTTCATTGGTTCCGGGCCTCCGGCTAACCGATCGTCAAGAGCCGCCGACAGAGAAAAGGAGGAGGCTTCCCGCCGTCCACGTCGTTGAATTTGCCGGGCTCTCCGGAAACAAATTATCGTGAAAGAGTCCTGGAAGGATTGATAAAAAAAGAATTGAAAAATTGAAAAGAAAAAGGAATTGATTGGTGGATGGATGGAAGTGAAGGGATGAAGGCTGAAGTGCCGGAGCGTGCATGTCTGGTCGACTCGACCGTTCCATTTTCCTCTGCCATACGTTTCTGGATCGCGTATCTCGCTCGATTTTGTTGTCATCCGTCGTGCATGCGTGGCTAGTCTGCAGCTTGGACACCTCATGAGTAGGCGGGGCAGGAGCCGGTGGATCACAATTTCGTGCCGCCGGGCACGAGATCGTGTTGTTTTATCGGAAAGCAATCTTATCGGAGGCAGATAATCGCTTTTATTTGAGCTCGTGCTGCAGTAGGTCGGCCATTAAGAAAAAGATACGGCGACATGGTTGCAACAACTCCATTTTTCTAGACCAAACTTTGTTTGTTTCGTCGTTTTAATAAAGTGGCCGCATGCATCTCTCCGATGCAGAAGCCGGGGATGACCTCTTTTTCAGAAAAAAAAAAACCTCCATTTTTCTGGGTGGCGGGCAAGCTAGGTAAGCCTGCACTGTTGTTAGCTCGTCCTACTCTCACCTACAAATTATAGTGGGCTAAATGTATGTAGGTACCTCCTTCATGAGAAACGGGGAAGATGAAGAGAAGAAGTGGGTCACTGTCACTTGAACACTTGTCGCGTACACTCAATTGGACTCCTTGCCGGTCGGAAGCTTCATAAATGGCTTCCCGCGGCAGAAAAACTCGAAAGTAACGATGCCCTGCCCTGGCCAGAGGAGAAAACTCGACCGACAACGTGCGGAGCGATGCCCACGCGAGAAGAGAAGGTCGTCACCAAGGAGACGCAAACGCACGGCGACCCAATGTAGCAAGAGCATCGCGGCAAACCCGGCCGCCACCGACGCAGACGCATCGTACGGCGCCGAATGCGTGGAGAAGCGGCGGCACCGTCCGGCCCCTGCCTGTGGTACTGGTGGGTGGACGGACGGATAGGGGGATGGGGACGGTGAGCGGGGGGCAGCAAGTGGACGGCGACGCCTCGTCAGCGCCCGCGGTGCGCGGCCGTGTCCGCCGCCCCGTGCGCGTTCGTTCCGCTTTTCGTGGCCCCGCCCGGCCCACGCATGAACGTTGCCGTGCGCGCGGGCATCGTGCCGACCGACCGATAGACGGAAGCTGGCGATCTCGAGCGCTGGACTGGGGCAGGATGACTGAATCCTGTCTCTCCGCGGGCGAATATTTCTCCCGTCACTTAGCGGTGGAAAGCTTTTCGGCACCAAATTTGCTTCCCTAATTTTGCTGGCTGTTTTGGTATCTATTAAACGAGAAATGACTACTCCGCATTCTAGGAGCATCTAAGCCACAGGTTGCAAATTTGGACCCTAATAAATCCGGGGGTGCGCCCGTGGATAGTTCCCGGGCGGGCCTCAAATTTTACCGTTTGCAATTACATTCCCTATTACCAAAACATGTATTACATGTAGGGCCATGCACGATGATTATTCCGTTCGTTTTGGGTTTGCTGGGCTGCTAAAACGCACAAAAGTTGCTCATACTTAAGTTTTTCACACACGTATTATTTCCAACCCAACGCGTGATGAGCTAGTCGATTGGCTTAAATAGCCGAATCGTCCAAGAGTCATTGTGGATTGTCGGTGAACTAGGCCTGTGAAGGTTTCAAACTCTGCCTTGAAGACTTGTCTGAGTGATTGGGCGAGGTCAGTGACCTTACCTCAAGGGAAATAAGGTGAAGACACGGTCTTCTGCGTTCAGTCTCAGCCTCCCCAACCAGACATACGCTTGTCACAGTATTTGGAACTGGTCCAACAAATCACTTGTCTACTCCAAGCAACTGGTTCTATCACCTCACTTCATCACTTATTGTTTTGTATCGTGAAGCCTTTGCTTGTTCATTCTGTTTGGAGTCATTGCGTGAAGATAGTCCCCTTGATTACATCTTTTTCTTCACATTAATTATTTCTATTGTTCTCTACTACTTAGTTTGTTATCTCCATTCACTTCTTGCATCAATTGTGTTGTTATGTCAGTATGTCTAGTGTAGTTTATCTTCCATTGCATCCTGTTTATTTACTGTTTTGTTTTCGCGTCTTCGAAGACATTGCTTGTTTTGAAGACAATCATAAAAATAGCCTATTCACCCCCTTTGATCGATAACCAGCACTATCAATTCTCCTCTTTAGAAAATGTTACATTTCATAAGCCAATATCGTATTATCAGAGATAAGCCTATCCGGAACAAAGGCGCTCTGGTTACCCAAAATGATCTCCCCCAAGATGCACTTCAGCCGATTTGCGATGTCGCTGGAACAAGCTTGTACATAATATTGCAAAGGCTTATCAGGTGTAGGTCTTTTGGACTTTGAGGGTTCTTCACCTTTGGGATAAGGACCATATGCTTTTGCTCAACTTATGTTATAACATGCCATAAAATAAATACTCCCCTTGTTTCATATTAACTAACGCTCAAAGGGATGTACGTAGACGTATTTCAAAACTAAATACATCTGTTTGAGCAACAATAATATGGAACAAGGGAGGCATTTTCTTTAAGACCCCGACTCAATTTTCTGTCGAGCAAAGGAAGGTTATTAGAGCATCTAAAGTCGGGCGCCCCAAACTCGCCTCAAACGCCCGGGCGGACGGCACAATCAGTGACCGGTAAAAAAATCGACCGAGACTGACGCCTCAAACGGGTCTCAAAAGCCTGGCCTGATCGACACCCATCATATCCGGCTCAAATCTAAGGCGGATTATGGTGAGTCCCGGGTGCGTCCGCCATACGAAAACACTCTGAAACCGGCGGTCCTAAGCTCGTCTCATCCGTCGGACTGTTGGTGCCGCTCCGGCGGGCCGCATAGTGCCCTAGCTCTGTTATTTAAGCTGATCGCCGAGACCGAAACCCTATCCGTCCACATTTCCTCCTCCCATCCGCTGCCGCCGCCACTTTCCAATCGCTATCCGCCACCATTAGTATCCATGCCCCCACGCCGCAGAGTAAGGAGCTACCCATGTCTAATGTTGGGGGCGCCAGCTACGGCTCCTTGAGTAGATCTGGACAAGGAATGAAGCCCAAATCACCGTGTGGCTACCTCCGAACGCGGTGGATCCGGAGGAGGACTCGGAGGTGGTGAAGGAGGAGGATGGGGAGCAGGAGGAGAATGTGAGGGACGCTGGGGACGAGGATCTGTAGACGGAGCAGCAGACGATCCTCGATTCCCTCCGGTCGAAATCGTAGTCAGAGGCCAAAAACGACGTCATCGGTAGAAGGCGGAGGTGGAGCACGATGTGGAAGTCGACGAGATGCTCGTGTATATGGATAAGAAGGAGGAGTTGGAGCCCTCTTACACGCCCATCTATCCAGCGCCCGACATCAACGTCGTGGACATCTCCGACAATGAAGCGTAGTTAATTAGCTAGCATGCGAGTAGTACTCCCTCCGTCCGTAAATACTTGTCATCAAAATGGATAAAAAGGGATGTATCTATAACTCAAATACGTCTAGATACATCCCCATTTATTATTCATTTTGATGACAAGTGTTTCCGGACGGAGGGAGTATATAGGTTTCTTTTACATGATTTATATAGATCTGGGGGATGAAATAAGAGAGACTCAAAAGTATAACATCAAATATGAGGCGTGACCGATCACTGTCCGCGGGCGTGTGAGGAGTCGGATTTGTTTTCGCCTTTGAATGCTCTTATCATGCAAAACAACGTTGGTAAAAAAAGGTCACGCGGTTTCTTCTTCGGGCCCACTGTTCGTATATAGTTTCCCACATTTCTTTTTTTTAACACAATACATATGCGAGCTCTCATATACAATAACGACAAAGCTAAATACTTGCCGACTGGTCATTAGCGACAGGCACGCACGACTCCTCCCGATAGATCGCTAGCTACTTTATTTTTTGAGAAAAAAAATAAAGCACCCAACAGGAATCGAACCCAGGACGCACAGGCTCCACATGCTTCCTTCGACCAACAAGCTACACCATCTTCATTGTTCAAACTGGAAAACATAAGAACTTAACCTTTTATACCTCGTAGCATCAAAATAAAAGTTGTGCTAATTCCAGAATTTTTTTGCTGGGAGCTAGAGTCAAACTCCAAAATCAAAGAATTGTGACGAGGGACATGAATTTTTTTTGAAGAATTGTTGCGTGGTGTAGTACTTGCGCCAATTCCTAAAGCTCGACTGGAAGTTAGCGATAGATCTGTACGGCCTGATCATTGCTCGTTGTGGATCGCACGACCCCAAGCACCCCGTCCGGATCGCCCGCACAACCCACGTATATCCCGACGCTGGCCCGTTCCCTCTTCCTTTTTCCCCCGATGCAGGCCCGTTCCCACTACTTTTTTCCTCACATCATCACATCCCATCGGCCCATGTTCCTAAATTAAGAGGACCATTTACCGATCGCATCCTTGCCCACGTTCCAAAAAAAATTGATAGCTTCCTGTGCTGGATAAGAATCGAACCCTGTTCCTCAAGTAGTAATTTCTACGACACAAACCACTAGCCCGGCTTCAGACTTGTTGTTTTTGAAACAAGTTTACATGATACTTGTTCTTGGTTAATACGAATTTGAACATTAAAAAATAGTGGTCCGGTCAATGATTTCCCCACTAACGTGATTCTTTTGACCTCATTTTTTGTTGAAACATCCCGCAATAATGTTGTGTGAATAACGTGGTTACTAACACACCGCGAACCTGATAACTTACATACAAACATCCCGATAACTCACACATCACAGACCTGATAACTTATGTACTCGGTACTGATTACTTTGGCGATTGGGAGGGAGGCATTGATGAAATATCCCGGGTCATTTTTGTGTGAATATCATGATAACTCACACATCACATACCTGATAAACTTATGTACCTCGATCCTGGTAACTTTGAGGGAAGTGGTGTTGATGAAATATCCCAAGTTACTCTGATGTGAACAACATGGTAACTCAGACATCAGAGACCCGGTAACTTATGCACCCTGGTCCTGGTAACTTTTGGCGAGAAGGGGTGATGAAATATACCCCCAATAATTTACGCACCGCAAACATGATAACTTTTCCCTCTGCCGGAGGGAGGGGTTTTGATGAAATATACTCTCGATAACTTCTGTGTAAATATGATGATAGTTTACGCATCACTGTCCTGATAACTTTTTATGCAAATAACATGATAACTCATGCATCGTAGACATGATAAATTATGTACCCAGTTCTGGTAACTTTGTCGGTGGGGGTAGGGGTGGGAGGAGTCGTTGAAACATACCACAGTAACTTCCATGCAAATAACATGATAAATCACACATCGTAGACATGATAAATTATGTACCCAGTCCTGGTAACTTTGTCGGTGGGGGTAGGGGTGGGAGGAGTTGTTGAACCATACCACGATAACTCTTATGCAAATAACATGATAAATCACACATCGCAGACTTGATAACTTATGTACCCGATCCTGATAATATGGCGACTGTGGCGAGGGGAGGTGTGATGAAGTCATGTACCTAGCGTAGGGTCACGGGCCTGTCCAAAGTACCCTCCCCAAGGACATCCTCAGAAGAAGCTGCCTTCCAGTCGACCAAGAGAGACTCCACTCGACGGACTCGAAGGACTCGACCATGAAGATCCACTCGACCACCAGGAGATCAAGAGCCACTCTGTATCCAAACGGTCTGTAATTAAGTAGTCTTTATGGTAATGATGACACTTTATGTAGGACGTTACTAGTAACGTCCCTCCTTTATGTACTTTAAACCCTGCATAACTGAGGGCCGGAGGGGTCTGGCAGACACTATATAAGCCAGTATCCCGCCAGCGCAAGCGCTCTGGTCGGTCGAGGCTTCAGCGGTGGGTGAGACACGCAGTGGCTCGCCAATTGGCCACCACCCAAGTCGCGGCAATCGAGCCCGACGAATCTCTCTACGGCCTGTTCGATCTGTCGACTGGCACCGTAGAGACCGCATCCGAGTGCGACAGCAGCGATCCGGCGGTGGAGGTTCTGATGGTCAATGGGCCTCGTAGTCCTCCCGGTTTCCCCCGCACCGACGGGATAGACGGCGGAGGCGACCCCGCTCAGGCCCACGAGGAATATCAACCCGAGCCGCTCACTTCCCTACAGAGGGAAGATCTTCGTCGCCGAACATGGATGCCCCGTGATACTCCCATCGCAGAGAAACTCCGAGGCTCGCGCCTTGGAAGAGGCACGTTGTTAACTTAGCTAAACGCACTCGATCGAGAACCTCTAGCGAGCACTCGATTTAACGTCTTGGCGGCAACGAGTACCGACTCGGTCGGCGCCAACTCTTTCCGCGAACCGACTCGTATATCAAACCACGATTCGAATTTAGCGACCGCAGCCCGTATAGCGAGTCAATTCAGCCCTCTCGGTCAAGGTGGCAGAGGCTTGATATAGATCGAGATTTGCTCCGAGCAGCAGGAGATCGAAATTCAGCCGTGTCACGATCCACGCAACAGGATTCACAGTCGATCCGTCGCTGCGAATACAGTTCAGTCGGCTCATAGCCCAAGATCGCCTCCGCGGCGTGAGGGACGCGAAGGTCGACGTGACCAATATGGTGACCGATTCGACCGTGATGATAGGCGTCGAGTGCCCACTCCTCCCCCAAGGTGTGGGTCTTACGCCCATCGGCAGCAAGATGACAGGCGCCAGCTCAGTGTTGGGCGAAGAGCTCCGGTCGACCCCAGGGAACCAGGCTTTGACGCACGATCCATCATCATGCAAGGTCTGGTCGATCGGAATAGAGCTCATCGAGGTGGCCATGACAGAGATGCGCCCACTAGCAGTCGAGTACATGTTTCAGGTCCGGAATGTTTCAGCGAGGCTATCGAGCATGAGTGATTCCCCCAACTTCAGTCATGCGATCGGAGTTAGTAAGTTCACGGTGAGTCCAAGCCTGAAACTTGGCTTGAATACTACTCAGTGGCGGTACAGATTGGTGGCGGAAGTGATGAGGTGGCTATGAAGCATTTACCACTCATGTTGGAAGGTTCGGCCAGGGCGTGGTTGAATCAGTTAGCTCCTAGCAGTATTTACACTTGGGAAGATCTTTCCCGAGTGTTCGTCAGGACATTCGAAGGAACTTGCAAGCGACCAGCTGGATTGACAGAGCTGCAAGTCCGTGTGCAGAAGTCAAATGAAACCTTGAGAGATTACATTCAGAGATGGATCACTTTGCATCATACCGTGGAGAACGTGTTGTTGGGAAATGTAGTAATTTCAAAAAAATTCCTACGCACACGCAAGATCATGGTGATGACATAGCAACGAGAGGGGAGAGTGTTCGTCCACGTACCCTCGTAGACCGTAAGCGGAAGCGTTAGCACAACGCGGTTGATGTAGTCGTACGTCTTCACGATCCGACCGATCCAAGCACCGAACGTATGGAGCCTCCGAGTTCAGCACACGTTCAGCTCGATGACGTCCCTCGAACTCCGATCCAGCCGAGTGTCGAGGGAGAGTTCCGTCAGCATGACGGCGTGGTGACGATCTTGATGTTCTACCGGCGCAGGGCTTCGCCTAAGATTCGCGACGATATGACCGAGGTGGAATATGGTGGAAGGGGGCACTGCACACGGCTAAGGAACGATCCGTAGCTCAACTTGTGTGTCCATGGGGTGCCCCCTACCCCCGTATATAAAGGAGCAAGGGAGGAGGAGGCCGGCCCTAGGAGGAGGGCACGCCAAGGGAGTCCTACTCCCACCGGGAGTAGGATTCCTTCTTTCCTAGTCCAACTAGGAGTCCTCCATGTATTAGGAGTAGGAGACAAGGAAGGGGAAGAGAGAAGGGAAGGAAGGAGGGGGTGCGGCCCCTTCCCCTAGTCCAATTCGGACTAGGCCATGGGGCGCGCCTGCCCTAGGCAGCCCTCTCTCTTCCGCAGGCCCAATAAGGCCCAATACTTCTCCCGGCGAATTCCGTAACTCTCCCAGACTCAAAAATACCGAATCACTGGAACCTTTCCGAACTCGAATATAGTCGTCCAATATATCGATCTTTACGTCTCGACCATTTCGAGACTCCTCGTCATGTCCCCGATCTCATCCGGACTCGACTCCTTCGGTACATCAAAACTCATAAACTCATAATATAACCGCATCGAAACCTTAAGCGTGCGGACCCTACGGGTTCGAGAACTATGTAGACATGACCTAGAACTATTCTCGGTCAATAACCAATAGCGGGACCTGGATGCCCATATTGGCTCCTACATATTCTACGAAGATCTTTATCGGTCAAACCGCATAACAACATACGTTGTTCCTTTGTCATCGGTATGTTACTTGCCCGAGATTCGATCGTCGGTATCCAATACCTAGTTCAATCTCGTCACCGCAAGTCTCTTTACTCGCTCAGTAATGCATCATCCCGTAACCAACTCATTGGTCACATTGCTTGCAAGGCTTATAATGATGTGCATTACCGAGAGGGCCCAGAGATACCTCTCCGACAATCGGAGTGACAAAACCTAATCTCAAATACGCCAACTCAACATGTACCTTCGGAGACACCTGTAGTACTCCTTTATAATCAACCAGATTACGTTGTGACGCTTTGGTAGTACCAAAGTGTTCCTCCGTAAACGGAGTTGCATAATCTCATAGTTACGTGAACATGTATAAGTCATGAAGAAAGCAATAGCAGCATACTAAACGATCAAGTGCTAAGCTAACGGAATGGGTCAAGTCAATCACATCATTCTCCTAATGATGTGATCACATTAATCAAATGGCAACACATGTCTATGGTCAGGAAACATAACCATCTTTGATTAATGAGCTAGTCAAGTAGAGGCATACTAGTGACTATGTGTTTGTCTATGTATTCACACATGTATCATGTTTCCGGTTAATACAATTCTAGCATGAATAATAAACATTTATCATGAAATAAGGAAATAAATAATAACTTTATTATTGCCTCTAGGGCATATTTCCTTCAGTCTCCCACTTGCACTAGAGTCAATAATCTAGTTCACATCGTCATGTGATTTAACACCAATATTCATATCTCTATATGATTAACACCCATAGTTCACATCATCATGTGACCAACACCCAAAGGGTTTACTAGAGTCAATAATCTAGTTCACATCGCTATGTGATTAACACCCAAAGAGTACTAAGGTGTGGTCATGTTTTGCTCGTGAGAGAAGCTTAGTCAACGGGTCTGTCACATTCAGAGCCGTATGTATTTTGCAAATATTCTATGTCTACAATGCTCTGCACGGAGCTACTCTAGCTAATTGCTCGCACTTTCAATATATATCCAGGTTGAGACTTAGAGTCATCTGGATCAGTGTAAAAGTTTGCACTGATGTAACTTTTACAACAAACTCTTTTATCACCTCCATAATCGAGAAACATCTCCTTAGTCCTTACTAAGGATATTCTTGACCAATGTCCAAAGGATCTACTCCTAGATCACTATTGTACTCCTTGCCAAATTCAGAGCAAGGTATACAATAGGTCCGGTACATAGCATAGCATACTTTATAGAACCTATGATCGAGGCATAGGGAATGACTTTTCATTCTCTTTCTATTTTCTCATTGTGGTCGGGATTTGAGTCTTACTCAATTTCATACCTTTGCAACACAGCAAGAACTCTTTCTTTGACTGTTCCATTTTGAACTATTTCAAAATCTTGCCAAGGTATGTACTCATTGAAAATCTTATCAAGTGTCTTGATCCATCTCAATAGATCTTGATGCTCAATATGTAAGTAGCTTTACTGAGGTCTTTCTTTTAAAGAACTCCTTTCAAATACTCCTTTATGCTTTGCAGAATAATTCTACATTATTTCCGATCAATAATATGTCATTCACATATACTTATCAGAAATGTTGTAGTGCTCCCACTCACTTTCTTGTAAATAGAGGCTTCACCGCAAGTCTGTATAAAACTATATGCTTTGATCATCTTATCAAAGCGTATATTCCAACTTCGAGATGCTTGCACCAGTCCATAGATGGATTGCTGGAGCCTGCATATTTTGTTAGCACCTTTAGGATTGACAAAACCTTCTGGTTGTATCATATACAACTCTTCTTTAAGAAAACCATTAAGGAATGCAGTTTTGACATCCATTTGCCAGATTTCATAAATTGTGGCAATTGCTAACATGATTCAAACAGTCTTAAGCATCGCTACAATTGAGAAAATCTCATTGTAGTCAACACCTTGAACTTGTCAAAAACCTTTTTACGACAAGTCGAGCTTTGTAGATAGTAACACTACTATCAACGTTCGTCTTCCTCTTGAAGATCCATTTATTTTCTATGGTTTGCCGATCATCGGGCAAGTCCACCAAAGTCCACACTTTGTTCTCATACATGGATCATACCTCATATTTTATGGCCTCAAGCCATTTCGCGGAATCTGGGCTCATCATCGCTTCCTCATAGTTCGTAGGTTCATCATGGTCTAGTAACATGGCTTCCAGAACATGATTACTACACCATTCTGGTGCGGATGTTACTCTGGAAGACCTACGAGGTTCTGTAGTAACTTGATCTAAAGTTTCATGATCATCATCATTAGCTTCCTCACTAATTGGTGTAGCAATCACTAGAACTGATTTCTGTGATGAACTACTTTCCAATTCGGGAGAAGGTACAATTACCTTATCAAGCTCTACTTTCCTCCCACTCACTTCTTTCGAGAGAAACTTCTTCTCTAGAAAGGATCCATCTTAGCAGCGAATAACTTGCCTTCGGATCTGTGATAGAAGGTGTACCCAATAGTTACCTTTGGGTATTCTATGAAGACGCACTTCTCCGATTTGGGTTCGAGCTTATCAGGTTGAAACTTTTTCACATAAGCATCGCAGCACCAAACTTTAAGAAACGACAAATTTTGGTTTCTCGCCAAACCACGGTTCATAAGGCGTCGTCTCAACGGATTTTGATGGTGCCCTATTTAAAGTGAATGCAGCTGTCTCTAATGCATAACCCCAAAATGATAGTGGTAAATCGGTAAAAGACATCATAGATCGCACCATATCAAATAAAGTGCGGTTACGACGTTCCGACACACCATAACGTTGTGGTGTTCCAGGTGGCGTGAGCTGTGAAACTATTCCACATTGTTTTAATTGAAGACCAAACTCATAACTCAAATATTCATCTCCATGATCGGATCGCAGAAACTTTATTTTCTTGTTACGATGATTTCCCACTTCACTCTGAAATTCTTTGAACCTTTCAACCATTTCAGACTTATGTTTCATCAAGTAGATATACCAATATCTGCTCAAATCATCTGTGAAGGTCAGAAAATAACGATACCCGCCGCAAGCCTCAACACTCAGCGGATCGCATACATCAGTATGTATTATTTCCAATAAGTCAGTTGCTCGCTCCATTGTTCCGAAGAATGGAGTCTTAGTCATCTTGCCCATGAGGCATGGTTCGCAAGCATCATGTGATTCATAATCAAGTGATTCCAAAATCCCATCAGCATGGAGTTTCTTCGTGCGCTTTACACCAATATGACCTATACGGCAGTGCCACAAAGAAGTTGCACTATTATTATTAACTTTGCATCTTTTGGCCTCAATATTATGAATATGTGTATTACTATGATCGAGATCCAACAAACCATTTTCGTTGGTGTGTATGACCATAGAAGGTTTTATTCATGTAAATGTAACAACAATTGTTCTCTAACTTAAATGAATAATCAGATTGCAACAAACATGATCAAATCATATTCATGCCCAACGCAAACACCAAATAACACTTATTTAGGTTCAAAACAAATCCCGAAAGTATAGGGAGTGTGCGATGATGATCATATCAATCTTGGAACCACTTCCAACAAACATCGCCACTTCACCCTTAAGTAGTCTCTGCTTATTCGCAACTCCCGCTTGAATTACTAATCTTAGCAACCTAACAAGTATCAAATACTCGGGGCTACTATAAACACTAGTAAGGCACACATCAATAACCTGTATATCAAATATACACTTGTTGACTTTGCCATCCTTCTTACCCACCAAATATTCGTGGCATTTCCGCTTCCAAAGGACCATTTCCTTTGCGAAGTAAGCACTCGGTTTCAGGCTATGGTCCAGCTTTGGGCTTCTTCGCAGGAGTGACAACTTGCTTGTCTTTCCACTTGAAGTTCCCTTTCTTTCCCTTTGCTGTTCTATTGAAACTAGTGGTTTTGTCAATCATCAACACTTGATGGTCTTTTCTTGATTTCTACCTGTTGGGGAACGTAGTAATTTCAAAATTTTCCTACGCACACGCAAGATCATGGTGATGATACAGCAACGAGGGGAGAGTGTTGTCTACATACCCTTGTAGACCAAAGCGGAAGCGTTGACGCAACGTAGAGGAAGTAGTCGACGTCCCTCGGTCCGACCGATCCAAGCACCGCACTCGGCACCTCCGAGTTCTTGACACGCGACAGCTCGATGATGCACCTCGATCTCCAATCCAATGAGAGGCTTCGAGGGGAGTTCCACAAGACGATGGCGTGGTGACGATCTTGATGTTCTCTGTCGCAGGGCTTCACCTAAGCACCGCTACAATATGATCGAGGTGTAATATCGTGGAGGGGGGCACCGCACACGGCTAAGAAACGATCCGTAGATCAACTTGTGTGTTATAGGGTGCCCCCCTACCCCCGTATATAAAGGAGGGAGGGAGGAGGTGGCCGGCCCCAAGGGGGGGCGCGCCATGGGGAGGGGAAACCTACTCCAAGTAGGTTTCCCCCCTTTTTCCCTATCTTATTTGGAGGGGGAAGGAAAGAGTACTAGTATTAGGAAGTAGTACTAGTAGTAGTATTAGGAAGAGGGGGAAGGAGAAAGGAAAGGGGGGCCGGCCCCCTCCCCAATTTGGATTGGGCTTGGGGGGGCGCGCCTTCCCTTGCTCCTTCTCCTTCTTCCTACATGGGCCCAATAAGGCCCATATACCTCCCGGGGTTCCAGAACCTCCGGAGCTCCAAAACTTCTCCGGAACCTTTCCGGTGTCCAAATATATCCGTCCAATATATCAATCTTTATGTCTCGACCATTTCAAGACTCCTCGTCATGTCTGTGATCATATCCGAGACTCCAACAAACTTCGGTACATCAAAATACATAAACTCATAATATAATTGCCATCGAAACCTTAAGCGTGCGGACCCTACGGTTCGAGAACAATGTAGACATGACTGAGACACATCTCTGGTCAATAACCAATAGCGGGACCTGGATGCCCATATTGGTTCCTACATATTCTACGAAGATCTTTATCGGTCAAACCGCATAACAACATACGTTGTTCCCTTTGTCATCGGTATGTTACTTGTCCGAGATTCGATCGTCGGTATCCAATACCTAGTTCAATCTCGTTACCGACAAGTCTCTTTACTCATTCTGTAATACTTCATCTTATAACTAACTCTTTAGTTACATGCTTGCAAGGCTTAGGTGATGAGCATTACCGAGAGGGCCCAGAGATACCTCTCCGACAATTGGAGTGACAAAACCTAATCTCGAATTATGCTAACTCAACATGTACCTTCGGAGACACCTATAGTACTCCTTTATAATCACCCAGTTACGTTGTGACGTTTGGTAGTACCCAAAGTGTTCCTCCGTGGCAGGAGTTACACAATTCTCATAATTACAGGAACATGTATTAGTCATGAAGGAAGCAATAGCAGAATACTAAACGATCAAGTGCTAAGCTAACGGGATGGGTCATGTCAATCACCTCATTCTCCTAATGATGTGATCCCATTAATCAAATGACAACACATGTCAATGGTTAGGAAACATAACCATCTTTGATTAATGAACTAGTCAAGTAGAGGCATACTAGTGACTATATGTTTGTCTATGTATTCACACATGTATCATGTTTCCGGTTAATACAATTCTAGCATGAATAATAAACATTTATCATGATATGAGGAAATAAATAATAACTTTATTATTGCCTCTAGGGCATATTTCCTTCAGTCTCCCACTTGCACTAGAGTCAATAATCTAGATTACATAGTAATGATTCTAACACCCATGGAGTCTTGGTGTTGATCATGTTTTGCTCGTGAGAGAGGCTTAGTCAACGGTTCGCAACATTCAGATCCGTATGTATCTTGCAAATTTCTATGTCTCCCACTTGGACTTGGTCCCGAATGGAATTGAAGCGTCTCTTGATGTGCTTGGTCCTCTTGTGAAATCTGGATTCCTTTGCCAAGGCAATTGCACCAAAGATTGTCACGAAGATCTTCATTGGTCCCGATGCACTAGGTATGACACCTAGATCGAAATGAACTCCTTCATCCGCACTCCTTCATTTGCTTTATCAAGCAGCTATGTACTCCGCTTCACATGTAGATCCCGCCACGACGCTTTGTTTAGAACTGCACCAACTTACAGCTCCACCGCTTAATAAAAAACGATCCGGTCTGCGATTTAGAATCGTCCGGATCGGTGTCAAAGCTTGCATCGACGTAACCATTTACGACTAGCTCTTTGTCACTTCCATATACGAAAACATATCCTTAGTCCTTTTCGTATTTCAGATGTTCTTGACCACTGTCCATGATCCACTCGGATTAGTTTGGTACCTACCGCCAGGCTTATTGCTAAGCATACGTCGGTCGGTACACAACATTGCATACATGATAGAGCCTATGGTGAAGCATAGGAACATCTTTCATTTTCTCTCTATCTTCTGCGTGGTCGGGCATTGAGTTTGACTCAACTTCACACCTTGTAATACAGGCAAGAATCCTTTCTTTGACTGATCCATTTTGAACTTTTTCAAAATTTTATCAAGGTATGTGCTTTGTGAACGTCCTATTAAGCGTCTTGATCTATCTCTATAGATCTTGATGCCCAATATGTAAGCAGCTTCACCGAGGTCTTTCATTGAAAAACTTTTATTCAAGTATCCCTTTATGCTATCCAGAAATTCTATATCATTTCCAATTAATAATATGTCATCAACATATAAAACTAGAAATGCTACTGAGCTCCCACTCACTTTCTTGTAAATACAAAGCTTCTCCAAAAGTCAGATAAAACCATATGCTTTGATCACACTATCAAAACATTTATTCCAACTCCGAGATGCTTGCACCACTATAAATGGAACGTTGAAGCTTGCACACTTTGTCAAGACCTTTTGGATCAACAAAACCTTCAGTGCTGCATCATATACAACTCTTCTTCTAGAAATCCATTCAAGAATGCAGTCTTGACATCCATTTGCCAAATTTCATAATCATGAAATGCAGCAATAGCCAACATGATTCGGACAGACTTAAGCATCGCTTCTGGTGAGAAAGTCTCATCGTAGTCAACCCCTTGAACTTGTCGAAAACCTTTTGCAACAAGTCGAGCTTTGTAGACGATAACATTACCATCAGCGTCGGTCTTCTTCTTAAAGATCCATTTATTCTCAATGGCTTGTCGATCATCGGGCAAGTCAACCAAAGTCCATACTTTGTTTTCATACATGGATCCTATCTCGATTTCATGTCCTCAAGCCATTTTATGGAATCTGGGCTCATCATCGCTTCCTCATAGTTCGTAGGTTCATCATGGTCTAGTAACATGACTTCCGAATAGGATTTCCGCACCACTCAGTGCGGATCTTACTCTGGTAGACCTACGAGGTTCAAGAGAAACTTGATCCAAGTTTCATGATCAATATCATTAGCTTCCTCACTAATTGGTGTAGTTGTCACAGGAACCGGTTCTTGTGATGAACTACTTTCCAACAAGGGAGTAGATACAGTTATCTCATCAAGTTCCACTTTCCTCCCACTCACTTCTTTCGAGAGAAACTCCTTCTCTAGAAAGGATCCGAATTTAGCAACGAAAATCTTGCCTTCAGATCTGTGATAGAAGGTGTACCCAATAGTCTCCTTTGGGTATCCTATGAAGACACATTTCTCCGATTTGGGTTCGAGCTTATCTGGTTGAAGTTTCTTCACATAAGCATCGCAGCCCCAAACTTTGAGAAACGACAACTTTGGTTTCTTGCCAAACCATAGTTCATAAGGCGTCGTCTCAATGGATTTTGATGGTGCCCTATTTAACGTGAATGCGGCTGTCTCTAAAGCATAACCCCAAAATGATAGCGGTAAATCGGTAAGAGACATCATAGATCGCACCATATCAAGTAAAGTACGATTCGACGCTCGGACACACCATTTCATTTGTGGTGTTCGGTGGCGTGAGTTGCGAAACTATTCCACATTGTTTCAAATGTAAACCAAACTCGTAACTCAAATATTCTCCTCCACGATCAGATCGTAAAAACTTTATTTTCTTGTTACGATGATTTTCTACTTCACTTTGAAATTCTTTGAACTTTTCAAATGTTTCAGACTTGTGCTTCATCAAGTAGATATACCCATATCTGCTCAAATCATCTGTGAAGGTGAGAAAATAACGATATCCGCCACGAGCCTCAACATTCATCGGGCCACATACATCTGTATGTATGATTTCCAACAAATCTGTTGCTCTCTCCATAGATCCGGAGAATGGTGTTTTGGTCATCTTGCCCATGAGGCACGGTTCGCAAGTACCAAGTGATTCCAGAAGTCCATCAGTATGGAGTTTCTTCATGCGTTTTACACCGATATGACCTAAACGGCAGTGCCACTAATATGTTGCACTATCATTATCAACTCTGCATCTTTTGGCTTCAACATTATGAATATGTGTATCACTACTATCGAGATTCAATAAAAATAGACCACTCTTCAAGGGTGCATGACCATAAAACATATTACTCATATAAATAGAACAACCATTATTCTCTGATTTAAATGAATAACCGTCTCTCATCAAACAAGATCCAGATATAATGTTCATGCTCAACGCAGGCACCAAATAACAATTATTTAGGTCTAAAACTAATCCCGATGGTAGATGTAGAGGTAGCGTGCCGACCGCGATCACATCGACTTTGGAACCATTTCCCATGCGCGCGTCACCTCGCCCTTAGCTAATCTTCGCTTAATCCGTAGTCCCTGCTTGAGTTGCAAATGTTAGCAATGAACCAAGATCAAATACCAGTGCTACTGCGAGCATTAGTAAGGTACACATCAATAACATGTATATCACATATACCTTTGTTCACTTTGCCATCCTTCCTACCCGCCAAATACTTGGGGCAGTTCCGCTTCGGTGTCGATCGCTTGCTTGTGAGAAGCACTCGATTTCTGTGCTTAGGTCCAGACTTGGGTTTCTTCTCTTGAGCAGGAACTTGTTTGCCGTTGAAAGCACATTTGCTCCCTAGGTGGTTTTGGTAATTAATGACAACATACTTTGTGGTTGGACTAATGCTTTTATCAAGTATGTCTCAGGAAAGTCAATCACTCTGGCATGGCAAAAGGACTAGAGAGGTGAACCCCTAGGATGCTAAGGAAAGGATTGGCAAAAGCTCAAGACTCCATTTTTTGGTTTAGTGATCCAAGATCACATTGAGTCCATAGGAAAGCCAATACTATTAAAAGGGGGTGAGGTTATGATAATGATCTGGTTGCTCTAAGTGCTTAGTGATTTATCTCTCAAACTATCAGCAATCTTTCATTCCAACATTAACCCATAAGTAATCTCGGTCCCACCGATTCCAAACTCACCACACCGAGATGAACCACCTCACCATATAGCCAAACCCTAAGAATCTCGGATTTTCCGATTCCAAACTCGGTCATTCGAAATTGGTGTTGCCAAGCTTCAGAATCGTAGACTCAAATCGGTGTCACCGAGATGAGAAAGTCGGTCCCACCGAAATTGGCAAACCCTAGACTTTGGAAGAATCGGACTCACCGAGATTGTATTTTCGTCCCACTGAAAATCCCAACGCTCACAAGATTTGAACTTTCGGTCCGACCGAGTTGTCAACTTCGGTCCGACCGAGATTGGTCAAATGTGTGTAACGGTTGGATTTTGTGTGGAGGCTATAAATACCCCTCCACCTCCTCTTCATTCGTGAAGAGAGCCATCAGAAAGAACTACCACTCATACCTTACATTTCTGAGAAGAAAACTACCTACCCTTGTGTTGAGATCAAGTTGCTCCACTCCCACTATATGAAACTTGATTTCTAGTCTTCCCAAGTTGCTTTCCACTCAATTCCTTCTTCCACCACAGCCAAATCAGTGAGGAGAGTTGAGTGTTGGGGAGATTATCATTTGAAGCACAAGAGCAAGGAGTTCATCATCACCAACCCCATCTATTACCTTTTGGAGGGTGGTGCCTCCTAGATTGGTTAGGTGTCGCTTGGGAGCCTCCGTCATGATGTGGAGTTGAACCAAGGAGTTTGTAAGGGCAAGGAGATCGCCTACTTCGTGAAGATCTACCCCGAGTAAGGCTAGTCCTCCGTGGGCGTAAGCCATGATGGCATAGACAAGGTTGCTTCTTCGTGGACCCTTCGTGGGTGGAGCCCTCCGTGGACTCGCGCAGCCGTTACCCTCCGTGGGTTGAAGTCTCCATCAACGTGGATTGACGATAGCACCACCTATCCGAACCACGAGAAAAAATCTCCGTGTCTCCCATTGCGTTTGCTCTTCACAATCTCTCCCTTACTATTCATGCAATTTACTTTCCGCTGCCCTATACTCTAGAATTGCATGTTTAGTATGTTGCTCGACTTGTATGCATGATGCTTGACTTGCCCTTCATTGTGAATTTGCTATGAACTTATGTTAATCAAAAGGCATAAACTTTTATCTTGTCGAGTTGTCTAATCACCCCCCCTCTAGACACTCTTGCCTTCAACGATCCTACAATTGGTGTCAGAGCCAGGTTTCCATTGCTTTGGTTTGCACACCATTGGAGGAAGATGGACGTGTCTACGTTTGGGAGTGTTAGTCATAGAGTGTCTATTCTTGATGGAGTGTCCTATAACTCGTGGAGGATTGAAATGCTTGCTATCTTTAAGATATACAACTTGCGCAAATATGTTGAAACCCCATATGTACCACCATTTGACCCTTGCACCCTCATGTAGATGAAGAGCTTGATTTGCTTCAGTAACCTTAGAACTGTCAATCTTATCATTAGAGGTTTGCACGATAACTTGCTTGAGCTTGTCACGAACTTTGAGTGCGCCCATGCTATGTGGAAGTTCTTGGAAGAACTTTATCCGGACTACTCGTTGAGAGGTCTTGATGAAATTCTATACAAGACTGTTGAATTTGATATGTTGCGCCCTAAAGATCCTAACTTTGATAAATGCTTCTTTGAACTTCGTGATCTTATGAAAAAGAAGGGTGATCCCGGTTTTATCAATGTTCGAATAAGAAATGCTCTTGTTTTGCATTCCGATGACTATTATCACGTTGATAAAACTGATGCAAGTCATTGTCAAATTGACCTAGGTATTGATGATGAATTATCTATGGGTCAATATGATGATGAGCATGAGCATGATGACGATTCGGACACCGAGCTAGACAAGATCATGAAGAGTCTCAGTCTAATGGCAAATATGAGAGACTACATATCCGGTGGCAAAGAATGGATTCTTGATAGTGGATGCACCGATCACATGACCGGAGATGAAGACATGTTTCGAGAGCTTGCAAAGAACGATGGTCCACGCAAGTATGTGACTTTTGGAGACAACTCCAAGGGTAAGGTACTTGGCCTTGGTAAGGTGGCCATATCTCATGATAGCTCCATTAAAAATGTCATGCTTGTTGAATCACTTGGATACAATTTACTTTCCGTGTCTAGATTAGTGACTTTGGATTCAATGTGCTATTCACCAAAGTAGATTGCCAAGTTTTTCGTAGTGACAATCATAACATGGTCTTTACTGGCATTCGTAGAGGTGACTTATACATTGTCGATTTCACTAAGAAAGCTCAACCTAGAACTTGCTTTATCGCTAAATCTGCTAAAGGTTGGCTTTGGCATAGAAGGCTTGGACATGTTGGTATGCGAAATTTAGATAAGCTAATCAAAGGAGATCACATTCTTGGTGTTAAAGATGTTTGTTCACTCGGTCCATGGAGAACGGAGGGAGACCAGTCGACTGCCCCAGCGTCGACTCGTCTTGGCAGTAGAACCAGGTCGACCGCCACCCTCTAACCGACTCGAGAAGGGTCATGGCCGGAAAAGTACTCTTACTCCTCATCTGAATCCCAAGACCCCCGCACATCTGGATAACCTTAGTCCTCTCATCATCCGGGCTCGCCTTTTTCACCGTCTGTGAGCGACAGGTGAATATGTGCTTAAAGAGACCCCAGTGCGGTCGACAACCCAAGAAGTTTTCGCACATGAAACGAAAGCAGCAAAATAGGCAATGGAATTGGGAGTGAAATGGTGGAGTTGCGCCCCAAAGAAGTTCGGAAACCTGCGGAAGAAAACACTCGGCGGCAGAGAGAATCCACGATCTACGTGTGTGGCTAGGAGAACGCACTAACCCTCCTGCGGCTGCGGTTGCCACTCGGTCCCCGAAAGCCTTGTGACCCGTGGGGGATCAGACCCTCATTGGCCAGGTTGTTGAGATCCGCCTCGGTGATGGTCGAGCGGATCCAATCCCCTTGGACCCAGCCTTGCGGCAGGTGGGACCTCGACGAAGATCCGCCCCGACTGGACGCTCTTCCCTTCGCTTTCCCCTTCGCCGTCGCCTTCTTCGCGCGCTCCAAGGCCGCCGTCTTATCCTTCACCATTGTCGCCAGCGAAGCACGTGAGGAGTGGATGGGCGGAGGCGAGAGCAGGCACAACGGGCAGAGGTGAAGAGGGCAGAGAGGGGAATGAGGAGGCACTGTTCAAAAACCCTCGCCCGACGCCTTATATAAGGACACTTCCGAGTGGCTGACAAGTAGGCCCGGGCGGTCCTGTCACATCCCGAAACAGTCGCGCACGCGTGATACGTGGCGAAAAAGGCGGCACGGAAATCGAGGCGTCTACGCCTTATCCCATCTGAGTACCGCGGTCCGCCCCGCTTCGCGCGCTTCCGAAAATTCGGATCCCACAAAATCCGCTAACAGCAGATCAATCTGTCAGACGGTAGATTTCCTGCGATCCGTCGCTCGGAAGTTCATTAAGTTCAAAAGTTCACTCGAAAGAAGAAAGGAATGAATCAAGGCGACTGAAAGAAAAGTTGCTGCCATCATTAAAAAAGATCATTGATCCAAGATGAGACATATTCAGAACACAAAAAACAGGTCGGAAAGATTATCAACTCCTTCCTCACTCAAACCTCGATCCATTCGGGGGCTAATGATGAAGTCATGTACCTAGGGTAGGGTCACGGGCCTGTCCAAAGTACCCTCCCCAAGGACATCCTCAGAAGAAGCTGCCTTCCAGTCGACCAAGAGAGACTCCACTCGATGGACTCGGAGGACTCGACCATGAAGATCCACTCGACCCAAACGGTATGTAATTAAGTAGTCTTTATGATAATGATGACACTTTATGTAGGACGTTACCAGTAACGTCCCTCCTTTATGTACTTTAAACCCTGCATAACTGAGGGCCGGAGGGGTCTGGCAGACACTATATAAGCCACCTCTCTCCTCAGTGTAAAGGGTTCGCACCCAGAACCTCGCACACATAATCCACCAACCGCCTCCGGCTCCGAGACGTAGGGCAGTTACTTCCTCTGAGAAGGGCCTGAACTCGTAAATCCGTTGTCTGTACAACTGCTCCATAGCTAGGATCTTGCCTCTCCATACCTACCCCCTATTCTACAGTCAGACTTAGAACCACGACAGGGTGATGCCCCGCTAATTTCTGTGTAAATAACATGGTAATAGAAACATACAAAATTGATAACTCCCATACAAATGCCACTGTAACTTTTGACCTGAAACTTTTTTGTTGAAAAACATACACCCGATAATTTCTGTGTAAATAACATGATGATGTATCATCGCAGACTTGATAACTAATATTTTACGTTTAAACACCATGGTGTCTTTCATCCAAGGGAAAAAAGTTTTTGAAACATTTCACCGGTAATTTCTATGTTAAATTACCAAACTTTCCCATGCTTTTACCTTCTCGTACTGTAATTACCAGCCTTATCATGGTATAGTTATCATGTTACTTAGACCATAGTTATCACGCTGGTCATTGCCAAAGTTACCAAGCCAAACTTTATTTTTTCTTTTGATATGGCAGAAATAAGAAAGGTTCAAATAACATTTGTCATTCTACAATGGGCAACAACAAAAGGTGGCTTAGTTGGTTATTAGGCTCGACAGGTATTACACAGACCTGGGTTCGAATCCTCTTTCAAGCACTTTTATTTTCTTTTCATATTATGCAGCGAAAAACCAGAAAAAACCACTAGCGATTTACTATGTTTTTGAGAGAAAGGAAAAAAATCAGTGGAAGCGAGAGCAACGACGCAACGGGACGAGCGGAGCGAAAGGATGGATGGAAGGTCGTGCGGATCTGTTGCTAACCACCAGTCGACTGATGGTTAGCACAGTCCATACAATAAACGTGAGCATCAGAATTTGAATCCTGACGGGCTGAAGATACCACAGGTGTTTCCCACATTTCTCATCGGTTGAACTACGTTCCTACTCCCCCAAAAAAGACTACGCTCCTACTCCGACCGTAGATTCTGATGAAGTAACAATATGAAGCCCAACTCGAATGTCCAGACCCGGCCGAGTATTTATTTACTGATCGCACAGCACAACCAGACAAGCCACCACCGCTTCCCGATCGATCGATCGATCATCATCGTCGTCGCGGCGGCTTTATCCAACCACAAGTTCGTCCGTCCATCCACAAAAACAAAAACAAACAGCACAGCGCCACTCCCTGCCGCCGATCAAACCAGCACGCTCACAAAAAAGAATCGCCACCCAAAAATCGTGGACCTCAACCTCAACCCCACACTCCCATCTTCCCGCCGCGAGCGAGCGAGCGAGCGCGTCCCCCTTTGACTCAGCAGACGGCGACACCACCCGCCGACGTGTCCCCGCCGGCGCGTAGGTCGTATCCATCCATCCACGTGTTCCAGGGGCGGGCGGGAGGGAATCCGTCTCCTCCTCCACACCCGTTTCCCTCGCGGCCCCGGCTCCGCCCGGCTGTACGACTCCGGCTCTCGGGCGGCTATAAATCGCCCGCCCTTTCCCTCCCGAGCTCCACTCCGTTCCCCCCTCGTTTTAAACCCGATTCGGCCCCCGATTCGGCAACCCAGCCCAACCTGTTCTGTTCCCCAGTAACGAGAAGCTAAATAAATCCATAAATCCCTGGTAGAGAGAGGGAGATCGAGAGAGAGAAGCCACCGAACAATCCCGGCGGCGGCGAGAGGCGAGGAAAGGCGACCGGCGGAGCAATGCCTTACTGCGAGGTGGACCGGTACCAGGCCGGCGACAAGTGGGAGGGCGTCCGCCTCTTCTACCGCCGCTACGGCCGCGGCGCCACCAAGGTGCTCCTCGTCATCGGTAAGCACGCCGCCCCCCGCACCGCCCAATCCGACAGGAAAATTCGATCCTTTTTCTGGCTCGGAGGAACTTTTCTCTGAGAAGAAATGGTTCTTCGCTTCAGGTTTGGCGGGGACGCACGACTCGTGGGGCCCGCAGATACGGGGGCTGACCGGGTCCATGGAGCCGGCCGACGGCGGCGACGAGCCCGCCGCGCGGACGGACGAGGAGGCCGGCGCCCCCGCCGACCCCGCCGCCGCTCCGGCGACGGCAACGGAGGAGGAGGACGTCGGCGAGGGCATCGAGGTCTGCTGCTTCGACAACCGCGGCGTCGGCCGCAGCACCATCCCCCCGCACAAATCCTACTACTCGTGAGTCTCTCTCTCCCTCTCCCGTCGTCTCCTAGATCCAAATTTCCGTCGGTTTCGATCATCGGCAGGCCGCGTTAGGTTAGGTGGACGGCATCGACATTGTTGGTCTCCCAAGATCTGCAAGGAAGATTGTAGCTTTCGGCGAGAATAAATGCACGTTTTACTCGATTCATCCTCCCTTTCTTCGCGATTGCTTTCATTCATGAGAAAATTATACTAGTAGTATAGTACCACGCGTGCGGCTGAGAGGAAGAAAGAGAGGGCGACATCTTCCTCCATGAAACGCGTTGAGAAGTCAAACAAACGAGGGTTCTCTGTACTGACCGTGTGAATGAACGACCTTCTCTTCTCTTTCAGGACGGCGATCATGGCGAGGGACGCGCTGGCCTTGATGGACCATCTGGGGTGGAAGAAAGCCCACGTCTTCGGCCACTCCATGGGTGCGATGATCTCCTGCAAGCTCGCGGCGATGGCGCCTCACCGGCTGTCCTCGCTGGCGCTGCTGAACGTCACCGGCGGTGGGATGGAGTGTTTCCCCAAGGTACTGTGATGTTGCAACCTGCTTGTTCATTTGGGGAGCTCCGAGGACCTGAAAACAGGCCGAGGGGTTACTTTGTTTGAGATGTGGAACTTTGCAGGTGCTGACTGATATGCTGCCAATTTTCCAGGTAGATGCACAGATGCTATCTCTCGCGTTCCGGTTCTTAAGGGCGAGAACTCCCGAGCAAAGAGCTCTAGTCGATTTGGAGACCCACTATACGAAGGTGAGAAATTGAGGATGCAAACTAGTTGTTATACACTGTTTGTCATTGCCTGAATAATGCGCAAACTAGTTTTCTGTGCATGCTTTTCGTTCCAGTGGTAACATGTGTTACTCAAATGCAGGAATACCTCGACGAGGAAGTTGAATCCTGCACAAGGAGAGCGATCCTATATAAGGTGAATGTCATATATACTTGCACGGACTATTCATTATTCTTCCTGCTAGTTTTACCGTGTGCATCAGACAATTTTTTTGGATTATATTTGTTGCTTACCATGCTGTTTGCTGGGGGTTGTCCTGTTAAGGAGGTCATTCAAGAATTCTGTTAAAGTATCTCATAGATGTCTGGCTAGGCCTTCTTTTTGTGGAAGTTTGGCATCATGCTTTTGCATTCCCCTCTTTAGAATATAAAGACAATGCACTGCATGGGGATAAACTCTTGGATCTTTTGTTTGGAAGAAAGCAAGCTTTTGTTGTACCCACTTTGGAACATTGTCTGCATATATTTGGCTCCTTTTGTTATGGAAATTTCATCTGTACTTGTACATTGAACTTTCAGGAATATGTGAAAGGCATATCATCTTCAGGGATGCAATCTAATTGCGGGTTTGAAGGTCAAATTAATGCATGCTGGACTCACAAAGTGACAACTAAAGAACTAGATACAATACGTGCTGCCGGTTTTCTAGTTTCAGTTATTCATGGAAGGTTAGTCTTGAAATATCCAGAGCAGTATGCATCCAGTTCTCAGAATCTGCACGCATAATGTGTATTCCTCTTTTTTTCTAAGTATGCCTTGCTTTACAAATAATACAGGCATGATATTATTGCGCAAGTATGCCATGCGAGACGGCTTGCACAAAGGCTTCTTCCTGCTGCTAGAATGGTGGATCTTCATGGCGCACATCTAGTCAGCCATGAAAGACCAGAAGAGGTAAGCATCAAGTTTGGTAAATTAGTAGAGCTGGGTAGATCGAATCATTGAAATACTCAGAACTATCGCAACCGAGCAAATAATTTCAATAGAGTTCGCATATAAATGATCATGGTGGAGCCTTTTAGGATGTGCATTCGTTTGGTAGGCTGAGTTTCACGATTTAAAGCTGCATTTTCCGTTGAGATGTGAATCATGGGATCAAATTTAAATTAGACATGGAAGAGTGCGCATCCTGAAATTATGAGATGCACTCATAGTTTAAGCCTCAAGAAAAATTAAGATCTGGTCCAGATTAACCATTCTACTGGGCATACAGGCCATTCTAAAGAGAGCTAAAACTTATCTATTTAAGTTGCCAGACATATATGGTTACAGTAAGGCATCTTAACAGACTCATCATCGAGAGTTCGAGACTCTCCTCAGACCTTGACCTCTAGGATGGCTTCTGTTTGTTCCAAAGAGAGCCTCACAAGTTACAGTAAAGCCCATGAATGAAATACGGATACAGCTAGGTCGTTATCAATTTCATGTTCCAAAGAAAACGAGAAATACAATTGCGATAATGAGCATCGATTTCTCATCTCATTCATCTTTACAAGCGACTCTAAAGCATAAGAAAGCAAGAAACTGATGTGATTATCGATGTATGACAGGTCAACAACGCGCTGATGGACCTGATAAAGGCCACCAAGTCGGCAACGGCGCCGCACGAGTGGTCGTCCCAGCCAGAAAACACATCAGGTATGCTTAAGAACCGGCTGCTGAACGCCGCAAAATTCTTTGGAAGGCTATGTTGGAAGGCACACCTCTTACGCTGACCCCCTTTACCACCACCAGAAACCGGTGCCCTTATTTCTGCAAGGCCTGTAACCCTCACGATACGAACAGGCGAAGCTGGCAACGCTGCCGTAGCAGTGTATAACCTACTTGCAAAGTTGCAACTAAGCTTTCTTTATGTCATAGGCCTGATAGTGATGGCGTTTGAGCATGTGAGGAACATTGTAAGAGTAACGAAGCCCGTGAGGGTCGCGGCGATCGAGTCATCATAAGGTAAAGAAACGTCTTCCACCACTACATATACATAGGTCGTCGTGTTTCCTAATTCCTGGCAGATTTGCTTACCGCAGTTGGTGTGTTTGATTTTGCAGAAAGAAAAGAGATGTGTAAATTATACCCGAAAAGCCGGCGAGGAGATCATATTTCATGTCTCCTCCGTATACCACCCGCGGAGATGAGACGGATTTAAGTAGCATCCCCGCAAGAATTGAACCTATTTTTCCTCCTCCCTTGAGAAAGGCCCTCTGCTCTCGGCAGAAACAACATTTCGAGACCGAAGAACAGAGGAGCTGTACCTGCGTTGCGCACCTGGGCAGAAGCGTCACAGGGCGTGAGTGATGATTGAGATGTGCTGCCGTACATTGTATTAGCTCGGAAGAGAGCAAATGGATGTACCTTGTGTGATGAGTGTAATTAAGCTGTGACCGATATGTACACGGCCGCATGTTGCGTTGCGTTGGTGCTGTCGCCGTTCTTGTGTACTCCAATGTTGTGCTGTGATCATCCCTTTGAATAAATCGACTCCATCTTCACCACTTCGATGTAACCTTCTGGGGTAGGTGAATATTTTCTTTCCTGTACAGTGTTAGTTGCGGATATACTCGTATACAACACTGTCATATACTCCATTTTAAATATAATAACTTTTAGAGATTTCAATACAGACTATATATGATGTATATAGACACATTTTAGAGTGTAGACTCACTCATTTTTGCTCCTTATGTAGTCCGTATTGAAATCTCTAAAAAGTCTTATGCTATTTAGGAATGAATGAATGATAGGAGTAATAATAGAATGTGTATGGAACAGTGGCAATATGTTACGCCTACATAAAGCGCGTCAGAGAGACCGGTGGAGAAATGATACTGATAGTACTCTTACCTCCGGAACAACTGAAGAGATGCAGAACCATGATAGCAAATCGGAAGCCGATATATACAAGAAAATCAGAGGTTGCGCGCCTGCCCGGCTTTGAGGAACACACATACACACGCCGTCATAGTTGAAGAAAGTGGGGATGGATGGAAAGGAATGCTCAAAAAGCTTGACTAGGTAATAAAATAAATCCTTTGGAAATCACGGATAAGATCATTTGATCTTACCTCGGCGAGCGAAAGAGCGGCGGCCTTTTTCTTCCTGGCTGCAACACGAGCTGGACTTCTCTTTGCATCCTGCTTGCTTCATCTCTCTGTGTGACTGTGTCTATGTTGGCTGGGGGAAAGCACCTGATGCCGCGAGAGTAGCGCCTTGTGCTTCCTCGTTTCTTCTTCGGTTACGCTTGTTTTTTGTTCGTGGCTGCTTGGCTGCTATTGCACAGTTGAGCGCTCTGTCGCTGCTTCCTCTTGTAATATAAACGCACTTCACCTGCGCTTCCTCAAAATGTATGCCATCAAATGCCTAGGCCACTGCTGTCTTCCGATATCAGTGCTCCGCCGAGATGCTTGTAAATAGAGACCAAACCTGGATGCTGGTTCTTTTGTCCGTCTCTAATATGGTGCACGTTGGGGCCGGAAGAAAACAAGGCGGACTAGTAACAGACACCATGGACCACAAATAATTAAGCAAGAAACATATGTAGTTGCTGCCCGAGGCCGGCCAACTTGGCCTCTGTCGCTTCACACTCACGTTGAAGGAAGCCAGGGCGTGTTTCTGAACTTGTGATGCACAGGAAAGAAAGCCGCTCCTCCAGTCTGAACGAATTATCATTTCCAGCCATTCTGTCAAAGTGTCAAGATGTAGCTCGAGTCTGAACGAACTGAATGATGGCAAGATGCGGAAGACCGGTTGGCGGAGGACACAAACCAATCTGACGGACGATGCGAGGTTCTCCCATCCAGATATGCACATCATCTACCAAAACAGCAGGCCTCAAAGGCTGAAACTAGCTAGTGAGAAATTCATCCACGCTGGAACAAACACAGGAGGCCGGCAGGCAGGACAAATACGGCACGCAGCTGCCATGTAGAGTACGCACGTGCTCTACAACAGAGATGCACAGCCCTCCTGCCACCATCCTGCTCTAGAAGGAGGCTGCACCGGCACGTGTGATCCTCGACTCCTCGTAGGAGGAGGAGCAGCACAGATGTGACTAGTCCTTCCAAGGCAAGGAGCGAGCGAGCGGCACGTCGGGACATGACCACTCGTCACACTCGAGCCGATCAATCATGTTCATGTAGGCAGGCCGTGCGATAGACAGCACAACATACATGAACATGGCAGGTAAATGGGTGATAATAAGCATGACTCCATTCAATCCATGTACGTAGTACCAAGCGATGCAGATAAACTGACCTGGCGGACGGAGGGGTGATGACCGACGGCGCCTCGGCCGCTCCCGACGACCGGCGAACGAGGCAAGCTCCGGAGAAGATAGCGGGTGGCCGCCCGTGCACTGCAAGGCAAAAAGCGAGAGAGAAAGCGGACGGTACATTCGCTCTCCTCGCAGAAATATTCGCACTCGCGTCTCGCGGGAGGGGATATTCGCCGGCGCGCACGGAATAATAATCCGAGTTGGGCCGTGGGCCTTCCTGTCAGAGCGGGCGGGCCGGGCGCGGCTTTCTTTTTCAGTGGAGTGAGAGGCTGGGCCTACGAGGCACGCAGCTCTCTCCTCACTCGGCCCCTCCCTCTCCCATTCTACCCAGTCCACTCACCCACCCGTGTCCGTGTCCGGCGACGACGGCGAGGAGGAACCAAGGAAGAGAAAGGGGATCGCGGAGCAGCAGCCATGGGCGTGATGGGCAGGCTCAAGATCTTCGTCGTCAAGGAGCCCGTCGTCGCCGCCTCCTGCCTCATCGTCGGATTCGGTACCCCCCCCCCTCTCCCGCCCCAACCCTAGCGCCCCGTGCCCACCTACCTACCCGTACGCGCATCGCTAGCCTCCGTTTCTCCTCGCGCGCGTTCGCCCTCAGCACCCCCGCCTGGCCAGCTTCCCAGGATTTCGCAGGACGGGGGATCGCTCCTCCGGTTGGACGGACGCATCGATGTGGCGGGCTCTGAGCGCCTCGATGTGGTTCTCGCCTGCGAAAGTCCCGTTGGATCTAGGATTGTTCCAGATGCGCGCTTGCCCGCAATTTTTTTGCCGCATCATTCCGCTCGTTCCGTGACTCGTGATTCATGGGCTGTACACCTTGGACCTTGCGTACATTTGCCCCTACCGTCAGTATGATGATTCAACCATTGCTACCCATCCATTCCGTTCAAGCCGAAGGAAGAGTAGCAGTACGCATTTCTTGTGGTCATGAGTATTGTTGATTGATGATTCGACTGCATTCTTCCTGCTAGATTTTGTCAGAACAGGTGCGAGCTCATAAGGGTTGCTCGGGGTTAATGCCAAAAAATGTAGTCTGTGTGCTGAGCTGCGCTGCACTTTTCTGTTTTTATTTAGCGATAGATGTTCCCGAAGGTTTACTCCGTCACCCTTATGCCTGTGTACCTATAGGCTATAGCCACAAGACCCCATTTACCAGAACCACATGTTGTTATGTCTATCCATTCGTGAAACTGAAATGTGACTAAAGATTAGCACATATGAGATGACTATGTAGCGTTGGGTGGTGACTTAGCTAGACTATGTGCATCCATTTCCTTGGAAACTAAATCAGACTTTCTCACAGCTTAAACTTTGTTTGCCTGTGACATGTTGTTTACTGCTTAAGAAAACCAGATTGTGTCTTTAACTGTTTAAGATATGAAACACATTTGGACTAGCTGCAAACAAGATTGGCTTAATGTGTCAAATTCCATGTTATTTTCTAGACCATATTACTATCAATGTACCCCGATGTACTTCATTGATTACTTGTATCTCTATACTTCTTGACAGTCATGATGGCTGTTCATTCATGGAAGTTTAGATGTAGTGGGTGTTACCTATGTATTTTAGCCATGTAATGACTTCCTTATCTGTATTCGTCAGTTGATTGTAGCAGAATTTGTCCAGCAATCTGGGTGTTAATTGAACAACCATAGTGAAGAATATGGTGGAACTTAGTTGCAGGTGTAGGGTAATATGAATTGCATTTAATTCCAAACTCCAAAGGTTTGATTAGTTTCTCATTCATTGAAGCGTTTATTACCACATGGCAGGCATTATTGCATACACTCTAGGCATGGAGGAGGTGTCTGTTCTTCATTTTTTAAATTCTTCTTTGCAACCAGATTCATTTTGTTTACAACTAGTGTGGTCAAATTTAGTGTGCTGTATCACAAACAGTGGGCAGCAATTATTTTCTATTCTACCTTTCAACAGAAAAACTAAATGCATAAATCGTCGAAACCAAAAACATTTCGTCTGTTGTGCCCCAACTAGTGTTTAGTCAAACTGCATGCTTTGGTGGTGTAGTATAGGCGTATAGCTGTTGGATGGGCATACGCCATTTTGAGCAGTGGGCAGCTGTTGCCCTTTAAGGTCATGAACCAACCGTTTGCGCATTTCTCTGACAGTGCAAATTTAGTGCATGGTTTGTAAGATCTTCTGATTTGGCTGTGATTGCTTGTTTGCACATTTCTCTGACGGTGCAAATTTAGTGCATGGTTTGTAAGATCTTCTGATTTGGCTGTGATTGCTTATGTGATCATTGATTGTTCAAAAGCGTAGCTCCCTCTCAGTCTCATCATTCTGCCAAATATCTCATCTGATGCTACGATATGAAATTTCAGGTCTATTTCTTCCAGCGGTTGTTAGGCCAATGTTGGATTCTTGG
This sequence comes from Aegilops speltoides, assembly GCA_021437245.1. Classification (NCBI taxonomy): domain Eukaryota; kingdom Viridiplantae; phylum Streptophyta; class Magnoliopsida; order Poales; family Poaceae; genus Aegilops; species Aegilops speltoides. The sequence continues at coordinate 426,625,986 of CM038141.1, read as the reverse complement.
GAGACTGAGAAAAATGCCAAAACCCCAGTTGAACTAAAAGATGTATGTTGATCCCCTACACTTTTCTATTCGTTTCTGTGTGGTACCGCTTCATATAATTATGAAAATCGCTTTTATCATTTAGCCCTCTCAAATGTTCTAGACACACCATTTATCATTTCCCAGTTTTATCATGTTCTTTGTGGACTAACCAAGATATTGGCGAGTCGGTACACTTACAAATTAAAGTTTGTGCTTTAATGGGCTACAAACTCCTTGAAAAGAGTACCAAGGGCTCCTTTGTAATGTTGAATCCCTCGACTCTGGTTGGAATTGAGCTATTTCCCATGAAAATCCTGCTTTCCAGACATGCCTTAAATAGTTGATTGACAGATTTTGTTGGAATTGCACACGGTATCTTTTGAAACTCTGAATCACACCTTTTGTTGCCAGTCACATGATTTGTCATTGTCCATCGGACCATTTCCAGGTTCTCATGCTTCTGAATAATCAGGCTGAAATATTGGATCATTACCCCTCTCTTTCCTCCAAACTGTGTTTTTTTTATTTACTGAGATGAGTTCGTGCATGAGTGAGCGTTATCGACTAAGACAACATTTAACATTTGTTCTCTTGGTACCTCTGCAGGTGGTTGCAGGTGTCACTGGCAAGAAGGCTTAGTGATCAATGTCTCTTCACTCTGCTGATGTTGTCTACACATTTTGTTCTGCTTGTTTTTGGTGCCCAGACGAGGGGGCTCTCTTCTGGGATGTAGTCGGATCTCGGCCAAAATAATCATTGTGTCTGAACCTATTTTGACCATAGTGCAATGAGATGGACTTGTTGTTTGAGTGATTCCAAGTTGTAAGAAAGTGAATGCATGGAAGGCCGTTGTTACCCTTTTGATCGAATTTGTGCCATTGTCACTCGTTGTTCTTGATTTGTCTGGCCAAGGCAAAGAATGCTTGGCACCGCGGCTCCACCCCTGTTCCGTCCTAACCCCGTGGATTCAACCCCGAGGCGACGATGAACTTGGTGTACAGCGGTCCTGCTTCCATTAGCCCTTGACTATTCCTCCGCAGCTAGCAGCAGCCGGCGACGATTTGATTGTTAATCTCCCATAACATGCACTGTTATAATTGCCGTGCTGGATGTAGGATGAACCACTTTGACGTAGAGGTTGTAGAGCAAAGAAAAGAGTTGCCATGTTACCTTCCACGATGACACCGGTTTTTTTTAGTGTAATATACTTATTCCTCAAATAACAGCAAGATCGTTTACATAATGGTGGAGAATAAAGTCAGGGACGATGGTCTCCCACTTCTGATTTACTAATGCTGAAACAGTGCTTTGCTAAACCATCCGCTATCAAGTTTGCCTCTCTAGTACAATAATCAAAACTGATAGAAGCATAATCCATTGACATGAGGGAGCATTCTGCTATGATTGGGACATCCACTCCCATGTAGGCATTAGGATCAGATATGGCCTCCAGCGCAGTCAAACTATCAGACTCGATGATAAGCTTCATACAACCCAGTTTCGCTGCTAGGTACAGACCACACCGAATAGCAAATAATTCTGCTGAACCTGCACTAGACACATGTGGTAGGACATGAATTGCTGCCCCCAGAAATTTGCCGTGGTCATCTCGTGGAACAGCTCCGCAAGCTCCTGTGAAGTTATCCTCATGAAATGATGCATCGACATTGATTTTTACAACTCCCGCACTTGGCTTCTTCCATACATGATCAATCCTACGTATAGGCTGGTTTGGTGAATGAGCACGAACAAAACTTGTGGCAAGTACTTGAATAGAAATAGTTGTTTGATCAAGAGAGGATTGTAGAGAAGAAGATGATGTCGCACTTTTTCTTTTGCCGGGAATGATTTTTTTTTTTTTTGAGGGAGGAAGATTTTTCTTTTTTTGAGACATTTTGAGGGAGGAAGATGAGGTTGTATGAATGTCTCCACTTCGTTTTGGGCTGTGCCAATCGTAGTGCGAGGTGTACGGGCCGGTATTTAGTACGGGCCGATTCAATGTACTCTTTCAACTCTAGTGGGTTCAAACCTAAAATGGGCTGGCGGCCTCCGGCCCAGCTGACCACACGAAGCGTGCACCAAACCTAGGGTTTTATGAGCCGCCGCCGAGTATAAAGCGCCGAGCTCCGAGCTGTTCCAACCTTCCGCAGCCATCACCACCCCAACTCACCGGAGCAGACCAAGGCGGCGCCGCGGCGACCTCATCTCCGGTAAGCGGCGGATCCCTTCCCCCTCTCATGTCCCTCGTACGGATCTAGGTGCTCGAATCGCCGTCTGCTTAGATTCGTCGGCGCATCACCCCGTCAAACCCGTGCTGGTTCTAGGTTCCGCGGTTCTTGATCTCGTCCGCTGTTATGGCATCTCCGTCGGAAGTTTTTGGAGTGAAATTTATTACGTAGCTGTTTTGCGTAAGCGGTTCGTCCTAGGCTTGATCCCAACCCGCGTTAGAACGGCGCACTATGATTTCCTCTTGCCAGTGAGATCTGTTCGTACTTGTCAGTAGTCGATGGGGACGCTCAAGCTTCACAGATGCTTCTGCTGTATATTTTTCGTAACCCATGTTGTCCACTTGTAAATCAGCGTCCATTTTTGCGTCAAATGGTCGAATGTTGCCTTGATTCTGTAGGATTATTGCCTCCTGTTGCTTGTTGCTAGCTGTAGGATCTGACATTTGGTTGTTGTTTTGGTGATGCAGGCCAAGAGAAATGACTACCGTTCCGGGGTCTCTGGTGTGGGAGCTGGTGAAGAAGAACAACTGCTTCTTGATCAAGCAGTTCGGCAACAGCAACGCCAAGGTGCAGTTCAGCAAGGAGCCCAACAACCTCTACAATGTCCACTCCTACAAGTTCTCGGGTCTGTAGCTCTTTGGACTGTTCTTTACCCTTTTGATGTGTTGCTGAGTGTGTCTGCAAGGAGCTAACTTGCTGAGGTTCTGATGTGGTCTCCAGGCTTGGCGAACAGCAAGACTGTGGCGGTCCAGCCATCAGCGGGAGAGGACAAGGCTGTCGTCCTGTCCACCACCAAGACCAAGAAGCAGAACACCCCTGCCAAGCTCCAGCACAAGACTCTGATGCGCAAGGAGTTCCGCAAGATGGCCAAGTCTGTCAAGAACCAGGTATTAACTCCAGCTTTTTGTAATTGAATTGCACTTCTGCTTGGCTTCTAAGCTACACCTCTTGTCTGTTCACATGCTTTACACATGTACTGTAAGATTTAAGATGTATCTCTGTCAAGTTAAGTCTGTTTTGCTATGATGAGCCGTAACAATAAGAATACCAAATGATCAATTGGTTATTCGATGAAATATTATTAACGCTTGGCTTCTGAGCTGAACCTGCTAGATTATCTTTTTTTGTGTGTCTGTTTAATTAGCCACCATATGTTTTTGCTGTGATGAGACGGAAACATTAGAAAGCCAACTGATCAATTGGTTCTTCAGTGAAATACTATTGTATACACTTGGTTTCTTAGCTTAACTTGTTAAAGAATCTATTTTATTTTTGTGTTTATGTTTTGTTGCCAACAAGTTTTTTGCCTTGGTGAGCCAACCGATCAATTGGTACTTAAATGAAATACTAATTTACGGTTGGCTTCTGAACTGTTAGATAATCTGTTTTATTTGTGTGTTTGTATTTTGTTGCTGAACAAAATTTTGCTGTGATGAGCCGTAACACTTCAGAAGTCCCAACCGATCAATTGGTCCTTCAATGAAATACTAACTTACGCTTGGCTTCTGAGCTGAACTGGTAGAGAATCTCTTTTATTTGCATGTTTGTATTTTGTTGCTGAACAATTTTTTGCTGTGATGAGCCGTAACACTTCAGAAGTCCCAAACGATCAATTGGGTCCTTCAGTGAAATATTCTTTTACGCTTGGCTTCTGAGCTTTACTTGTTGAAGAATCTGTTTTATTTGTGTGTTTGTGTTTAATTTTGCTGACCAAATATTTGCTGTGATGAGCCGTAACACTTCAGAAGACCCAGCTGATCAATTGGGTTCTTCAGTGAAATATTCTTTTACGCTTGGCTTCTGAGCTTTACTTGTTAAAGAATCTGTTTTATCTGTGTGTTTGTGTTTAACTGCTGACCAAATATTTGCTGTGATGAGCCGTAACACTTCAGAGGACCCAGCTGATCAATTGGGTTCTTCAGTGAAATATTCTTTTACGCTTGGCTTCTGAGCAGAACTTGTTACAGAATCTGTTTTATTGTGTGTTTGTGTTTTGTTGCTGATCCATTTGTTTGCTGTGATGAGCCGTAACACTTCAGAAGTCCCAACCGATCAATTGGGTTCTTTCAGTGAAATATTCATTTACGCTTGGCTTCTGAGCTTGAACTAGTTGCACACACTGTTTGCTTAGGTTGCTTTGGTTTGACTACTGGTTTAAGGTATTGCTGTGACGAGTCGTAACTCATAAGGAAACCAACCGATCAATTGGTTCTCCGATGAATATTATTTTTACGCTTGGCTTCTGAGCTCAACCTTCAGATCAGATTTCCTGTTATTCATCTACATTATTGTATTGCGCTTAATTGGAAGAAACTTTCATTACCTTCTGTTTTGAACTTGTCCTGAGAATTGTTTTGCTTTAATGGGTTGTTCCTCTGTCCTCCAGGTCTGCGACAACTACTACAGGCCTGATCTGACCAAGCCGGCCCTTGCAAGGCTGAGCGCCATTTACCGCAGCCTCCAGGTTTCAAAGTCTGGGATCAAGAAGAAGAACAGGCAGCCTACTAAGCTGTAAAACTCGTTAAGCTCGCCTTTTGTGTCTCGTGTTACCATGTCTGTTCCAACAGTTTTGAGTCATAATTGAGACCCTTAGAGGAACCATGTTACAAACCCGACCTAGTTTGTACCCTGACAGTGTTAGAAGAATGGTTGTGTCTATCTATAACTATTGTTTGATTCGCACTGGTGATTGCTTCTTGTGTCATCAAATTTGTCTTCTGGGGTTCCTCTCAGATTCGGCAGCTTTTGTTGGGTGATGGTACTAATGTTACTAAGTAGCATTGACATTCTTATTAAAATCCTGAAACAAAGCCTGTGAAATATAGTACGTGAATTCCGGACAGAAACATAAAATATCTATAACTCAGTAGAAATAATTAGAGCGTATATCTTAGGCGACTGATAGGTGCCGGTCGACCGGCCCAAATTTGGCCGGTTGCGGCGCAGCCCTTTGGATCCCAGAGCGTGTAACCGTTTGATATATTTGTTCTCCGTAGTCTCTCACAACCTTGTATCCCCACTAATAAAAACATGGCGGACCCCCTGTATCCTCCCGCGTCCTGCAGCGCGCGTTCCCGTCCCGGAGAAGCTCGCCGCTGACGCTCGCTGTGGTCAATCGTAACAAAAAACCGTTGACCCGTAGCAGCTTTTTCATCGCCTTTCCTGCATCCATGTTAGCCCCGCCATGGCGTTGGCCGCAAACTGTTCTTCGCGGTGCTGCCGACTCCCGGTTGCAGCATTAATGGCGAGACGGTGTGGCTTGTCGCCAACGCCGGTGGTAGCAAAAAACTGTTTCGTTTCCAGCAAAAATAAATAGACGATGGTAGCAAAAATATACGGATCCAGCACAAGCCCCATACGGTTGTAGCAAAAATGGATGCTAGTTCCAGCAAAATACAAAGCCGGTGGTAGCAAAAAAAAAAAAAGCTGGTTCCAGCAAAATCCAAAGATGATGGTAGCAAAAAGATCAGCTGGTTCGAAGACAGTAGTAGCAAAAAGAAATTATGTTGGTTCCTGTAAAAGAACAACTCCCGCTGCTGATAACGCCGTCCGTCGTTCCAGCATTGCAAAACGCCAGCTCCAGCAAAATCAGCATTGCGAAACGCCAGCTCCAACAAAATCCATGGCGAGATGCAACATTTCTGCAGTCCCGTCATGAACTCCGGCAAAAAAAGTGGCTGGTATGCCCGCTGCTCACCGCACGGCGTCGCCGCCCCTCTTCCCCACAGCTACCACCCCCTCCTTGTCCCCTAGGTTTGAGGCCCAGATTGATTGGAAGCGGGACAACAATGCGGACTGCTACCATCGTGTAGCAACCAGGAGGTGCCATGGGTTGTGTGGTGGACTGGTGGAAGAAGCAGCAAAAGAGGAACAGAGGCATCCGTGGGAGAAAGAAAGAGCAAAGAGATAAGGTAGCACCGAAAGAGGTGAAGAGATAAGGTTGGTTGTGGGGTGGTTGTGTGTGGTACATGGGACCCACCAAACTGCATGGCGTCACGTGTGGTGCCTGATTTGGCACACTCGCGTGGGCGTGACCGGCCGAACGCTTGGCCGTCCGTCCGGTGGGAAACGTTTCCCTATATCTTAATAGTTCGACGATCCTGAAGTATCCTTCACACAGATGGTAATAGGTTGAATCAGAAACCCAGCCATTCCTGATGCCAATACATTCAAACGATTTCGTTGAACCATGAGCAAAAGGTCCATGTCTAAAGAATAGTTGCTTCAGCACCTCCACATTGGTTTTTGAATATCTCTAGAATCGCCTGTCACTACATCAGAGCAAGCTGAACCTGAAGTACACGGTCAGCCATCAAGGATTGGCAGTTTTTAGACAACTTCTTTGCTTTCTTCAATTTCTCTGCATATGTTGGACAAATCTTCCATCTGACAGTTTGGGTCTTGGTTCTATTTGAATTAAACTTGACCATCAACTTTGTTCTAATTCCATCAACCATGGTCCTTATTGGTTTAGCTCTGACATCTAGAACCCACTTGTCGAAAACCTCACTTAAATTGTTAACTACTAAATCTGTTTTGCAACTTGTGTCCATGGCATGTCTAGCCCAAGTGTGCTTTGGGATTTACTAAGCCAGGCCCAAGCCACCTCACACTCTCTCCTTAACTCATCCATTGCAACATGAAAACCATGTTCAGTGTATGAGTAACTTGCTGCATCCATGTATTTCTTTAATTCTGGCCCTCTAAATCCATCATTTTAAAAGTTGTGGTAAACATGTCTAAGGCAAAACCTTTGTGGACATTTGGGGGAGACTCTGTTTATGGCTTTAAGCAGGCCCTATGTGAAATTAACTAGAACTTAGTAATTACACATAAATGCAAGTAACTACCAGAAAAAACTAAATGAAAGTAATTGTGCTTTGTGGAAAACTAAATGAAAGTAATTAGAAGCAAATAACTAGCACAAGTCGATTTCATTACCTTTTGCCTACCAGAAATAATTGTGCAGTCACCAAACTTCCCAGATTGGCCACCTAGTGCTACCCTCAGCTGATACAGAAACCAAGTCTAGGAATCATTGTCCTCCTTATCAACAATTCCAAAAGCAATGGGAAATATATTATTGTTCCCATCTCTTCCAGTAGCAGCAAGAATCTGTTGACCAGTAGTGAGCTTTATGAAGGATCCATCCAGACCTATAACAAGTTAATGAAAGCGCAACAACTAGTAGTTTAAACCATACATTAGTTATACAAATATAAATACCAGGTAATTACCTATGATGGTCTGCAGCCACTAAAAAACCCTTCTTTGCATCCATTTAGGCAGAAGAACAATCCAGGAAACCTAGGGTTTTTGCTTGGAGGCTCCCTCAAATATCTTGCTATGATAATACACCTTGAACCTGGATTACTATCTAGCACAACCTGCAAGTAAACCCTAATCCTGGTGTACTAGGCCTTCTGATCTCCTAACACAACATTCTTTGCTGCCTTCTTAGCCCTGTATGCCATGTGGATTGATATTTCCACTCCATACTTGCTCTTTGTAGTGTTAATAATAGTTGTGATTGTTGTGCATGGGTCATTTCTGATTGCTTCCTCACAAAAAATTGCAACCCACTTAGTAGTGACTTTGGTGTTCTCTGACACAGAAGGGCATGTGTGCACCAAATACTGCTTCCTGATGTAAATTTATTCTCATTTGCAATATGAGAAGTTGCTATATAAAAAGGGCATGTCTCATCTATGCATTGTGTTATAACCATGTCACTGGAATTTCTATGGTACTCAAAGTTCCTGTTCTGTGAAATGTGCATGGTTTGAAGTGCAGTTTTGAGCTGGTACACATCAATGAAGCAAAGATGCTTCACTCATCTGGCTGAGCTCTGTCCTCATCATACCATATCCTCTTCTTCATCTTCTTAGCTCTGCTTTTTCTGCCATTGAGCAAAACATATGCCAATGCTTCCGCACCATCATCATCTTCCACACCCAAGTCCATTGGTTTCTGTCCTCATCAGATGATGGTATCCAGTCCTCCTCAAACAAGTGATCTACACTTTGATAACCCACAAGTGTAGGGGATCGCAACAGCTTTCGAGGGTAAAGTATTCAACCCAAATTTATTGATTCGACACAAGAGGAGCCAAAGAATATTATTGAGTATTAGCAGTTGAGTTGTCAATTCAACCACACCTGGATAACTTAGTATCTGCAGCAAAGTATTTAGTAGCAAAGTAGTATGATAATAAAGGTAACAGTGGCAAAAGTAAAGATAATAGTTTTATAGTAATTGTAACAGTAGCAACGGAAAAGTAAATAAGCGGAGCACAATATGTGAAAAGCTCGTAGGCATTGGATCAATGATGGATAATTATGTCGGATGCGATTCCTCATGTAATAGTTATAACATAGGGTGACACAGAACTAGCTCTAGTTCATCAATGTAATGTAGGCATGTATTCCGAATATAGTCATACGTGCTTATGGAAAAGAACTTGCATGACATCTTTTTTCCTACCCTTCCGTGGCAGCGGGGTCCTAGCGGAAACTAAGGGGTATTAAGGCCTCCTTTTAATAGAGAACCAGAACAAAGCATTAGCACATAGTGAATACATGAACTCCTCAAACTATGGTCATCACCGAGAAGTATCCCGATTATTGTCACTTCGGGGTTGTCGGATCATAACACATAATAGGTGACTATAGACTTGCAACATAGGATCAAGAACACACATAGATTCATGAAAACATAATAGGTTCAGATCTGAAATCATGGCACTCGGGCCCTAGTGACAAGCATTAAGCATAGCAAAGTCATAGCAACACTAATCTCAGAATATAGTGTGAAAGAACATGCGGTGCCCCCATGTTTGGTTTTGGCAATTGATGACAATCTCTATGGACTAATGGTTGCCTTGAGTTATATTTGAAGGGGTTGTCCATAGGCTTTTCTTGGAGTCCATTTGTTGGTTTCAAGGAGAGTTTGTGATGACCAAGGTGCTATTAAGGAATTATCCAAAGATTGGTCTTATGAGTATTGAGCTTATAGCAAGCATGTCTTGAAGAAGAAGAGTGTGTGATCATTCATGTTTACCTTCAAGACATCATCCAAATGAAGAGAGTTGGAAAGATTCAAGGTTGATCAAGATTAAGTCAAAGAATGAATCAAGTTGATCAACACACAAAGCATAGAAGATGTACCGAGAGGGATCAAGCGATCCCATGGTATGGTAAGCACTGTCAATTACGCTTTGTGTACTAACCCATGAGCTTCGTGAGAGTTCTTTGTGGGGTTAGGTTGTGGTGTGCAAGTTCAAGTGAAGCATCACGAAGAGATCAAATGCTTGAAGCTTGCCATCCATTTTGGTGACAATGGACTTGTGAAGATGTGCGGAAGAGTGGCTCACCCATAGTGGAGTATGGGGGAGCAATCAACTAGTCTTCATCGAGCCAACGCAACCAAGAAAGGTGGTCCAACTTGAGGGAGTCAAGATCGTCATCATCTAGCTCAAGTGGACCATGTGCAAGGCAAAGGTTTGCCCTTGATAGGTTTTCTATTTTACCGGTCTCATGGTAGTTGTGGGAGACCGGGTTATAGGATCGATTGCCGTACCATCAAGGGGGGCTCTCGATGAGTTGCTTGATCGTATCGTTCGTAGAGAGCTCAAACCATTGCATCCTTGCACCATCTTTTTGGTTCTTGTTTGGTTCTTCTCCTTGTGAGATTTGGAGCGTATGGTCATTTTTGCGACAAGCTCGAGTCCATCGAAAACGGAGTTCACATGCATCTTCTATGATGTTTTCGATGTTGGAGGGTATGCCGGTTCTTCTCTGTTGGAGGTTTCACTCCTTTGTTTGCTAAGCATACCTCCCCTATCGTTGTTTTGATGCTACTCGTTGTCTTGTTTCAAACAAGCTTGAGTTTGCTCAATTCGGAGCTCATTTGCAGAAGTTATGGCAGTTCTGGTTTTCCTTGGAGTATACTTTGTTTTCGCGGAAATGGCATAAGGATGGCGCCAGCGGTAGTACCGCTGGGCCGGAGCGGCAGTACCGCTTATCGCCACAAGCGGTAGTACCGCTGTCCCACAGCGGTAGTACCACCCATGGCCATAAGCGGTAGTACGGCTCCGGTTCCGCGCTGGTACCGCCTCGACTCGAGACGTGGTTTTCTCGTGTCAGGTTCAGCGGCAGTAGAAGCGGCAGTAGGAGCGGTAGTACCGCTCGTGAGCGGTAGTACCGCTGGGATGAGCGGTAGTACTGCTTATATGCGGTACTACCGTCCCAAGGTTCATGTTGTGTTGCTCGTTTTCCCTGCTTCTTCCGACCAAGCGGTAGTACTGCTCATGGAGCGGTAGTACCGCTCGAGGAGCGGTAGTACCGCTCGTGTGCGGGCTGAGCACATAACGGTTGGATTTTTCCCCTCTTATAAAAGGGGGTCTTCTTCCCCAATGAACCTTATCCTTTGAGCTCGTGTTCTTCCCCCATTGTTGACCTTCTTCGAGCTTGCTAACTCTCAATCCCTCCAATGATTCTTGCTAGTTCTTGAGGGAAAAGAGAGAGGAGATCTAGATCCACGTTTCCACCAATCACTTTCTCCTCTAAGTGAGGGGAACCCCTTGGATCTAGATCTTGGAGTTCTTCGTGTTCTTCTTTCGTTCTTCCTCTCATTTTCCTTCCTAGCATTAGTTGCTTTGGTGGGATTTGGGAGAGAAGGACTTGGGCACTCCGTGTGCCCTTGCCATTGCTTTTGGTGCATCGGTTTGAGTTCTCCACAGTGATATGTGGAAGTTCAAGTTGAGAAGCTTATTACTCTTGGGTGCTTGGTGCCCTTGAGCTTGTTCCTCTTGGGTGCTTGGGCGCCCTAGATGGTTGGTGGTGTTAGGAGCTCAATCATTGTGGTGTAAAGCTCCGGGCAAGCGTCGGGTCTCCAATTAGGTTGTGGAGATCGCCTGAGCAATTTGATCTGCACGTGACCGCCCCAAGGGTTGCCAAAGTGTACGGGTTCGGTGACCGCCCCAAGGGTCGCCATTTATGCGGGTTCGGTGACCGCCTCAAGGGTCCCTTAGTGGAATCACGACATCTTGCATTGTCTTGGGCGTGAGGAGATTCTGTGGCCCTAGTGGCTTCTTGGGGAGCATTGTGCCTCCACACCGCTCCAAACGGAGATCAGCATCCGCAAGGGTGTGAACTTCGGGATACATCGTTGTCTCCGCGTGCCTCGGTTATCTCTTACCCGAGCCCTTTACTTGTGCACTTTACTTTGTGATAGCCATATTGTTCTTTGTCATATATCTTGCTATCACATAGTTGCTTACCTTGCTTAGCATGAGTTGTTGGTGCACATAGGTGAGCCTAGTTGTTGTAGGTTTTGTGCTTGACAAATTAACCGTTAGGTTTATTCCGCATTTGTTCAAGCCTAAACCGTAATTATTTTAAAACGCCTATTCACCCCCACTCTAGGCGACATCCACGATCTTTCATAGTGGATACTAGGGATCAAACCTTAACAAAACTAACTTGATTACATGGTAAATCTCATCCAACCCATCACCGTCCAGCAAGCCTACCATGGAATTACTCACGCATGACGGTGAGCATCATGAAATTGGTGATGGAGGATGGTTGATGATGACGACATCGACGAATCCCCCTCTCCGAAGCCCCAAACGGACTCCAGATCAGCCCTCCCGAGAGAGATTAGGGCTTGGCAGCGGCTTCGTATCGTAAAACGCGATGAAACTTTCTCTCCGATTTTTTTCTTCGCGAAACGAAATATATGGAGTTGGAGTTGAGGTCGATGGAGCCTCAGGGGGCCCATGAGAAAGGGGGCGCTCCCAGGGGGGTGGGCACGCCCCCACCCTCGTGGACAGGGTGTGGGCCCCCTGGTCTTGATTCTTTCGCCAGTATTTTTTTATATTTTCCAAAAATTGCCTCTGTGGATTTTCAGGACATTCCGAGAACTTTTGTTTTCTACACATAAAACAACATCATGGCAGTTCTGCTGAAAACAGCGTCAGTCCGGGTTAGTTTCATTCAAATCATGCAAGTTAGAGTCCAAAACAAGGGCAAAAGTGTTTGGAAAAGTAGATACGTTGGAGACGTATCAACTCCCGCAAGCTTAAACCTTTGCTTGTCCAATTCAGTTGATAAACTGAAAGTGATAAAGAAAAACTTTTACAAACTCTATTTGCTCTTGTTGTTATAAACATGCAAAGCCGGCATTCAGGTTTCAGCAAATATTATGAACTAACCATACTCACAATAACATCTCGTTCTCACAATTACTCATATCAATGGCATAATCAGCTAGCGAGCCATAATAATAAAATTCGGATGACAACACTTTCTCAAAACAATCATAACATGATATAACAAAATGGTATCTCGCTAGCCCTTTCTGAGACTGCAAAACATAAAGGTAGAGCACCTTTAAAGATCAAGGACTGACTAGACATTGTAATTCATGGTAAAAGAGATCCAGTCAAGTCATACCCAATATAAACCAATAGTAATGAATGCAAATTACAGTGTGCTCTCCAGCGGGTGCTTTTTAATAAGAAGGTGATGACTCAACATAAAAGTAAATAGATAAGCCCTTCGCAGAGGGAAGCAGGGATTTGTAGAGGTACCAGAACTCGATTTTAAAATAGAGATTGAATAACATTTTGAGCGGCATACTTTCACTGTCAACGCAACAAGTATGAAATGGCTGTATCTTCCATACTACATGCATTATAGGCAGTTCCCAAACAGAATGGTAAAAGTTTATACTTCCCCACCACCAACAAGCATCAATCCATGGCTTGCTCGAAACAACGAGTGCTTCCAACTAACAACAGCCCCGGGGGAGTTCTGTTTAGTTATTTTGATTTTCTTTGATCTTTTTGGATCATGGGACTGGGCATCCCGGTTACCGGCCCTTTCTCGTGAATGAGGAGCGGAGTCCACTCCTCTTGAGAATAACCCACCTAGGATGGAAGATATAGGCAGCCCTAGTTGAAACATGAGCTGCTCGAGCATACAAAACAAAATTTCATTTGAAGGTTTGTAGTTTGGCACATACAAATTTACTTGGAACGACAGGTAAATACCGCATATAGGAAGGTATGGTGGACTCATTAGAATAACTTTGGGATTTAAGGAGTTTGGATGCACAAGCAGTATTCCCGCTTAGTACAGGTGAAGGCTAGCAAAAGACTGGGAAGCGACCAACTGAGATAGCGACAACAATCATAAACATGCATTAAAATTAATTCACACCGAGTACAAGCATGAGTAGGATATAATCTACCATCAACATAAATATCATGAAGGCTATGTTGATTTGTTTCAACTACATGCGTGAACATGTGCCAAGTCGAGTCACTCAATTCATTCAAAGGAGGATACCATCCCATCATACCACATCATAATCATTCTAATAGCATATTGGCACGCAAGGTAAATCATTATAACTCATAGCTAATCAAGCATGGCACAAGCAACTATAATCTCTAAATGTCATTACAAATGTACTTCATAATAAGCTGAATCAGGAACGATGAACTCATCATATTTACAAAAACAATAGAGGTCAAGTTCATACCAGCTTCTCTCATCTCCATCAGTCCATCATATATCGTCATTATTGCATTTCACTTGCACGACCGAACAATGTGTATAATAATAATAGTGCACGTGCATTGAACTAAGCTGGAACCTGCAAGCATTCAACTCAAGAGAGAAGACAAAACAATATGGGCTCTAAGTTAAATAAACAAGCATATGAGAGCCACTAAACATTTTCAATATGGTCTTCTACTCTCGACCCCCAAAGGAAAGAAAAGAAAATAAAACTATTTACACGGGAAAGCTCCCAACAAGTAAAAGAAGAACGAGAAATCTTTTTGGGTTTTCATTTTAATTTCTACTACAAGCATGGAAATTAAACTAACTATTTTTTTTTTGATTTTTCTCAAGGTTTGTCAAACACACAAGAAGAAAGTGAGAAAAAGAAAATTAAACTAAGATGAATAATACAATGAAAGAGTATGAGCACCGACGACTAGAATAGTGTGTGAACATGAATGTAAAGTCGGTGAGAAATACGTACTCCCCCAAACTTAGGCTTTTGGCCTAAGTTGGTTTATTGCCAAGGACCGCGGCTACTCTCTCCGGTGTACTGGGAGGTGTAATCAGGATACCACTGGCTGACCATCTCCGGGTCCCACTGGTAGGATGATGCACGATAAGGGTCTAGTGCAGGTTCTGGCTCAGGCTCAGGTTCTGAAGTGGATGCTTGGCCTCGATGAGCGTACACTGCTTCCGGCGTGACAAGAAAATTATCTGCAATCAAATCAAACAACAGAGGCGCAGGCAAAATAATAGTCTCATTGTGTTTCTTATTAAATCTCAGGTTATACAAGAGCATCTTATCTTCGTTGTCAACAATGAACTCATGTGCTACCATGCTCTTGTAATCTAAAATGTAAGGAGGCAATTTTATCTCCTCTTTCTCATGGTGCCTAATAGGTATCTCAAAATGTCTAGCAAGACGTGCAGCATAAATACCTCCAAAGATGGGGCCTTTTGTACGATTAAGGCTTAGCCGTTTAGCAATGACGGCACCCATACTAAAACTAATATCTCCAAACAAGGCATGGTGAAGAATAATAATATCAGGAACATTGAAGTTTCCACTATTTCCGCGACCAATCAAGCATCTACTAGAAAATATGGCAAAGTAGCGTAAAACAGGAAAGTGTATGCTAGAGATTCTCGCACCGGAACCCTTCTTTGGATCCCCTACAGTGATAGTGTTAACAAAGCCATCCACATCTCTACGATGTGGTTCCTCTAATTTTCCTTCAAAGGGTATCCTACATACTGTGCAAAAATTACGTAAAGACATTTCCCTGAATTCATCATATAAATGAAATGATACTGAAGGCGGTGACTTCTTAGGATAATAATAAAAGTTTTGCATGAAAGTACTGATGAGTAAGAGATACTGATCGATCCGGTCGTGGAGGAAGTCAGTGAGGCCTGCATTTTCAATCAAGGAATAAAAGTCTTCATGAATTCCAGCTTCTCTCAAGAAATTGTCACATGGCCATTCACACGGTCGTACTTCCGCTATACGAGGAAGATTATATTTGGCCTTTTTCTTCTCTTTAGCTTGTTTTTCCTGGGAGCCTTAGCTAGAAGAGCCCCTCAAAAATCTCCTTAACATTTCTGAAAATTTCTGAAATTTTAGTAACTTCAAAATAAAAGTGAATAAAACTAAACAAGATTGATAGCAACTACTCCTACAAGTGCCTAGAGCCTATATCATGCATTAGAATTACTTGGGACCTCATAAATTTAACATGCAAGCTCAAGAACATGGTCACCTATGCAGCAAAAATTTGCAATGAATAAAGCACTAGAACAAAAACTAATTGGACCAATGGAGGAGTCAGATACCAAGCAACAATCTCCCAAAGTAGTTTTGTGAATGGAGCTTTGAGCAAAGAGATCAAAAATCGCAGCAAAATGAGCTAGAACTCGTGCTTGAGCTGGATAGGGATTTTTTTGGGAAGAAGATGGAGTGTGTGTGGGTGCTGCCATAAGTGGAGGGGGGCTACCAGGGGCCCACGAGACAGGGGGGCGCGCCCAGGGGGTGTGGGCGTGCCCTCCACCCTCGTGGCCAGGTGCTTGCCCCTCCTGCTGTGTTTTCAGTGCATAAAATCCTAAAATATTTCATAAAAAATCATACTAAATTTGCAGGGCATTTGGAGCACTTTTATTTTCGGGATATTTTTATTGCACGGATAATTCAGAAAACAGACCGATAATACTATTTTTGCTTTATTTATTCTAAAATCTAAATAACAGAAAGTAAAAAGAGGGTACAGAAGGTTGTGCATTCTAGTTTCATCCATCTCATGATCATCAAAATGAATCCACTAACAAGGTTGATCAAGTCTTGTTACCAAACTAATTCCAAATAACACGGAACCGGAAAAATTTCGAATAACACTAGGTTACCTCAACGGGGATATGAACATCCCCACCAATAAGAATATCATACTTTTTCTTGACAGTAGGGAGAGGAAATTCAAAACCTCCAATAATAATAGTTTGAACTTTTCCAATAGAATTGATGCTATGAACTTGAGATTATTTCCTCGAAAAGTGTACCGTATGCTCATTACCATTAACATGAAAAGTGATATTGCCTTTGTTGCAATCAATAACAACCCCTGCAGTATTCAAAAAGGGTCTACCAAGGATAATCGACATACTATCGTCCTCGAGAATATCAAGAATAACAAAGTCGGTTAAAATAGTGACATTTGCAACCACAACAGGCACATCCTCACAAATACCGAAAGGTATAGCAGTTGATTTGTCAGCCATTTGCAAAGATATTTCAGTAGGTGTCAACTTATTCAATTCAAGTCTACGATATAAAGAGAGAGGCATAACACTAACACCGGCTCCAAGATCACATAAAGCAGTTCTAACATAATTTATTTTAATGGAGCTGGTGTGGTTGGTACCCCGGGGTCTCCAAGTTTCTTTGGTATTCCACCCTTAAAAGTGTAATGATCAAGCATGGTGGAAATCTCAGCTTTCGGTGTCTTTCTTTTATTTGTAATGATATCCTTCATATATTTAGCATAAGGATTTACTTTGAGCATATCACTCAAGTGCATACGTAAGAAGATAGGTCTAATCAGTTCAGCAAAGCGCTCAAAATCCTCATCATCCTTTGTGTTGGATGGTTTAGGAGGAAAGGGCATGGGTTTCTGAACCCATGGTTCTCTTTCTCTATCGTGCTTCCTAGCAACAAAATCTCTCTTATCATAACGTTGATTTTTTGATTGTGGGTTATCAAGATCAACAACAGGTTCAATCTCTACTTCATTGTTTTTGCTAGGTTGAGCATCAACATGAACATTATCATTAACATTATCACTAGGTTCATGTTCATCACCTGATTGTGTTTCAGCATCAGAAATAGAAATGTCATTGGGATTTTAGGTGTGTCTACAACAGGTTCACTAGAAGCATGCAAAGTCCTATCATTTTTCTTTTTCTTCTTTTTAGAAGAACTAGGTGCCTCTAAATTATTTCTGTGAGAATCCTGCTTGATTCTCTTAGGGTGTGTTGGAAATATGCCCTAGAGGCAATAATAAATTAGTTATTATTATATTTCCTTGTTCATGATAATCATTTATTATCCATGCTATAATTGTATTGATAGGAAACTCAGATACATGTGTGGATACATAGACAACACCATGTCCCTAGTAAGCCTCTAGTTGACTAGCTCGTTGATCAATAGATGGTTATGGTTTCCTGACCATGGACATTGGATGTCATTGATAACGGGATCACATCATTAGGAGAATGATGTGATGGACAAGACCCAATCCTAAGCCTAGCACAAAGATCGTGTAGTTCAGTATGCTAAAGCTTTTCTAATGTCAAGTATTTTTCCTTAGACCATGAGATTGTGCAACTCCGGATACCGTAGGAATGCTTTGGGTGTACCAAACGTCCTGGCAACGAATGGGTGGCTATAAAGGTGCACTACGGTATCTCCTAAAGTGTCTGTTGGGTTGTACGAATCGAGGCTGGATTTGTCACTCCGTGTAAGCGGAGAGGTATCTCTGGGCCCACTCGGTAGGACATCATCATAATGTGCACAATGTGACCAAGGGGTTGATCACGGGATGATGTGTTACGGAACGAGTAAAGAGACTTGCCGGTAACGATATTGAACAAGGTATCGGTATACCGACGATCGAATCTCGGGCAAGTACAATACCGTTAGACAAAGGGAATTGTATACGGGATTAATTGAGTCCTTGACATCGTGGTTCATCCGATGAGATCATCGTGGAACATGTGGGAGCCAACATGGGTATCCAGATCCCGCTGTTGGTTATTGAGCGGAGAACGTCTCGGTCATGTCTACATGTCTCCCAAACCCGTAGGGTCTACACACTTAAGGTTCGATGACGCTAGGGTTATAAAGGAAGTTTGTATGTGGTTACCGAATGTTGTTCGGAGTCCCATATGAGATCCTGGACGTCACGAGGAGTTCCGGAATGGTCCGGAGGTAAAGATTTATATATGGGAAGTCCTATTTTGGCCACCGGAAAATGTTCGGGATTTTTCGGTATTGTACTGGGAAGGTTCTAGAAGGTTCCGGAGTGGGGCCCACCTGCATGGGGGGACCCACATGTACATGGGTAGTGGGGGCAAGGCCCCACACCCCTAGTCAAGGCGCACCAAGATCCCCCCTTAGAAGGAATAAGATCATATCCTGAAGGGATAAGATCAAGATCCCTAAAAAAGGGGGATAACAATCGGTGGGGAAGGAAATGATGGGATTTCTTTCGTCCCACCTTGGCCAACGCCCCAATGGTCTTGGAGGGCAAGAAACCAGCCCCTCCACTCCTATATATAGTGGGGAGGCGCATGGGAGCTTCACACGAAGTTCTGGCGCAGCCCTCCCCCTCTCCCAAGTCCTCCTCCTCTCCCGCGGTGCTTGGCGAAGCCCTACAGGATTGCCACGCTGACGTCACCGGGCTGTACGTGTGTTGAACGCGGAGGTGCCGTCCGTTCGGCACTAGGATATCCGGTGATTTGGATCACGATGAGTACGACTCCTTCAACCCCGTTCTCTTGAACGCTTCCGCTTAGCGATCTACAAGGGTATGTAGATGCACTCTCCTTCCCCTCGTTGCTGGTTTCTCCATAGATAGATCTTGGTGACACGTAGGAAAATTTTGAATTTCTGCTACGTTCCCCAACAGTGGCATCATGAGCTAGGTCTATTGCGTAGATTCTTTGCACGAGTAGAACACAAAGTAGTTGTGGGCGTTGATTTTGTTCAATATGCTTACCGTTACTAGTCCAATCTTGTTTCGACGGTATTGGGGATGAAGCGGCCGGACCAACCTTACACGCTCTTCGTGAGACAGGTTCCACCGATTGACATGCACTTGGTGCATAAGGTGGCTAGCGGTGCCGCCTCTCCCACTTTAGTCGGAACGAATTCGATGAAAAGGGTCCTTATGAAGGGTAAATAGCAATTGGCATATCACGTTGTGGTTTTGCGTAGGTAAGAAACGTTCTTGCTAGAAACCCATAGCAGCCACGTAAAACATGCAACAACAATGAACGTCTAACTTGTTTTTGCAGGGTATGCTATGTGATGTGATATGGCCAAGAAGAATGTGATGAATGATATGTGATGTATGAGATTGATCATTTTCTTGTAGTACGAATCACGACTTGCATGTCGATGAGTATGACAACCGGCAGGAGCCATAGGAGTTGTCTTTATTTATTGTATGACCTGCGTGTCATTGAACAATGCCATGTAATTACTTTACTTTATTGCTAACCGGTAGCCATAGTAGTAGAAGTAATAAGTTGGCGAGACAACTTCATGGAGACACGATGATGGAGATCATGGTGTCATGTCGGTGACGATGATGATCATGGAGCCCCGAAGATGGAGATCAAAAGGAGCAAAATGATATTGGCCATGTCATGTCACTATTTGATTGCATGTGATGTTTATCATGTTTATGCATCTTGTTTACTTAGAACGACGGTAGTAAATAAGATGATCCCTTACAACAATTTCAAGAAGTGTTCTCCCCTAACTGTGCACCATTGCTAAAGTTCGTCGTTTTGAAGCACCACATGATGATCGGGTGTGATAGATCCTTACGTTCACATACAACGGGTGTAAGACAGTTTTACACATGCAAAACACTTAGGGTTAACTTGCCGAGCCTAGCATGTACAGACATGGCCTCGGAACACAGAGACCGAAAGGTCGAGCATGAGTCGTATAGTAAATACGATCAACATGAAGATGTTCACCGACGATGACTAGTCCGTCTCACGTGATGATCGGACACAGCCTAGTTGACTCGGATCATGTAATCACTTAGATGACTAGAGGGATGTCTATCTGAGTGGGAGTTCATAACATGAACTTAATTATCCTGAACATAGTCAAAAGATCTTTGCAAATTATGTCATAAGCTCGCGCTTTAGTTCCACTGTTTAGATATGTTCCTAGAGAAAATATAGTTGAAAGTTGACAGTAGCGATTATGTGGACAGTAGAAAGCTTATGTCCTTAATGCACCGCTCAGTGTGGTGAACCCCAAACGTCATTTGTGGATGTTGCGAACATCGGGCATACACGTTTTGATAACTACGTGATAGTTCAGTTAAACGGTTTAGAGTTGAGGCACCAAAGACGTTTTTGAAATGTCGCGGAACATATGAGATGTTTTCGAGGGATGAAATTGGGATTTCAGGCTCGTGCCCACGTCAAGAGGTATAAGACCTCCGACAATTTTCTTAGCCTGCAAACTAAGAGAGAAAAGCTTAATCGTTGAGCTTGTGCTCAGATTGTCTGAGTGCAACAATCACTTGAATCGAGTGGGAGTTGATCTTCCAGATGAGATAGCGATGTTTCTCCAAAGTCATTGCCACCAAGCTGCTAGAGCTTCGTGATGAGCTATAACATATCAGGGATAGATATGATGATCCTTGAGGTATTCGCGATGTTTGACACCGCGAAAGTAGAAATCAAGAAGGAGCATCAATTGTTGATGGTTGGTGAAACCACTAGTTTCAAGAAGGGAAGGGCAAGAAGGATACTTCATGAAGCGGCAAATCAGCTGCTGCTCTAGTGAAGAAACCCAAGGTTGAACCCAAACCGAGACTAAGTGCTTCGTAATAAGGGGAACAACCATTTGGAGCGGAATTACCCTAGATACTTGGTAGATGAGAAGGTGGCAAGGTCGATAGAAGTATATTGGATATACATTATGTTAATGTGTACTTTACTATTACTCCTAGTAGCACCAGGGTATTAGATACGGTTCGGTTGCTAAGTGTTAGTAACTCGAAATAAAAGCTAACAGAATAAACGGAGACTAGCTAAAGGTGAGCTGACGATATGTGTTGGAAGTGTTTCCAAGGTTGATGTGATCAAGCATCGCACGCTCCCTCTACCATCGAGATTTGGTGTTTGCGTTGAGCATAGACATGATTAGATTATGTCTATCGCAATACGGTTATTCATTTAAGGAGAATAATGGTTACTCTATTTATTTGAATAATACCTTCAATGGTCTTGCACCTAAAGGAATGGTTTATTGAATCTCGATCGTAGTGATACACATTTTCATGCCTAAAGGTTATAAGATAGTAATGATAGTACCACTTACTTGTGGCACTTCCATGTAAGTCATATTGGTGTAAAACGCATGAAGAAGCTCCATGTTGATGGATCTTTGGACTCACTCGTTTTGAAAAGTTTGAGACATGCGAACCATGTCTATTGGTGTATACGCATGAAGAAACTCCATGCAGATGGATCGTTTGGACTCACTTGATTCTGAATCACTTGAGATATGCAAATCATACCACATGGGCAAGATGACTAAAAAGCCTCGTTTTTCAAAGAAAATGGAACAAGATAGCAACTTGTTGGAAGTAACACATTTTGATGTGTGCAGTCCAATGAGTCTTTGAGGCATCTGATGAATATCGTTATGTTCTTACTTCACGAGATGATTCGAGTAGATGTAGAGTATATTTACTTGATGAAACACAAGTCCGAATTATTGAATGGTTCAAGTAATTTCAGAGTGAAGTTGAAGATCATCGTGACAAGAGGATGAAATGTCTATGATATGATCATAGAGATGAGTATCTGAGTTCTGAGCTTTGGCACACAATTAAGACATTGTGGAAATTGTTTCACAATTAATACCGCCTGGAACACCATAGTTTGATGGTGTGTCCGAACATCATAGTTGCACCCTATTGGATATGGTGCGTACCATGATGTCTCTTATCGAATTACCACTATCGTTTATGGGTTAGGCATTAGAGACAACTACATTCACTTTAAATAGGGCACCACGTAATTCCGTTGAGATGACACCGTATGAACTATGGTTTAGAGAAACCTAAGCTGTCATTTCTTAAAGGTTTGGGGCTGCGACGCTTATGTGAAAAAGTTTCAGGTTGATAAGCTCGAACCCAAAGCGGATAAAAATGCATCTTCCTAGGACACCCAAAACAGTTGGGTATACCTCCTAATTCAGATCCGAAAGCAATAGGGATTGTTTCTTGAATCGGATCCTTTTTCGAGGAAAAGTTTGCCTCGAAAAGTTGAGTGGGAGGATGGTGGAGACTTGATATGGTTATTGAACCGTCACTACAACTAGTGTGTAGCAGTGCACAGGAAGTTGTTCCTGTGGCACCTACACCAATTGAAGTAGAAGCTTATGATAGTGATCATGAAACTTCGGATCAAGTCACTACCGTACCTCGTAGGGTGACAAGGATGCGTACTACTTTAGAGTGGTACAGTAATCCTGTCTTGAAGGTCATGTTGCTAGACAACAATGAACCTACGAGCTATGGAGAAGCGATGGTGGGCCCAAATTCCGACAAATGGTTAGAAGCCATGAAATCCGAGATAGGATCCATGTATCAGAACAAAGCATGGACTTTGGTGGACTTGCCCAATGATCGGCAAGCCATTGAGATAAATGGATCTTTAAGAAGAAGACAGACATGGATGGTAATGTCACCATCTATGAAGTTCGACTTGTGGCGAAGATTTTATCACAAGTTCAGAGAGTTGACTACGATGAGATTTTCTCATCCGTAGCGATGCTTAAGTCCGTCGGAATCATGTTAGCATTAGCTTCATTTATGAAATCTGGCAGATGGATGTCAAAACGAGTTTCCTTACCGCCAGAAGTGAAAGGTTGTATGTGATACAATCAGAAAAGTTTTGTCGATCCTAAGATGCTAAAAGGTATGCTAGCTCTAGCGATCCTTCCATGGACTGGAGAAAGCATCTCGGAGTTGGAATATGCACTTTGATAAGATGATCAAAGACTTTTGTTTATACAAAGTTTATGAGAAACTTGTATTTCCAAAGAAGTGAGTGGGATCACTATAGAATTTCTGATGAGTATATGTTATTGACATATTGTTGATCAGAAATGATGTAGAATTTCTGGAAAGCATATAGGGTTATTTTGAAAAATGTTTTTCAATGGAAAACCTGGATTAAGCTACTTGAACATTGAGCATCAAGATCTATGAGGATAGATCAAAAACGCTAAATGGTACTTTCAAAATGAGCACATACCTTGACATGATCTTGAAGGTGTTCAAGATGGATCAATCAAAGAAGGAGTTCTTGCCTGAGTTGTAAGGTATGAAGTTAAGAGTTAAAGCTCGACCACGGCAGAAGAGAGAGAAAGGACGAAGTGTTGGGGAACGTAGTAATTTCAAAATTTTCCTACGCACACGCAAGATCATGGTGATGGCATAGCAACGAGAGGGGAGAGTGTTCGTCCACGTACCCTCGTAGACCGTAAGCGGAAGCGTTAGCACAACGCGGTTGATGTAGTCGTCGTCTTCACGATCCGACCGATCCAAGCACCGAGCGTCGGAGCCTCCGAGTTCAGACACGTTCAGCTCGATGGCGATCTCCGGCCTCCGATCCAGCCGAGCTCGGAGATGAGTTCCGTCGACGACGGCGTGGTGATGATGATGATGTTCTACCGGCGCAGGGCTTCGCCTAAACTCCGCGACGATATGACCGAGGTGGAATATGGTGGAAGGGGGCACCGCACACGGCTAAGGAACGATCCGTAGATCAACTTGTGTGTCTATGGGGTGCCCCTGCCCCCGTATATAAAGGAGCAAGGGGGGGGGGGTGCGGCCGGCCCTAGGAGGAGGCGCGCCGGAGGAGTCCTACTCCCATCGGGAGTAGGACTCCCCCCTTTCCTAGTTGGATTAGGACTTGGGGGAGGGAAAGAGGGAAGGGGGCGCCCCTCTCCTTGTCCTATTCGGACTAGGGAAGGAGGGGCGCAGCCTGCCTGCCTGGCCGCCCTTCCTCTTCTCCCTCATGGCCCACTAAGGCCCATTAACCCCGGGAGGGTTCCGTAACCCCGGTGTTTGATAAATCGATTTCACCCTAACCATTCAAAGTCCAAACTGTTGGGGAACGTAGTAATTTCAAAAATTTCCTCGCACACGCAAGATCATGGTGATGCATAGCAACGAGAGGGAGAGTGTTGTCTACGTACCCTCGTGAGACCCGGCGAAGCGATCACAACGTAGAGGAAGTAGTCGACGTTCTCCTCGCGATCCGACCGATCCGGCGCCGTTACTCGGCGCCCGAGTTCTTGACACACGTACAGCTCGATGGCGTCCCTCGTACTCGATCCAGCCGAGTGTCGAGGGAGAGTTCGTCAAGACGACGGCGTGGTGGCGATCTTGATGTTTCACCGGCGCAGGGCTTCGCCTAAGCTTCGCGACGGTATGACCGAGGTGGAATATGGTGTAGGGGGGCACCGCACACGGCTAAGGAACGATCCGTAGATCAAACTTGTGTGTACTAGGGTGCCCCCCTGCCCCCGTATATCAAGGAGGGAGGGGGGAGGCCGGCCGGCCCCTATAGGCGCGCCAAGGAGGGGGGAGTCCTCCTCCTAGTTGGAGTAGGACTCCTCTTTCCTAGTCCAACTAGGAAGGGAGAAGGGGGAAGGAAAGAGAGGGAGAGGGAGAGGGAAAGGGGGGCCGCGCCCTCCTTGTCCTATTCGGACTCCCTTGGGGCGCCACCTCCTGGTGCGGCCCCTCTCTCTCCCATCTTGGCCCACTAAGGCCCATACTTCCCCCGGGGGGTTCCGGTAACCCCTCGGCACTCCGTTTTCTCCGAAACTTCGGAACCTTTCGGTGTCCGAATATAGCCGTCCAATATATCAATCTTTATGTCTCGACCATTCCGAGACTCCTCGTCATGTCCGTGATCACATCCGGGACTCGAACTTCGTCGGTACATCAAAATACATAAACTCATAATAAGCATCATCGAAACCTTAAGCGTGCGGACCCTACGGTTCGAGAACAATGTAGACATGACCGAGACACGTCTCGGTCAATAACCAATAGCGGACCTGGATGCCCATATTGGTTCCTACATATTCTACGAAGATCTTTATCGGTCGGACCGCATAACAACATACGTTGTTCCCTTTGTCATCGGTATGTTACTTGCCCGAGATTCGATCGTCGGTATCCAATACCTAGTTCAATCTCGTTACCGCAAGTCTCTTTACTCGTTCGTAATACATCATCTCACAACTAACTCATTAGTTGTAGTGCTTGCAAGGCTTGATGATGTGCATTACCGAGAGGGCCCAGAGATACCTCTCCGACAATCGAGTGACAAAACCTAATCTCGAAATCGCCAACCCAACATTTGCCTTTGGAGACACTGTAGTACTCCTTTATAATCACCCGATTCGTTGTGACGTTTGGTAGCACCAAAGTGTTCCTCCGTAAACTGGAGTTGCATAATCTCATAGTTACAGGAACATGTATAAGTCATGGATAAAAGCAAGAGCAACATACTAAGCGATCGGTGCTAAGCTAATGGAATGGGTCATGTCAATCAGATCATTCAACTAATGATGTGACCTTGTTAATCAAATGACAACTCCTTTGTCTATGGTTAGGAAACTTAACCATCTTTGATTAACAAGCTAGTCAAGTAGAGGCATACTAGTGACACTCTGTTTGTCTATATATTCACACATGTATTATGTTTCCGGTTAATACAATTCTAGCATGAATAATAAACATTTATCATGATATAAGGAAATAAATAATAACTTTATTATTGCCTCTAGGGCATATTTCCTTCAGTCTCCCACTTGCACTAGAGTCAATAATCTAGATCACATCACCATGTGATTCACATCGATAGTTCACATCATCATGTGATTAACACCCATAGTTCACATCGCCATGTGACCAACATCCAAAGGGTTTACTAGATTCAGTAATCTAGTTCACATCGCTATGTGATTAACACCCAAAGAGTACTAAGGTGTGATCATGTTTTGCTTGTGAGAGAATCTTAGTCAACGGGTCTTTCACATTCAGATCTGTTATGTATTTTGCATTTTTTATGTCTACAATGCTCTGCACGGAGCTACTCTAGCTAATTGCTCCCACTTTCAATATGTATCTAGATCGAGACTTAGAGTCATCCAGATCGGTGCCAAAACTTTCATCGACGTAACCCTTTACGATGAACCTTTTGTCACTTCCATAATCGAGAAACATATCCTTATTCCACTAAGGATAATTTTGACCGCTGTCCATGATCTACTCCTAGATCACTATTGTACTCCTTGCCAAACTCGATTGTAGGGTATACAATAGATCTGGTACACAACATGGCATACTTTATAGAACCTATGGCTAAGGCATAGGGAATGACTTTCATTCTCTTTCTATCTTCTGCCGTGGTCGGGTTTTGAGTCTTACTCAATTTCACACCTTGTAACACGAGCACGAACTCTTTCTTTGACTGCTCCATTTTGAACTACTTCAAAATCTTATCAAGGTATGTACTCATGAAAAAACTTATCAAGCGTATTGATCTATCTCTATAGATCTTGATGCTCAATATGTAAGCAGCTTCACCGAGGTCTTTCTTTGAAAAACTCCTTTCAAACACTCCTTTATGCTTTGCGAATAATTCTACATTACTTCCGATCTACAATATGTCATTCACATATACTTATCGAAATCTTGTAGTGCTCCCACTCACTTTCCGATAAATCAGAGCTTCACCGCAAGTGCAGATAAAACTATATGCTTTGATCAACTTATCAAAGCGTATATTCCAACTCGAGATGTTTGCACCAGTCCATAGATGGATCGCTGGAGCTTGCGTGCTTTATCGGCACCTTTAGGATTGACAAAACCTTCTCGGTTGCATCATATACAACTCTTCTTTAAATCCATTAAGGAATGTAGTTTTGTTTATCCATTTGCCGATTTCATAAAATGTGGCAATTTCTAACATGATTCGACGGACTTAAGCATCGATCTGAGTGAGAAAATCTCATCGTATTCAACCCCTTGAACTTGTTGAAAACGTTTTGCAACAAGTCGAACTTAGTGGATAGTAACACTACTATCAGTGTCCGTCTTCCTCTTGAAGATCCATTTATTTAACATGGCTTGCTGATCATTGAGCAAGTCAATCAAAGTCCATACTTTGTTCTCATACATGGATCATATCTCAGATTTTATGGCCTCAAGCCATTTTGCGGAATCTGGGCTCATCATTGCTTCCTCATAGTTAATAGGTTTGTCATGGTCAAGTAACACGACCTCCAGAACAGGATTACCGTACCACTCTGGTGCGGATCTCACTCTGTTTTACCTACGAGGTTCGGTAGTAACTTGATCTGAAGTTTTATGATCATCATCATTAACTTCCTCACTAATTGGTGTAGGTGTCACAGGAACCAATTTCGTGATGAACTACTTTCCAATAAGGGAGCTAGTCTTTGTTACCTCATCAAGTTCTACTTTCCTCCCACTCACTTCTTTCGAGAGAAACTCCTTCTCTGAAAGGATCCATTCTCAACAACGAATGTCTTGCCTTCGATCTGTGATAGAAGGTGTACCCAACAATTTCCTTTGGGTATTCTATGAAGACGCATTCTCGATTTGGGTTCGAGCTTATCAGGATGAAACTTTTTCACATAAGCATCGCAGCCCCAAACTTTAAGAAACGACAACTTGGGTTTCTTGCCAAACCACAGTTCATAAGGTGTCATCTCAACGGATTTAGATGGTGCCCTATTTAACGTGAATGCAGCTGTCTCTAATGCATGATCCCAAAACAATATTGGTAAATCGGTAAGTAACATCATAGATTGTACTATATCCAATAAAGTACGGTTATGACGTTCGGACACACCATTATGATGTGGTGTTCCAGGTGGCGTGAACTGTGAAACTATTTCACATTGTTTTAGTTGAATACCAAACTCGTAACTCAAATATTCATCTCCACGATCAGATCGCAGAAACTTTATTTTCTTGTTACGATGATTTTCCACTTCACTCTGAAATTCTTTGAACCTTTCAACTATTTCAGACTTATGTTTCATCAAGTAGATATACCCATATCTGCTCAAATCATCTTGTGAAGGTCAGAAAATAACGATACTTGCCACGAGCCTTCATACTCATTGGTTTGCATACATCAATATGTATTATTTCCAATAAGTCAGTAGCTCGTTCCATTGTCTCGAAGAACGGAGTTTTAGTCATCTTGCCCAAAAGGCACGGTTCGCAAGCATCAAATGATTCATAACCAAGTGATTCCGAAAATCCATCTTTATGGAGTTTCTTCATGCGCTTTACAATCGATATGACCAAACGGCGATTACCACAAATAAGTTGCACTATCATTATTAACTTTGCATCTTTTGGTTTCAATATTATGAATATGTGTATCACTACGATCGAGATCCAATGAACCATTTTCATTGGGTGTGTAACCATATAAGGTTTTATTCATGTAAGCGAACAACATTTTTATTCTCTTACTTAAATGAATAACCGTATTGCAATAAACACGATCAAATCATATTCATGCTCAACGCAAACACCAAATAACATTTATTTAGGTTCAACACTAATCCCGAAAGTATAGGGAGTGTGCGATGATGATCATATCAATCTTGAAACTACTTTCAACACACATCGTCACTTCACCCTTAACTAGTTTACATTTATTCGCAACTCCGTTTGAGTTACTACTCTTAGCAACCTGAACCAGTACCAAATACCGAAGGGTTGCTATAAACACTAGTAAAGTACACATCAATAACATGTATATCAAATATACCTTTGTTCACTTTGCCATCCTTATTATCCGCCAAATACTTGGGGTAGTTCTCGCTTCGATGACCAGTCCCTTTGCAAGAGAAGCACTTAGTCTCGTGCTAAGGTCCGACTTGGGCTTCTTCACTTGAGCAACAACTTGCTTGTCGTTCTTCTTGAAGTTCCCTTCTATCCCTTTGCTCTTTTCTTGAAACTAGTGGTCTTGTTAACCATCAACACTTGATGTTCTTTCTTGATTTCTACCTTCAACGATTTCATCATTATGAAAACTCGGAATCATTTTCATCATCCCTTGCATACTATAGTTCATCACGAAGTTCTACTAACTTGGTGATGGTGACTAGAGAATTCATCAATCACTATCTTATCTCGGAAGATTAACTCCCACTTGATTCAAGCGATTGAAGTACCTGCATAATCTGAGCACATGCTCACTAGTTGAGCGATTCTCCTCCATCTTTTAGCTATAGAACTTGTTGAAGACTTCATATCTCTCAACTCGGGTATTTGCTTGAAATATTAACTTCAATTCCTGGAACATCTCATATGGTCCATGATGTTCAAAACATCTTTGAAGTCCCGATTCTAAGCCATAAAGCATGGTGCACAAAACTATCAAGTAGTCATCATATTTGAGCTAGCCAAACGCTCATAACGTGCGCATACCGCTCTGCAATAGGTCTGTCACCTAGCGGTGCATTAAGGACATAATTCTTCTGTGCAGCAATGAGGATAAACCTCAGATCGCGGATCCAATCCACATCATTGCTACTAACATTTTTCGACACAATTTTCTCTAGGAACATATCAAAATAAACATATGAAAGCAACAATGCAAGCTATTGATCTTACAACATAATTTGCAAAATACTACCAGGACTAAGTTCATGATAAATTTAAGTTCAATTAATCATATTACTTAAGAACTCCCACTTAGACAGACATCCCTCTAGTCATCTAAGTGATCACGCGATCCAAATCAACTAAACCATAACCGATCATCACGTGAAATGTAGTAGTTTTCAATGGTGAACATCTTATGTTGATCATATCTACTATATGATTCACGCTCGACCTTTCGGTCTCCGTGTTCCGAGGCCATATATGCATATGCTAGGCTCGTCAAGTATAACCCGAGTATTCTGCGTGTGCAAAACTGGCTTGCACCCGTTGTAGATGGACGTAGAGCTTATCACACCCGATCATCACGTGGTGTCTGGGCACGACGAACTTTGGCAACGGTGCATACTCGGGGAGAACACTTCTTGATAATTTAGTGAGAGATCATCTTATAATGCTACCGTCAATCAAAGCAAGATAAGATGCATAAAGGATAAACATCACATGCAAATCAATATAAGTGATATGATATGGTCATCATCATCTTGTGCTTCGTGATCTTCATCTCCGCAGCACCACCATGATCACCATCGTCACCGGCCGACACCTTGATCTCCATCGTAGCATCGTTGTCGTCTCGCCAATCTAATGCTTCTCGACTATCGCTACCGCTTAGTGATAAAGTAAAGCATTACAGAAGCGATTGCATTGCATACAATAAAGCGACAACCATATGGCTCCAGCCGATTGCCGATAACCGGTTACAAAACATGATCATCTCATACAATAAAATATAGCATCACGTCTTGACCATATCACATCACAACATGCCCTGCAAAAACAAGTTAGACGTCCTCTACTTTGTTGTTGCAAATTTTACGTGGCTGCTACGGGCTTAAGCAAGAACCAGTCTCACCTACGCATCAAAACCACAACGATACTTCGTCAAATAGACTCAGTTTTAACCTTCTCAAGGACCGGGCGTAGCCACACTCGGTTCAACTAAAGTGAGAGAGACAGACACCCACCAGTCACCTTTAAGCAACGAGTGCTCGTGGCGGTGAAACCAGTCTCGCGTAAGCGTCTGGCGTAATGTCGGTCAGGCCGCTTCATCTCACAATACCGCTGAACCAAAGTATGACATGCTGGTAGGTAGTATGACTTGTATCGCCCACAACTCACTTGTGTTCTACTCGTGCAAAACATCAAACCATAAAACCTAGGCTCGGATGCCACTGTTGGGGAACGTAGTAATTTCAAAAATTTCCTCGCACACGCAAGATCATGGTGATGCATAGCAACGAGAGGAGAGTGTTGTCTACGCACCCTTGTAGACCCGGCGGGCGATCACAACGTAGAGGAAGTAGTCGACGTTCTCCTCGCGATCCGACCGATCCGGCGCCGTTACTCCGGCGCCCAGTTCTTGACACACGTACAGCTCGATGGCGTCCCTCGACTCGATCCAGCCGAGTGTCGAGGAGAGTTCCACAGTCGACGACGGCGTGGTGGCGATCTTGATGTTTCACTGGCGCGAGGCTTCGCTAAGCTTGCGACGGTATGACCGAGGTGGAATATGGTGGAGGGGGCACCGCACACGGCTAAGGAACGATCCGTAGATCAAACTTGTGTGTACTAGGGTGCCCCCTGCCCGTATATCAAGGAGGGAGGGGGGGCCGGCCGGCCCCTATAGGCGCGCTAAGGAGGGGGAGTCCTCCTCCTAGTTGAGTAGGACTCCCTTTCCTAGTCCAACTAGGAAGGAGAAGGGGAAGGAAAGAGAGGGAGAGGAGAGGGAAAGGGGCGCGCGCCTCCTTGTCCTATTCGGACTCCCTTGGGGCGCCACCTCCTGGTGCGGCCCCTCTCTCCCTCTTGGCCCACTAAGGCCCATACTTCCCCGGGGTTCCGGTAACCCCCAAGCACTCCGGTTTTCTCCGAAACTTCGAACATTTCCGGTCCGAATATAGCCGTCAATATATCAATCTTTATGTCTCGACCATTCGAGACTCCTCGTCATGTCCGTGATCACATCCGGGACTCGAACTTCTTGGTACATCAAAATACATAAACTCATAATAACCGCCATCGAAACCTTAAGCGTGCGGACCCTACGGTTCGAGAACAATGTAGACATGACCGAGACACGTCTCCGGTCAATAACCAATAGCGGGACCTGGATGCCCATATTGGTTCCTACATATTCTACGAAGATCTTTATCGGTCGACCGCATAACAACATACGTTGTTCCCTTTGTCATCGGTATGTTACTTGCCCGAGATTCGATCGTCGGTATCCAATACCTAGTTCAATCTCGTTACGCAAGTCTCTTTACTCGTTCCGTAATACATCATCTCACAACTAACTCATTAGTTGTAGTGCTTGCAAGGCTTCATGATGTGCATTACCGAGAGGGCCCAGAGATACCTCTTCGACAATCGGAGTGACAAAACCTAATCTCGAAATCGCCAACCCAACATTTGCCTTTGGAGACACTGTAGTACTCCTTTATAATCACCCAGTTATGTTGTGACGCTTGGTAGCACCCAAAGTGTTCCTCCGTAAACGGAGTTGCATAATCTCATAGTTACAGGAACATGTATAAGTCATGGATAAAAGCAAGAGCAACATACTAAGCGATCGGGTGCTAAGCTAATGGAATGGGTCATGTCAATCAGATCATTCAACTAATGATGTGACCTTGTTAATCAAATGACAACTCCTTTGTCTATGGTTAGGAAACTTAACCATCTTTGATTAACAAGCTAGTCAAGTAGAGGCATACTAGTGACACTCTGTTTGTCTATATATTCACACATGTATTATGTTTCCGGTTAATACAATTCTAGCATGAATAATAAACATTTATCATGATATAAGGAAATAAATAATAACTTTATTATTGCCTCTAGGGCATATTTCCTTCACAAACATAGGCTTCCAATATATCAATCTTTATGTCTCAACCATTTCGAGATTCCTCGTCATGTCCGTGATCAAATCCGGGACTCCGAACAAACTTCGGTACATCAAAACTTATAAACTCATAATAAAATTGTCATCGAAACGTTAAGCATGCGGACCCTACGGGTTCGAGAACTATGTAGACATGACCTAGAACCATTCTCGGTCAATAACCAATAGCGGGACCTGGATGCCCATATTGGTTCCTACATATTCTACGAAGAACTTTTATCGGTCAAACCGCATAACAACATACTTTGTTCCCTTTGTCATCGGTATGTTACTTGCCTGAGATTTGATCGTTGGTATCCAATACCTAGTTCAATCTCGTTACCGGCAAGTCTCTTTACTAGTTCCGTAATACATCATCTCATAACTAACTCATTAGTTACGTGCTTGCAAGGCTTAGGTGATGAGTATTACCGAGAGGGCCCAGAGATACATCTCCGACAATCGGAGTGACAAAACCTAATCTCGAAATACGCCAACCCAACATGTACCTTCGAGACACCTGAGAGCACCTTTATAATCACCCGATTCGTTGTGACGTTTGGTAGCACACAAAGTGTTCCTCCGGTAAACGGGAGTTGCATAATCTCATAGTTGTAGGAACATTGTATAAGTCATGAAGAAAGCAATAGCAACATACTAAACGATCAAGTGCTAGGCTAACGGAATGGGTCAAGTCAATCACATCATTCTCCTAATGATGTGATCCCGTTAATCAAATGACAACTCTTTTGTCTATGGCTAGGAAACATAACCATCTTTGATAAACGAGCTAGTCAAGTAGAGGCATACTAGTGACACTATGTTTGTCTATGTATTCACACATGTATTGTGTTTCCGGTTAATACAATTCTAGCATGAATAATAAACATTTATCATGATATAAGGAAATAAATAATAACTTTATTATTGTCTCTAGGGCATATTTCCTTCAGTCTCCCACTTGCACTAGAGTCAATAATCTAGTTCACATCACCATGTGATTTAACACCAATATTCATATCTGTATATGATTAACACCCATAGTTCACATCGTCATGTGACCAACACCCAAGGGGTTTACTAGAGTCAATAATCTAGTTCACATCGCTATGTGATTAACACCCAAAGAGTACTAAGGTGTGATCATGTTTTGCTCGTGAGAGAAGCTTAGTCAACGGGTCTGTCACATTCAGAGCCGTATGTATTTTGCAAATATTCTATGTCCACAATGCTCTGCACGGTGCTACTCTAGCTAATTGCTCCCACTTTCAATATGTATCCAGATTGAGATTTAGAGTCATCTGGACTGGTGTAAAAGCTTGCATCGTTGTAACTTTTTACGACGAGCTCTTTAATCACTTCCATTATCGAGAAATATTTCCTTAGTCCTCACTAAGGATGTTTTTGACCAATGTCCAGTGATCTACTCTTAGATCACTATTGTACTCCCTTGCCAAATTCAGAGCAAGGTATACAATAGGTCTGGTATATAACATAGCATACTTTATAGAACCTATGACTGAGGCATAGGGAATGACTTTCATTCTCTTTTCTATTTTCTGCCGTGGTCGGGATTTGAGTCTTACTCAATTTCACACCTTTGCAACACAGGCAAGAACTCTTTCTTTGACTGTTCCAACTATTTCAAAATCTTGCCAAGGTATGTACTCATTGAAAATCTTATCAAGCGTCTTGATCTATCTCTATAGATCTTGATGCTCAAAGTGTAAGTAGCTTTACAGAGGTATTTCATTAAAAACTCCTTTCAAACACTCCTTTATGCTTTGCAGAATAATTCTATATTATTTCCAATCAACAATATGTCATTCACATATACTTATCAGAAATGTTGTAGTGCTCCCACTCACTTTCTTGTAAATACAGGCTTCACCGCAAGTCTGTATAAAACTATATGCTTTGATCAACTCATGAAAGCGTATATTCCAACTCCGAGATGCTTGCACAAGTCCATAGATGGATCACTGGAGCTTGCACATTTTGTTAACACCTTTAGGATTGACAAAACCTTCTGGTTGCATCATATACAACTCTTCTTAAATAAATCCATTAAGGAATGCAGTTTTGTCTATCCATTTGCCAGATTTCATAAAGTGCGGCAATTGCTAACATGATTCAGATAGACTTAAGCATAGATACGAGTGAGAAACTCTCATCGTATTCAACATATTGAAATTTGTCAAAAACCTTTTTCGACAAGTCTAGCTTTGTAGATAGTAACACTACTATCAGCATCTGTCTTCCTCTTGAAGATCCATTTATTCTTAATGACTCACCGATCATCGGGCAAGTCAATCAAAGTCCACACTTTGTTCTCATACATGGATCCTATCTCAGATTTCATGGCCTCAAGCCATTTCGCGGAATCTGGGCTCATCATCGCTTCCTCATAGTTCGTAGGTTTGTCATGGTCAAGTAACATGATCTCCAGAACAGGATTACCGTACCACTCTGGTGCGGATCTCACTCTGTTTTACCTACGAGGTTTGGTAGTAACTTGATCTGAAGTTACATGATCAACATCACTAGCTTCCTCACTAATTGATGTAGTCGTCACAGGAACCGGTTCTCGTGATGAACTACTTTCCAATAAGGGAGTAGATACAGTTATCTCATCAAGTTCTACTTTCCTCCCACTCACTTCTTTCGAGAGAAACTCCTTCTCTAGAAAGGATCCATTCTTAGCAACGAATGTCTTGCGTTCGGATCTGTGATAGAAGGTGTATCCAACAGTCTCTTTTGGATATCCTATGGAGACACATTTCTCCGATTTGGGTTCGAGCTTATCTGGTTGAAGTTTCTTCACATAAGCATCGCAGCCCCAAACTTTAAGAAACGACAACTTTGGTTTCTTTCCAAACCACAGTTCATAAGGCGTTGTCTCAACGGATTTTGATGGTGCCCTATTTAACGTGAATGCGGCCGTCTCTAAAGCATAACCCCAAAACGATAGCGGTAAATTGGTAAGAGACATCATAGATCGCACCATATCAAGTAAAGTACGATTACGACGTTCGGACACACCATTTCGTTGTGGTGTTCCGGGTGGCGTGAGTTGCGAAACTATTCCGCATTTTTTCAAATGTAAACCAAACTCGTAACTCAAATATTCTCCTCCACGATCAGATCGTAGAAACTTTATTTTCTTGTTACGATGATTCTCCACTTCACTCTGAAATTCTTTGAACTTTTCAAATGTTTCAGACTTGTGCTTCATTAAGTAGATATACCCGTATCTGCTCAAATCATCTGTGAAGGTGAGAAAATAACGATATCCGCCACGAGCCTCAATATTCACCGGACCACATACATCTGTATGTATGATGTCCAACAAATCTGTTGCTCTCTCCATAGTTCCGAAGAACGGTGTTTTAGTCATCTTGCCCATGAGGCACGGTTCGCAAGTACCAAGTGATTCATAATCAAGTGATTCCAGAAGTCCATCAGTATGGAGTTTCTTCATGCGTTTTACACCGATATGACCTAAACGGCAGTGCCACAAATAAGTGGCACTATCATTATAAACTCTGCATCTTTTGGTTTCAACATTATGAATATGTGTATCACTACTATCGAGATTCAATAAAAATAGACCACTCTTCAAGGGTGCATGACCATAAAAGATATTACTCATATAAATAGAACAACCATTATTCTCTGATTTAAATGAATAACTGTCTCGCATTAAACAAGATCCACATATAATGTTCATGCTCAACGCTGGCACCAAATAACAATTATTCAGGTCTAAAACTAATCCCGAAGGTAGATGTAGAGGTAGCGTGCCGACCGCGATCACATCGACTTTGGAACCGTTTCCCACGCGCATCGTCACATCGTCCTTGGCCTGTGCTCGCTTATTCCATAGTCCCTATTTCGAGTTGCAAATATTAGCAACAGAACCAGTATCAAATACCCAGGTGCTACTACGAGCTCTAGTTAGGTACACATCAATAACATGTATATCACATATACCTTTATTCACTTTGCCATCCTTCTTATCCGCCAAATACTTGGGCAATTCTGCTTCCAGTGACCAGTCTGGTTGCAGTAGAAGCACTCAGTTTCAGGCTTAGGTCTAGACTTGGGTTTCTTCTCTTGAGCAGCAAATTGCTTGCCGTTCTTATTGAAGTTCCCCTTCTTCTTCCCTTTGCCCTTTTTCTTGAAACTAGTGGTCTTGTTGACCATCAACACTTGATGCTCCTTCTTGATTTCTACCTCCGCGGCTTTTAGCATTGCGAAGAGCCCAGGAATAGTCTTGTTCATCCCTTGCATATTATAGTTCATCACAAAGCTCTTGTAGCTTGGTGGCAGTGATTGGAGAATTCTGTCAATGACACTATCATCAGGAAGATTAACTCCCAGTTGAATCAAGTGATTATTATACCCGACATACCGAGTATGTGTTCACCGACGAACTATTCTCCTCCATCTTGCAGCTATAGAACTTATTGGAGACTTCATATCTCTCAATCCGGGCATTTGCTTGAAATATTAACTTCAACTCTTGGAACATCTCATATGCTCCATGACGCTCAAAACGTCGTTGAAGACCGGTTCTAAGACGTAAAGCATGGCACATCGAACTATAGAGTAGTCATCAGCTTTGCTCGCCAGACGTTCTTAAAGTCGTCGGTTGCATCAGCGGCGAGTTCGGCACCCAGCGGTGCTTCCAGGCGTAACTTTTCTCAGGCAGCAATGAGGATAATCCTCAGGTTATGGACCCAGTCCGTGTAATTGCTACCATCATCTTTCAACTTTGCTTTCTCAAGGAACGCATTAAAATTCAACGGTGACATCTATCTACAAACAAACATAGACAAGCAAGATACTATCAGGTACTAAGTTCATGATAAATTTAAGTTCAATTAATCATATTACTTAAGAACTCCCACTTAGACAGACATCTCTCTAGTCATCTAAGTGATCGCGTGATCCAAATCAACTAAACCATAACCAATCATCACGTGAGATGGAGTAGTTTTCAATGGTGAACATCACTATGTTGATCATATCTACTATATGATTCACGCTCGACCTTTCGGTCTCCGTGTTCCGAGGCCATATCTGCATATGCTAGGCTCGTCAAGTTTAACCTGAGTATTCTGCGTGTGCAAAACTGGCTTGCACCCGTTGTAGGTGGACGTAGAGCTTATCACACCCGATCATCACGTGGTGTCTCGGCACGACAAACTTTGGCAACGGTGCATACTCAGGAAGAACACTTCTTGATAATTTTAGTGAGAGATCATCTTAAAATGCTACCGTCAATTAAAGCAAGATAAGATGCATAAAGGATAAACATCACATGCAATCAATATAAGTGATATGATATGGCCATCATCATCTTGTGCTTGTGATCTCCATCTCCGGCAATCGCCGTGATCACCATCGCCACCGTAGCGACACCTTGATCTCCATCGTAGCATCGTTGTTGTTTACGCCATCTATTGCTTCTACGACTATCGCTACCGCTTAGTGATAAAGTAAAGCAATTTCGTAGCGTTGCATTTCATACAATAAAGCGACAACCATATGGCTCCTGCCATTGCCGATAACTTCGGTTACAAAACATGATCATCTCATACAATAAAATATAGCATCACGTCTTGACCATATCACATCACAACATGCCCTGCAAAAACAAGTTAGACGTCCTCTACTTTGTTGTTGCAAATTTTACGTGGCTGCTACGGGCTTTAGCAAGAACCGTTCTTACCTACGCATCAAAAACCACAACGATAGTTCGTCAAGTTGGTGCTATTTTAACCTTCGCAAGGACCGGGCATAGCCACACTCGATTCAGCTAAAGTGAGAGAGACAGACACCTGCCAGCCACCTTTAAGCACGAGTGCTCGTAACAGTGAAACCAGTCTCGCGTAAGCGTACGCGTAATGTTGGTCCGGGCCGCTTCATCTCACAATGCCGCCGAACCAAAGTATGACATGCTGGTAAGCAGTATGACTTGTATCGCCCACAACTCACTTGTGTTCTAATCGTGCATATAACATCAACGCATAAAACCTGGCTCGGATGCCACTGTTGGGGAACGTAGTAATTTCAAAATTTTCCTACGCACACGCAAGATCATGGTGATGGCATAGCAATGAGAGGGGAGAGTGTTCGTCCACGCACTCGTGAGACCGTAAGCGAAGCGTTAGCACAACGCGGTTGATGTAGTCGACGTCTTCACGATCCGACCGATCCAAGCACCGAACGTCACGGAGCCTCCGAGTTCAGACACGTTCAGCTCGATGACGATCTCCGCCTCCGATCCGCCGAGCTCCGAGATGAGTTCCGTCAAGACGACGGCGTGGTGGACGATGATGATGTTCTATCGCGCAGGCTTCGCCTAAACTCCGCGACGATATGACCGAGGTGGAATATGGTGGAAGGGGCACCGACACGGCTAAGGAACGATCCGTAGATCAACTTGTGTGTCTATGGGGTGCCCCCCTGCCGTATATAAAGGAGCAAGGGGGGCGGTCGGCCCTAGGAGGAGGCGCTGGAGGAGTCCTACTCCCACCGGAGTAG
This sequence comes from Aegilops speltoides, assembly GCA_021437245.1. Classification (NCBI taxonomy): domain Eukaryota; kingdom Viridiplantae; phylum Streptophyta; class Magnoliopsida; order Poales; family Poaceae; genus Aegilops; species Aegilops speltoides. The sequence continues at coordinate 426,586,679 of CM038141.1, read as the reverse complement.
GACTCCCCCTTCCTAGTTGGATTAGGACTTGGGGAGGAAAGAGGGAAGGGCGCCCCCCTCTCCTTGTCCTATTCGGACTAGGGGGGAGGGGGCACGCGGCCTGCCCTGGCCGGCCCTTCCTCTTCTCCCTCATGGGCCACTAAGGCCCATTAACCCTCAGGAGGGTTCCGGTAACCCCCCGGTGTTCCGGTAAAATCCCGATTTCACCCGGAACCATTCCGAAGTCCAAACATAGGCTTGCAATATATCAATCTTTATGTCTCGACCATTTCGAGACTCCTCGTCATGTCCGTGATGACATCCGGGACTCCGAAAAAACTTCAGTACATCAAAACTTATAAACTCATAATAAAACTGGCATCGAAACGTTAAGCGTGCAGACCCTACGGGTTCGAGAACTATGTAGACATGACCTAGAACCATTCTTGGTCAATAACCAATAGCAGGACCTGGATGCCCATATTAGTTCCTACATATTCTACAAAGATCTTTTATCGGTCAAACCGCATAACAACATACTTTGTTCCCTTTGTCATCGGTATGTTACTTGCCCGAGATTTGATCGTTGGTATCCAATACCTAGTTCAATCTCGTTACCGGCAAGTCTCTTTACTAGTTCCGTAATACATCATCTCATAACTAACTCATTAGTTACATGCTTGCAAGGCTTAGGTGATGAGTATTACCGAGAGGGCCCAGAGATACCTCTCCGACAATCGGAGTGACAAAATCTAATCTCGAAATACGCCAACCCAACATGTACCTTCGGAGACACCTGTAGAGCACCTTTATAATCACCCGATTCGTTGTGACGCTTGGTAGCACACAAAGTGTTCCTCCGGTAAACGGGAGTTGCATAATCTCATAGTTGTAGGAACATTGTATAAGTCATGAAGAAAGCAATAGCAACATACTAAACGATCAAGTGCTAGGCTAACAGAATGGGTCAAGTCAATCACATCATTCTCCTAATGATGTGATCCCGTTAATCAAATGACAACTCTTTTGTCTATGGCTAGGAAACATAACCATCTTTGATAAACGAGCTAGTCAAGTAGAGGCATACTAGTGACACTATGTTTGTCTATGTATTCACACATGTATTGTGTTTCCGGTTAATACAATTCTAGCATGAATAATAAACATTTATCATGATATAAGGAAATAAATAATAACTTTATTATTGCCTCTAGGGCATATTTCCTTCACGAAGGTCGTCCCCTATGTTTCAGACGTAGGCTCTATAGTATGCTATGCTGTGTACCGCACCGGAAGTGTGCCTTGCCATGAGTCAGTCAAGGGGTACAAGAATGATCCAGGAATGGATCATTGGACGACGGTCAAAAAATTGTCCTTGGAGTAAATAAGGACATGTTTCTCGATTATGGAGGCGATAAAGAGTTCGGCGTAAAGGGTTACGTCGATGCAAGCTTTAACACCTATCCGAGTGACTCTAAGTAGCAAACCGGATACGTATAGTGGAGCAACCATTTGGAATAGCTCCAAGTGGAGCCTGGAAGCAGCATTTACAATATGACCTAGAGATTTGCGAAGTACATACAGATCTGAATGTTGCAGACCCGTTGACTAAAACCTCTCTCACAAGCAAAACATGATCAAACCCCAGAACTCATTGAGTCTTAATCACATGGTGATGTGAACTAGTTTAATGACACTAGTAAACTCTTTGGATGTTGGTCACATGGCGATGTGACCTGTGAGTGTTAATCGCATGGCGATGTGAACTAGATTATTGACTCTAGTGCAAGTGGGAGACTGTTGGAAATATGCCCTAGAGGCAATAATAAATTGGTTATTATTATATTTCCTTGTTCATGATAATCGTATTATCCATGCTATAATTGTATTGATAGGAAACTCAGATACATGTGTGGATACATAGACAACACCATGTCCCTAGTAAGCCTCTAGTTGACTAGCTCGTTGATCAACAGATGGTTACGGTTTCCTGACCATGGACATTAGATGTCGTTGATAACGGGATCACATCATTAGGAGAATGATGTGATGGACAAGACCCAATCCTAAGCCTAGCACAAAGATCGTAGTTCATATGCTAAAGCTTTTCAATGTCAAGTATCTTTTCCTTAGACCATGAGATTGTGCAACTCCGGATACCGTCGGAATGCTTTGGGTGTACCAAATGCCACAACGTATCGGGTGGCTATAAAGGTGCACTACGGTATCTCCGAAAGTGTCTGCATGGGTTGGCACGAATCGAGATCGATTTGTCACTCCGCAAACGGAGAGGTATCTCTGGGCCCACTCGGTAGGACATCATCATAATGTGCACAATGTGACCAAGGGGTTGATCACAGGATGATGTGTTACGGAACGAGTAAAGAGACTTGCCGGTAACGAGATTGAACAAGGTATCGGTATACCGACGATCGAATCTCGGGCAAGTATAATACCGCTGGACAAAGGGAGTTGTATACGGGATCGACTGAGTCCTTGACATCATGGTTCATCCGATGAGATCATCGTGGAACATGTGGGAGCCAACATGGGTATCCAGATCCTGCTGTTGGTTATTGACCGGAGAACGTCTCGGTCATGTCTACATGTCTCCCGAACCCGTAGGGTCTACACACTTAAGGTTCGATGATGCTAGGGTTATAAAGGAAGTTTGTATGTGGTTACCGAATGTTGTTCGGAGTTTCGGATGAGATCCCGGATGTCACGAGGAGTTCCGGAATGGTCCGGAGGTAAAGATTTATATATGGGAAGTCCTATTTTGGCCACCAGAAAATGTTCGGGATTTTTCGGTATTGTACCGGGAAGGTTCTAGAAGGTTCCGGAGTGGGGCCCACCTGCATGGGGGACCCACATGAACGTGGGTAGTGGGGGCAAGGCCCCACACCCCTGGTCAAGGCGCACCAAGATCCCCCCTTAGGAGGAATAAGATCATATCCTGAAGGGATAAGATCAAGATCCCTAAAAAGGGGGATAACAATCGGTGGTGAAGGAAATGATGGGATTTCTTTCCTCCCACCTTTGCCAACACCCCAATGGACTTGGAGGGCAAGAAACCAGCCCCCTCCACCCCTATTTATAGTGGAAAGGCTCATGGGAGCTTCACCCTTCCCCTGGCGCAGCCCTCCGCCTCTCCCAATTACTCCTCCTCTCTCGCGGTGCTTGGCGAAGCCCTGTAGGATTGCCACGCTCCTCCACCACCACCACGCCGTTGTGCTGCTGGTGGATGGAGTCTTCCTCAACCTCTCCCTCTCTCCTTGCTGGATCAAGGCATGGGAGACGTCACCGGGCTGTACGTGTGTTGAACGCGGAGGTGCCGTCCGTTCAGCACTAGGATCTCCGGTGATTTGGATCACGACGAGTACAACTCCTTCAACCCCGTTCTCTTGAACGCTTCCGCTTAGCGATCTACAAGGGTATGTAGATGCACGCTCCTTCCCCTCGTTGTTGGTTTCTCCATAGATAGATCTTGGTGACACGTAGGAAAATTTTGAATTTCTGCTACGTTCCCCAACACAAGCTTACTAATAACAGAAGGAGAATCTAGTGCAGAGCTAGATGGCAGTTCCTTACCTCCCCTCGTAGTTGAGGGTAAAATCTTCGTTCTTTCGTCTTTCAAGTTCCTCATAGTGATCAACATATATAAATCCCAAGTGACTCAAAGAATAGAGCTATGCTCCCCGGCAACGGCGCCAGAAATTAGTCTTGATAACCCACAAGTGTAGGGGATCGCAACAGCATTCGAGGGTAAAGTATTCAACCCAAGTTTATCGATTCGACACAAGGGGAGCCAAAGAATATTATTGAGTATTAGCAGTTGAGTTGTCAATTCAACCACACCTGGATAACTTAGTATCTGCAACAAAGTATTTAGTAGCAAAGTAGTATGATAATAAAGGTAACAGTGGCAAAAGTAAAGATAATAGTTTTGTAGTAATTGTAACAGTAGCAACGGAAAAGTAAATAAGCGGAGCACAATATGTGAAAAGCTCGTAGGAATTGGATCAATGATGTATAATTATGTCAGATGCGATTCCTCATGTAATAGTTATAACATAGGGTGACACAGAACTAGCTCCAGTTCATCAATGTAATGTAGGCATGTATTCCGAATATAGTCATACGTGCTTATGGAAAATAACTTGCATGACATCTTTTGTCCTACCCTCTCGTGGCAGCGGGGTCCTAGCGGAAACTAAGGGATATTAAGGCCTCCTTTTAATAGAGAACCGGAACAAAGCATTAGCACATAGTGAATACATGAACTCCTCAAACTATGGTCATCACCGAGAAGTATCCCGATTATTGTCACTCCGGGTTGTCGGATCATAACACATAATAGGTGACTATAGACTTGCAAGATAGGATCAAGAACACACATATATTCATGAAAACATAATAGGTTCAGATCTGAAATCATGGCATTCGGGCCCTAGTGACAAGCATTAAGCATAGCAAAGTCATAGAAACATCAATCTCAGAACATAGTGGATACTAGGGATCAAACCCTAACAAAAACTAACTTGATTACATGGTAAATCTCATCCAACCCATCATCGTCTAGCAAGCCTACGATGGAATTACTCACGCATGGCGGTGAGCATCATGAAATTGGTGATGGAGGATGGTTAATGATGACGACGGCGACGAACCCCCCTCTCCGGAGCCCCGAACGGACTCCAGATCAGCCCTCCCGAGAGAGATTAGGGCTTGGCGGCGGCTCCGTATCGTAAAACGCGATGAAACTTTCTCTCTGATTTTTTTCTCCGTGAAATGGAATATATGGAGTTGGAGTTGAGGTCGGTGGAGCCTCAGGGGGCCCACGAGACAGGGGGCGCGCCCCCCACCCTCGTGGACAGAGTGTGGGCCCCCTAGTCTTGATTCTTTTGCCAGTATTTTTTATATTTTCCAAAACTTGCCTCCGTGGATTTTCGGGACATTCCGAGAACTTTTGTTTTCTACACATAAAACAACATCATGGTAGTTCTGCTGAAAACAACGTCAGTTCGGGTTAGTTTCATTCAAATCATGCAAGTTAGAGTCCAAAACAAGGGCAAAAGTGTTTGGAAAAGTAGATACGTTGGAGACGTATCACACTTGCATGTGATATGCTGGTTGGGACTTTTCTGTGTCTCTTGTCCCTTTTCTTCTTCGCTCCATCATGGCCTAGCTCCTCCTCTTGTCCCTCTTCCTTCAGTTGCCCCTCCTCTTCCTCCTCCGCGTCCTCTTCTTCACTTCTAGGCTCATATAGTGCATCCTTCTCCTGCTCTGTATCGTACATTTCCTCAACATCTGCGTGCCCTTCAAAATGAAGTAATGGATCATCCCTCTGTCTTTTCATCTCCTCAAGCCTAGCAAGGATATCACCATATTCTACCAAATGATCAGCATCACTGTCCTCTTCATTGTACATCACTACAGCTTTTCTTTTCAAAGAAGTGTCCTTCTTTTTTTGTTTCTTACTCTTCCTAAACATTTCAATTTCCTTCCTCCTTGGCTCCTCTCCATTAATTTTTCTATTTCCAGTTGCTCTTCTGAATTGTTTACATGATCTTGTTCCACCTGTACATAACCTAAAGCAGGTTGCACATTCAAATTGTTTGTGTTGTGCTGTGTTTGAAACTGTATGGGCATTGGCTCCGCTTCTGCTGCTTCTGAACTTACTGGTGCACATGTACATTTGGTGCATTGAACAACACTCCTTCGTCATTTATCTGATATAGTTTGGGCTATCCAATTCCTTCTACAGGGATTTGATGTTCAATAACATTGGAACTGGTGTTTATATTTGCAGCTTTGGGAGGACCGGCCCTAACAACTGTCACATTCAATATCTTCTTATTTTGTAATGCTATGTTGTCTAGAATTTCCTCAAGATTGTCATCATCATCTATTTCTTACATTCCTTCTATCCCTAGCCGAGGATCCCTGACATAGTGATGTAATCTCTAAAACCACATCCTTCTGTCTCTATTAGTGCTACTAGGTTGTAAAAGGTTATGTCTGACATCATCATAGATCTCTCAATATTATCTCTATCATGGGAATGCATCCTCAATTCCCAAACCTCATCATCCAGACTGCAAAGAATAAAAAATACATAGCAGTGCAGTATAAGTGCTTAATTGAAACTGAATAAAACAAATAAAACATCTCATGTCAGTGCAAAGGAGCACATTACACTAATACAATGCTTTGTTAATTACTATAAAGCACATGAACAGAACCTAATTTGACACATTCTTGATGGATTACTTGGTTAATTAAAAAGTAGATGAACAACATCTAATTAACAATGTACCTAACCATAGTTTAATTGCATCCAATTAACAGCGTACCTAAAATAAACTGAATCACACACAAACAACACCTTAAATCAACTAAATCAGCTAATTTCAAAACTAATCTATGCAATATCAATCCTAGGGCACATGCCAAACAAATTACAGCATCTGACAGTACTACTCCATCTGACAACAATATAAACCCTAACCGTAGCAACGCAATGGAATGAAGAACGGGAAGGGAAGAGCAAACAGAACGGGATCTCACTATACGCCGCCGTAGGATGACCCGATGTGGTGGCTTCCCGTCGGATTTGCCTTCACCACTGCGGCGAATGCTCTCGCCGCCCGGTATTCCAGCAAATACTGCGGGTCCTCCTCCTCCTCCTCCTCCGTCGCCTTGTTAGGGTTCGAACTCCCGCAAAGCTCATCTGGCTTGGGATTCATGACACGTGCGCCACTGCTGGGCGGGCGCCGCCACCAACAACGCTAGCTTTCGCTGGACTAGGCATCTGTCCAGTGCGAGGGGTGATGGGGACAGGGGCGGGCGGGAAGGGAGAAGAAGAGGGAAATGGAGATGCGGCAATGAAAACAGACAAGACCGAACGACACCGTCTAACGTCGTGTGACGGCTGTCGAGACGGCCTGGAGTGCCACGTAGGCGAAAAACGGGCTCCACATGTCATAAACTCACTTAACACGGCCCGGTCCGCCGATCAGTGGTTTTTGCAAAACCATTACGCTAGATGTGGTGTTTTCTGCAGAGAAATTGTATCCTGGTGTTTTACGTAAACCTAACCCTCAAAGTGGTGGTTTTATGCAATTTACTCATGCCAGTGAGATTGACAACCTCGCTAGTTCTGTTCGGGGCCAAGCCAATTTTATATCTGTGTGTGTAGGTGTTGATCATCGTGTGTGTTTCTAAACTCTTGTTGGTTCGATAAATCAGAAGGACACATACTTTAAGGAAAAATTGTTGTTTAGAGGAAGCAGGGCGGTGTAGCGGCGCCTCTGTTTATCGGATGGGTGGCAGTGGGTCAGGTGCTGTTCGCGGCAGTGACGACTGGTGGGGAGCAGTGTACTAGGTCGGGAGAGAGAGAGAGAGAGAGAGAGAGAGAGAGAGAGAGAGAGAGTTTGGGCTTGAGCTAGGTTAAGTGGACTGATTGGCGTGGCGGGTCACTTGAATGATGGGGCGGTCAAAGGGTTAAAACATGTCCAACTCAGCAAAAAACGATGTGAGGAAAGGGCAGGGTTGAATCTTGCAAAAAAAAAAATGGGTCGCGCTAACTGCCACACGTGTGGCAGGAAGGGAGACACACCACACGTCTCTAATGTAAACAGATTGCCACGTCATCGCATGCATGCATGCAGGAATCTTTTTGGATTTTCAGTTTTTAAAATGTTTTATCTCTTCAACGAAAAATCCGATTGAAAATCCGTTTTCACCATTAAATCCCTCGCGATGAGATCTTCGAAACTAGATCCCATGTTGATATGTTTTGATGAAATTTTTTTGGATTAAAAGTTGCCATGTCTATTGCATATGAATTGCCATGATGTTTACACTGAAGTTGCCATGATATGTTTCAGCTATTTTCTTGTACATTTAAAAGTAAATTTTGACATTTATAAAACGGGGAATTAAGAAACTAGACTTGCCATGAACCATAAACTAAAATTGCCATGATACATGCACATAAAAGTGCCATGGTTCATACAAAAAATAATTTTCATGGTCAAAGTACTGGAGTTGCCATCATCAAAATACTAAAATTGCCATGATCTACAAACTAAAATTGCCACATGGCAACTTTAGTTTAAGCCCTATGGCAACTGCAGTGTAAACATCGTGGCAATTTCTGGCAAAAAAAATCGTCGAAATATATCAACATGGGGTCTAGTTTTGAAGATCTCGTCGAGACGGATTTAATGGTGAAAACGGATTTTTAGTTCGCTTTTTTATTTAGGAGATACAACATTTTTAAGCCGAAAACCAAAAAAAATTCTGCTGATGTCATCTATTCATACGTGGCAAAATGAGTGGTGATGGAGGCGTGTGGGCGATGTGCAAACTCCCACACGTGTGGGCGTTAACATTTCCGAAAAAAATTGCGGTTAAAATCTTGCATGGGTTTTGATCATCTAGGATTGAAACTTAGATGATTTCAAAGTTTAGAGTTGATTCTTAAACATTTGTGACATTTCAGGATTGAAACATGGACTTCTCTCTTGTTATTTGTGGTTCATCGACATCATCATTGTTGTTGTTCTTGTGGTAGTTATTTCTTCGAAAATACTATTTTGTTGTCATTCGAGAGTACCAAACCATGTCGCCTTGTTGAAACATGGACTTCTCTCCTGCATTAAGCATTTCTGGTTTCATATATACCAGCCGAATCAATCTGTACAACAGAGACCCAGCCATGAATTTGCCATTCTGGCTAGTGACTACTGAGTAGTAACATGCTGACCACTTAGTAATTCTTGCGACTTGTCTGAACCACGCTGCCGTTCTGAGTCTGACGCTGATGCTGCACTCTCGCCTCCTGCAGGTCGTCCTGCGGCGGCGGCGGCGGCGCCGGCCCGAGCCGGTGCATGACCGAGCGGTAGGCCATGAGCCCCAGGTGATGCACCTTGTCGTACAGCTTCTCCGCCCGCAGCGGCGCCACGTACATCCCGACGGCGTCCAGCTGCCAGCCGCTCCGCCCGCAGAACCCCACGATCACGCCGCCCTCCACCGCGAACTCGAACGGCGTGCCCTCCACGGCGCCGAACGGCCCGTACGCCGCGCGCTCCGTCCTGAACGCCAGCGACCGGATCACCGGCGAGCCGCCGGGCGCCACCGCGCCGTACCGCCCGCTCACGGCCGTCAGGTGCTCGTCCGGGAAGCTCAGCTTGATCTACGCATACGCACGCAGCAGTCCAGTCAAGAAAAAGCACGGCTGTGATGTGAACGCGATCTTGCCGATCGAGCGCATCGACGTACTACGTGCCAAGTACCAACCTGGGTGGTGTGGTTGCCTCCGGCGCCGCCGTGCCGCTCGCCGGGGACGGCTAGGCCGCTCCTGTCGTACTCCACGGCGATGGAGACGACGCAGCGGTGGTCGTACGATAGTGTGACGCCGCGGATCCCGGTGTGCCCGCCGTCGTCCCACGGGTTGCCCCCGGTGCCGCCCCATGGCCCGACCTTCATGAGCTTCTTCGACGCGACCATCCTCCTCGGAGGCGGCGGCGGCTGCTGCTGCTGCTGAAACAAACGGTGCAGCTTGGAATTTCAGCAATGGAGTGAATGCTTTTTAAACCAAAATCTATGTATTTTCTTGGGACAAAGCAAAGCTAGCTTTCTAGAGATTTTTAAGGAATGTTTACATAAGAACGTCGGTACAAACAAACATGAAAGGAGGATTGATTAAGAATTCAGATGTGATGAGAATCCGATTTGCTTGGCTGAAAATGAAACTGAATACTAGTGAGATCACTTGTGTACCATGTTTGCCTCCACTCCAGATATGTACAGCAGGGCTATGACACCAGGTGTTAAGTGGTAAGATGAGCAGCTAGCTATAATCTTCTAAAAACAAGTGTACTTATATGGGTTAAAGTAGCTGGTGAAAAAATTGGCAGGTCCAGCCAAAATGGCAGCTGGCAAGATTGTAGTGTACATGATGATGAGAAATATAAGTGGAGACCGGAACCGGATGCTCTCTCTGAGAGATCAGTAGGCATACTGCTTCGCTTTCCATAAAGCTAAGCATACTGTACAGGAACATGCTCTTCTTCACCTACAAGTATGGTAGCAGAGAATCAAGAAATTCGACGTTCAGTGTTAGCATCTCCCAAAAGGCCAAAACTGCATAACATTTTTCGAATTCATTACCTCTATGATCGCAACGTCTGCAGCCAGATGTTGTTGCTAAGAACCTCGCTGCCGATATGCTTATGGCACATTTTAAAAATTCCTTGAGAAACTTCTGCCTTTTTTTGCAATCAACCTCTAGTAAATTACTCCCTCCGCTCTAGATAAACTGAAGTTATAGATTTGTCCTGAGTTGAACTTGTTGCATCAAATATATATAGTGCGGACTAATTTGATGTTGTAGATGTTGGTATGTTTTTCTATATAATCAGTCAAACTGAAAGAAGTTTGACTTTGGACAAAACTAGAACTTCAATTGATTTAGAACGGGGAGAGTACTTTACATTTGTTACATGCCCATCTTGTGATGGGTGATGAACAGAGACGATATGGATTCCCAACTTTGTTCAAAGGGGAGGAGCAGATAAGGTATGGATTCTATGGTAAATATAATGGCCAAACCGGGGAATATGATGCCGATTGGTAGAGGTCATGACAGGAAAGGGAGAACAACTTAATTGATGGCATATAAAGTTGTGTTTTCAGAAATTCCTTGGCTCCCAAATCCATTTTGTTCTCGGAGTATCTGACGATCCGCTTCATCACAACAAAGAAGTGAAAATGCACAACTATGCCCATCGGCATCCAACTGCCAATAAATCAGTTCTACTACATGTCTACATCGACAGGCGGTTATCCTTGACACGTACCAAATGTTGGGGAACGTTGCATCGAAAACAAAAAAAATTCTACGCACACGCAAGATTTATCCATGAAGATGTATAGCTACGAGAGGGGGGAAACATCGACATACCCTTGTAGATTGCTAAGCGGAAGCGTTTATCAACGCGGTTGATGTAGTCGTACACCTTCACGATCCGTCCCGATCAAGTACCGAACGTACGGCACCTCCGCGTTCAGCACACGTTCAACTCGATGACGTCCTTGCCTTCTTGATCCAGCAAGAGAGGCGAAGTAGTAGGTGAGTTCCGGCAGCACGACGGCGTGGTGAAGGTGGTGGTGAAGAACAATCTCCGCATGGCTTCTCCAAGCACAACGAAAACTATGACGGAGGATAAACTAGAGAGGGCGGGGTTGCCGGGACACGGCTTAGTGAATCTTGATCTCCCGGGTGCTAGCCCTGCCCCTCTATTTATATGTTGAGCCCTCGGGTCGTTTCTTGGAGAAAAAACCTTCTCAAAGTCGGTTTAGCCCGCAAGGCAAGAGTCCTTCTCGGACTCCAGAACCAAACGTCAGGGTCCTTGGCGTCTGGCTCCAGACGCCAGGGTCCCTGGTGTCTGGCCCCTTGGCCTCCACAAAACTGCCTTTTGCACCTTCCTAAAGTCCCGTGGACTTTACCAGCTGGCCCAAATAAAGTGTTCTCATACCCCAACATTTCGGAAAACATCCGAAACCCCTTCTAGAGACCAAACACTATTATCCCATATATCAATTTTTACCTCCAGACTATTCCGGAGCTCCTCGTCATGTTCGTGATCTCATCTAGGACTCTGAACATCATTCGGTCACCAACATACATAACTCATATAATACTATATCGTCAACGGACGTTAAGTGTGCGGACCCTACGGGTCCGAGAATGATGTAGACATGACCGAGACGATTCTCCGGTCAATAACCAATAGCGGGACTTGGATGCCCATATTGGTTCCTACATATTCTACGTAGATCATTGTCGGTCGAACCTTTATGACAACATACGTAGTTTCTTTTGTCGATTGTATGTTACTTGCTCGAGATTCAATCATCGGTATCTCCATACCTAGTTCAATCTCGTTGCCGGTAAGTCTCTTTACTCGTTTCGTAATACATCATCTCGTAACTAACTCCTTAGTCACTTTACTTGCAATCTTCTTGTGATGTTGTATTACCGAGAGGGCCCAGAGATACCTCTCCGTCATACGGAGTGACAAATCACAATCTCGATTCACGCCAACTCAACAGACACCTTCGGATATACCTGTAGAGCATCTTTATGATCATCCAGTTACGTTGTGACATTTGATAGCACACAAGGTATTCTTCCGGTATCCGTGAGTTGCATGATCTCATGGTCGAAGGAATATGTATTTGACATTAAGAAAGCAGTAGCAATAAACTGAATGATCATATGCTAAGCTAATGGATGGATCTTGCCCATCACATCATTCTCATAATGATGTGATCCCGTTATCAAATGATAACTCATGTCTATGGTCAGGAAACCTTAACCATCTTTTGATCAATGAGCTAGTCTAGTAGAGGCATACTAGGGACTTGGTATCTGCTTATGTATTCACACATGTATTTAAGTTTCCAAACAATATAATTATAGCATGAATAATAAACCTTTATCATGATTAAGAAAATATAATAATAACCACTTTATTATTGCCTCTAGGGAATATTTCCAACATCAAATCCGTTGTCTGAAGCTAAATGATTATAAATCTTTGTGACAAGGAGTCACATAATTCACTCCTTATTTATGTTGTTAGTTCTAACAACTCAAATTACCGGTTGGCATTCTAGTATCCGCCACCCATTCACTTAGCTGCAAGATTTAATTCTTGGAGTGGTTCAACTCCGTTGATGAAGTATACCGTGGTAGTGTGAGTGCTTGCATACGGAATTGCGACTGACTACATCATGAGTACATTTGCATTGGAGAAGATATCATCCTCGAGTGTGTGATTAGATTCACGTAAGTCGTGATCAAGAATTTCGTACTAGAGTACTTGAGGGCACCCAATAATGAAGACATGCAAGGCTCATGGCTCTAGGTGAATAGGATGGCCAAGGATGTTTGACCCCATTGATTGATGCATTGGACATGAAAGTTTTGTCATGCCACATGGCATGGGCCATATAGAGGGCCTTGCCATGATCCAACCATAATTCTCGAAGCAATCACATCAAAGGATGTATAGATTCGACAATTGTACTCTGGAGTGCCCGATTCTCACAATGACATCAACGTTCTGCAGAGATCTCCTCTATTTGAAAGGCTTGCTGTTGGCCAAACTCTACCTTGCAACTATGTTCTCAGTGGTCACAAGTGTTGAAGATTTGAACATTTCTAATAAGTTGAATCTAGGAAAATAGTAGGTAGGACATGATAACCACGATAACCGAATCAAGAAGCATAGTGATGTAGCTAGTCATCCAATCGGATACAAAAATGGCAAACGTCATATCCATATCGATTGTTGGCACGACATCCAGAAAAAATCCTTAACATAAGGGATATGAGAATGTATGGCATGGTGGAAGAAGAACCAGGCGCATAGATTGCCATGTCACTGTGGAGGTTGTCGACGTCGGGGAAGTCGTCGTCCGTAACCACGGTGAAGAAGAATCCAGCGGTCGCGTGAAAGTGCTCCCCAAAAACCTGACCACCCCTCTGGCATACAAGATCACAAGAGGCAGGGTTTCAGAGGCATGTTGTCTAACTTCGTCGGTGTCTATGGAGGAGCGACCTTATAGATGGGTTGCAACCGGCCCACTAGGGAGAGGAAGAGAAATGGCTGTCTGGCTCGGCTCGTTCGCGACGCACATGCAAGGTGGGCGACGGAGGGGGAGCACACGTGTATGTGCGCGCTTCTCAGGCTCATAGGGGTGTGTGAGACCATCCAACCTTATATGTTAGTCCAAAGCCTCCTCCCAACTACTAAACTTCATACAACCCTTGTCATGCATGAATGGGTCACATGGACCTCTAGGATTTTCAGAAATTATTGGTAATAATAAATGGGCTAAAAGCTCAATGATTCCAATAACGAGTACAACATTGGCTACTACCTTTTCAATGGCATCTAGCCGCCATGGGTCACATTTGTGAAGGCAATTGAACGTTCGGAAGGCAACAAGAAATTCGGAAATCCGTTGGTGCTCCTGGGAGCGCGCGCTCCTGCCACCGGAAAAAATATTTCAAAGTGTCAAAAAATTTCAAACAAAAATTCGGCGCATATATCTCGACATTATATGTGTGCACGTCAAGTTCCGGAGAAAACTGACATTTTTTGTGCCTTGTGTAAAAAAGACAAAAAGATGTCTTATGAAAAGCACTTTTTAACACCGATTTTTGTCATTTTTACACGTGACACATAACTTGTTGGTTTTTCGCGAAACAACTTTGTGTGCATGTACAATATTGAGATGTACGCCAAATTTTTGTTTGGAATTTTTTGACATTTCAAAATATGCTTAAACACATTTTGAAAACTAGGAGTGCGCTCTCCCATGTGCCAAAACGCCACTCTCGAAAGAAATCTCACTTTACAAAGTGAAAAAAATATATGTGAAAGAATGTTGAGAGAGTTTTTGGGATGCTTCAAGTTTGCTTTGCGATATTAGGTGACCCTGTTGAGCATTGAAACCCAAAGATATTGTGGCATATCATGACAACATGTACTATCTTTCACTACATGATCATTGAGGATGGGAAAGGTCAGCGGGAGGACTTTAGGGACGTCTACGATGAGGCTAACTAACGGACCGATAATTTCCCCTGTCATCGGAGCACCAAGAGTTTATTTCCTGCTTTTGTAGACAACGCGTACATGGTTGACCCGTACACGCATGCAAAAAAAAAAAGCAAGCAACTGAAAATGTAAGTTGTGTGCACGTATTATATGTGTGGTATGAGAAAGGTCAAAGGGTGGTAGAAGGCGGTGGGGACGACGCGGTAGAATTAAACCATGGATTTAACCTAATGCATGGGATACCTATTCATCGTATTTATTTTTCTAATTGTAATTACAATGAACACTACCTGCACCAGAACATTGGCTACAGGCAGGCGACTACACATGTGGAGCCAGAACATCAAGCGAACATGATCCAAAGATTTCTCACAACATGGGATCGAGAAACAAGAAACTCATCACCAATTCCAGATGATCTTGCTTAGCACATGTGGCAACTTCACATCACTTGGTTGTTGTGCATTTGTCATGTTTTATTTGTATTATTACTTCATTTGGGTTCTACATTGTCTTTGAATTCGAAATGGTGTTGAAATATGTGCACTATATATATTAAGTTTCAAATTAATACGTTGCACAAATGTGGTTTAAATGGGGGATTTGTATGCAACAGGATGGAAGAAACAGCAAAATTATGGGAGGTCAAGTTTGGGAGAAAGGGCTGGGTGCACAAGAGTTTTAACTCCTCAGAGTGTGAAAACTTAAGTTTTAAGGGGTCATTTGGGGAGTCAAATTTTTAGGAAGGGGTAGAGCTGCTTTTACAGGTCCGTCTTGCGCCAACGAGTGATGGACAGAGACGGTATGGGTTCCTGGTTTTTTGTTTTTTGAGGGATTCCTAGAATTATTAAAAGGTCGGAGGAGTAGAGAAGGTATGGATTCTGTGGTAAGTGTAACTGCCAAACAGGAGAATATGATGCGATTGGTAGGCGCCACGCAGGCAAGGGAGAATAACATAATTGTTTGTTGGCATATATAGATGTGTTTGGTAAATTCCTTGGTTCCCAAATCCATTTTGTTGTCTGGATATCTGACCAATCAGTTCACGGCAACAAAGCTGTGACAATGCACAACTGTGCCCATCAGGATCCAACTGCCAGTAATCAGTTCTCCCACAACGACAGCTGGTTACCCTTGATTACGTACCGAACCCGTTGTCTGAAGCCGAATGATTGTAAGTGGTTGTGACAAGGCATCTTAATGCTCACACCTTATTTCTGTTGCTAGTGTTAACAGCTCAAACGGGCTCTTCCATTCATCACCCACCCACTTTCTCGAAACAGGCTTTCGCCCCGCTTTAACAAAGCAAATCGCCCGCACAGTTAGCTGCAAGAATTAATTCTTAAAGTAGTTCGTTCAGTTCAACTTTCCGATCCATCGTATACTCCTTGCCTTGTCAGAGCAACTTGCCTTAATTTCGTCACTGAACCGGTAGTAGAAGAGAGTGAGAGACAGACACACAAGTGCTTCCCATTGGCTCCAGAGATACATCCATCCATTGGCCTAGCTAGCTTAATCATTCACACCACCTAAAGAAAGCCTTTGCTGATCTGTGCCAAAAGGAAATTAAGATAAGAATCCCCACAGGAACATCATAATCCTCTTTGACAGGTGTGTTGCTGCCTTGCCCTGACCTGCCTGGACCAGGATGCTCTTTTCTTGCATTATTACTAAAAAAAAGGAGCAAAAATCATACTGCTAATTAATCTGCTTGCTTTTCAAGTGTGCCACACGCCAATTAGCAGCTGCTAATAATGATTTTCTACCATGTGCGTGGTTCACAAAATTAGCATTTTGCTATCTTTAAGCCGTGGGTTGAGGCCACAATAGCTAGCCATGAGCTGCCTCATGATGGAAATAGGCCAGTCCCTGAAACGTGGGGCCCGGGGGGCTCCCTCTCCGCCTATAAAACGGGCGCGCGCCTTCGCTCCAACCCATCTCTCTCAGCGCACACTCGCCTTCTCTGTCTCTTCCGTCTGCCCACTGCAAAGCACACGTCCCACCACCTCTCTTCGCCTCCGTCCATGGACTCCAAGATGTTGCGCTCCGCCGTCATCGCGGCCGCCGTCGCCGTGTCCACGCTCGCGGGGGTCGCCTACGCCGTCGACCCGCCGGCCGCCGCGCCTGGCCCCGGCGGCCACGCCACCTCCGGCGCCGCCGCGCTGTCGTCGTCGTCGATGGTCGCCGCCGTCCTCTGCCCGGCCGTCGCGCTCCTCTTCGCCAACCTGCGCCACTGATGAACGGACAAAAAGGATCCATACATGCTGTCAATTAACCGTCGACGTGCGTCGGCGCGGTATCGGTCTCGTTGTATTCCTGTACGTCTTTGCTCGTTTGATTTCTGATGATGATGATTGGTCGGTCCGCGCGTTGTACAACCAATTAATGTAAAAATTCTATTCATTCGGTTATTAAGGGTTCATGCCAGCATAATGCCCATCGTCGTCACCTTTATTTGCTCAAGAACATTCGACGTATTTGCATCCTCAATCAATCGTGGGTGCGTTCAGTTGGGATATAAAGACTTGAGAGGGAATGTAAAGCTAAGAAAGTAGCTAAAGAAAACAATGATTGCATTACAAACGGGATAAAAAGCGTGAAAATATGCAAAGCTAAGAAAGCGGCTGGTTGCTATGCAATGCAACGGCTGTAAAGCAGACGCACATATACATCAAAGATAGTGCAACCTGACCTGGACTTTTTCAGTGCTGTTCAACTCATCGCTGAATTCTCTGCTCTCCTGATTTTATTGTTGTTCGCTAGCTAGTACTTATGCACATTCAAGCAAAGATTGAAGAAAAATCCCTGCACTATTTGTATGGCGCACCCGCCCAGTGGAACATTGCATGTAAATAAATTGACACAATTTTCAGAGCTGGATTAATTTTTCTTTTACTAATATGTCAGTCATTTCTGATGCAAATGGCCGGGGCAATCCCCATTTTCAAATAAAAATAGGAAGGTTTATTAGTCATTTTAAAATTGTAATCAAGTTCAATGTTGAGCGATGCAGTGCAGGCAAATTAAGCCATTCAGATGGAAAATGTTAACCCCGCGGCCTAATTTGTTTATCCTGAACCGTAGGGATACACCCAATTTTGGTCACTAGAATACTCTCTGAACACTAGAAAAGATCGGCTCATACCTTTCAAAACAGATATTTTTTTTACTAATGAAAATCAATCAGAATATTATTAAATCAAAAAATCTACTTAAAATCATACACTATTCTGGAAAAATAAAATGGAAAATTGCTACACAAGTTACCCACAAATATGTGAAATGACTAATGTTTTGGAAAAAAGTCATAATATTTTTGCAAGCCAAATAACTAAAGAAAACTGACACCATTTTTTTCTATTTTTCATGAATGTTCCTAAATGTTTTTGTCCTTTATATTTTCTTAGGATTTTGTAATAGTTCTCCTTGAATTACCCTTTTTTATGTGTTCTTCAGCAAAGTTGTAATTTAGTTTTCCTATTTATAAATTTCCTAGGAAATAATTATTACACCACCCATCAATTTTGAGCCAACTTCGAAAGTTGATGGTCAAATTTGTCTTACTTTACAAACTAATAAAGAGTAAAACATGTCTTAGCTTATAATAGAGGAAATAAACTAAAAAAAGAAGGAAACGAAGTATACGCTTTTTAGAACAACTTTTGGTTAGATGGTTAAAATGGTGGTTGTTAACCACAGCCCACTAGGGATCAAAGGTTTAGTTTGACGTCATGAATGCCACATTATGACATAATATTATTTTAACGGTATGCCACTTCCTCGTCGACAGTAAGGCGCCTAGGGTGTGGTCGATAATCTTAAACCCCTCCTGACATGTAACTATTCATGTACAACTTGGCGTACTCTAGAAGAAGATAAGATTGTTCGAGTGTTTTTAGCATTATGGTGATTCGTTGTCTGATATATCTTATTTTTCATACGACCCAAAGAAAAGGAACATTTTCTTACACACCCTATTGTTTCCATACGACCCAAAGAAAAGGAACATTTTCTTAATCTCCAATATCCTTGAGAATTTTTTTCAGTGACATAATATTAAATAGGTAATTGAGTATTTCCCATAATATTACTTCAAAACAAATGAGTACTACATCTCTACAATACATATTGCTAAGGAGTAACTACATGTTTACAAGAAAAATTGCGGTCTATGCAGACTACCAATTTAAATCTACAAGACTGTCAACAATATCAACACCAACTTCGAGATGTGCGAGCACGCGTTCGTTGGCAAGTAGCTCTGGCGTGAAGAGCCTTTTCCATCGGTGCATCCCACGGCTTAATTTGTTTATCGTGAAGCATAGGGACCCCCCCCCCCCCCAAAATTTGGTCAATAGAATACTCTCTAAACACTAGAAAAGATTGGCTCATACTAACTTTTAAAACATATAAATTTGTTACTAGCGAAAAACAATCAAAAATTTGCTTAAAATCATACACTATTCTGAAAAAAAAAAGAAAATTGTCTACACAAGTTACCCACAAATATGTGAAATGGCTAATGTTTTTGGAAAAAAGTCATAATACTTTTGCAAACCAAATAACTAAAGAAAACTAACACCATTTTTTTCTATTTGTCACGAATGTTCCTAAATGTTTTTATCCTTTATATTTTCTTAGGATTGTGTAATAGTTCTCCTTGAATTACCTGTTTTTTATGAGTTCTTAAACAAAGTTGTAATTTAATTTTCCTATTTTTGAATTTCCTAAGAAATCATTATTACACCACCCATCAACTTTGAGCTAGGTTTGAAAGTTGATGGTCAAATTTGTCTTACTCTAGAAACTAATAAAGATTAAAACATGTCTTAGCTTATAATAGAGGAAATAAACTAAAAAAGATGGAAACAAAGTATACGTTTTTTTAGAACAACTTTTTGTTAGATGGTTAAAATGGTGGTTGTTAACCACAGCCCACTAGGGATTAAAGGTTTGGTTTTGACGTCATGCATGCCACATTATGACATAATGTTATTTTACCAATATGCCACTTACTCGTCGACAGTAAGGCGCCTAGGGTGTGGTCGATGATCCTAAACCTCCCGGACATGTAATTGTTCATGTACAACTTGGCGTAATCTAGAAGAAGAGAAGATTGTTCGAGTGTTTTTAGCGTTATGGTCATTCGTCGTATGATATATCTTATTTTCCAGGGAATGGCAACATGCTTCTTGCTACAATACACTGTGAAGCATATATGTTTATGATTTATATATCGTGCAGTTTAATCATATAAGTTATTCCTATTGTTTCCATACGACCCGAAGAAAAGAAACACTTTCTTAATCTCCAATATTCTTGAGAGAATTTATTCAGTGACATAATATTAAATAGGTACTTGAGTATTTCCCATAATATAACTTCGAAACAAAATGAGTAACTACATCTCTACAATACATATTGCTAAGGAGTAACTACATGTTTACAAGAAAAATTGCAGTCGATGCAAACTACCAAGTATAATCTACAAGACTGTCAACAATGCCACCGCCAGCTTCGAGATGTGCGAGCACGCGTTCGTTGGCAAGTAGCTCCGGGGTGAAGAGTTTTTTCCAGCCGGTGCACCATGCGGTGGCCTCCCCAAACGAGGGTTTCGCGGCCTGCAACCAGTGTCGCAGCGCACCTTCCCATTTATCAAAAAATAGCTCAGCTTCTAGTATCAACTAGGTGGTACCCCGCGCGTTGCTGCGGGATTTTCTGGATGAGAGCCACTGCGATGATAAATGTTGACATCGTGAAAGCAAACATATACTTGCTATGCCTTAAGGCTTGCTGTAACATTGTGACAACTTTTGATCATATCGATGTAATCAATATTTTGGATGCAATTTCATTAAAAAATTGATATGGCCTTTCTCTATTTTTGTACTATTTGCACATGTAATAGGATTATATATTGACAATAATTATAGTAAAATCTACATAATCATCCCAATAAAGTGGATAGCAGCGCATATATACTTCACAATTCAGATTTTCACAGTTTCATAAGGTGAATCCAGATCTCACTACATGCATAGTATGATCATGTCATTACTAATGGAAGTTCGGCTGGGTGACAATTTAAGCCACAATACAAACAATTACTTATGCAATTCAGCCCATATATAGTTGCATAAGCTGAATCCATATACATGCATATGATCAACCTGAAGTAGTACAAATAAGAGTTAGAACGGATTACAATTTAATCAACAATATATCAAATTTAAATAGAAGTGTAGTTCTTTGCTGCTTGCTTGCGTGCTTGATGATAGCAACACATATATACCTCTTGTATATGGTAAAATACAGACCGATCCAGAGGCAGAAACCCCAAGTGATGGATTACATGAAACATTAACCCAGTGAAGTAACACTTGAAGGGCATAATCATTTTTTACCCGGAAGGAGATAATATTCAGTTGTGTTTCTATCATGGAATGACAAATAGTCTCTCCAACGACATGCAGGGGATGGGGGGCTTCAGTTTTCTTATAGAGTAAAACTGGTTTGCTAATCTAAGTTGCCACAGCTTGTGGAAATCCATGTTGAATTCCATGATATTCTTCAATAGCATGCAAACAAATACTATAATCTTACCCCTGGCCTCTTTCTTGTCAGTTAATCTGGTATGCAGAGGTACTGTTTCAGGTCAAAAATATGAACTACTATTTTGTCTGCCCCATCTTTCAAAAAACTGCAAATGACAGATTTGAGAGGTTAAACTCTAGTATTGAAAGAAATGAATACAACAAATCGTACATGAACAACATACATATCAGAAAATAATACGGGGACCAAGAGAGGTTGCGTGATTTTTTTCTTCAATGAGCCAAGCACCTGTGGATCCGGAGCGCAAGCAAGCAAGTCAAAAAGCATAAGCGCGTGAATCCGAAAGAATGACGATGGTTAGAAATAGGGAGCGTCCACCTACCGGAGTGGAGGGCTAGAGACGAAGAGTAGGACGCGAGGAATTGTGCGTGCTCGAGGATGTCTTTTTAAAGAGAAAGGCAGTGTCGAGCGGAAGAGAGAGCGGGGGTAATGGAGGGCGGAGTAATGATCCGCTTTGAATGCTGCTGTTTCATATGTAGTGGTGGCTGCCGTTTCATATGTAGTGGTGGCTGCCGTTTCATGGTGGCGACTCGCGAGTAGAAGAGAAAGCGGCGGCGGCGAGTGGAAGAGAGAGCGGCGGTGGCGAGCGGAAGAGAGAGATGAGGCCTCAGAGACCTAGTGCGATGCGTTAGATGGGCTAACAACATGACCAACTAAGCAAGTTACAGGCCTGCCTTTTACATGGGCTAGCACGATGCACGAACAACCAACAACGTAGCAGAAGATGTCACACGTAGCAGCACTATTGGGCTTGATATGGCCTAGCAACGAACCGTGCGGCCGCAACCTCTCATCTAGCCTAGTTTGGGTCATCTTCAAGCTTCGGCACAGGCATGGATGAACATATATAGACGCACAACTACCACCAAATCCTACTGTATTGAGGCCATAAATCGCATCAACTCTAAACATAAATTTTGTTTCTCTATTCCTCGCGAACCCATTCCAGCAGAGCACACACGATATTGTCCAGTAATGAAGGAGATCGAAAAAATGAGCTAGGCCGGCCATGGGGAATGACCGGACGCACTCATGTCGATAGAACCATGCGAGGGAGCGTCGTCCGGCCATGAGGAGTGACCAGGCGCATTGTCGAGAGAACCACATGGGAGAGCTACCGCGTCCGCCTGGGGAGCCCTCGTAGCTTGTGTGCTGCCACGGCGAGCTAGGTTGAGGAAGCAATGGTGATGAGTACTTGCAAGCGATGCCTCTCTTTTTTGTGTGCGGCCCTGTGTATGTCCGGTTTCGAGAAGAAAGAATGGATGAGAGAGAAGGAACGAATCGTTATTGTCACTTAGCGGTGGCAACTCTCGTAAATTTCATCAGTTGCTGATCAAACGGCTGCGGACTGCTCGGCTCTACAGTATCAATGGCTATAACAATTCGGGTGATGTGGCTTCATGAGAAGCCAAGAAAATCAGCTAGTGGGGTGCCCCTATTTAGATATAGAAGATACCATGTCTTCAACATGCACTAGAGGTGCCCATAGCATCAATGTGCGAAACGAGGAGTCGGTTTGCTTCGGCGGCGTGATCCTTAGCCCCCGTGTGAACCGTGCTAGCTTCGGCAAGATGTGACGTTGGCTGAAGGTATCCCACTGTGTTGGGTCAAGGTATTCCTTCCATGGCGAGACAACATCATAGCCGCCATTGCTTATCTTGCTTTCAACAATGTCATAAAGAGATCTTGGTAAGTTGCCGATGAGAGGAATCAGTGGGCGAAGCCAGTGGTGACAGTCCAGATCCCACGATGGCATCCACTCTCGTGCATCCATGACCATCCTCGGCATGATCACCTGCTCGATGATGTACTGCAAGGTGGAGGATGGCAGTGTGGCCTTCCACATCCCTAGCGTGCGGTTCCCCTGGATCACCTTTTTGGAATTGATGATCGCCGCCAATGCGTCCGCCGTCTCCACGCTATCATCCCCTTGAAGCGTCATGTCACGTAGTAGTGAGAGGATCTTTTCGTAGCACTCTACTTCAAGCCGCAAGGCTCGTGAAAGACCCTTCCACTTATGCCACTCCTCTTCCGCATGTGGCAACGACGGAACGTATAAGCCGTTGTCATATGGTTTCTCACAATGACCGATGCCAGCTTTTGGACACCGCACGGTGAATTGTATAGGCGCGACGATCCCTTGCCCATGTGCACCGAGACCCGAGCCTTCTTGATAGTTCCAACGTCGCATCATCTTCGCCACCGCCAGGCTAGGGAATGCGAGGTTTCCTGACATATCATGTTCTAGTAGCGCCATGCCGAGCAAGCAAACAGACGAATGACAAACAAAATGTTTGCCAAAGATGGAGGTTTCTTGTTGTGAGATAAGGCTTTAAGTTTCTTTTTAGATAAGGCTTTAAGTTAGAGCGACATTTCACACTTGTACATTAAGTTAAATTACAAGAGTTCTTTTTTCCGAAAACACGCAAGAAGTTTGCACGTTATTTCTTCGTTAAGAGGTAACTATAGTTTTCTTACAACATCACAGCAACACCGAGAACCAGGCGCTACCCCACTGCCAAAAGCTAGAAAGAAGTGTTGATTCCTCAAGAGTAAGAATGTATTTATTTGTTTTTTATGCCTTTTGCAGGGCTACTGGTTGAAAAACTGTGCATAAAATTGTTTATTTAAATCATTTATAAAATTTTAGTCTTGAATATGAGTCTATGTAAAGAAAATCGAAGGGAGAGTGAATCATTACCAACCCCATACCCTTTATATAAGTATAAGAAAAGATATTATTAGATTGATCAAGTGAGGAAAAGTGGAAAACAACGTGAGTCACTGGACACGGGACATCTGTCCCACGCAAAATCTGAGAATCTGAACTCACGGCAGCACGTCTCCTCGACTCTTGTGAAGAAATGGGAAGAAACATAATCAGGGTGGGACAAGCGTCGTGAGACAACTAGCATCACATAACTTATGTTTTTTTCTTTTTTGCGAAAAGATCAGATCGATTATAAAGATTCATATTAAAAGTACAAAACACCTCAAATATAATAAAAATTACTCCATCGAGGTGACCGGCATGACATTAGCCACCCTAATAATAAAAATTACTCCATCGAGATGACCGGCCTGACATTAGCCACACACACAAACGGACCCCTCGTGTGCAGGACTTGGTTTACATTTCAAAAACTAGACTTTCGCAAAATATAAAATACCGAGGTGGTTCATAAGTGCCAACGGGCTAAAAAGCATCTTTAAAAAAAATCATGTGACCCTACTGTTCTGCCCCATGTAAAACTTGACATTCAATTGTAATTCTCAAACTCTACCTCGAAAACCCGCCAAAGGTATAAAGCCACGAGTCTCTAATTGCTTAGTGAGAGTTACCTACGTTTAGTTTCTAAAACATTTACCTCTATCCCTAAATTCTTGTCTTAAATTTGTCTAGATACATACTCCCTCCGTCCCAAAATAAGCATCTCAACCTTGTACTAACTTTAGTACAAAGTTGAACTAAAATTAAGATACTTATTTTAGGACGGAGGAAGTACATCCTTATGTAGAAAAGTCTAAAACAAGAATTTTCGGAAGGAGGGAGTATCATTTTCCAGTTGCACAAAGCTATAGACCATAAATCACCGCATCCACAAATTCATATATCCATCAGCAGTGTGTCTGTCGCCCGACAAGCCTACGCATGGCATCATCTGATGCTCCAAACTGGGACTACAGAGGAAGAGTTTACAGCAGCTGGTATAAACAAATTACCGAAGGCCCTGGTAAATCCATGTTAAACTTGAGTATTATTACTGTCACTTGCCAGTACAAGCAGAGGGCAAACCCACACGCACGCCCACCTGCACTGGAGCACCCTACTCGGCACCCATTTGACGACACAGCGAGAGGAGATGTTCTCAAATGGCATCAACATGAGGTCAGGGCCTTGGGGACATGATATAGCCAACGCCCTCTGTAAAATAAATTACAGAGGCAGGCATGGAAACAACCTGCAGCCGCTCTGTGTTTTCCTGTGCAATCTCCACAGCACCCCGGAGGCCGTTCCCGACCGATCGATCGGTCGGTCGGGAGGCGGCCCTCACTGATCATTCCATCTGGGAAGGTTAACTTTCAATCTTCGGTTACGGGATCTGTGGCGGTGTTTGTGTATATTCTTCTTTTCTAACTGCTCAGCTGCTCAGGCTCGACGACGATCGTACCATTTACTCTTCCGACTCGCTGTCCATGTCGTGCATCGCTTTCAGTCCCCTGGGGCGCTGCGATATCGAGCAAGAAGAGCGTCGGTCAGGCGGTTGGTTTCTACCTAGCGCATGAGCGATGCAGGATTTACAGAACTGGACATGATAACATGTTATGCTAGCCTTTGCTCACCTTCTTGGAGACCTTCTTCTCTCGTACTTCGTATCTCTCCAGGGTCAGGTCGCATAGCCACGTTCCAGGGCATACGAACTGCAAAAGATGAACAGACAAACCTTCGGTGAGAACCGCAGAATCGGTGACAGACTGACAGTGAAACACAATTTTAACAGAAACATATGAACATAACTGTACACATGAATATCCTAGAAAACAAGCACAAAGTGTTTTCGAAAGCTAAACTCCAAGTATCTTTCCTTGTACAAGAATCCCAAGTATCTAAGAAAAAGAACCTTAACTCCAAAGCATGCTTCAACCACAAGCACAAGGACTAATTATTGCTCCACTGTATAGAATTCAGAAATGGAGTTAGATGGACAGATAACACTACCACTCCATAACGCTGTCCCGGGATAAGATAAATGGTAATTACTTTGGCTGCTTCAAAGAAAGAAGGTGATTAAGATTAAACAGTAGGAAGAACACAACACATGGAGCACTGAATGCTCCCAAACAGTCTTATATTTGCTTCAGACAGAAGCATGCTGTGGTATTATGGACGCCTCTTGGCAATCAAGCTAAATCTCAGGTACTTAATAAAGGAGGCGTAGACGGAATCTTTCTATTTTATTTGCACGTCTCCTTTGGCCAAGGGACAAGGCAGGCATCGTGCACAGGGATGGCCATATGCTCCATGTGATCTCATGCCCTGTCTCTATTAAAAGTGCTTATTCAAATGTATTTACTCTGTGGTACGCTCTTGGTTTTCTGATCTTGCATTTAAGTTTGGATCCATTAGTAGTACTGCTGTGCAATTTTTAATACTGGAATCTCTCTGGAAACTAATTTATTTACTGTCTATAAGAAGATAAGAATCCTATGCCCCGCGAAAGGAAGATGAGAGAAGAATCCTATGTGAAATGATAATAAACAGTTAAAGTTTGGGAGCTGAGGAGAAAGTTTCATACATTGACAGTCCTCTGGATGGCTTTGACTCTCTTCTTGGGCCTCTGAGGCAGCTTGGACCCCTTGAACACCAAGAAGTCTTCTTCCTTCTCTTTGTTCGTCAGGGAGACCGCAAAATTGGGCCAGATTGTCCCTTCACTCCCAGACGACGAGCCCTTCTTGTCATCGAGAGAGGTCGGAGGCACCGCGTTGTTGTCGTTGTTTCCCTTTGCGGAGCGCTCCCTGACTGGGGATGTAACCGTGCGGATCGTGTTGTTCTGCTGCTGCTGCTGTGATGGCGGCCTCATTGCTCCAGACTCCTCAGGATTCCTGCCAATTTGGTAGCGCTAAGGATTAATAAAGATAATAAAGAAATTGCAATGTTGTAATGATAACATAAAGAGGAGAACAAACTGTAATGTCTAGACTGGTGAATTATTTAGATGTTCTTTTTGTGAATTTGGAATGGTTGTGGCTACACCATTTTGAATTTTAAACATTTATTTGAACTGCGTCATAAGTAAGCTCTAAAAATAGAAGGAACACATTGAACAACAAAATTGTTCTTTCATTTCTCTTGATGGGAAAAATGTTTGCACCTAATAACACGGATGAGATACAGTTTATGAAAATTGTAGGTATTCACTGAGTACGTTATAATCCTATATAAAAATGTCATGTGTACTAAAGGGCAAAAGGTAATGTAATTATGTGCTTGCAGACAGAAATCTATTCAATTGATTATTATTATTTTAAATCTATTCAAATTGTGGGCACTATGAGAATTGGGTACATAAACATACATGGCTGCAAAATTTACGACTGCAAATCATGCATCAATGCTGAAACACAGGGAGAGTGGGGACTGCAAAATTTCATGATTCACACACATTTAGGGAAATGGATAGCAAGCAAACAAAAACTTCGACTTCAATCCAGCAAATGCAAGAAACAAAATTGAAAAAGCGAAGAACAATGAATGAACAAGCTGTCACCATCACCATCCACTATACGTGCGGTGGTGACTGATTTGAGATAAATATGGTGTTTTCTTTCTCGGGCTAAAATTAGTCGGCAGTAAAATAGCCGATACGAAGTATGTGGCCATCCAAACACACATGCTGACAAGCTATTGCCATCAACAACTTAAATGAGAGCCCTCATCTCTCGCAGCTTTCACGAACAATCCCAATAATAAAGCAGGTCAAAATCGAAGATTCACGGATCAGGTCCATCTGAGAAGACAACTAGCAGCTTGAATTGAGCTTTAATCAGCTGGATTGATCAGACAAGTACCAGTCTGCTGGTGCTCCTAATTTTAGCCTAGCAAAAATCTGATTCTCCTGTAGTTTTAGCCTTTCAAGGGGCTGAGTTGAGCCACAAGAGAAAACAGCATTTGATCCCACTGTAAATAATTCAAACAAAATTAGTACTGCTTGCCCCAAGGATATCGATCAAGGTTTAAATGGAGAAAACCTCAAGAACACCCAGGGCTTCACATCCTCTTGGACAATCCAGCAATGCTTGACCGGGATAACTTGAAAAAGAAAACAGCAGGATCACTCCAATATCTTTTGGAAGCACAGGGTTGGCCCAATGATACAACATCGGCCAACCAACATCAATCATGCTACCCCAAAACCAAAACCAAAAACCAATCATCGCATCGCATACCATGATCGAATAATGCTTCCATTCTGAATCTCCGAATCACCAACTCCGATATCGGTCACTCGGGTAAAGAACAAACCCACATTTGAATTTAAAAGTAAATCAGATCAAACGCAACCAAAACTTTCTGACGCTCCAACTCACGTGCCCAGACACGGACATCACGTGACACTTTCAACCCTACCCATGGGGATTCTGAATGTTGTCGCTAACCAACACGCGGAGTCAGAGAGTACAGTCAGAGGGAGGGAGAAAATGCTGAAGAAGAGCAGCAGGGGGAGAGACGGACCTGAGGGCGCGGTGGTGGGCGTGGCCGGGCGGGTGGTGCTGCGCGGCCGCCGTGGCTGCAGCTGCGGCGGCGGCGGCGGCGGCGCGGCGCTGTCCTACCGCGGCCTTCTCGGCGGCCGCCGTGGCTGCGGCCTCGACGTCGCGGCGCTGCACCTTGACGCAGCGCAGGCGCTTCCGGTTTCCCCACTGCAGCAGCAGGTCGCGCTCCGCCGCCGTGCCACCGCCAGCGCCCCCGCCCCCGCCGCCGCCGCGCGCGGAGCCTCGCGTCTGGTAGTTCTTCCTCGACTCCCTCTCCATCGCCGGACTTGCGCCGTGCTGCACGAAAAGATGGAACCAAGAAAAATTCAGTCAGATTGAAATGAACGAACGGGGTGAGTTGGGGAATTCGTCTACTGCAAGACCAAAACATGGACGCGAGATGGGATGAACATTTAAAGATTCAGCTCAATTATTTTGTGACGGC
The DNA here is from genome assembly GCA_021437245.1 of Aegilops speltoides. Lineage (NCBI taxonomy): Eukaryota > Viridiplantae > Streptophyta > Magnoliopsida > Poales > Poaceae > Aegilops > Aegilops speltoides. The sequence continues at coordinate 426,557,747 of CM038141.1, read as the reverse complement.
CGATCAAACCAACCAAATAAAGTTGAAGGATACTGAATAATGCAGAGGGTAAAAAGGGGAAGATGAAGAATTCATCCCGGGGCAGGAGCTAAAAATTCAGTCGAATTGAAATGAACATGAGGGCTTGGGGGATTTTGTCTGCTTGATCTAACAGGAAGACCGATGAGCACACTCAGATTCAACTCCATTCACTGGATTTAAATTCTCAGTCAAATTGAAATGAACAGGGGGGGTTGGGGAATTTTGCCTACTTGATCCAACCGGAAGGTCAGAACATCGAAAGAACAAGGGATGAAAACTTGGATTCAACTCAATTCACTGGATTTAGTGGCCGATCAGATTAACCAAACAAGCCTTCATACTCTGCGAGTTCCGCGTGGGGAAAAAAAAAGGTGAGCTTCTTGCTTTCAGATCGAACCGGCGTAAAAGCAGGGAAGTTACCAGATCAAATCCAAAACTAAGTGCCTGGAAATTCAGCTCAAAACTAAGTGCCTGGAAATTCAGCTCAATTAAAAGAACCAAATCGAATTACTGAACGCAGAGAAGAACAGAACGAATCGAACGGATGATTCCAGAGTGGAAATTGCGGTCCAGCAAATTCGAGAAAGGGTGGAAATGCAAAAGGAAATCGAACACAACACGAGACACCAATCGGCAGCAGAGAAGAAGAAAAAAAAGTAAGACTGAAATGTGCCGGCTTGATGAGTATACCCAAGAAAAAAGGGGAACTGAAGGAGATGATCCAAATTCCAAACCACCCCCAGCACGCTACCTAAACAACGCCCCATTTGAGCCCGATTTGAGCTCGCTCTTCCCGATCGAACTACTGTGAGGAACACCTGCAACTTGCGGAACAGGCAGTGGAAAAAATTGTTGGCGAAATCGCCCGATCCTAATCACCCAATCGCGCGAATCCCAAGTCAAGTAGGCCAGATTATGCTCAATCGTAGGCGCGCAAGTCGACGCAGCCCATGCCGTAATGCGGCCCCGCGGATTCGATCCAGATAACCGATTACTACTACTTCACCCGGGACAGGGAACGCGTAACCGGCAAACTGGATTCGAATTACCAACTCCAGAGTCCAGATTGCCCCTCACTTCTTCTCTCGGAACAGGAAACGCAGGGGAACCAGACGAATCACAGCACAGATGAGGATTTCCAACAAAAGCAGAATTTAGGAAATCCTTCCAGGAGAAGATAAGGAACTGGATCTTTCAAATCAGACAACAAGACCAGAGAATCCCCCGAGAATCCAACCAAATCACAAGCTAGAACAGCCACAGAGAGAAAGAAAATCAAACCAAAAACTTCACCGGAGCGCAAGCCGTCCGAGTCCACTTTCCCCGCCGGAACCACCCCGGGAGACACGAATGAGCGAGGAGAGGACCGCAGATGATCAGACGGGATGGACCAGTACCTATGAAAGATCGCCGCCTTTCTTAGTGCTCCAATCCAATCCGCAGCCGAATTCCCTCGCTCCTCACCTCCTCCTCGAAGCGGAAGTGCGAATTTGTCTAAGGCTGGGATGAGCAGTGGATCAGAATCGGTGGGAATTCGGAGCAGATTTCGTGTGCCTCCTCTCCTCTCCTCTCCTCTCCTCCCCTGTTCTTCCCCTCTACAAGGCAAAGCCAGCGAGAGGAGGAAGAAGGAGGCTCCCTCTGTTTTATACGCGCTCTACCTCACCCACTTCTGGATCCCTCGGGCACACCAAAACCGGATCCGGAACGCCCTCGGCCGTCGGTGCGCGGATGGAGGGTCGGGATCGGCCAGGCCCGTCGCCGTCCCGCTCCCCCGCACCGCTGGCTGGTCTGCAGTGTTTTTGCTCCGCTCCACACACACGCGCGGTTGATGCCGCGAACGAGCCGTGGGCCTCGTTGGGCCGCGGTCTGGGTCTAGCTCTGTTTCAAAAAAAAAATGCTCTGTTTCAGAAAAAAAAAAAGGAAAAACTATTTCTTTGCCTAAGAAAAAGGAATAACTATTTATACCTCTAAAAAAAAGGAAAAATATTTCTCCCACTCAAAAAAATATTTCTAGTTTCTCAGAAAAAGGAAAAATTATCTCTACCCTTCAAAAAAAGGAAAACTACTTCATGCGAATAAGAGACAGATAAACTCAATCTCCAACGTTTGCCACTGTCGAATGGCCTAGCATCGTCTCTTGCAATTGGGGAGTCATCGTGATAAGGCTAGCTGTACCAACGCCCTAGAGAAGAAGCCAACCGTCATAGAAGCCTTGTGTAGATCGGGGAAATCCCAAAGTTGAATCGTCTCCCGAACAAAGCTTTCGTCGGCTTCACAACGGCGGCGGAGAGAAAGTCATTGTGATAAGGGGGGAGGTACGAAATCTATTGATAAAAGATAAAAGAGAAATCTATTGACATCACAAGATTGTTTTAGCTAGGCTCCCTGCTCTCGGGTTGGGATGAGGAGGAAGTGGAAGGGGGTGACGTGTGTGGACGGAAAGGAATGAAAGAAGCAGAGAAGTAGGAGGGGGGGGAGAGTTATCCCATCGAGTGGAGAAAGAGTAATGACGCGAGAGAAAGAAGCAAGTGTCAAGCGAAGTAAAATAGAGTGGTGGACCTAAGAGATGTCAACTGTCGTATGGGTTAAGAGCATATGTACCTGTACACAAACGAGATCGGTTGAAGAAGGAAGGGTGAAGAAAGAAGCAGCAACGAGGATTATGAAGGAGAGAGACTCACGAGGCACGCCTATTGCACAAGTAGTGTGTTCTCTAGTACCATATTAAGAGATAGCCCTAATCCTGTCTTACAATGGTCCCACACACAACCCATGAAACCCAGTCTCTTCATAGTTGGGTTATTTTTTCCTATTATTCTCAAGGAACGAATTGCTCTCATTTGTTTCACTTCTTGCACCTAGTGCAATCTCAACTTCCCCCAAAATATTATGAAAATGGTTGGCCCCATCAATACTCTCGAGAGGCATGTGGTTTATGAAAAGTATAAAGTAAATAAGATAAACCTTTTAAGTTGTGTACCCACATCATTGAGCATTATTTTCCTCAAGAACTGGATTTCCGACTCTGTTTTATATTACTCAAAGGTAAGAGGTCTGTTTAGGATGACAATTTGTAAATTTCCCATCCTCCATGATGTTGTAAGCTTTTTTTTAGGGAACCATGATGTTGTAAGCTAAGGAGTTTGCCTAGGATGATTTTATATTAAAACTAAGGGATCCATCTACGATAACAATTTACGAAAAAATAACGACAATGAGAGGCACATGAGTTGAAAGAAACAACTGAGAATGAATGCAACAATTTCTTTTTGAGAAATTCCTTTTTTTAAGTGGCTTTTAAGTTTTTTTAGTTTTTCTAGGTGTAACTAGGGATTTTATTGATCAACCAAAGCCGAAGGAATACAAATAATGTCTGGCGGGTTCCCTAGCCACAAATGGCGCCCAGTAGGGAGAGACGAGGATGCCTTTGCCAAGGCATGAGCCTCAAAGTTTGCCTCCCTACTTTCAAAACAAAAATTAACTTTTACAAAGTCTGTAGTTCTAGCTTTAATTTTCTGAATTACAAAAGCATATGAGGAAGAAGACGCGGCCCCATTAATATCTGAAACAACCTGCATGCAATCCAAGGCTATTATCACATGTGCCAAGAGAAGATCTTGAGCCAAGGCAAGCGCCTCATTGCACGCTTGAGCTTCCAAACTTGGGGCGTCGACTAGGCCATCAAAAACCACCGCTGAAGATCCCAGATAGTTGCCTTCTTTATCCCGGCAAACAACAGCAGAAGCACCAATTCCTCCCTGGCGGGAGATGGCTGATGACCCACAAGTGTAGGGGATCTATCGTAGTTCTTTTGATAAGTAAGAGTGTCGAACCCAACGAAGGGCAAAAGGAAATGACAAGCGGTTTTCAGTAAGGTATTCTCTGCAAGCACTGAAATTATCGGTAACAGATAGTTTTGTGATAAGGTAATTCGTAACGGGTAACAAGCAACAAAAGTAAATAAGGTGCAAAAGGTGGCCCAATACTTTTTGTAGCAAAGAACAAGCCTGGACAAATTCTTATATGGAGAAAAGCGCTCCCGAGGACACATGGGAATTATCGTCAAGCTAGTTTTCATCACGCTCATATGATTCGCGTTCGTTATTTTGATAATTTGATATGTGGGTGGAACGGTGCTTGGGTACTGCCCTTTCTTGGACAAGCATCCCACTTATTATTAACTCCTATTGCAAGCATCCGCACCTACAAAAGAAGTATTAAGGTAAACATAACAATAGCATGAAACATATGGATCCAAATCAGCCCCTTACGAAGCAATACATAAACTAGGGTTTAAGCTTCTGTCACTCTAGCAACCCATCATCTACTTATTACTTCCCAATGCCTTCCTCTAGGCCCAAACAATGGTGAAGTGTCATGTAGTCGACGTTCACATAACACCATTAGAGGAAAGACAACATACATCTCATCGAAATATCGAACGAATACCAAATTCACATGACTACTTATAGCAAGACTTCTCCCATGTCCTCAGGAACAAACGTAACTACTCACAAATCATATTCATGTTCATAATCAGAGGGGTATTAATATGCATACATGATCTGAACATATGATCTTCCACCTAATAAACCAACTAGCATCAACTACAAGGAGTAATCAACACTACTAGTGACCCACAGGTACCAATCTGAGGTTTTGAGACAAATGTTGGATACAATAGATGAACTAGGGTTTGAGAGGAGATGGTGCTGGTGAAGATGTTGATGGAGATTGACCCCCTCCTGATGAGAGGCTCGATGGTGATGACGATGGTGATGATTTCCCCCCGAGGATGTTTCCCAAGAACAGCTCACGGAGCCCTAGATTAGTTCCGCCAAGGTTCCGCCTCGTGGCGGTGTTTCTTCCAAAGCTTGCTTATGATTTTTTTCGGGGTAAAAGACTTCATATAGCGTAAGATGGCCACCGGAGGACTTCTAGGAGGCCCACGAGGCGGGGGCACGCCCGTAGTGGGCCCGCCCCACCCTCGTGGCTGTGGTGTGGGCCTGTCGGTGTCAAACCGCGGATCTCGGTAGGGGGTCCCAACTGTGCGTCTAGGCGGATGGTAACAGGAGACGAGGACACGATGTTTTACCTGTGTTCGGGCCCTCTCGATGGAGGTAAAACCCTCGTCTGCTTGATTAATATTGATGATATGGGTAGTACAAGAGTAGATCTACCACGAGATCAAGGAGGCTAAACCCTAGAAGCTAGCCTATGGTATGATTGTTGTAATGTATGTTGTCCTACGGACTAAAGCCCTCCGGTTTATATAGACACCGGAGGAGGCTAGGGTTACACAGTAGTCGGTTACAATGGTAGGAGATCTACATATCCGTATTGCCAAGCTTGCCTTCCACGCCAAGGAAAGTACCATCCGGACACGAGCCGAGTCTTCAATCTTCTATCTTCGTAGTCTTGGAGTCCGGCGGATAATGATAGTCCGGCCGTCCGGACACCCCCTAGTCCAGGACTCCCTCAGTAGCCCCTGAACTAGTCTTCAATGACGATAAGTCCGGCGTGCATAATGTTCGGCATTGCAAGGCGGGTTCCTCCCTTGAATAATCCAGAGAAGATCATGAACACCATGATAGTGTCCGGCTCTGCAAAAATCCACATTCCACCGTAGAGAGAATAAAATATACACTAGCTCAATCTGCTAACGTATTATGCGGCGTGACATCACACCACGACCAAGTCCTTGTTTGAATCTATACCACCTCAGCACGTTTAGCGAAGCAGTTTCCTTGGCACGTCTTGTCGAAGCAGAGATCGTGTTCCCCTTATTCCGGGATCCTCATCAATACGGACGTGGGTAACCCAACCGCGCCATTGATGGTGGCGCTTGGGAGATAAGCGAAGTTTTACCAGTGGCGGGGGCGATAGTTTTCGTCGCCTATATATAAGGGATAAGGATTCACCTTCTCACCTACGCCTTCTTCCTCCTTTGCTCATCCATCTCCGCGCACTCAAGCTCCAACGCCTGAGCTCGCGCATCTCACCTCGACCTTCTCCGAACATGTCCGGAGCGGGAGGCAAATGGTTAGCCTCCACCGCTAAGGAGGAGGACATCACCAAGCTGCGCGACGCCGGATACCTTTCCAGCGATATCGCGCATCGGCTGCCCGACGAGGGGCAGCTCATCCCTACCCCCGAGCCTCATGAGAGGGTCGTCTTCCTCCCCACTTCCTCCGCGGACTGGGCTTTCCGCTCCATCCATTTGTCCGGGGGCTCATGTTCTACTACGGCCTGGATTTCCACGATCTGGCGCCGAACTTCATCCTCAACATCTCGGCGTTTATCGTTGTGTGCGAGGCTTTCCTCTGCATCCGACCCCACTTCGGCCTGTGGCTCAAGACCTTCAACGCTGTCAAGGTTGTGAAGGGCACGCAAGCGAATGCGGAGGCGCCATGTTGGGCAAGTGCCCAACGCCCCTTGGCTAGAAGGGACCTTCGTGGACTCCGTCAAGGGTGGCAATCGGGTGGTTCTACATCACCGCCGCCGCAAGCCCACATGGGCGGCGGCCCCGAGTTTAGATCTCGAATCCCCACGCAGCTCACCTCCTGGAAAGAGAAGGGCTTGCAGTGGGGCAATCCGGTGGAGGTGACGGGACTCCGAGCCTGCATCAAGAAGATGGTGAGCAATAGGCTCCGGCTCGTCGACGTGGTCCAAGTCATGCTCCTCCGGCGAATTCTCCCATGCCAAGAACGGGCATTCAATTTGTGGGAGTTCAATCCGGAACAACACCAGGTGCTAAGCGGGCTCTTCGATACAACATACGAAGGCGCCTGGAGGGTGCTGTTCAAGGGCGCCGAAGCCCCCGCATCCGCGACGGAAGATCGCGGATTCAGCTCGCAGTGTCCAACTGACGAGGTAAGTGATTCAACCCCATTACGGGACACTTGTGATAATTAAATTAACTTTTAATGGGATTTCATTCTGGCACTTCCTTTGACAAGAATGGATGGAGAAGGCTGTCGCTTATCAGCCCGGCTCCCATGCCGAAGACCAGTGAACGCCCGCCATCAGAGCTATCGGTTCCGACACCGCACGGGGGGCGGAGAAGAAGGCCAAGAAGGTGGCTACGGGACTCGAAAGAGTTCTCAGAATCAGGCGTCGACGACGACGACTCCTCCCCAAGACGAGGAGGAGGAGTACTCCCTCCGGAGGAGGGAGAAGAAGAGGAAGGCTTCCCCAATCGGGAGGCCAAGGGTCCAAGAGGGGAGAACTATCCCCGACAGTTCGCCAAAGATCAACGTTGGCGAGGATGAGTGGCCTCAAGGGCCAGCGTCCGCAAGTTCGTAAATATCTGGATCCTTGATGTGTAATTTTATGTCGCGTAGTATCCTTCTAACGCCGCATTTTGCCCGTAGTCCGCCGATGATGATCTCCCGACTCATTGAGCGGGTCATTGGCATCGTCGGATGTGAATTCCATCCCGACCGCCTCTACCCCACGCCACGACGAGGACGCCGAGGTGGGATCCCAAAGAGGACCCATCAGAGGAGGCTCGGGGGCGCCGTCAGCAGCCTCCGGACTTTGTGCGGACTCTACCTCGAACCCGCAGTGGTTCCAGAGTCCGCAAGCGCCCCTTCAAAGAAGGGCAGGACTGCGATGACCGGCGGCCTCCGCCCAACCGAGGCGCCGGATAACTCCGTTGGGGCGCTTAAAGGCGCTTCCATCGAGGAAGAACACCGCACTATCATGAGTGCGGTGATTGAGAAGGTCCAGCTCGCTAAGAGCGGGCTGACCAAAGCCTCGCAGCAGCCTTCTAACAAGCTTTGAGGTAAGAAGTTAAAATTATGTAATGTAATACCGCATAGACAAGAGTCTCCGATGCTTAGTTCGGTGTTCGGAAAGAAAAGCCGGACCGAGGATCTAACAAGATATACGCAGGTTGCCTAAAATATGTCAATATGGGTTTGCAGGCTGTCAGGTTGTTGACCTCTGCCGCGTTAACGGCGGAGGTCGAGGTGTCAAGAAGGATCTCAAGCGGTCCGAGCAAGAGCTCGCCATGCTAAGAGGCAGCTCGAGGAAAAAGAAGGTGAGTAACACCACTTTAAATAAGTACCTTACGTAAAAGGGTTTTGGTTGCAAATAGAATTAACAAGGATAATATGTGTATTGCAGGGGCCACTAACGAGGTGGCAGCCCTGAAGGATGCTGTGTCCGCGTCGAACGCAAAGGCGGCCGCTGAACGGGCTGAGCGAGAAAAGCAAGAGGCACGGGTGGCGGAAGTTCGGCAAGAGCTCCGTGCTCTCATGGAAAAGCATGAGAGTTTGGAGCGTGACTCAAGACTCGAGAGTCCGAGCTTGCCTCGGCCTCGAAAGTGCCAACCGCCAAGGCCGAGGCCCATAAGGCCCTTCAGGAGGTTGAGGACATGAAGAAGATAGCGGCGGTAAGGCATTTTTCATCCAAAGCAGGCATGTTAATGTGAATTACCCGATACTTACCCGCATTCGAGCTCTCGATGCGTTTGCAGATCCGCCACATAGTGCATCCGATGCCGCCGATTCTATCGTGGCGAGGAGGGAGCTCGACGGAGAAGGTCTTCGGTCTCGAGACTCGAGGCCGCCATCCGGTGCTTCAAGCGACCAAATGAAGTAGCTGGTCGAACTCCACAAGGTAGCCGAGGAGGCCATGAAGGGTCTCATAGTCCGGTGTGGCTCAGGCAGACAGCCATGCACAGGAGCTACTTTGGCCTCGTCGGCGGCTGGTGGATGCATGCCTCAGGCTGGATGTAGTCAAGCGCTCACTTTGTCGAAGCGCTCGTCGGGCCCTTGCCCGTATAAAGGTGCAATGGAGCAAGCTGTATGCGGAGAAGCTTCACGGACCCACCGCCACGGGCAAGGAGCATCGCACGGAGAGGTATTATAAAGTTGTCTGAAGGGAGCTTGCGATATTGCATATGAGTGCTCCCAAATGTAATCTTTGAGTGAACTCATTGTATTTATCCTGCGCTGAAAACTTCATTCATATGCGCCATGAGCAACGCTTGTTTAATTTAAAATATTACCTTCAGGCGGCCGCTTGTGAAATCGAGAGATGGCAAGTCGTTGGCTTCACCCCCAAGCCACAAGTGCTTTGGGTGTTCGGGATAAACTTGAGCACTCTTGTTCCCATTTTGGGTCCATCTAGGAGGCGCCAACACGACGAACAAGGCAACCGGACTTATAATGCTTGAACACTCTCACTTAGCCATAGAATTCTATAATTTTAAATTTCGTGAAGCCCCGGTATTCGAAGACCGAATCCGGGCGCTATCCACGCCTTCATCGGACATTATCCGAACTTCGCTCAAGCGGCGTGAGTCTTTATGACCCGAAGAACCTCTCGAACAGCGACCAGTCTCTCGCCTTATCATGCCAGTCAGTTTTAGCTTTCTCCACTGAGACGTTAGCCCGGCTCAACCGGGGCGCAATCGCAGTGGTTCTCCCAGTGCCACCTTAGCCGACAGAACGGAACGTAAGGCACCAAACGTGGGAGCCGAGCAAACCCAACTATTGACCCAAGACATGATTCGGAGCCGATTCATATAATGCTATAAGTTCGGGGTGCCGCACTTGTGAAAGTGTTCGGACTTTATCACACCATAATTTGGGGAACAGAAGCCCCTGGCGTATTCGGCCGTACCAAAATATACGTGTGCAAGATGTCATATAATGGACATATATATATGAAAGATAACGCAATTGCAATAAAAAGGTGCTGCATTATTTATGAAAGAAAGTCCGCTAGTAGAGCGGACTGATACAAATAGTGCGGTAAGCAAGGGATTTGGACTCAATAAACATGTCCCCCTCCAGGGATGAGCTGCAGACTTGGTGTATATAATCGAATTTTAATGCTCGTAGTTGAGACCACCTGAATGTTCGTCACGGCCTTCGTTAGTCCCTGACTATTGCATCATGAGTTCGGCAGGTTCGCCACCGGACAGGGCTTCTGGTTAACAGAGTCCTGTGTACATAAAAGAAGAAGGAAAATAATAAATATAAAAAGGAGGGGCACACTTGTGAGCCCCTGGTGTGGTCGAGCCGCACTCTGGGTCCATTGTCATCGTGCCCCTTTCCCTGCGCCCATGGTATCTCCAAAGCGTAATGATGTACGCAGAGTGTTGCGATCACGCGTGGGCGAGGGTTGGGGCCGCATTGCTATGCGTGCTTTGATCGTGCCAGGTGGTCTTGGTTGGCATTGCTCCGGGCGCGCTTTGCTGTGTCCGGCCTTTTAACTGCCGGACTTGAGAATTGCCTTAGAAGGCTGCTCTGTACTTCTGCCGCAAGAGCCGCTGATGTTCCTCCGCTCGAGGAGCATTCCGTATTCCCATTGACCGTGATGACTCCACGAGGGCCTGCATCTTGAGCTTTAGGTATGCATAATGCGGCACCGCATTGAATTTTGCAAACGCGGTTCGTCCGAAAGCAGAGCGTGATAGCCGCCGCGAACGGGACTATGTCAAGATTAACTCCTCGCCCGGAAATTATCCGGGATCCGAAGACTACTTCGGTGTGGTGAGCTCATCATACTTGGCCTCCACTCTGGATGACACCTTTAAAGGTTGTCTTTGTAGGTTTGATCCTTGATGGGTCTATGCCCATTTTGCGACCGATCCCGATAAAGCAGGTTCGTGGTACTACCGCCGTCCATCGGGACTCTTGTGAGGTGAAATCCATCGGCGATTGGGTCTAAGACCAATGCAGCGAATCCGCCATGGCGTATGTTGGTCGGATGGTCTCTTCGATCGAAAGTGATCGGACAAGAGGACCATGGATTGAACTTTGGGGCGATCGCTCCATCGCATAGACATCCCCGAAAGTCGCGCTTTCCTCTCCCTCTTGGGTATGTGGGTCGCGTATATCATATTCACCGTCCGCACTTGTGGGGAAACCTTTCGTCCTCTCGTTGTTCGGGCGGTCGGGTTTCTTCCTCGCCGTCATTGTTTAGCCCTTGTCATTGTTTTCGCAATTAACTTGCGGCCTGCTTGAACACCCAGCAATCTCTATTGGTGTGGTTAGCTGGCTTTTCAGAGGTGCCATGTATCCGCATAAGCGGTCGAGTATTCGGTCCGATTGACGGACCCGGAGTGGTTCTTTTGAATGGCTTCTTCCGCGACCGGTTTAGAGCCACGGAATCCGGCATTGACCGCCAGATCCTCCTTATCGCCGCCGCACGCGGCGCTTGTTTTTGTTTCGACGTGACCTGCCGTTGTTGTCCTTGCTATCCGGATTGCCAGAATTTTTACGGAGGTTGTTGCTACGGGCTAGCCAGCTGTCCTCTCCCGCGCAAAAGCGGGTCATTAACGATGTGAGAGCTGCCATGGATTTCGGCTTTTCCTGCCCCAGGTGCCGGGCTCGCCATTCGTCCCGGATGTTATGTTTGAAAGCTGCAAGGGCCTCTACATCCGGACAGTCGACGATTTGGTTTTTCTTTGTCAAGAACCGTGTCCAGAATTGTCTGGCCGATTCGTCTGGCTGCTGAATAATGTGGCTTAGGTCATCGGCGTCTGGTGGTCGCACATATGTGCCCCGAAGTTGTCGAGGAATGCGGCTTCCAGGTCCTCCCAGCACCTAATTGACTCTGCGGGCAAGCTGTTTAGCCAGTGCCGGGCTGGTCCTTTAAGCTTGAGTGGGAGATACTTGATGGCATGTAGATCGTCGCCGCGGGCCATGTGAATGTGGAGAATAAAGTCTTTGATCCAAACCGCGGGGTCTGTTGTGCCATCGTAAGATTCAATGTTTACGGGTTTAAACCCTTCGGGGATCTGATGATCCATTACTTCGTCAGTGAAGCATAGAGGGTGTGCGGCGCCCCTGTATTGAGCAATATCGCGACGCAGCTCGAGAGAGCGCTGTCTGCTGTGTTCGGCCCGGCCGGTGTTGTTATATCCGGCACGACGGTATTCGTCGTGGGTCGTAGGGCGCCCACGTGATCCGTAGATGGATCTGGATTGCCTTGCCTTGTCCTCCAATATGTCTCGCAAGTCTGGCGTGTTCCCTCTTGGCTTGTACTTTTGGAGCGATGCCGGGTACGGTCTTGGCTGGGGCCTGGATGCCTCTCGTCACGACCACGGGTGGTCGCCACCATATCGTCTTGCCGGTGATGAAGGTATGTATGCTTCCTCCTCTAATCGGGGAGCAGCTTGCATCTTGGGTAACTTTTGGAGGCGTTCGAGTTTATACTCTTCGCCGCGAGGACCTCGGTCCATCGATCGCCAACAGATCTTGATCAGCTTGGAGCTGTTGTTGCTTTTTCTTTAGGCTGTTTGTCGTGGCGATAAGCCCGCGCTTGAAGCGCTCTTGTTCGACAGATCTCGTGCACGATTTAATTCATCATCGCTGAGGCTTGCTTCGCCTTCGGAGGGAGGCATATAGTTATCATCCTCAACCCTTCGCCCGCCGCCTCTCGTGGGGCTTGCTTTTGCATCCTCCTGCGCTGAGTCTTGCTGAGGGGATTGTCTTCGCACTCTCCGGAGTATTATTATCTCTGTCTGGAATCTCCATTCTTGCCGTGGCGGGATTTAGAGCGGCGCCACGACGACGGCGTTTGGGCTGTTTCTTTAGAGAATCTGCCTCACGCTTCTTCGCCATCCCCGCTCTTTCGGGTGTCCACCATATATATGTCGATGACGAGGTGGTCTTCCAAAGCCTCGTAGGCGCTGGTTTCGTTCGCCTCCGCATCGCCGCCCATGGCGCCGATGTCATCGGAGTCGAAGTCTAGCATGTCGGTTAAATCATCGGCGGTGGCTACAAAGTGGGTGGTGGGTGGGCTCAATTTCTTCGTCGTCTGTATTCCAACCGCCCCGCCATAGTCCGCCAGATTCTCCCGATAGCGAGAGATGCTTCAGTGAATTCAGGATATCGCCAAAAGGCGAAGTGTTGGAAAATGTCCGCGCGGTGAATTCCATAATCGGCGCCCAATCCGGATCGATTGGTAGGGCGCGGAGGTTCGAGTCCGGCGAGGAGTCCGCACCTCGGAATCACGGGTTTCGCGGGGACAAGATCGGTGTTCGGCCCATCGTCGTGGATGTTGAAGCCCCGGCGGCGTCTATCCACCGCCCTCGATCCGGGCGATCGGCTCGGGCTAATGGCGAAGCGACCTGCAGCGCGCCACCAAGGCACTTGTCCGCGGCAGAGCTAGATCGTGCCCATCGTCACAGCGCGGGCGCTTGGCTGCGCTCGAGTCCGCTCAAAGATCAAGTCTCCGCGACATCGGCCGTGAAGTTTAAGCTTCGAATCGACTTGACGGCCAGGGCGTAGCTTCGATCTGCTCCAGATGGCCAAGTGAATTGCCCGCAGCGCGGCCGCCGAATACGAAGATCTGTCCGGGAGAAAAGTCTCACCGACAACGTTGTTGGTTGAAGACGCCATCAAGCCTATCGGTGACGACACGGAGGAACTCTCAATGAAAGCACCAATGTCGGTGTCAAACCGCGGATCTCGGTAGGGGGTCCCGAATCGTGCGCCTAGGTGGATGGTAACAGAGACGAGGGACACGATGTTTTTACCTGTGTTCGGCCCTCTCGATGGAGGTAAAACCCTCGCCCCGCTTGATTAATATTGATGATATGGGTAGTACAAGAGTAGATCTACCACGAGATAAAGGAGGCTAAACCCTAGAAGCTAGCCTATGGTATGATTGTTGTAATGTATGTTGTCCCACGGACTAAAGCCCTCCGGTTTATATAGACACCGGAGGAGGCTAGGGTTACACAGTCGGTTACAATGGTAGGAGATCTACATATCCAGATTGCCAAGCTTGCCTTCCACGCCAAGGAAAGTACCATCCGGACACGAGCCGGAGTCTTCAATCTATCTTCGTAGTCTTGGAGTCCGGCGGATAATGATAGTCCGGCCGTCCGGACACCCCCTAGTCCAGGACTCCCTCAGGCCCCCTCTGGTACTTTCTTCGCCCTGTATTTTTTATTAATTCCAAAAATAACTTTTGTGGAGTTTCGGGACTTTTGGAGTTGTGCAGAATAGGTCTCTAATATTTGCTCCTTTTCCAGCCCAGAATTCCAACTGTCGGCATTCTCCCTCTTCATGTAAACCTCATAAAATAAGAGAGAATAGGCATAAGTATTGTGACATAACGTGTAATAATAGCCCATAATGCAATAAATATTTATATAAAAGCATGATGCAAAATGGACTATTAACTCCCCCAAGCTTAGACCTCGCTTATCCTCAAGCGGAAGCCGAAATCGTAAAATATATCCACATGTTTAGAGATAGAGGTGTCGATAAAATAAAATACGGACATGAGGGCATCATGATCATTCTTATAACAGCAACATATATATAATATATTGTCATAGGATTTCTTATGCTAAAGTAACAATCTATTCAGAATGTCAAGTATGAATAGAAACTTCATTGAAAACTACCAAACTATGCTCTTGGTCATTGAAACAATTGCAATTTATCATAACATAGGAAAGAGTCAATATAAGAGCTTTTCAGCAGGTTCACATACTCAACTATCATTTAGTCTTTCACAATTGCTAACACTCACGCAATACTTATGGGTATGGAGTTTTAATTGGACACAAAGAAAGATAGGGGCTTATACTGTTGCCTCTCAACCTTTTACCTCAAGGGTAATGTCAACAATAATAGTTCATGCTAACTTACATCCAACTAGATATATATATCAGGATCTTTCCAACACAAGGTGCTTGCCAAAGGATAAAATGTAAAAAGGAAAGGTGAAGATCACCATGACTCTTGCATAATGTATAAGACAAGAATAAAAGATAGGCCCTTCGCAGAGCGAAGCAGAGGTTGTCATGTGCTTTTATGGTTGGATGCATGAAATCTTAATGCAAAAGAACGTCACTTTATATTGCCACTTGTAATATGGACCTTTATTATGCAGTCCGTCGCTTTTATTGCTTCCATAGCACAAGATCGTATAAAGCTTATTTTCTCCACACTAATAAGTCATACATATTTAGAGAACAATTTTTATTGCATACAACATGACAACTAACTTGAAGGATCTTACTCAATCCATAGGTAGGTATGGTGGACTCTCATGGCAAAACTGCATTTAAGGATATTTGGAAGCACAGGTAGTATCTCTACTTGGTGCAAAGAATTTGGCTAGCATGAGGGGGAAAGCCAAGCTCAACATGTTGGATGATCCATGACAATATACTTTATTTCGGACATAAGAAAACATAACCCATTACGTTGTCTTCCTTGTCCAGCGTCAACTCTTTAGCATGTTATATTTTAATGAGTGCTCACAATCATAAAAGATGTCCAAGATAGTATATTTATATGTGAGAACCTCTCTTTCTTTATTACTTCCTATTAATTGCAACGATGACCAAAACTATGTTTGCCAACTCTCAACAACTTTTATTCATCATACTCTTTATATGTGAAGTCATTACTCTCCATAAGATCAATATGATCTCTTTATTTCTTTTTATTCTTTCTTTTTCTTTTATTCCCTCAAGATCAAAGTAAGATAATCAATCCCTTGACTCAACACTAATCTTTATTATATATAGCTCATGGACTCGATACATAGAGGAATCATAAAGCAAAACTCAAAACTAAATTATACCAAAACTTTATTCTACCTGATGAAGATATTACCAAAAGGAACGAACTAAGTAAGACGGTAAACATAGGAGTGTGATGATGATATAATACCGGGGCACCTCCCCCAAGCTTGGTAGTTGCCAAGGGGAGTGCCCATACCCATGTGTTTATGTCTCCTTCTTCGGAGGGGATGATGATGGAGTTGTTGATGATGTAGGCTTCTTCCGTAATTTGCGCTTGAGGATGGAATTTTTCTCCCTTAGATCATCGATCTCCTGCTCAAGGCTTAATATCCTTTTGCATAGTTCCTGTTTGTTCTCCTGCAAGAGACGAAAAGGGATAAACTTGATCTTAGGTTTGTTTGCTCTATCAGGGAGGCTTCACTTTTTAAACTCCACATGCAAGTCCCCAGGTTGAGGTAATGGGACTTCATATTCATCTAAGCTCATCTCCTCCTTTCCCTTGGGCTCGTAGTCTTCTTCTTCCTTAGTGGTCCAACCATAATGCTCCAAGTCCCCGTAGACCTTAGGGTCTGCAAGGTAATCAGCCACATAGCTTTCTCCCTCCGAATCCTGGGACGACATATTGCTCTAATCTGCGGCAGAAACAACTCAAAACAAAAACAGAGGATTTCATCATGGTACGGTGGTCAAAACCTTCGGGAGATTACATAATGAATTTTTACCGACCACAAGAAGTATCGTGCAAGAAAACAGATTCTGGAGAGCACACAAGGTGCCCACGAGGCAGGGGGTGCGCCCAGGGGGTAGGGCGCACCCTCCACCCTCATGGATGCCTCGTGTCCTTCCTGGACTACTTATCGTACCACATACCTATGCCTTTTCAGAGTAGGAAATGTTCTGGATAGTGTCCCTTATGTATTCCACCGGGGTTACAGTATCAATAACATTAGTTTCAACATTTATTGGATTACCTGAGATATAATGTTTGATTCTTTGACCGTTCACCACCTTCGGATGTTTGCCTTCAAAGTTGTTTATTTATGGCACCGGAACGATAGACCTCCTCGATGACGTAAGGACCTTCCCATTTAGAGAGAAGTTTTCTTGCAAAAAATCTTAAACGAGAGTTGTATAGCAAAACATAATCACCTACATTAAACTCATGCTTTTGTATCCTTTTGTCATGCCATCTTTTAACTTTTTCTTTAAACAGTTTGACATTCTCATAGGCCTAGGTTCTCCACTCATCAAGTGAGCTAATGCCAAATAACCTCTTCTCACTGACAAGTTTGAAATCATAATTGAGCTCTTTAATGGCCCAATATTCCTTATGTTCTAGTTCGAGAGGTAAGTGACATGCTTTTCCATAAACCATTTTATATGGAGACATGCCCATAGGGTTTTTATATGCAGTTCTATAAGCCCATAATGCATTGTCAAGTTTCTTGGACCAATTCTTTCTAGATCTATTAACAGTCTTTTGCAAAATCAATTAAGCTCTCTGTTACTCAGTTCTACTTGGCCACTAGACTGTGGGTGATATGGAGATGCAATTCTATGATTAACATCATACTTAGCAAGCATTTTACGAAAAGAACCATGAATAAAATGTGAACCACCATCAGTCATTAGGTATCTAGGGACTCCAAACCTTGGAAAAATAACTTCTTTAAGCATCTTAATAGAGGTGTTATGATCAGCACTACTAGTTGGAATAGCTTCTACCCACTTAGTAACGTAATCAACATCAATTAAAATATGTGTATACCCATTAGAGGAAGGAAACAGTCCCATATAATCAAAGCCCCAAACATCGAATGGTTCAAAAATAATAGAATAATTCATAGGCATTTCTTGACGTCTACTAGTATTACCAATTCTTTGACATTCACCGCAAGACAAGACAAACTTACGGGCATCTTTGAAGAGAGTAGGCCAATAAAAACCGGATTGCAATACCTTATGTGCAGTTCTGTCTCCAGCGTGGTGTCCTCCATAAGCCTCGGAGTGACACTTGAAGGAAATATGCCCTAGAGGCAATAATAAAGTTATTATTTATTTCCTCATATCATGATAAATGTTTATTATTCATGCTAGAATTGTATTAACTGGAAACATAATACATGTGTGAATACATAGACAAACATAGCATCACTAGTATGCCTCTACTTGACTAGCTCATTGATAAAAGATGCTTGAGTTTCCTAACCATAGATACGAGTTATCATTTGATCAATGGGATCACATCATTAGAAGAATGATGTGATTGTCTTGACCCATTCCGTTAGCTTAGCACTCGATCGTTTAGTATGTTGTTATTGCTTTCTTCATTCATGTTCCTATGAATATGTGATTATGTAACTCCCACTTACCGGAGGAACACTTTGTGTGCTACCAAACGTCACAACGTAACTGGGTGATTATAAACGTGCTCTACAGGTGTCTCCGAAGGTACTTGTTGAGTTGACATATTTCGAGATTAGGATTTGTCACTCCGATTGTCGGAGAGGTATCTCTGGGCCCTCTCCGTAATGCACATCACTATAAGCCTTGCAAGCAATGTAGCTAATGAGTTAGTTGCAGGATGATGCATTACGTAACGAGTAAAGAGACTTTCCGGTAACGAGATTGAACTAGGTATTGAGATACCGATGATTGAATCTCAGACAAGTAACATACCGATGCAAAGGAAACAACGTATGTTGTTATGCGGTTTGACCGATAAAGATCTTCATAGAATATGTGGGAGCGAATATGAGCATCCAGGTTCCGCTATTGGTTATTGACCAGAGACGTGTCTCGGTCATGTCTACATAGTTCTCGAACCCGTAGGGTCCGCACGCTTAAAGTTCGGTGACGATTGGTGTTATGAGTTTTAGTGTTTTGATGTACCGAAGGTAGTTTGGAGTCTTGGATATGATCACGGACATGACGAGGAGTCTCGAAATGGTCGAGACGGAAAGATCGATATATTGGATGACTATGTTCGGACACCGGAAGTGCTTCAGGAGGTTTCGGACATATACCGGAGTACCGGGGGGTCACCGGAACCCCCCGGGGGGGTTTAGTGGGCCTAATGGTCCCTGGTGGAGAAGAGGAGGGGCAGCCAGGGCAGGCCGCGCGCCCCCTCCCCCTCAAGTCCGAATAGTACAAGGAGGGGGCAGTGCCCCCCCCCCTTTCCTTCCTCTCCTCTCTCCCTTCCTCCCCCCTCCTACAACAACTAGGAAAAGAGGGAGTCCTACTCCCGGTGGGAGTAGGACTCCTCCCTGGCACGCCTCCTCCTGGTTGGCTGCCCCCCCCCCCCTTGCTCCTTTATATACGGGGGCAGGGGGCACCTCTAGACACACAATTGATCATTGATCTCTACTACGTCTTGAGCTCGCGTTGGTTTTCCTTGAAGAGGAAAGGGTGATGCAGCAATAGTAGCGTAAGTATTTCCCTCAGTTTTTGAGAACCAAGGTATCAATCCAGTAGGAGGCTCCTCAAAAGTCCCACGCACCTACACAAACAAACAAGAACTCTCAACCAACGCAATAAAGAGGTTGTCAATCCCTTCACGGCCACTTGCAAAAATGAGATCTGGTAGAGATAATATGATAAGATGAATATATTTTTGGTATTTTATAATATAGATTGGAAAACTAAAGATGCAAATAAAAGTAGATTGAAAGCTTATATGATACAACATAGACCCCGGGGCCATAGGTTTCACTAGTGGCTTCTCTCAAGATAGCATAAGTATTACGGTGGGTGAAC
This sequence comes from Aegilops speltoides, assembly GCA_021437245.1. Lineage (NCBI taxonomy): Eukaryota > Viridiplantae > Streptophyta > Magnoliopsida > Poales > Poaceae > Aegilops > Aegilops speltoides. The sequence continues at coordinate 426,538,459 of CM038141.1, read as the reverse complement.
AAATTACTGTCGAGCAATTGATAGAAAAGCGAATAATTATGAGATTATCTAGGCATGATCATGTATATAGGCATCACGTCCGTGACAAGTAGACCGACTCCTGCCTGCATCTACTACTATTACTCCACACATCGACCGCTATCCAGTATGCATCTAGAGTATTAAGTTCATAAAGAACGGAGTAACGCGTTAAGAAAGATGACATGATGTAGAGGGATAAACTCATGCAATATGATATAAACCCCATCTTTTTATCCTCGATGGCAACAATAAAATACATGCCTTGCTGCCCCTGCTGTCACTGGGAAAGGACACCGCAAGATTGAACCCTAAGCTAAGCACTTCTCCCATTGCAAGAAAGATCAATCTAGTAGGCCAAACCAAACTGATAATTCGAAGAGACTTGCAAAGGTAACTTAATCACACATAAAAGAATTCAGAGCAGATTCAAATATTTCTCATAGATAAACTTGATCATAAACCCACAATTCATCGGATCTCGACAAACACACCACAAAAAGAGTTACATCAAATAGATCTCCAAGAAGATCAAGGAAAAACATGGTATTGAGATCCAAAAAGAGAGAAGAAGCCATCTAGCTAATAACTATGGACCCAGAAGTCTGTGATAAACTACTCACAACTCATCGGAGAGGCTATGGTGTTGATGTAGAAGCCCTCCGTGGTCGATTCCCCCTCCGGCAGAGCGCCGGTGAAGGCTCTAAGATGGGATCTCGCGGATACAGAAGGTTATGGTGGTGGAAATAGTTTTTTGTGGTCACCTTTGATGTTCTCGGGGTACGTGGGTATATATAGGAGGAAGAAGTAGGTCGGTGGACGCCCGATGGGCCCATGAGATAGGGGGCGCGCCCAGTAGGGGGGTGCGCCCTCCACCCTCGTGGCCGCCTCGATTGCTTCTTGACTTGCACTCCAAGTCCTCTGGATCATGTTTGTTCCAAAAATCACGCTCCCGAAGGTTTCATTCCGTTTGGACTCCGTTTGATATTCCTTTTCTTCGAAACACTGCAATAGGCAAAAAAACAGCAATACGGGTTGGGCCTCCGGTTAGTAGGTTAGTCCCAAAAATGATATAAAAGTGTAAAGCAAAGCCCATAAACATCCAAAACGGGTAATATAATAGCATGGAACAATCAAAAATTATAGATATGTTGGAGACGTATCAAGCATCCCCAAGCTTAATTCCTGCTCGTCCTTGAGTAGGTAAATGATAAAAACAGAATTTTTGATGTGGAATTCTACCTAGCATAATTCTCAATGTAATTTTCTTTATCGTGGCATGAATGTTCAGATCCAAATGATTCAAAATAAAAGTTTATATTGACATAAGAAATAGTAATACTTCAATCATACTAATCAAAGCAATCATGTCTTCTTAAAAGAACATGGCTAAAGAAAGTTCATCCCTACAAAATCATATAGTTAGGCTATGCTTCATTTTCGTCACACAAAAATGCTCCCATCTTATACACCCCCGATGACAAGCCAAGCAATTGTTTCGTACTTAAATAATCTCAAACTTTTTCAACTTTCACGCAATACATGAGCGTGAGCCATGGATATAGCACTATGGGTGGAATAGAATATGATGATGGGTATTGTGTGGAGAAGACAAAAAAGGAGAAAGTCTCACATTGACGAGGATAATCAACGGGCTATGGAGATACCCATCAATTGATGTCAACATGAGGAGTAGGGATTGCCATGCAACGGATGCACTAGAGCTATAAATGTACGAAAGCTCAACAAAAGAAACTAGAGGGTGTGCATCCAACTTGCTTGCTCACGAAGACCTAGGGCATTTTGAGGAAGCCCATCGTAGGAATATACAAGCCAAGTTCTATAATGAAAAATTCCCACTAGTATATGAAAGTGACAACATATGAGACTCGCTATATGAAGAACATGGTGCTACTTTGAAGCACAAGTGTGGAAAAAGATAGTAACATTGCCCTTTTTTTTTTCTTTTTTCTTCTTCTTTTTTTTCTTTGGGCCTTTCTTTTTTTTCTTTTGGCCTTTATTTTTTTTTCTTTCTTTTTTTCCTTTGGCCTTTATTTTTTCCTTTTTGGCCTTTCTCTTTTTTTTTCTTTGGAGAAAATGCTCTAATAATGATGATCATCACACTTTTATTGATTTACAACTCATGAATTACAACTCAAAACTAGAACAAGATATGACTCTATATGAATGCCTCCGGCGGTGTACCGGGATGGGCAATGAATCAAGAGTGACATGTATGAAAATTTATGCATGGTGGCTTTGCCACAAATACGATGTCAACTACATGATCATGCAAGGCAATATGACAATGATAATGTGTTTCATGATGATAAACGGAACGATGGAAAGTTGCATGGCAATATATCTGTGAATGGCTATGGAAATGCCATAATAGGTAGGTATGGTGGCTGTTTTGAGGAAGATATCAGGAGGTTTATGTGTGATAGAGCGATCGTATCACGGGGTTTGATGCACCGTGAAGTTTGCACCAACTCTCAAGGTGAGAAAGGGCAATGCACGGCATCAAGAGGCTAGCAATGATGGAAGGGTGGAGTGCGATAATCCATGGACTTAACATTAGTCAAAAGAACTCATATACTTATTGCAAATATCTACAAGTCATCAAAACCAAGCACTACGCGCGCATGCTCCTAGGGGATAGATTGGTAGGAAAAGACCATCGCCGTCCCCGACCGCCACTCATAAGGATGCACAATCTAAGAACACCTCATGTTTCAAATTTGTTACACAACTTTAACCATACGTGCATGCTACGGGACTTGCTAACTTCAACACAAGCATTCTTTAAATTCATAATCACCCAACTAGCATGACTCTAATATCACTACCTACATATCTCAAAACAATTATCAAGTATCAAATTGGTCATAGCATCCAATTCACTTCCTATGATAGTTTTTATTATACCCAACTTGGATGCCCACCATTCTAGGACCAATTTTATAACCATAGCAAATATCATGCTGTTCTAAGAGACTCTCAAAATAATATAAGTGAAGCATGAGAGACTAACAATTTCTACAAAATTAAGCCACCGTCGTGCTCTAAAAGATATAAGTGAAGCACTAGAGCAAAAACTATCTAGCTCAAAAGATATAAGTGAAGCACATAGAGTATTCTAATAAATTCCAATCAAGTGGGCTTCTCCAAAAAGGTGTGTACAGCAAGGATGATTGTGGAAAACTAAAAAGAAAATACTAATATCATACAATACGCTCCAAGCAAACACATATCATGTGGCGAATAAAAATATAGCTCCAAGTGAAGTTACCGATAAACGAAGACGAAAGAGGGGATGCCTTCCGGAGGCATCCCCAAGCATAGGCTTTTGGCTATTCTTGAATATATTGGGTGCCATGGGCATCCCCAAGCTTATGCTCTTGCCACTCCTTATTCCATAGTCCATCAAATCTTTACCCAAAACTTGAAAACTTCACAACACAAAACTCAACAGGAAATCTCATAAGCTCCATTAGTGAAAGAAAGAAAAACCACCACATAAGGTACTGTAATGAACTCATTCTTTATTTATATTGGTGTTAAACCTACTTTATTTCAAGTTCTCTATGGTTCATACCACTTAATACTAGCCATAGATGCATCAAAATAAGCAAACAACACACGAAAAACAGAATCTGTCAAAAATAGAACAGTCTGTAGCAATCTGTAACTCTCGAATACTTCTGGAACTCTAAAAACCCTACCAAAATATAAAGTCCTGGGAAATTTTTCTATTGATCCACAGAAAAAATAACCAATGCAAAAGCACGTTTGTGTCAATTACTAAAATTATTTTCGTGCGCGCAAAGTTTCTGTTTTTCAGCAGAATCAAATTAACTAACACCATAGGTTATCCTATAGGTTCTACTTGACACAAACACTAATTAAAACATAAAAATACATCTAAACAGAGGGTAGATGCAAGATTTATTACTAAACAGAAACAAAAACAAAAAAACACAAAAAAATTGGGTTGCCTCCCAACTAGCGCTATCGTTTAACGCCCCTAGCTAGGCATAAAAGCGAGGATAGATTTAAGTAATGCCATCTTTGGCACTCAATTCATAAGTGGCTCGCATGATAGATTCATAAGGTAATTTAACTCTCTTTATTGGAAAGTGCTCCATGCCTTTCCTTAATGGAAATTGGAATCTAATATTCCCTTCCTTCATATCAATAATCGCACCAATTGTTCTAAGGAAAGGTCTACCAAGAATAATAGGGCAAGAAAGATTGCAATCTATATCAAGAACAATAAAATCTACGGGCACAAAATTTCTATTTGCAACAATGATAACATCATTGATCCTTCCCATTGGCTTTTTGATGGTGGAATCCGCAAGGTGCAAATTTAAAGAGCAATCATCAAGATCATGGAAACCTAGAATATCACATAAAGTTTTCAGAATCGTGGAAACACTAGCACCCAAATCACATAAAGCATTACACTCATGATCTTTAATTTTAATCTTTATAGTAGGTTCCCACTCATCATTAAGTTTTCTAGGTATAGAAACTTCCAAATTAAGTTTGTCATCAAAAGATTGCATCAAGGCATCAACAATATGTCTTGGTAAAGGGTTAATTATCCTTTTGTCCTTAGTGGTGTCCATCTGCTCAGTTTTGCCCTCAGATGCAAATTGTGCTCAGTTTTGCCCCTAGTCCGTGCGCACCGACTCGTTCTGTGAACTTTGGCGTCTCCGTCAGGTCAATGTTTTGACTCGGCCCTTACAGGTGGGACCAGGTGGCAGAGGCGGCCAATTTTATTCAGACCGTTGCACGCGTGGCTTGCGGGACCCAGCAAAGAGCCGTTGAGCATAGAGTCGTTGCCGGTGTGCTATATTAGCGGGTGACAGCGGCGGTGACCACGACGACAGAGAGCACGACGCTGACCACGGCGAGAGAGCGAGAGCACGACGGCGATGGGAAGCTAGCTTTGGAGGGCGCGGCGATGGGAAGCTAGCTGTGGAGGGCGCGGCGGCATTGAGATCCCATTCGGCTCCGAGCTCCATGTCTTCCGCAAGCTCCCGCGCCACCTCGCGGATGCAGAGCCGGGCGCGTGTGGAGATGCCTGTCTTCATCTGTCCGCGGTGCTGGGAGAGCGTTGATTCGAGGGTTTCTCACACACCGAGGAACCATAATCATCCGTTCTACGTGTGCAGCGAGAATGGGGTAAGAATCGGGGCAATTGCACCGTTTTCATGGTCGGGATCTTTGAGCAATCGGTTGATTTGTGTTGTGTTCATGCAGGTGACATTCTTCTTTCTTTGGGTCGATGCTCTGGCCAAGACTCTGATAAATGAACTGCAAGAAGAGCATGACGAATGGTTGCGCATGCTGCCCCAAACCGCAGTGGCCGCAGCACGAGCTCCGGAAGAAGAGATGGAGGGCGAAGCACGCACTAACAGAGAGCTAGCTGTTGAGCTTAGGATGTTGAAGAAGAAGGTTAGGAAGCTTGAAGATCAAGCACTACCAATACCCATTTGCAAATACTTTTGGGCATTTGTAGGTATGGTAATCGTGACCGTTGTAATGTTGAAAATGTATGGAAAGGCATGAATTATGGAGGAATTTGTAATCTTGAAATTGTATGAGAAATTCACCTAGTTTAAATGTTGGTCAAAGTTGTTTAAATGTTGAAAAAAAGAGAAAAAGTGACCAACATTTAAATATGTTGAAAAAAGGAGAAGAAATTAGGAATTCAGAAACTTTTGATCAATGAAATGCAGCTAATGAATTATTCCAGAGCCAAACAATTAAGGTTAGAAATTTTTTGGAGCTATTAAATATTTAATAGAAATTTAAGTAATCCAGTTCAAATACACCGTGATTTGAATCAAAGACCAAAATGTCATGGAAAATGTGCCTCAGCTCTGGTAGATGTTTACACCTAGTGCCAAAATAAATGAACATTTTTAAGGGCATTACATTGAGTAGAAACTAATTTGTCTAAAAAATGAAGGGTGGAAAATGCACAAAAAAATGGTGCGGCTGGGGACTCGAACCCAAGACCACGTGGGTTTGTGGTGTTTAGGGCTGCGTTGGTAACCGCTAGGATAGATGGCAAGAGTTTGACATGGGTAGGGAAGCAATGTATACATAGTGAGACTGTGAAATTTGTCAAAAAAATGAAGGGTGGAAAATGCACAAAAAATTGGTGCGGCTGGGGGCTCGAACCCAAGACCGCGTGGGTTTGTGGTGTTTAGGGCTGCGCTGGTAACCGCTAGGACAGATGGCAAGAGTTTGACATGGGTAGGAAAGGAATGTGTACATAGTGAGACTATGAAATTTGTCAAAAAAATTGTGAGACCATGAATGTTTGCACATGCGTGAGAGTGGTTTTCCTTTGTTTTGCACTGAAATTTTGGAGGCTTGGAAGGTTGAAAACGTATGTTTGCACTGCCACATGGTTTTGGTTAGAGTGGCACTTAGTTTAGTGTTAGAGTGGCACTTGGTTTAGGATTTAAACAGAATAAATTTGCATGTTAGTTCATGACTTATTTTTTTGAATAAAACGGAGGGCTTCTCACCCCCTCTTTTGAATGACAACCACAAGTTCTCGAGCTTCATGACTTGGTTTAGGGAAGAAATTATATGCTTGGGCACGGACATTTTTTAACACACATAATAAACCCTAATAAATAACTTAGATAAGATGCAACACAAGTACCATTACAATAATAAGTTCACGGACAGTTCACGGACACATGACAAAACATGACACGACATAGAAAAGCAACAAATAAAAAATGAAACAGTCTTCATCTTGATCTCCTCCTTCCACTTTGGCCGCGCGTGCCCCTTCAACACCATCTTCATCTTCACACCTCCTCCTCGTCGTCGTAGGGAAGGGAGTGCATCCCGGCTGGAGTGGGGAAGATGTTCTCGTAGTTGGTGTAGATGTTGTACACGGTGAAGAAGATTGCCTCGCAGCCGCACCAAAAGACTTGGCCGAGGAGCTCGCGCGCATCAAACGGGTTGGTGAAGGTGACCGTGAGCAGTAGAAGGATGCCGCCGCGGTCACGAACCTCGTTGAGGGTGAACATCCTCGGCGAGCCCCGTGGGAGGTGGGCATAGCCGGCTCTGAGGAAGGCGCGGGTGAGTTCGACGGAACCCCTCCACCTTGAAAAAGCCCACACGCTGAGCTCCCTCTCCACGAGCACCCCGATGGGTAGCGCCGCTCAAGACGACAAAGTGGACGGTGAAGGTCGGCCCGTTGAACTGCATGGTCTCGCTTGGGGAGGGCTCGGTCGATTGGGTGTTTGAAGTTGGACAAAATGGATCGGATCTGGTTTATGGGTGGGAGAGGAAGATAGGCACCCCATTTATAGGCATGTGGGTGGGAGAGGAAGAGAGAAAGGGTGAGAATGGTGCGGGTGTGAATCCGAACGCATGTGTGTATCCGTTACGCTTTGCACTCTTAAATTTTTGCACAAAAACGATGCATGCATGGGGCACGTGCGTGCATTTGAATCACTACATAGCTCTTTGACTGGACGGTGCATCTGACTCGTTGAACCACCTAGCTGGCCTCACTAGCCTAGCTCGCCTAGCACGCCTCGCTCGCATGCATGCACGTCGCAGCCTCCCGCGCATGCAAACCCACGTCGCAGCCTATGCACGTCGCCGCCTACCATGCATGCATGCAAGGCCTGGAAAGGCTGAGACGGGCTATTTACTGCGGTCTCAGGCCCAGACAACGAGACGGCCAACGGTCCATCTAGCGCGCCCGATATTTTTTTTAAAAAAAAAAGAATCTCCCAGCCAATCATATTGCATCTCGCGGATCGCCCCCCTCCTCCCCACAGATACCTTCTAGAAGGGTTAGATCGACGGCCCTTGTTCAGCGCTAGGGTTAGATGAACGGTCCTGGTTCAGCGCTAGGGTTAGCGGGGTTTGGGAGGGGTTTGGAGCAGTCAAAGCTATGTTTGACCAGATTTCAAATGAGCATAATAAATTAAATAAAAATCAGAAGAAAAAAAACCTGCGCACATAGTCTTCTTATGTCATATACTAACGATTTAAGTTGATAAACAAGGTTTACATACATTTAAACGATAAGTTCATGTGTATTGTATGATATCTTGAGTATCTCAAACTCTTTTGTATGAAGTGAAGAGAAGTGTTTTGGGGAAATAAACATGAAAATTTCAAAAAACTCACCACAGCTTCATTTTAGAGTGACTAAGAAGGATCCAGGCTTAGTTTTTCATTTTGATGTTTTACACTTATTTAAATCTTGGTCAAAGTTAAGTTTGACCAGAATTCAAATGAGCAAAACAAATTTAAAAAAAATCAAAAAATGGAAAAACCAGCGCACATAGTCCGTATATATAGAATATATAGAATATATGTTTAGGAAAGTTATTTGGCTGATTTAGACAAGGTCGAAAAAAAACTTGCTTAGAGATGAGGCCGTTTACCCTACCTTTGGACCCCTCATTTTAGCACATTTTTCATGAAAATTTCAATAACCTCACCACAGCTTCATTTTGGATTGACTAAGAAGGATCCAGGCTTAGTTCTTCGTTTTGATGTTTTAGACTTGTTTAAATCTTGGTCAAAGTTAGGTTTGACCAGAATTCAAATGAGCAAAACAAAAATCAAAAAAATCAAAAAAAGGAAAAACCATGTGCTCATTCAAACATCATCCAACAGATTTAAACATCATGTCAAACATAGTTCTAACATCATCCAACAGAAATACAACATTATTCATAATGTTTCATAATTATTCACATATAGCGTTCGGGCTTCTGTCTGTTCCTTGAGCTTCTTGCCATCACTTTGCTCCTCGTGCCCCTTGTGCTCATTGCTTCTTCTCTTCTCCTCTTGGTTGTCGGTACCTTGTGCGTCTTCTTCAAACCTATCATAGAGCTGTGCAAAACATAAAGAGTGATGAGATCATGTCAAGTGACCCATAAATGTACAGTAGTATTTGACCCTTGCAAGATTTACATACCTAGCGTAATCGACAACAATGTAAGGTTGGTCACCATTTAGAGCCTCACTTGGATCATCATTTGGAGCCTCACTTGGATCACCAAGATCAACATTTGGAGCCTCACTTGGATCACCATGATCATCATTTGGAGCCTCACTTGGATCACCATGATCACTATTTGGAGCCTCACTTGGATCACCATGATCACTATTTGGAGCCTCACTTGGATCATCGTCAAAATCATGCGGCTGTTTACCATCATCATTTCGAACCTCGTCAAAATCTTCATCTGATGCAACCGGCTGCTATCCATCATTTTCATCGAAGCCTTCATCGAAACTCTCTCCAATCTGGATCTCTTGTGTTATCACAATACTTACCGAAATGACCGCACCCACCACATCTTGTGCACTTACGCTTCCTCGCCCAAGTCCAGCTCCTTTCTTTGTGAGGTATGATTCGACTCTTCCTTGGTCTACTGCTGCTCTCTTCGAGCTCGGAGCACAAAGCTTGAATCCGGGTCCAAGATGTCCCATTGTTGTTTTCCTCCATAGCGTGCAAGGCATAAGCATATGTGGCTTTGAACCTTGCAACAGAGTAGTAATCATGCACATATTCTGAATGTTCCTCTTTGGACCAGGGAGAGAAGTGATGAAAAACAATGCATGAATGCATGGCAACCCGCTTATCTGCCATTGCCTACAACCGCAAGTTCTAGCTTCTAAATCCATCGGATATCTCCATTCCCTCTTCTCTTTATCCAAATATGATATCTCCGCTGTGGTACCCGAGCAAAGAGTCATGTTCATTTCAAGCTCGTTGTTTTCGCATCGTTCATTCATCACGGCAGGATGATAATGTGGCCCATGAATTTTGTCTCGGCTATTCCTGCACGATAATGAAATTTCTGCATGTATTCTATCCTTATCCTGTCCAAAAATCCACCACATAATGACCCTTTAGTTTCCGGATCGTTGAGTTGAAAGACTCGCTAGATTATTGTGCACATAGTCAACTTTGCTCAGTTCATTGAATTGGCTTCTGGCCCATAACTTGGAGTGGTGTGTTTCCAAGTATTCTTTCACTTTGGGATTCATGTATAACTGCCTCAAGTGGTAGTTGTGCTTCTTCACACAAACAAGTCAAGATGTTGGCCATAAATTGTCGGTATACACCTTTCCTTTGAATTTCTTCATGAAATTTGCAGCAAGGTGACGCATGCATTCCCTATGCTCTACTCCAGGGAACACATTGTCCACGGCCACTTCTAAACCTTTGCAGGCATCTGTATGAATGACCAACCCATTGGGATGTGCAATAGCCCGGCGCAGATTATGCAAAAACCAAGTCCAGCTCTCCTCAGACTCTATCTCGAGCACACCGTAGGCAATTGGAAATACAAAACTATGTGCATCAACTGCACAAGCAGCTACTAACTGTCCTTTAAACCTCCCTGTGAGAAAAGTGGCATCAATAGCCAAATAAGGCCTGCAACCTGCCAAAAAACCCCGGTGACAAGCCTCAAAGCAGACAAAAACCCTCCTAAAGCATTCCTTGGTCTTTGTCACTCCCCTGAATGTGTACTCCACGGTGTGGTGATCAATATCTACAATACTACCTGGGCTTGTCCTCTCCACTTCACCTTTGAATGAATACAACAATTGAAAACTTTCCTGCCAGTTACCATAAATAGAATCCATAGCACGTTGTTTACCATTGAACAACCTCATGTATGGTAAATCTATCTTGAATTTATCTTTGATGTTCTTCTGCAATTCCTTTGGACCCACTTACTGGTTTTCTTTCACCCACTTCTTTACTTCTTCTGCCACCCATCTTGACTTGGCTCTACTGATTGTATCCTTCCTAAGGGTTGATTCCTAGCATGTGTGCTTAAAAGGGTTCACTTTGACCTGAACATTAGTGCTATTTCGCATTTTAGATGCGAGCAGCCTCCATGGACAACCCTCAGTCGGACAGTCCACTCTGTAACGTACTTGATCGCTCTTGTCAACTTTGAAAGTACATTCTACCTTGATGCAGTATGTCACAAGTGCATTTCTACACTCATTCATGGATGCAAAAACTGTACCTTCTTCCAAATTAGGGTTCAAAGGGTCTCATTCAACAGCTGCAAGGTCTTCGTCCTCACCCACTGCATCATCATCCACACGGACTACATTGTGAGCCTCATCTTGGTTATCAGCCCGAGGTGCCCGTCGTAAATTCCGAATAACATTAGAATATAGCTTCTCTTCATCAACCCCAGAATTGTAGTCATCATGCTCCACTTGAAGGGGGACCCTACTGTTGTTGCCCACACTTGTCGAGCCACCACGTCGCCGTGCACCAACTGAACTGTTCTGGCTAGAGATGCCATTACGACGACTTGGTTCTCCTCGAGATGTTGCACCCATCATCCTAGGTCCAAATGCCTGCTCAAGCACATCAACCTGCAGCCTCACATGAAAATTATCTTTCTCTTTATGCCTAACAAACATGATAGCTATCTTAATCATTACTAACTATCACCCATATCTTTTCCCCATCATAGTATTTGTATACCACTTCATCAAGCAAACCCCAAGGATATTGGCTACAAATTACCTCCCCAAATTGTCCGAAACTCCAATTACTAGCCATTGGCAACCGATAATCAAAACCTCCTTGGTATTTCTTCTGATCCTTTGCATCGAACGTGTACCGGTCCCTTCTAATGTGCATCAAGAAAGCAAACCGCAACTCCATCCTAACCGGCTAAAAACAGAGACGCAATCAGCACAATAATTGGGCAAACCTACTCGAATCGAGTGTTCAAATGCACAACTAAGCTCAATCTAAACAGGAGGCGAGACTTACCCCTCGGAACCCAGTCGTGGACGCGGCGGATCTCCGGCTCGATGCCTGCCTCGCCAAATACTCTGGGGTCGCTGCTGCTCTCCATTTCGCCCTAGGGTTCTTCCTCCTAGATCAAATAGCTCCAAAGAGCCCCCACCTTTGAGCGCCCGGCGGGCGATGGAAGGAGGCGCGCCCTGTCGAGGCAGTGGCGGCGCCCACCGTGGCGTCCGCAGAAGGTGGCGGGCGTCGCAGCAGCCGTGGGCGCGAGCGCGCAGAAAGGTAGCGGTGGAGTAGGCGTGCAGTGGTGGCGAGCAGGTCCCGGCATGGCGCAAGTGCTTGGGGCGGCGCAGATCAGCCGGCCGCGGGAAGCGGATGGGCGAGTGAGCTACTAATGATTTGGGGATTTAGTTGCACGGGCCTACATGTCGACTCGGACCCACTTCCACGCGGTCCCACGTAAGCTCCGGACCCACAACTTAACGTCAAGGGCGGAATGGACTCAAATATGGCCGTTTGGCCTCGTCATAGTAGCTGTGCATGGACTAGGGGCAAAACTGAGCACAATTTGCATCTGAGGGCAAAACTGAGCAAAGAGACACCACTGAGGGCAAAAGGATAACTAACCCTTTGGTAAAAGCTTTATTTTGACTATAAGCATGAGGAGAATTCACAACGGATTGCAACAAGGAAATACAACCTTCTAAAGAACAATTATCATAATTAAATTCCTTGAAATCCAAGATCGTGGGTTCAATGCTATTTAAAGTCTTGACCTCTCCAATCCCACTTTTACCAAATTTAGCATCAAGATCTAAAAACTCCGAATCATTGGGACGCCTTTTAACTAAAGTTGACTCATCTCCGGTCCCATCATTATTAAGATTCATATTGCAAAAAAAGATCTAATAGGGGACACATCAATAACTTTAAGATCTTCATCATTATTTTCATGGAAACTAGAAGAACACGCCTTTACAAAGCAATCCTTCTTAGCACGCAATCTAGCAGTTCTCTCTTTGCACTCATCAATGGAAATTCTCATAGCTTTGAGAGACTCATTGATATCATGCTTAGGAGGAGTAGATCTAAGTTTCAAAGAATCAACATCAAGAGAGAGTCTATCAACGTTCCTAGCCAAATCATCAACTTTGAGCAACTTTTCTTCAAGCAAGGTATTAAAATTCTTTTGAGAGATCATAAATTCTTTAACGCTATTCTCAAAATCAGAGGGCATCTTCTTAAAATTACCATAAGAATTATTGTAGGAATTTCCATAATTATTAGATGAATTACTAGGGAACGGTCTAGGATTAAAGTTTCCTCTATAAGCATTGTTTCCAAAACTATTCCTACCAACAAAATTCACATCCATAGATTCATTATTATTCTGAATCAAAGTAGATAAAGGCATATCATTGGGATCAATAGGAGCACTCTTAGTAGCAAACAATTTCATAAGTTCATCCATCTTTCCACTCAAAATATTAATTTCTTCTATAGCATGCACTTTTTTACTAGTAGATCTTTTGGTGTGCCATTGAGAATAATTAGCCATAATATTATCAAGGAGTTTTGTAGCTTCTCCTAAGGTGATTTCCATAAACGTGCCTCCCGCGGCCGAATCTAAAAGATTTCTAGAACCAAAATTCAATCCGGCATAAAAAATTTGTATGATCATCCATAAATTCAAACCATGAGTAGGGCAATTGCGAATCATCAATTTCATTCTTTCCCAAGATTGGGCAACATGCTCATGATCAAGTTGTTTAAAATTCATAATATCGTTCCTAAGAGTGATGATCTTAGCGGGAGGAAAATACTGAGAGATAAAAGCATCTTTGCACTTGTTCGTCAATACTATTCTAAGGCAAAGACAAAAACCAAACTTTAACACGATCTCTAAGTGAAAACGGAAATAACTTCAATTTAACAATATCATTATCCATATCTTTCTTCTTTTGCATCTCACACAAATCAACAAAGTTTTTTAGATGTGTAGCGGCATCTTCACTAGGAAGGCTGGCGAATTGATCTTTCATAACAAGATTCAGCAAAGCAGTATTGATTTCACAAGACTCAACATCATTAAGAGGAGCAATCGGAGTACTAAGGAAATCATTATTATTGGTATTGGAGAAATCACACAATTTGGTATTATCTTGCGCCATCGCGACAAGTAATCCAACACACAAGCAAACAAAAAGGTAAATGAAAGAGAGAGGAGATTGGGAAAGAGAGGGCGAATAAAACGGCAAGGGTGAAGTGGGGAAGAGGAAAACGAGAGGAAAATGGCAAATAATGTAAATGCGAGGGAGATGAGTTTGTGATGGGTACTTGGTATGTCTTGACTTGAGCGAAGACCTCCCCGGCAACGGCGCCAGAAATTCTTCTTGCTATGTCTTGAGCTTGCGTTGGTTTTCCTTGAAGAGGAAAGGGTGATGCAGCAATAGTAGCGTAAGTATTTCCCTCAGTTTTTGAGAACCAAGGTATCAATCCAGTAGGAGGCTCCTCAAAAGTCCCACGCACCTACACAAACAAACAAGAACTCGCAACCAACGCAATAAAGGGGTTGTCAATCCCTTCATGGCCACTTGCGAAAGTGAGATCTGATAGAGATAATATGATAAGATAAATATATTTTTGGTATTTTATAATATAGATTGGAAAAATAAAGATGCAAATAAAAGTAGATTGAAAGCTTATATGATAAAAGATAGACCCGGGGGCCATAGGTTTCACTAGTGGCTTCTCTCAAGATAGCATAAGTATTACGGTGGGTGAACAAATTACTGTCAAGCAATTGATAGAAAAGCGAATAATTATGAGATTATCTAGGCATGATCATGTATATAGGCATCACGTCCATGACAAGTAGACCGACTCTTGCCTGCATCTCCTACTATTACTCCACACATAGACCGCTATCCAGCATGCATCTAGAGTATTAAGTTCATAAAGAACGGAGTAACGCATTAAGAAAGATGACATGATGTAGAGGGATAAACTCATGCAATATGATATAAACCCCATCTTTTTATCCTCGATGGCAACAATACAATACGTGCCTTGCTGCCCCTGCTGTCACTGGGAAAGGGCACCGCAAGATTGAACCCAAAGCTAAGCACTTCTCCCATTGCAAGAAAGATCAATCTAGTAGGCCAAACCAAACTGATAATTCAAAGAGACTTGCAAAGATAACTTAATCACACATAACAGAATTCAGAGGAGATTCAAATATTTCTCATAGATAAACTTGATCATAAACCCACAATTCATCGGATCTCGACAAACACACCGCAAAAAGAGTTACATCGAATAGATCTCCAAGAAGATCGAGGAGAACATGGTATTGAGATCTAAAAAGAGAGAAGAAGCCATCTAGCTAATAACTATGGACCCGAAGGTCTGTGGTAAAATACTCACAACTCATCGGAGAGGCTATGGTGTTGATGTAGAAGCCCCGCGTGGTCGATTCCCCCTCCGGCGGAGCGCCAGCGAAGGCTCAAAGATGGGATCTCGCGGATACAGAAGGTTACGGTGGTGGAAATAGTTTTTCGTGGTCGCCTTTGATGTTCTCGGGGTACATGGGTATATATAGGAGGAAGAAGTAGGTCGGTGGACGCCCGAGGGGCCCACGAGATAGGGGGCGCGCCAGTAGGGGGGTGATACGTCTCCAACGTATCTATAATTTTTGATTGTTCCATGCTATTATATTACCCCTTTTGGATGTTTATGGGCTTTATTTTACATATTTATATCATTTTTGGGACTAACCTACTAACCGGAGGCCCAGCCCGTATTCTTTTTTTTGCCTATTTGATATTTCAAGAAAAGGAATATCAAACGGAGTCCAAATGGAATGAAACCTTCGGGAGCGTGATTTTTGGAACGAACGTGATCCAGAGGACTTGGAGTGCAAGTCAAGAAGCGATCGAGGCGGGCAGGAGATAGGAGGGCGCGCCCACCCCCTCTGGGCCCGCCCCCTGTCTCGTGGGCCCCTCGGGCGGCTACCGACGTACTTCTTCCTCCTATATATACCCACGTACCCCGAAAACATCTAGGGAGCCAACAAAAAACAATTTCCACCGCCATAACCTTCTGTATCCGCGAGATCCCATTTTGGAGCCTTCGGTGGCGCTCCGGAGGGGGAATCGACCATGGAGGGTTTCTACATCAACACCATAGCCTCTCTGATGAGTTGTGAGTAGTTTACCACAGACCTTCGGGTCCATAGTTATTAGCTAGATGGCTTCTTCTATATTTTTGGATCTCAATACCATGTTCTCCCCCTCTCTTGTGGAGATCTATTCGATGTAAACTCTTTTTGCGGTGTGTTTGTCGAGATCCGATGAATTGTGGGTTTATGATCAAGTTTATCTATGAGAAATATTTGAATCTTCTCTGAATTCTTTTATGTATGATTGAGTTATCTTTGCAAGTCTCTTCGAATTATCAGTTTGGTTTGGCCTACTAGATTGATCTTTGTTGCCATGGGAGAAGTGCTTAGCTTTGGGTTCAATCTTGCGGTGTCCTTACCCAAAGGATGTTAGGGTTGCAAGGCACGTATTGTATTGTTGCCATCGAGGATAAAAGATGGGGTTTATATCATATTGCTTGAGTTTATCCCTCTGCATCATGTCATCTTTCTTAATGCGTTACTCTGTTCTTATGAACTTAATACTCTAGATGCATGCTAGATAGTGGTCGATGTGTGGAGTAATAGTAGTAGATGCAGACAGGAGTCGGTCTACTTGTTGCGGACGTGATACCTATATACATGATCATGCCTAGATAATCTCACAATTATTCGGTTTTTTATCAATTGCTCGACAGTAATTTGTTGACCCACCGTAATACTTATGCTATCTTGAGAGAAGCCACTAGTGAAACCTATGGCCCCCGGGTCTATCTTTTATCATATAAGCTTTCAATCTACTTTTATTTGCATCTTTACTTTTCCTATCTATATTATAAAATACCAAAAATATATTTATCTTATCATACTATCTCTATTAGATCTCACTTTAGCAAGTGGACGTGAAGGGATTGACAACCCCTTTATTGCGTTGGTTGCGAGTTCTTTGTTTGTTTGTGTAGGTGTGTGGGACTTTTGAGGAGCCTCCTACTGGATTGATACCTTGGTTCTCAAAAACTGAGGGAAATACTTACGCTACTATTGCTGCATCACCCTTTCCTCTTCAATGAAAACCAACGCAAGATCAAGACGTAGCAAGGGGACGCGCCCTCCACCCTCGGCCGCCTCGATTGCTTCTTGACTTGCACTCCAAGTCCTCTGGATCACGTTTGTTCCAAAAATTACGCTCCCGAAGGTTTCATTCCGTTTGGACTCCGTTTGATAGTCCTTTTCTTCGAAACATTGGAATAGGCGAAAAACCAGCAATACGGGCTGGGCCTCCGGTTAGTAGGTTAGTCCCAAAAATGATATAAAAGTGTAAAGTAAAGCCCATAAACATCCAAAACGGGTAATATAATAGCATGGAACAATCAAAAATTATAGATACGTTGGAGACGTATCAATCTCTTAGCCGTGTGCGGTGCCCCCCTCCACCATATTCCACCTCGGTAATATCGTAGCGGTGCTTAGGCGAAGCCCTGCATCGGTAGCATCATCAACACCATCATCACGCCGTCATGCTGACGGAACTCTCCCGCAAAGCTCTGCTGGGTCGGAGTTCGTGGGATGTCATCGAGCTGAACGTGTGCTGAACTCGGAGGTGTTGTACGTTCGGTACTTTGATCGGTCAGATCGTGAAGATGTACGACTACATCAACCACGTTGTGCTAACGCTTCCGCTTACGGTCTACGAGGGTACATGGACAACACTCTCCCCTCTCGTTGCTATGCATCACCATGATCTTGCGTGTGTGTAGGAATTTTTTTGAAATTACTACGTTCCCCAACAACACTCGCGTAGGATATGTTCCTGTTCATGCTCAGGTACACAACGTCTAATAACACCATCTACTCCTTCTTTATAAAGGTGTGGGTCATCCCATAAGTAATGTCTTAAATCATAGAAAAACTTTTTCTTTTGCTGGTATGTGAAACTAGGTGGTATAAATTAGCAACAATGTAATTAGCATAATCAGCATACCATGGAGCTGTATGAGAAGCTTTTATGATAGCTAATTGTTCATCAGGGAAGCTATCACCAATTGGTAGTGGGTCATCAAGAACATTCTCTAGCCTAGACAAGTTGTCTGCAACGGGGTTCTTAGCTCCCTTTCTATCAATAATATGCAAATCAAATTCTTGTAGCAAGAGAACCCATCTAATAAGTCTAGGTTTGGCATCTTTATTTTCCATAAGATATTTAATACCAGCATGATCAGTGTGAACAGTTACTTTAGAATCAACAATATAAGGTCTGAACTTATCACAAGCAAATACAATTGCTAAAAATTCTTTTTCAGTAGTAGCATAATTTCTCTGGGCACTTGCTAGAGTTTTACTAGCATAATGAATAAAATTTAGTTTCTTATCAACTCTTTGTCCTAGAACAGCACCTGCGGCATAATCACTAGCATCGCACATAATTTCAAAGGGTAAATTCAATCGGTGGTGAACAATAGGTGCGAAATCAAAGCTTTCTTAAGTATTTCAAATGCTTCTACACAATCATCATCGAAGACAAAAGAAATATCTTTTTGTAAGAGATTAGTCAGAGGCCTAGAAATTTTAGAGAAGTCCTTAATGAACCTGTTATAAAAACCGGCATGACCAAAGAAACTTCTTATACCTTTAATGTCCTTGGGACACGACATCTTTTCAATAGCGTCAAATTTAGCTTTATCAACTTCAATACCTCTTTCAGAAATTTTATGCCCCAAGACAATACCTTCATTAACCATAAAGTGGCACTTCTCCCAATTCAAGACAAGACTAGTATCTTTGCATCTCTGTAAAACTTGATCAAGGTTGCTCAAGCAATCATCAAAAGAAGATCGATAAACGCAGAAATCATCCATGAAAACCTCAATAATCTTTTCACAAAAGTCAGAGAATATAGCCATCATGCATCTTTGAAAGGTAGCAGGTGCATTACATAAACCAAAAGGGATACGTCTATAAGCAAAAGTACCAAAAGGGCAAGTAAAGTGGTCTTTTCTTGATCCTCTTTTGACACAGGTATTTGAGAGAAACCAGAGTAACCATCTAGAAAGCAAAAATGTGTATATTTGGATAATCTTTCTAGCATTTGATCAATAAAAGGCAAAGGGTAATGATCCTTAGTAGCTTTATTTAATTTGCGGAAATCAATTACCATCCTATAACCTGTAACAATTCTTTGTGGGATCAACGACAGTAATACCTCCCTTCTTAGGGACACAATGGACAGGACTTACCCACTGACTATCAGCAACGGGATAAATTATACATGCCTCCAGGAGCTTTAGTATTTCTTTTCTTACCATTTCTTTCATCTTAGGATTTAACCGCCGTTGGTGATCAACAACTAGTTTGGCATCTTGTGTTGGCATAGAGTGGGACTAATGCCCTTAAGATCATCAAGAGTATATCCAATAGCAGCACGGTGCTTCTTCAGAGTTTTCAATAATTTCTCCTCTTCCTGTTATGAAAGGTTAGCACTAATAATAACAGGATATATCTCCTTTTCATCAAGATAAGCATATTTAAGAGTATCAGGTAGCAGTTTAAGCTCAAACACGGGATCACCCTTGGGTGGAGGAGGATCCCCTAGGATTTCACCAGGCAAGTTGTGTTTCAAAATAGGTCCCTATTTAAAGAATACTTCATCTATCTTCCTTCTTTCATTCATAAACATATCATTTTCATGGTCTAGCAAATATTGTTCTAAAGGATCATTAGGAGGCACAATAATAGAAGCAAGACCAATAATTTCATCCTTACTAGGCAATTCTTTATCATGAGGTTGTCTACGAAATTTACCAAAATTAAACTCGTGAGACATATCCCCTAAACCAATCGTAACAATATCCTTTTCGCAATCTATCTTAGCATTAACAGTATTCAAGAAGGGTCTACCAAATATGATGGGACAAAAGCTCTCTTGTGGGGAACCAAGAACAAGAAAATCAGCAGGATATTTAACTTTCCCACACAAGACTTCAACATCTCTAACAATCCCAACTGGTGAAATAGTATCTCTATTGGCAAGCTTAATTGTAACATCAATTTCTTCTATCTCAGCAGGTGCAATATCATGCATAATTTCTGAAGGAAATATGCCCTAGAGGCAATAATAAAGTTATTATTTATTTCCTTATATCATGATAAATGTTTATTATTCATGCTAGAATTGTATTAACCGGAAACATAATACATGTGTGAATACATAGACAAACATAGTGTCACTAGTATGCCTCTACTTGACTAGCTCGTTTATCAAAGATGGTTATGTTTCCTAGCCATGGACAAAAGAGTTGTCATTTGATTAACGGGATCACATCATTAGGATAATGATGTGATTGACATGACCCATTCCGTTAGCCTAGCACTTGATCGTTTAGTATGTTGCTATTGCTTTCTTCATGACTTATACATGTTCCTGTAACTATGAGAATTATGCAACTCCCGTTTACCGGAGGAACACTTTGGGTACTACCAAACGTCACAACATAACTGGCTGATTATAAAGGAGTACTACAGGTGTCTCCGAAGGTACATGTTGAGTTGGCGTATTTCGAGATTAGGTTTTGTCACTCCGATTGTCGGAGAGGTATCTCTGGGCCCTCTCGGTAATACTCATCACTTAAGCCTTGCAAGCATTATAACTAATGAGTTAGTTATGAGATGACGTATTACAGAACGAGTAAAGAGACTTGCCGGTAACGAGATTAAACTAGGTATTGGATACCGACGATCAAATCTCGGGCAAGTAACATACCGATGATAAAGGGAACAACGTATGTTGTTATGTGGTTTGACCGATAAAGACCTTCGTAGAATATGTAGGAACCAATATGGGCATCCAGGTCCCGCTATTGGTTATTGACCGAGAATGGTTTTAGGTCATGTCTACATAGTTCTCGAACCCGTAGGGTCCGCACGCTTAACGTTTCGATGACAGTTTTATTATGAGTTTATGAGTTTTGATGTACCGAAGGAGTTCGGAGTCCCGGATGAGATCGGGGACATGACGAGGAGTCTCGAAATGGTCGAGACGTAAAGATCGATATATTGGACGACTATATTCGGAGTTCGGAAAGGTTCCGAGTGATTCGGGTATTTTTCGGAGTACCGGAGAGTTACGGGAATTTGCCGAGGAGAAGTATTGGGCCTTATTGGGCCATACGGGAAAGAGAGAGGGCTGCCTCACGGTGGGCAAGCGCCCCCAAGGCCTAGTCCGAATTGGACTAGGGGAGGGCTGCACCCCCTCCTTCCTTCCCTTCTCTCTTCCCCTTCCTTGTCTCCTACTCCTACTACATGGAAGGACTCCTAGTTGGACTAGGAAAGGGGGAATCCTACTCCGGTGGGAGTAGGACTCCCCATGGCGCGCCCTCCTAGGGCCGGCCTCCTCCTCCCTCCTCCTTTATATCTGGGCAGGGGCACCCCATAGACACACAAGTTGATCCACGGATCGTTCCTTAGCCGTGTGCGGTGCCCCCTTCCACCATATTCCACCTCGGTCATATCGTCGCGGAGTTTAGGCGAAGCCCTGCGCCGGTAGAACATCATCATCGTCACCACGCCGTCGTGCTGACGGAACTCATCTCCGGAGCCTTTGCTGGATCGAACGGCCGGAGATCGTCATTGAGCTGAATGTGTGCTGAACTCAGAGGCCCCGTACGTTCGGTGCTTGGATCCGTCGGATCATGAAGACGTACGACTACATCAACCGCGTTGGGCTAACGCTTCCGCTTACGGTCTATGAGGGTACGTGGACGAACACTCTCCCCTCTCGTTGCTATATCATCACCATGATCTCGCGTGTGCGTAGGAATTTTTTTGAAATTACTACGTTCCCCAACAATGGTATCAGAGCCTGGTTTTATGCATTGATGTTATATGCACGAGTAGAACACAAGTGAGTTGTGGGCGATACAAGTCATACTGCTTACCAGCATGTCATACTTTGGTTCGGCGGTATTGTGAGATAAAGCGGCCCGGACCGACATTACGTGTACGCTTACGCGAGACTGGTTTCACCGTTACGAGCACTCGTGCTTAAAGGTGGCTGGCGGGTGTCTGTCTCTCTCACTTTAGCTGAATCGAGTGTGGCTACGCCCGGTCCTTGCGAAGGTTAAAACAACACCAACTTGACGAACTATCGTTGTGGTTTTTGATGCGTAGGTAAGAACGGTTCTTGCTAAGCCCGTAGCAGCCACGTAAAATTTGCAACAACAAAGTAGAGGACGTCTAACTTGTTTTTGCAGGGCATGTTGTGATGTGATATGGTCAAGACGTGATGCTATATTTTATTGTATGAGATGATCATGTTTTGTAACCGAAGTTATCGGCAACTGGCAAGAGCCATATGGTTGTCGCTTTATTGTATGAAATGCAAACGCCCTGTAATTATCACTAAGCGGTAGCGATAGTCGTAGAAGCAATAGATGGCGTAACAACAACGATGCTACGATGGAGATCAACGTGTCGCGCCGGTAACGATGGTGATCATGACGGTGCTTTGAAGATGGAGATCACAAGCACAAGATGATGATGGCCATATCATATCACTTATATTGATTGCATGTGATGTTTATCCTTTATGCATCTTATCTTGCTTTGATTGACGGTAGCATTTTAAGATGATCTCTCACTAATTATCAAGAAGTGTTCTCCCGAGTATGCACCGTTGCACAAGTTCTTCGTCTTTGAGACACCACGTGATGATCGGGTGTGATAGGCTCTACGTTCAAATACAGCGGTGCGAAAGCAGTTGCACACGCTGAATACTCAAGTTATACTTGACGAGCCTAGCATATACAGATATGGCCTCGGAACACGGAGACCGAAAGGTCGGCGTGAATCATATAGTAGATATGATCAACATAGCGATGTTCACCATTGAAACTACTCCATCTCACGTGATGATCGGACATGGTTTAGTTGATTTTGATCACGTGATCACTTAGAAGATTAGAGGGATGTCTATCTAAGTGGGAGTTCTTAAGTAATATGATTAATTGAACTTTAATTTATCATGAACTTAGTCCTGGTAGTATTTTGCAAATTATGTTGTAGATCAAGTAGCTCGCGTTGTTGCTTTCATATGTTTATTTTTGATATGTTCCTAGAGAAAACTGTGTTGAAAGATATTAGTAGCAATGATGCGTATTGGATCCGTCCTCTGAGGTTTATCCTCATTGCTGCACAGAAGAATTATGTCCTTGATGCACCGCTAAGTGACAAACCTATTGCAGGAGCAGATGCAGACGTTATGAACGTTTGGCTAGCTCAAAATGATGACTACTTGATAGTTTAGTGCACCATGCTTAAACAGCTTAGAATCGGGACTTCAAAGACGTTTTGAACGTCATGGACCATATGAGATGTTCCAGAGTTGAAGTTAATATTTCCAGCAAATACCGAGTTGAGAGATATGAAGTCTCCAACAAGTTCTATAGCTAAAATATGGAGGAGAATCGCTCAACTAGTGAGCATGTGCTCAGATTATGCAGGTAATTCAATCGCTTGAATCAAGTGGGAGTTAATCTTCCGGATAAGATAGTGATTGATGAATTCTCTAGTCACCATCACTAAGTTACTAGAACTTCGTGATGAACTATAGTATGCAAGGGATGGCGAAAACGATTCCGAGCTCTTCGTGATGTTGAAATCGGCGAAGGTAGAAATCAAGAAAGAGCATCAAGTGTTGATGGTTGACAAGATCACTAGTTTTAAGAAAAGGGCAAAGGAAAGAAAGGGAACTTAAAGTAGAATGACAAGCAAGTTGTCACTCCCACGAAGAAGCCCAAAGCTGAACCAAAGCACTAAACCGAGTGCTTACTCGCAAAGGAAATGGTCCTTTGGAAGCGGAAATACTCTGAATATTTGGTGGATAAGAAGGATGGCAAAGTGAACAAGGGTATATTTGATATACAGGTTATTGATGTGTGCCTTACTAGTGTTTATAGTAGCCCTTGAGTATTTGATACTTGTTCAGTTGCTAAGATTAGTAACTCGAAACAAGAGCTACAGAATAAACAAGAGACTAGTTGAAGGGGATGTGACGATGAGTATTGGAAGTAGTTCCAAGATTGATATGATCATCATCGCACACTCCCTATACTTTCGGGATTAGTGTTAAACCTAAATAAATGTTATTTGGCGTTTGCGTTGAGCATGAATATGATTTGATCATGTTTATTGCAATACGGTTATTCATTTAAAGTCAGAGAATAATTGTTGTTCTGTTTACATGAATAAAACCTTCAAATGGTCATACACACAATAAAAATAGTTTATTGGATCTCGATCGTAAGTGATACACATATTCATAATATTGATGCCAAAAGATGCAAAGTTAATAATGATAGTGCAACTTATTTGTGGCACTGCCGTTTGGGTCATATCGGTGTAAAGCGCATGAAGAAACTCCATAAAGATGGATTTTCGGAATCACTTGGTTATGAATCATTTGATGCTTGCGAACCGTGCTTTTGGGCAAGATGACTAAAACTCCGTTCTCGGAACAATGGAACAAGCTACTGACTTATTGGAAATAATACATACCGATGTATGCGATCCAATGAGTGTTAATGCTCGTGGCAAGTATCGTTATTTTCGACCTTCACAAGATGATTTGAGCAGATATGGGTATATCTACTTGATGAAACATAAGTCCAAATAGTTGAAAGGTTCAAAGAATTTCAGAGTGAAGTGGAAAAATCATCGTAACAAGAAAATAAAGTTTCGCGATCTGATCGCGGAGACGAATATTTGAGTTACGAGTTTGGTCTTCAATTAAAACAATGTGGAGTAGTTTCACAGCTCACGCCACCTGGAGCACCACAAATGTTATGGTGTGTCTGAACGTCGTAACCGCACTTTATTGGATATAGTGCGATCTATGATGTCTCTTACTGATTTACCACTATTGTTTTGGGGTTATGCATTAGAGACAGCTGCATTCACGTTAAAAGGGCACCATCTAAATCTGTTGAGATGACACCGTATGAACTATGGTTTAGCAGTAAACCTAAGCTGTCGTTTCTTAAAGTTTGGGGTTGTGATGCTTATGTGAAAAAGTTTCATCCTGATAAGCTCAAACCCAAATCAGAGAAGTGCATCTTCATAGAATACCCAAAGGAAACTGTTGGGTACACCTTCTATCACAGATCCGAAGGCAAAATATTTGTTGCTAAAAATGGATCCTTTCTAGAGAAGGAGTTTCTCTCAAAAGAAGTGAGTGGGAGGAAAATAGAACTTGATGAGGTAACTGTACCTTCTCCCGAATTGGAAAATAGTTCATCACTGAAATCAGTTCCTGTGATTCCTACACCAATTAGTGAGGAAGCTAATGATATTGATCATGAAACTTCAGATCAAGTTACTACAGAACCTCGTAGGTCTTCCAGAGTACGGTCCGCACCAGAGTGGTTCGGTAATCTTATTCTAGAAGTCATGTTACTAGACCATGATAAACCTACGAACTATGAGGAAGCGATGATGAGCCCAGATTCCGCGAAATGGCTTGAGGCCATAAAATCTGAGATATGATCCATGTATGAGAACAAAGTATGGACTTTGATTGACTTGCTCGATGATCAGCAAGCCATGTTAATTAAATGGATTTTAAGAGAAAGACGAACGCTGATAGTATTGTTATTATCTACAAAGCTAGAATTGACGCAAAAGGTTTTCGACAAGTTCAAAGTGTTGACTACGATGAGAGTTTCTCACTCGTATCTATGCTTAAGTCTGTCCGAATCATGTTAGCAATTGCCACATTTTATGAAATTTGGCAAATGGATGTCAAAACTACATTCCTTAATGGATTTATTAAAGAAGAGTTGTATATGATACAACCAGAAGGTTTTGTCAATCCTAAAGGTGCTAACAAAATGTGCAACCTCCAGCGATCCATCTATGGACTGGTGCAAGCATCTCAGAGTTGGAATATACGCTTTGATAAGTTGATCAAAGCATATAGTTTTATGCAGACTTGCGGTGAAGCCTGTATTTACAAGAAAGTGAGTGGGAGCAATACAACATTTCTGATAAGTATATGTAAATGACATATTGTAGATCAAAAATAATGTAGAATTATTCTGCAAAGCATAAAGGAGTGTTTTGAAAGAAATTTTTCAAAGCAAGACCTCGGTGAAGCTGCTTACACATTGAGCATCAAGATCTATATAGATAGATCAAGACGCTTGATAAGATTTTTCAAATGAGTACATACCTTGAGAAATTTTTGAAATAGTTCAAAATGGAACAGTCAAAGAAGGAGTTCTTGCCTGTGATGCAAAGGTGTGAAGTTGAGTAAGACTCAAGACCCGACCATGGCAGAAAATAGAAAGAGAATGAAAAATCATTCCCTATGCCTCGGTCATAGGTTCTATAAAGTATGCTATGCTGTAAACTAGACCTATTGTATACCTTGCTCTGAGTTTGACAAAGGAAATACAATTTTGATCTAAGAGTAGATCACTAGACAACGGTCAAGAATATCCTTAGTGAGAACTAAGGAGATGTTTCTCGATTATGGAGGTGATAAAAGAGCCCGTCGTAAAAAGTTACAACGAACAAGCTTTTACACCAATCCAGATGACTCTAAATCTCAATCTGGATTCATATTGAAAGTGGGAGCAATTAGCTAGAGTAGCTCCGTGCAGAGCATTCTGGACATAGAATTTTGCAAAATACATACGGCTCTGAATATGATAGACCCATAGACTAAACTTCTCTCACAAACAAAACATGATCATACCTTAGTACTCTTTTGGTGATAATCACATAGCAATGTGAACTAGATTATTGACTCTGGTAAACCCTTTGGGTGTTGATCACATGATGATGTGAACTATGGGTATTAATCACATACAGATGTGAATATTGGTGTTAAATCACATGGCAATGTGAACTAGATTATTGACTCTAGTGCAAGTGGGAGACTGAAGGAAATATGCCCTAGAGGCAATAATAAAGTTATTATTTATTTCCTTATATCATGATAAATGTTTATTATTCATGCTAGAATTGTATTAACCGGAAACATAATACATTTGTGAATGCATAGACAAACATAGTGTCACTAGTATGCCTCTACTTGACTAGCTCGTTTATCAAAGATGGTTATGTTTCCTAGCCATGGACAAAAGAGTTGTCATTTGATTAACGGGATCACATCATTAGGAGAATGATGTGATTGACATGACCCATTCCGTTAGCCTAGCACTTGATTGTTTAGTATGTTGCTATTGCTTTCTTCATGACTTATACATGTTCCTGTAACTATGAGAATTATGCAACTCCCGTTTACCGGAGGAACACTTTGGGTACTACCAAACGTCACAACGTAACTGGATGATTATAAAGGAGTACTACAGGTGTCTCCGAAGGTACATGTTGAGTTGGCGTATTTCGAGATTAGGTTTTGTCACTCCGATTGTCGGAGAGGTATCTCTGGGCCCTCTCGGTAATACTCATCACTTAAGCCTTGCAAGCATTATAACTAATGAGTTAGTTATGAGATGACGTATTACAGAACGAGTAAAGAGACTTGCCAGTAACGAGATTAAACTAGGTATTGGATACCGACGATCAAATCTCGGGCAAGTAACATACCGATGATAAAGGGAACAACGTATGTTGTTATGCGGTTTGACCGATAAAGATCTTCGTAGAATATGTAGGAACCAATATGGGCATCCAGGTCCTGCTATTGGTTATTGACCGAGAATGGTTTTAGGTCATGTCTACATAGTTCTCGAACCCGTAGGGTCCGCACGCTACAACGTTTCGATGATGGTTTTATTATGAGTTTATGAGTTTTGATGTACCGAAGGAGTTGGAGTCCCGGATGAGATTGGGGACATGACGAGGAGTCTCGAAATGGTCGAGACGTAAAGATCGATATATTGGACGACTATATTCAGAGTTCGGAAAGGTTCCGAGTGATTCGGTATTTTTTGAGTCTGGGAGAGTTACGGAAATCGCCGGGAGAAGTATTGGGCCTTATTGGGCCATACGGGAAAGAGAGAGGGCTGCCTAGGGCAGGCGCGCGCCCCAAGGCCTAGTCCGAATTAGACTAGGGGAGGGCCGCACCCCTCCTTCCTTCCTTCTCTCTTCCCTTCCTTGTCTCCTACTCCTACTACATGGAAGGACTCCTAGTTGGACTAGGAAGGGGAATCCTACTCCCGGTGGGAGTAGGACTCCCCATGGCGCCCCTCCTAGGGCGGCCTCCTCCTCCCTCCCTCCTTTATATCACGGGCGGGGGGCACCCCATAGACACACAAGTTGATCTACGGATCGTTCCTTAGCCGTGTCGGTGCCCCTTCCACCATATTCCACCTCGGTCATATCGTCGCGGAGTTTAGGCGAAGCCTGCGCGATAGAACATCATCATCGTCACCACGCCGTCGTCTTGTGGAACTCATCTCCGGAGCCTTTGCTGGATCGAAGGGCGGAGATCGTCATCGAGCTGAGCGTGTCTGAACTCGGAGGCCCGTCGTTCGGTGCTTGGATCGGTCGGATCGTGAAGACGTACGACTACATCAACCGCGTTGTGCTAACGCTTCCGCTTACGGTCTATGAGGGTACATGGACGAACAATCTCCCCTCTCGTTGCTATATCATCACCATGATCTTGCGTGTGCGTAGGAAATTTTTTGAAATTACTACGTTTCCCAACAATTTCTTTGTATAAGGAATGAGGTATTGCACTTGCACTAGCACCCATACAACATAAGCCATGATAACAATGATCTCCTATTTTAACATAAATAACAGGCATGCCTACAACAGGTCTATGTTTATTTTTAGTATCGGGTCTAGCAATTCTAGCAGCTTCATCACAGAAGTAAATAACATGTCCATTAATATTATCAGCCAAGAGATCTTTAACCACAGCAATACTAGGTTCAACTTTAATTTGCTCAGTTGGTGTAGGTGTTCTAGTATTACTCTTGCGAACCACAGTTGAAGCTTTAGCATGATCCTTTATCCTAACAGGGAAAGGTGGTTTCTCAATATAGGTAGTAGGAACAATAAGATCATTATAAGTAATAGTCTTTTCTTCAACTTTAATAGGTGCAACTACTTTTACTTCAATGGGAGGATTATATTTAAACCACTTCTTCTTAGGGAGGTCAACATGAGTAGCAAATGATTCACAGAAAGAAGCTACTATCTACGAGTCAAGTCCATATTTAGTGCTA
Source organism: Aegilops speltoides (assembly GCA_021437245.1). Classification (NCBI taxonomy): domain Eukaryota; kingdom Viridiplantae; phylum Streptophyta; class Magnoliopsida; order Poales; family Poaceae; genus Aegilops; species Aegilops speltoides. The sequence continues at coordinate 426,509,307 of CM038141.1, read as the reverse complement.
AATCCACGAAAAGCATCGGTATCCATAAAAGATTTAACACAATCAAACTTAGGTGTTATACCTGACTCCTTACCTTTGTCGAGATCCCAATCTTCAGAGTTGCGTTTAATTCTTTCCAATAAATCCCATCTGAATTCAATAGTCTTCATCATAAAAGAACCAGTACAAGAAGTATCGAGCATGGAGCGATTGTTGAGAGAAAGCCGAGCATAAATTTTTTGAATAATCATTTCTCTTGAGAGCTCATGATTGGGTCATGAATATAACATTGACTTAAGCCTCCCCCAAGCTTGAGCAATGCTTTCTCCTTCGCAAGGCCAAAAATTATATATATAATTATGATCACGATGAACAAGATGCATAGGATAAAACTTCTAATGAAATTCCAATTTCAATCGGTTGTAGTTCCATGATCCCATATCATCACATAGCCTAAACCATGTCAATGCCTCTCCCTTCAAAGATAAAGGGAAGGCCTTCTTCTTGATAACATCCTCGGGCATACCTGCAAGCTTAAATAATCCACAAACTTCATCCACATAGATTAGGTGCAAGTCGGGATGCAATGTTCCATCTCCTGTAAAAGGATTAGCTAGCAGTTTCTCTATCATACCCGAAGGAATTTCAAAGTAAACATTTTCTGTAGGTTCAGTAGGTTGAGTAGCAACTCTTTGCTCTACTGGTCGGGGTGAAGATACCCCGAACAAGCCCCTCAAAGGATTATGCTCCATAGTAACAAGTGACAGTAAATTTCAGCACACTATATAAATTTTTCCTTACCAAGTTCCACTTACCAAAGGCGCTTCACTCCCCGGCAACAGTGCCAGAAAAGAGTCTTGATGACCCACAAGTGTAGGGTATTTATCGTAGTCCTTTCGATAAGTAAGAGTGTTGAACCCAACGAAGAGCAGAAGGAAATGACAAGCGGTTTTCAGTAAGGTATTCTCTGCAAGCACTGAAATTATCGGTAACAGATAGTTTTGTGATAAGGTAATTCATAACAGGTAACAAGCAACAAAAGTAAATAAGAAGCAGCAAGGTGGCCCAATCCTTTTTGTAGCAAAGGACAAGCCTGGACAAATTCTTATATGGAGAAAAGCGCTCCTGAGGACACATGGGAACTATCGTCAAGCTAGTTTTCATCACGCTCATATGATTCGCGTTTGTTACTTTGATAATTTGATATGTGGGTGGACCGGTGCTTGGGTACTACCCTTTCTTGGACAAGCATCCCACTTATGATTAACTCCTATTGCAAGCATCCGCAACTACAAAATAAGTATTAAGGTAAACCTAACCATAGCATGAAACATATGGATCCAAATCAGCCCCTTACGAAGCAACGCATAAACTAGGGTTTAAGCTTTTGTCACTCTAGCAACCCATCATCTACTTATTACTTTCCAATGCCTTCCTCTAGGCCCAAACAATGGTGAAGTGTCATGTAGTCCACGTTCACATAACACCACTAGAGGAAAGACAGCATACATCTCATCAAAATATCGAACGAATACCAAATTCACATGACTACTTATAGCAAGACTTCTCCCATGTCCTCGGGAACAAACGTAACTACTCACAAATCATATTCATGTTCATAATTAGAGGGGTATTAATATGCATATAGGATCTGAACATATGATCTTCCACCGAATAAACCAACTAGCATCAACTACAAGGAGTAATCAACACTACTAGTGACCCACAGGTACCAATCTGAGGTTTTGAGACAAAGGTTGGATACAAGAGATGAACTAGGGTTTGAGAGGAGATGGTGCTAGTGAAGATGTTGATGGAGATTGACCCTGACGGTGTCCTGGACTAGGGGGTACTCACCACATCGTCTCCCGATCAGGTGGATTGGCACGAGGATCCCCATGGCCGTATACTCATGGGCGATCACGGGCGATTGCCGCATACAAGGAAGATTCCACAAGACTTGGCGATCAAGACAAGGACTCCTCCCCCACCGGCGTATCCGGCTAGGACTCTTGTTATCCTAGGCCTCTGGTGCATTATATAAACCGAGGCCAGGCTAGTCGATAGAGATATACAACAACAATCATACCATAGGCTAGCTTCTAGGGTTTAGCCTCTCTGATCTCGTGGTAGATCAACTCTTGTACTACCCATATCATCAATATCAATCAAGTAGGACGTAGGGTTTTACCTCCATCAAGAGGGACCGAACCTAGGTAAAACATCGTGTCCTTTGTCTCCTGTTACCATTGATCCTAAGACGCACTGCTTGGGACCCCCTACCCGAGATCCGCCGGTTTTGACACCGACAGACCCCCTCCCGATGAGAGGATCAATGGTGATGACGATGGTGATGATTTCCCCCTCCGGAGGATGTTTCCCGGCGAACAGCTCATGAGCCCTAGATTAGTTCTGCCAAGGTTCCGCCGTGGCGGCGGTGTTTCTTCAAAGCTTGCTTATGATTTTTCGGGGTAAAAGACTTCATATAGCGTAAGATGGCCACGGAGGACTGCCAGGGGCCTGACGAGGCGGGCGTGTGGGCCCCTCTGTACTTTCTTCGCTCAGTATTTTTATTAATTCCAAAAATAAATTTAAGTGGAGTTTGAGGACTTTTGGAGTTATGCGAGAATAGGTCTCTAATATTTGCTCGTTTTCCAAATTTGAATTGAGCTGCCGGCATTCTCCCTCTTCATGTAAACCTCGTAAAATAAGAGAGAATAGGCATAAGTATTGTGACATAACGTGTAATAACAACCCATAATGCAATAAATATTGATATAAAATCATGATGCAAAATGGACGTATCCATTTTTTAACACCCATAGTGATTTAGCAACCGAACAAGTGACTAACACCAAAATGGACGTATCTAGTTCACATCGCCATGTGATTTAACACTAATATTCATATCTGCATATGATTAACACCCATAGTTCACATCGTCATGTGACTAACACCCAAAGGGTTTACTAGAGTCAATAATCTAGTTCACATAGCTATGTGATTAACACCCAAAGAGTACTGAGGTGTGATCATGTTTTGCTCGTGAGAGAAGCTTAGTCAGCGAGTCTGTCACATTGAGCCCTATGTATTTTGCAAATATTCTATGTCTACAATGCTCTTGCGGAGCTACTCTAGCTAATTGCTCCCACTTTCAATATGTATCCAGATTGAGACTTAGAGTCATCTGGATTGGTGTAAAATCTTGCATAGTTGTAACTTTTTACGATGAGCTCTTTTATCACTTCCATTATCGAGAAATATTTCCTTAGTCCTCACTAAGGATATTCTTGACCGTTGTCCAATGATCTACTATTAGATCAAAATTGTATTCCTTTGCCAAACTCAGAGCAAGGTATACAATAGGTCTGGTACACATCATAGCATACTTTATAGAAACTATGACTGAGGCATAGGGAATGACTTTTCATTCTCTTTTCTATTTTCTGCCGTGGTCGGGATTTGAGTCTTACTCACTTTGACACCTTGCAACACAGGCAAGAACTCCTTCTTTGACTGTTCCATTTTGAACTACTTCAAAATCTTATCAAGGTATGTACTCATTGAAAAAACTTATCAAGCGTCTTGATCTATCTATATAGATCTTGATGCTCAATGTATGCAGATTTCCGAGGTCTTTCTTTGAAAAACTCCGTTCAAACATTCCTTTATGCTTTCGAGAAAATTCTACACCATTTCCAATTAATAATATGTCATTTACATATACTTATCGAAAAAGCAGTAGTGCTCCCACTCACTTTCTTGTAAATCTGAGCCTTTCCAAAAGTCTGTTAAAACCATATGCTTTGATCCACTCATCAAAGCGTATATTCCAACTCGAGATGCTTGCACCAGTCCATTGATGAATTGTGGAGCTTGCACACTTTGTTAGCATCTTTAGGATTGACAAAACCTTCTGATTGCACCATATACAACTCTTCTTTAATAAATCCATTAAGGAATGCAGTTTTGACATCCATTTGCCAGATTTCATAAAATGTGGCAATTGCTAACATGATTCGGACAGACTTAAGCATCGATACGAGTGAGAAAATCTCATCGTATTCAACCCCTTGAACTTGTTGAAAACCTTTTGCAACAAGTCGAGCTTAGTGGGTAGTAACACTACTATCAGTGTCTGTCTTCCTCTTGAAGATGCATTTAACATGGCTTGCTGATCATCGAGCAAGTCAATCAAAGTCCATACTTTGTTCTCATACATGGATCATATCTCGATTTTATGGCCTCAAGCCATTTCGCGAATCTGGGCTCATCATCGCTTCCTCATAGTTCGTAGGTTCATCATGGTCTAGTAACATGACTTCGAGCAGTATTACCGCATAAACTCAGTGCGGATTGTACTTTGGAAGACCTACGAGGTTTTGTAGTAACTTGATCTCAAGTTTCATGATCATCATCATTAGCTTCCTCACTAATTGGTGTAGGAATCATCGAACTGATTTCGTGATGAACTACTTTCCAATTCGGGAGAAGGTATAAATTACCTTATCAAGCTCTACTTTCCTCCCACTCACTTCTTTCGAGAGAAACTCCTTCTCTAGAAAGGATCTGAATTTAGCAACGAAAATCTTGCCCTCAGATCTGTGATAGAAGGTGTACCCAATAGTTTCTTTTGGGTATCCTATGAAGACACATTTCTCCGATTTGGGTTCGAGCTTATCTGGTTGAAGTTTCTTCACATAAGCATCGCAGCCCAAAACTTTAAGAAACGACAACTTGGATTTCTTACTAAACCACAGTTCATATGGTGTCATCTCAACGGATTTTAGATGGTGCCCTTTTAATGTGAATGCAGCTGTCTCTAATGCATAACCCCAAAACAATAGTGGTAAATTAGTAAGAGACATCATAGATCGCACCATATCCAATAAAGTGCGGTTACAACGTTCGGACACACCATAACGTTGTGGTGTTCCAGGTGGCATGAGCTGTGAAACTATTCCACATTGTTTTAATTGAAGACCAAACTCGTAACTCAAATATTCGTTTCCACGATCAGATCGTAGAAACTTTATTTTTCTTGTTATGATGATTTTCCATTTCACTTTGAAATTCTTTGAACCTTTCAACTATTTCAGACTTATGTTTCATCAAGTAGATATACGTCAAATCCTCTTGTGAAGGTCAGAAAATAACGATACTTGCCACGAGCATCAACACTCATTGGATCGCATACATCGGTATGTATTATTTCCAATAAGTCCGTAGATCCATTGTTCTGGAGAACGGAGTTTTAGTCATCTTGCCCAAAAGGCACAGTTCGCAAGCATCAAATGATTCATAACCAAGTGATTCCAAAAATCCATCTTTATGGAGTTTCTTCATGCGCTTTACAAATATGACCCAAGCGGCGATTACCACAAATAAGTTGCACCATCATTATTAACTTTGCATCTTTTGGCATCAATATTATGAATATGTGTATCACTGCGATCGAGATCCAACAAACTATGTTCATTGAGTGTATGACCATCGAAGGTCTTATTCATGTAAACAGAATAACAATTATTCTCTAACTTTAAATGAATAACTGCATTGCAATAAACATGATCAAATCATATTCATGCTCAACGCAAACACCAAATAACATTTATTTAGGTTTAACACTAATCCCGAAAGTGTAGGGAGTGTGCGATGATGATCATATCAATCTTGGAACCACTTCCAACACACATTGTCACTTCCCCTTCAACTAGTTTCTGTTTATTCTGTAACTCCTATTTCGAGTTACTAATCTTAGCAACCGAACAAGTATCAAATACTCAGGGGCTACTATAAACACTAGTAAGGCACACATCAATAACATGTATATCAAATATACTCTTGTTCACTTTGCCATTCTTCTTATCCACCAAATATTCGGGCATTTCCGCTTCGGTGACCATTTCCTTTGCGATGTAAGTACTCGGTTTAGGGCTTTGGTCCAGCTTTGGTCTTCTTCACGGGAGTGACAACTTGTTTGCCATTCTACTTGAAGTTTCCTTTCTTTCCTTTGCCCTTTTCTTGAAACTAGTGATCTTGTCAACCATCAACACTTGATGCTCTTTCTTGATTTCTACCTTCGTCGATTTCAACATCACGAAGAGCTCGGGAATCGTTTTCGTCATCCCTTGCATACTATAGTTCATCACAAAGTTCTACTAACTTGGTGATGGTGACTAGAAGAACTCATCAATCACTATCTTATCTGGAAGATTAACTCCCACTTGATTCAAGCGATTGAAGTACACGATAATCGAGCACATGCTCACTAGTTGAGCGATTCTCCTCCATCCTTTAGCCATAGAACTTGTTGGAGACTTCATATCTCTCAACTCGGGTATTTGCTTGAAATATTAACTTCAACTCCTGGAACATCTCATATGGTCCATGATGTTCATAACGTCTTTGAAGTCCCGATTCTAAGCCGTTAAGCATGGTGCACTAAACTATCAAGTAGTCAACATATTGAGCTAGCCAAACGTTCATAACATCTGCATCTGCTCCTGCAATAGGTCCATCACCTAGCGGTGCATTAAGGACATAATTCTTACAGGCAAGAATGAGGATAAACCTCGGATCACGGATCCAATCGCATCATTGCTACTAACATCTTTCAACACAATTTTCTCTAGGAACATATCAAAATAAACATATGAAAGCAACAACGCGAGCTATTGATCTACAACATAATTTGCAAAATACTACCAGGACTAAGTTCATGATAAATTTAAGTTCAATTAATCATATTACTTAAGAACTCCCACTTAGATAAACATCCCTCTAATCCTCTAAGTGATTAGGTGATCCATATCAACTACACCATGTCCGATCGTCACGTGAGATGGAGTAGTTTCAATGGTGAACATCACTATGTTGATCATATCTGCTATATGATTCACGTTCGACCTTTCGGTCTCCGTGTTCCGAGGCCATATCTGTATATGCTAGGCTCGTCAAGTTTAATCTGAGTATTCTGCGTGTGCAACTGTTTTGTACCCGTTGTATTTGAACGTAGAGCCTATCACACCCGATCATCACGTGGTGTCTCAGCACGAAGAACTTTCGCAACGGTGCGTACTCAGGGAGAAGACTTCTTGATAATTTTAGTGAGAGATCATCTTATAATGCTACCGTCAATCAAAGCAAGATAAGATGCATAAAGGATAAACATCACATGCAATCAATATAAGTGATATGATATGGCCATCATCATCTTGTGCTTGTGATCTCCATCTCCGAAGCACCGTCGTGATCACCATCGTCACCGGCGCGACACCTTGATCTCCATCGTAGCATCGTTGTTGTTCGCCATCTATTGCTTCTCGACTATCGCTACCGCTTAGTGATAAAGTAAAGCAATTACTGTAGCGTTGCATTTCATACAATAAGCGACAACCATATGGCTCCTGCCATTGCCGATAACCGGTTACAAAACATGATTATCTCATACAATAAAATATAGCATCACATCTTGACCATATCACATCACAACATGCCCTGCAAAAACAAGTTAGACGTCCTCTACTTTGTTGCTGCATATTTTACGTGGCTGCTACGGGCTTAGCAAGAACCGTTCTTACCTACGCATCAAAACCACAATGATAGTTCGTCAAGTTAGTGCTGTTTTAACCTTCGCAAGGACCGGGCATAGCCACACTCGATTCAGCTAAAGTGAGAGAGACAGACACCCGCCAACCACCTTTAAGCACGAGTGCTCATAACGGTGAAACCGGTCTCGCGTAAGCGTCTGGCGTAATGTTGGTGCAGGCGCTTCATCTCATAATACCGCCAACCAAAGTATGACATCTTTGGTAAGCAGTATGACTTGTATCGCCCACAACTCACTTGTGTTCTACTTGTGCATATAACATCAACGCATAAAACCTAGCTCTGATGCCACTGTTGGGGAATGTAGTAATTTCAAAAAATTTCCTACACACACGCAAGATCATGGTGATGACATAGCAACGAGAGGGGAGAGTGTTGTCCATGTACCCTTGTAGACCGTAAGCGGAAGCGTTAGCACAACGCGGTTGATGTAGTCGTACGTCTTCACGATCCAACCGATCCAAGCACCGAACGTCGGCACCTCCGAGTTCAAAGACACGTTCAGCTCGATGATGATCCTCAGGCTCCGATCCAGCAAAGCTTGGGATGAGTTCCATCGGCCGCGATGGCGTGGTGACGATGATGATGTTCTACGGCGTGAGGGCTTCGCCTAAACTCATGACGATATGACAGAGGTGGAATATGGTGGAGGGGCACCGCACATGGCTAAGGAACAATCGTAGATCAACTTGTGTGTCCTAGGGTGCCCCCCCCCCGTATATAAAGGAGCAAGGGGGAGGCCGGCCGGCCCTAGAGGCGCGCCAGAGGAGGAGTCCTCCTAGTAGGAGTAGGACTCCCCTTTCCTACTCCTACTAGGAGGGAAAGGAAGGGGAGGGGGAAGGAAGAGGCGCCACCGCCTCCTAGTCAATTCGGACCAGAGAGAGAGGCGCGCCCCCCCCGGCCGCCCTCTCTCTTTCCACTAAGGCCCATGTGGCCCATTATCTCTCTCGGGGGTTCCAGTAACCCTCGGCACTCGGTTTTCTCCAAAACGTCCGGAACACTTCCTGTCCCAACATAGTCGTCCAATATATCAATCTTTATGTCTCAACCATTTTGAGACTCCTCGTCATGTCCGTGATCACATCCGGGACTCCGAACAAACTTCGGTATATCAAAACTTATAAACTCATAACAAAACTGTCATTGTAACGTTAAGCGTGCGGACCCTACGGGTTCGAGAACTATGTATACATGACCTAGAACTATTCTCGGTCGATAACCAATAGCGGAACCTGGATGCCCATATTGGTTCCTACATATTCTCTGAAGATTTTATCGGTCAAACCGCATAACAACATACGTTGTTCCTTTGTCATCGGTATGTTACTTGCGAGATTTGATCGTCGGTATCAATACCTAGTTCAATCTCGTTACGGCAAGTCTCTTTACTCGTTACGTAATGCATCATTACGTAACTAACTCATTAGCTACATTGCTTGCAAGGCTTATGTGATGTGCATTACCGAGAGGGCCTGAGATACCTCTCCGACAATCGGAGTGACAAAACCTAATCTCGAAATCGCCAACCCAACATGTACCTTTGGAGACACCTGTAGTACTCCTTTATAATCACCCGATTCGTTGTGACGTTTGGTAGCACCAAAGTGTTCCTCCGTAAGCGGAGTTGCATAATCTCATAGTTACGAGAACATGTATAAGTCATGAAGAAAGCAATAGCAACATACTAAGCGATCAAGTGCTAGGCTAACGGAATGGGTCATGTCAATCACATCATTCTCCTAATGATGTGATCCCGTTAATCAAATGACAACTCATGTCTATGGCTAGGAAACTTAACCATCTTTGATTCACGAGCTAGTCAAGTAGAGGCATACTAGTGACACTATGTTTGTCTATGTATTCACACATGTATTACGTTTTCGGTTAATACAATTCTACCATGAATAATAAACATTTATCATGAAATAAACTCTAGGGCATATTTCCTTCAGATGCTACAGCATAGGCTACCTCATCTGGCGTACGTGAGAACGGGGGATGTGGCACGGTTGGCTGGGCGCCGCCACGCCGGTCGGCGTCCTCGCCTCACTGGATGAGGAGGTACAGACACACAGCCGGCAACCATGCAGATGATAAATTGAGCAGACTGTAGGACATGAGGAGAAAATTGACATCCGGCAATAGCGTCGTCCGTGCGCCGCCGCATTCGTTTGCTTGAATCGAGATGGTGCTGAATCGCCGCTAACTCCTCGATCCGCGCGTGGTGGCTTTTTTGGTGCGTGGTGCGTGGATATGAATTATTATTTTTCCTTTTTAGGGACTAATAATCCACGAGCAAATGCTAATTACTACTTGGGCTAGGCCCAGTCGTTTCCTAAGCTGCGAAGAGTACGTTGCCACGCTGGAGAAGAAAGTGTGTGCGCCCTGGAGTTTCGCCCCTAATTACAGACTTCCCTGAACTCCCCGACGGATACTTGCGTACGTACCTTGGTACCTAGGCGGGGGCCCCTCACATGCGGGGCTCGGGGCGCCCCCCCCCCCTCCCCGCCTCCCTAGGGCCGGCCCTGACTCACCCCTATGAACGCACACACGTACACCCTACCCCTATGAGCACCTTCGAAAGGCTGAGCCGGCATATCATCTTGAAATTTACGAAGTCAACGTAGGCACCTCGTCGTCGACAGGAATGTCTCATCCCACTGAATGCGCATCGCGCAAAGTCTGAATAAATTCGATGTAAATCGAGCACGGATTTGAATCTGGTGGGTGAGATCTGCCATCCCTCTAACCATCCAACCACAGATTGGTTCGCCCCATGCAGGCTTCCTCTGACCCCGTTTACTGCCCCACCAAAACTTCCGGAGAAGGCTTTTAAGTTGTGTACCCAAAAAAAACAAGCCATATTGGCATTCAAAAAAAAAAGTTGTGTACCCCCAAAGGGTCGGCCCTGGGGACGTTTAAGAGTGGTCTGGGCCGGGCCGGCCCAGATAGCCACGTCGGCCACCCGTCCGCGTTCCGTCCCCCGTGCGTGCACCGGTTCGACACGGCACCCCGCCTGCCTGAACTGACCCGCCGCCGTCCTCCCCCTCGCCGATCCACCGCCTCAGCTCCAACCCGTTCCTCCATCGATCCGATTCGACTGCCCGCCACCGCTGATTCACCGGGGAACGACCGACCATGAGCGAGGTCTTCGAGGGCTACGAGCGGCAGTACCGCGAGATCTCCGCCGCTCTCTCCCGCAAGTGCGCCGCCGCCTCCGCCCTCGATGGCGGTACGTGCGCACGCACGCCTCTCTCTCGCCCGGAACCCCAGGTTTCCGGTTGCTCCCACGCCTTCGTCTGATCCTCTTCTCTCATTCCCTTCGCCAGAGAAGAAGAAGCAGAAGCTGTCCGAGATCCAGGCCGAACTGCAGGAGTCTGAATCGCTGGTAAAAAACGGCTGAACTAAATTTTCTATGAGCAGAATTTTTACCACACTGGTCTGCCGTGATTAATTTTAAGCTGTGGTGTGGAAACTTTCCTCCTAGTTCATGTAGAGATTGTGCATCTTAATTCTTGTGATAGCTCAGCCGTCTGATTATGCGTCCTGTCTCTGTTTGGCTGCCTGCCCGCAGATCAGGAAGATGGATTTGGAGGCCCGGAGCCTGCATGCGACCGTCAGGGCCGGGCTGCTGTCTAAACTGAGGCAGTACAAGTCTGATCTCAACAACATCAAGAGCGAGATCAACAAGGTCTCGGCGCCTAATGCCCAACAGGCCACCCGGGAGGAGCTCCTCGACTCCGGCATGTCGGATACACTCGGGGTGAGCTCCCTATCCCTTACGTTTCCGCCTTGCGCCAAATGTTATGTTCATTGCGCCTCTGTCATGCTATCTGATATTCTAAGTAATCACCTGTGACAACAATGGAGTGCTTCTAACAGATTCTGCTTCTGTGGTATGTATGTATGTTCCATCAGAAAATAATTTATCAGTGTGTGACCCTATAAGACTTTGAATTGTGATATGGATGGGTTACAGTGCAACGCACACCTTTGAAACATGGCATGTAGAACAGTGTGCAGCATTGTGGTGTCTAAAGAAGTGTACCATATCGATTTTAAATGGTTTGCATGGATATCCGTGAAGTGAGCACTGCTACTATTTCTTGAACTTCAGTTAGGTCTGTAATTTCAAATTTTCACTGTTGTCAAGTCTAGTGCTTTGGTTATGGTTAGAAACTTAGAATTATATACAGAGCCATGCTGTGCATGAACTCAGAACCACATTTGGACTCTTTTGTCAATAAGCGATTGCAGTTGTACTTTTACGAAGCTCATATTCCCAGTTTAACAGTCTTGGATGTATTATGCGTTACCATGCAAAGTATGGGCAAAATATCAGAGGCACATTCATTTCATCCTATTTATTACTTTAATTATTCATTGATACTCCGTTTCGAAAAATAATTATTCATTGATATCATTGCTCTTGATTATGTATTATTTTCGTTGCAAGAAAGCTTCATGGCATAAATTTTCAAATATGCGCAAAATAACGGGGGGACATTCATTTCATCATATTTATCACTTTAATTATTAATTGATGCCATTGCTCTTGAATATGTATTATTTTCGTTGCAATTATTATATCATGGCTCAGGCGTCATCTGATCAAAGAGGAAGATTGATGATGACATCAGAAAGGTTAAACCAGTCTTCCGACAGAATTAGAGAAAGCCAAATAACAGCACTTGATACAGAAGAAATCGGCGTGTCGATTCTTCAGAACCTTCATAATCAACGAGAGACACTGATGCATGCTCACAAAACAGTATGTACTTTGATCTTTAAAGTTTACTTTTATTTGGGACTTTGAGCCATCGCTGGAGCTAATTTGTTCTTTTTACCTTCTCTCGTCCAATTATTTATAGTTTGATCATTTCTGGCCTTACATATTGATCAGCAGCAACAACCTTAGCTAGCAAACTACATAGACAAGAAATGACATCAATTAGTTTCTGTTTTGATGTTGATGCATTTACACCATATATGCTTATTGGAAACTGGTCAGTCCTCTATGAAGTACTCATGTCTGAAATAGTGAAAGGTACATTCGCTGCCAAAATAGGTGTGTATTACGCATGACAGCTGTAAGAATATAGTTATCCAAACTTGTGTACAGGAGTTAGACCATGGTTTGGTGCTAGATGAGTCACTTCTGGATACCGCACATGCATCCTGCTTCTTTGAACATGATTTGCAAAATAACTTTAATGATGCCGAATCATCGAAATAAGATCCATTTCTCCCACTGGTAGTATGCGGTTTTCAGTATCAAGAAAGAGATTTTCCCCCACTTGATCACTTTGCTATTACGGTCAAGAAACATATCGTGCATGTCCACCGTTTACAAAATGAAACAAATATTTGACCTTTTGATTTCTGAGGCGAATTCTCCAAAGCTAGTGGAACTTTAGCTTTTCCGCATTAGGTATAGCAACTCTGTGGCCCTCTCGGCCTGCTGTTTAGCTTTTCTCTGGCATCACTTTCGGGTAAGTTGCCTGGATTTGTCAAGTAGAAGAAAAGCAGCTAGTACATGATTAACCCTGCTAGTTATGACTCGAGAGGATGATTCTCATCATTCAGCTATAGATTACATCTTCCGTTACCTGCCGCGTGGTGCGTACTAATGAAATTTCCTGCTGCTCTTGCTCGCAGTTGCATGGTGTGGACGACTCCATCGGCAAAAGCAACAAGATCCTGGCGTCCATGTCCAAGTGGAACAAGTGGTTTGTCTAGGTTGACTTCGTGTTATAGAAAGCTAGGAAGTAGGAATGTATTGGATGGCGATTTAAACGATGTTACCAACCATGAGAGGCAGCCGAGACAAATGATAATAATACTAAGCCTCCTTTGGTTCACGGGAATAGGAAAATCATAGAAAGTGAGATGATGTGTATATATATTCCTATATGAAAAGAGATGTCATTTGACGCATATGATTGAAACTTTTCCATTTGAGCGTAGGTTTTTCCCTTGAAATGTTAAGAGTTGGTTCCTATCCTACAAAAAAAGGGGGGCTTCAAAGGAAATTTTCCTTTGAAAATCCTATCCTACAAAATTCCTACTCCTACAAACCAAAGGAAGCCTAAGAATAAACCCTTGGGTATCTCATCCTGAAATCCGCAGCCGGTCTTTCCCCAAGCAGGATCTTTTTGGCTAGTGACATTAGGATCTTCAACAACGATATAATTTGTCGCCGCGAGATGAAATTTGTATAGTGACATTTGGATTTCAACGAGAAAATATTTTTTCCCATGAAGTGATATTTGTCCATCGCACACTATGTACCGTGAGATACAATGGGTGGGAAAGAATATGCACGGTACTCCGTGAGATACAATGGGTGGGAAAGTATATATACGAGAACACATGAAACATCCTGTTATCACCGACGAAAAACAACATAAAGTCAGGTGTCACCGCCATGGACATATAGCCATTTGTCATGGAATACAATCGGTTAAAAGATGTGTTACCATCACGAAAGTAAGGTTGTTGCTATTCCTTCATCCGAAATATTTTCTTCTTTGCAACTAATTGCAACGCCTTTCGAATGATTAGTAGCATTGTTTCTCGGCGGTAATGTATTGAAACTAGCTCTAACAAAAAGGATTCCCCCCTAAGGTTTTGCAGTCATCCGGCGTTGCCGTGAGTTTCCACCGATTTGATTTGGTCTCCTAGTGACTGACGACCGCCCTCTGCCTCTCTCCCCACTCGAACTGATAAGGCGTCAACACAGCTAAGGAAGTAGCGCGTTATGTCTGCTTGCTTGATATAGTTAGGGAAGCAATGTTGGTTGAATCGGTTGGGAAGTGTGGTTCTTGAAGAGATATTACGAAACAAAATACATCATCAACCCATCCTAGGCCACTTGGGACTTGCAGAAACAATGATCATTGGTGCTTGATACATCTGGCATGGGAGATTGTTAAAGGTAATTTAGTGGCACCAGCTGTAAGAACAACTTCCACCATTAGCACGGTAACATCCAATTGTAAGAACAACATTCACCATTAGTATGGACAAAACCAACTCATGGATGAAACAGGTTCATCGGCAGCGATCCTTCAAAGTCATAACGGGAGGCCCTTGTTGGATGTTCTTGCATTCTTAATAATTTGTTTGATGCTACAGCGGCGAAAATTACAACTATGCAAAAAGGTCTTATGTTTCTAGAGAAGTTAGGAGCCACGATGGTGTCAGTCTCGTTGGAACATATCCAAGCATGCAATGGCGTCATTGAGGAGTGGAGTCCATATACAACAATACTTGCGGTCTGCTTCCGAAGGGCACAGAGAATTGTTGCAGTGAGCTTTTGCTACTGTCCAAGGGTTGCAAATAGGGCGGCACATGACTAGCGATTCTAAAACTGTAGTTACTTTGGAAGGCGATCCGTCTAGTTTTGTTATCCCGAAATTATCTTTGATGTAACGTTGACTTTTTTCTTTTTGACATCATGATGTAACGGTGATTTGATGTTAATAAAGTGCGCCATGGCATTCCTTCTGTAATGTAGTACTTCCTCCGTTTCTAAATATTTGTCTTTCAAATGGACTATCACGTACGGATATATATGGACATATTTTAGAGTATAGATTCACTCATTTTGCTTCGTATGCAGTTACTTGTTGAAATATCTAGAAAGACAAATATTTAGGGACAAAGGGAGTACTTCTTAGTGATCTAAACGCTTTTATATTTTTTTACCGAGTAATAGGCAAAAAATGGGTGGGAGTGACGGTGATGGTGGTGGTGTGCGCGCAACCCATTTTTTATGGTAGAGAGAGGGGAAGATAAGAACGATCATTCTGTTGGGAAACCGAGTAATCGGTTGGGGTGGCGGCGCGCCTCGTGCGTATCGCACGTGGTAGCCCCTCCCGTTTCCCTCTTTACGATAAGTGGGTACTTATCCCTTGACCCCCTAGTCCCTACATAAAGCAACGAGGAGCCCATCATTGTAACATCTGATCATTAATTAATAAAGCTGGTCTCCTCCATATCCCTCTGTGTCATTTACTTTCGCGTGTACGACTACTTCGACTACTTCCTCTACGACGCTCGCTCTCGCTCCGCAACCTCGGACCGGACTCGCCGGCGGAGTTGCGGAACACGTTATCAAGACGCTTCGCTCCACCAACTCTCCGTCAAGCTGCGTCAAGCACGCATCACGCAGCTTTCGTCGATCCCGCGGAGGTATAAGATTCAATCCCCATCTTTGCAAAATGGATTCTCTCGTTACCGCGATTACATTTTTGCGATTAGTTTCTTTTGGATTTGATCTACCTATGGTGCGGATTTTCCTCCCAAGAACCGGCGGACGAACACGTCGCCGACCAATGTCGATATTCTTGGACTAAGAGGAACTTGTTGACGCACTATAGGAGTCGGTGCAGATCGCGATCCGGATGATCACGATACCGCCGCGCGCACCCGGCCGCCATCTTGCGCGTCGATGTTCCCGATGAACACGATGATATTTTTTGACATCCGGGCGGATAACGACGTCCCGTCGCCGCCATAGCCTGCTGGCCGTCCGTCGCCATCTTGGCATGCCCGCCCGCCGCGTCGCCGCCGCCAGGTTACGATGGCCGCGACCCGCTGGTCGCCGGTGCCGCCCTATTGGCCGTCTTGTGGCCAGCTAGCGCCGCTTGCCGAAACTGTTCGCGCCTACTGCCGCCAGAGCCGATGCCATAACGCGCGCCATGTTGCCACCACGCGCCGTCTTGTAGGTTGCGCCGTGGTTGCCCGTCTTGGCTTGCCCGGCGCGCCGTCTTGCTTGCCAGCGCCGCTTGGCCGCCGGGCAGCGCCGTCTTGCCAGCTTATTGCGAGGCCGTCTTGCGTCTTGGCCGCGCCGCCGAAACGTCTTGCGTCTTGGCCGCGCCGTCTTGCCTGCGCCGCCAGCGCTGGCGCCGTCCGCCGCGCCACGTCGCGAAGCCGCCATCGCCGCTCGGGCGCTAGGGGAAACCCTAGCGTCGCTGCGAGCTGCTAGCCGGACCACGCATGGGCCGGCCCGCTGGCCACTGGGCCTCGTCTGGGCCGCGACAGTGGCACCCCCAGAGAAAAAAAAAGGGGGATGGCACGGGCTGGCCACTGGGCCCGGCTGGGCCGCGGGCTGTGCAGACCCCGATCTAAAAAAAAGGTGGCGCCGGCTGGAGCACGGCAATTTGCTTTTTAGCCCCCGAAGTTTTCCAGATTTCATGCGAATTTTTATTCCTACTGTAATATTTCGCGTAGAAGCCCCTGGAACTGTCTGTTTTCGCTGAAAACATGTATTTGGGCTTAAAAATGCCTCGGGAATTCAATATTTGGGCTAGTTTTCACATATGAGATGCGCTTAACATGCTATCTTTTGTAACATGATATTATTGTATGATTTTACTGCTGTAGATAATTGTTTAGCACTCTTAATCATTTAGTAAGTCATATAATAGCATGTTTTAAATATTGGAACGTCCTTTTATTGAATAAGTTTATCAACATCGCTTTGTGCAAAAGATTACCTGCTGTAATCTCATGATTTTTGCATAAATCGCAGATGGCCGGAATTGCCCACAAGGAGTTTCCTGAGTTGGCTCGAGCGAGGCTGAACTACTGTCATGGTCCTCGGACCGCGAGATTTTTCTCGTGGCAAAACCTCTCGAGGCGATCGGTAAGGGCCCACTGGCCGCCATCGATCCCAAGTTCAAATCGAGAATCGCAGAGCTCTGCACTTTCTCCGTCATCACCGTCACCTACTCGAAAGATGAGTATATGGTGAGCACGGTGCTTACGGCCTTTGGACCGCTCTTAGCGGCGGTTTGGCGGTGAAGTACCTTTGTGAAGCCACGTCTTGACGAGTGGATCCGTCTGAGGTTTGCGGACTTCAAGATGGTTGGGGAGTACAATTCGGCTCTACACGGTTTGTACGACTCTTGATTAATGGTACCGAGATTACCGACTCCCGAAGATTGAGAAAACCCTATCCACTTTCCACCCCGACGCGGTCCAGTCCTCACGGAACTACCGCCAGGGGAACTGCACGAGGTATTCAGAGTTGATTGACGTCCTCCAGGTGGCGGAGGCGCAGGATGAGGTTCTCAAAAAGAACTTTGTCGCGCAACCACTTGGGGGGAGTTCTCGCCAGGAGGTGAACGCTCTCAAAGTCCGCAAGCCTCAACAGAAGAAGAGGGGCCGCAAGGGCAAGAAGAAGGGCCCTCACCCTCCCGCCCGGCTAAGCGAAACAGCCGGGCAAGGGAGGCGGCGGCCTCGGGGCTCGCTTCCGTTGTGGCTCGGTGGAGCATTTCTCCCTTGATGTCGCGCACCACCGGGTCGTTGAAACATACAAGGCTCGGAAGGCGCGTGAGACGCACCTCGCCTTGGTTCAGAGGGAGCACCACCGGCGCCCATGGCGGCACCGTGATGATTACTCGCCCCTGCTGCGCCCATAGAGGCGAACCCGTGGTGCCCATCGCGCATCTTTGGCGGTCTCTACCGACGCCCACGTCTCCATGGAGGTTGACCACATGGTCGCCTCGGGCGGCGCCGCCACTAGACATTGATGCGGCCTCCAAGATGATTTCTAAGGAGGATCAATTCACTAGTATGGAGATTGCGGCTGAAGTTGATGGCTTCTTCACCGAGTCCACTTAGCATACCTCTTTGGTTATCATGATTCCGTGATTTGATACAATAAAATTGAATAAATTCGATTTGGTTGTAAGCTCTATGAGAGCATAAACTTATTCTTTACTTTGGCGATTGGATGACATTTATTCATTTATTCCATTATTTATACATGATAGCATGTTATGTTCTGAGATGTGTGCATTTATTTTTAATGTATTTTCTTCCTCATTACATTAATTAGGTGTCATATTTTAGAACGCGTGTGGCGCCCGAATGGAGGAAACGTGCCTTGCCGATAGCGCCACCACTCATACCATTTTACGAGAAACTAAGTACTTTGAGTCCATTAAAAATCTCCGGAAGTATTATGACAATCGCCGTTGCGGTTCTCACATAGTTGGCTCGGGCGAGCCACTATTATACTCCCTATGGGAACAACTTTGATCATTAATGATGCGTTGTTGTACTCGAGTCGACTCGTACTCTTTTGAGCTTTAGAGACATCCGCTAATGGTTTCCATCTTTGAGACCGATGATGAAAACGGCAAGGAGTGCCTACTCATCACAAAGCGGGATGCCGGTGGTAAACATGTTATCGAAAGGCTTCCTTCATTTGACATGGGGCTATACTACACTAAGATAGTAGCACCGCCTGTACACTACCCTCAAGACCGTCTTTAGAAGCTCGAACTCTTACGCCTCAGCACGATAGGTTAGGCCACCCGGACTTAGGATGATGAGAAATATAATTAACAACTCGCATGGCCATAATGTTCACGTGAAGAACTTCCGAATCGATGATTTCGTGTGCTCGCATGCGCTAAGGGAAGTTAGTCATTAGGCCATCGCCCCTCAAGGTGAGGATGAAATCCCGCGTTCTTGGAGCGTATCCAAGGGACATATGCGGTCCAATTCAGCCCTCACAGGCCGTTTCGGTACTTCATGGTGCTCATTGATGCTTCCTCTAAATGGTCCAATGTTTGCTCTTTGTCAACAACGGAACCATGCCTTTGCAAAATTGATCTCACAGATCATACAAATGAGAATAATTTCCGGATTATCGTATAAAGTCTATTGAATGGACAACGCCGAGAATTTACTTCAAAAGCGTTCGATGATTATTGCATGGCAATGGGAATCAAAGTTGAGCACTCGGTACCACATGTTCATACACAAAATGGACTTGCCGAGGCATTGATTAAAAGAATTAAATTCATTGCCCGACCGCTCCTTGAGGTTGTAATTTACCAACTACATGTTGGGGTCACGCAGGTTACACGCTCATCTCATCAACTTTCGACCGTCGGCCTACAACATCCACTCTCCTGTTCAACTTGCGCAAGGGTCGGCACCGAAAATTTCCCACCTTCGTAGGTTCGGTTGCCAGGTATATGTACCAATACCACCCCCTCAGCGATCGGCGATGGGCCCGCTCCGTAAGTCGGGGATATACGTTGGTTATGAGGCTGTGTCCATAATCAGGTATCTGGACCCCATGACGGTGGTCACACACGGCTCGTTTTGTTGATTGCATTTTGACGAGGATCTTTTCCCGACTTTAGGGGAAGAATCAACCCTTGATGCTAAAAGTCGAGAAATCACGTGGCAAGCCACGGGATCCACGCTCATGACCAGCGCCTTCTTGAGGCGAGAGAAGTCCAAAAGATAATAGATTTGCGGTCATTAGCAAATCAACTGCTGACCACTTTAGTGACTTAAAGACTGTGACAAAATCGCATGTGCACACGCGCAATGCACCGGAAAGGGTTGAAATACCAAAGAAAAATGATGGTATACCCGCTCCCGTCCAAAGGCCTAAAAGGACGAGAAATCCGGCTTCTCAAATCCCAAGTACTCGGGGACGCCTGACGAAAAAGGATAAGAGAGATTTATCGCAGCCTGTCGCCAAAGTACCCCAAATTGAAACGGGAGCCGATCGAGACTGCACAAGTCACGGAAAATTCATTACGAAATTCGGACTTAAACTTTCCCATAGAAACACCAGTGGAGATGTGGCGCACACATCGGCGAGAAATCTAAAGGACCTTGCTCCCATAATGAGAAATTTGGTAGAGCAAGTGTTTGCGCGGATCGCTCCATGACGAAATGGCCATAAATTATATTTATATGGGGAGTCCTGAACGAAGCAGCGGTGATTGTCGACATCAACTTTGCTACAAAAATTGCCTCAATCATAGATCTTGACCACGAGCCTAACACGCTCGTGATTGCAAGAAAAGGTCGATTGGAAAGATTGGCGACAAGCAATTCTTGCCGAATTATTATCTCTCAACAAAAGAAAGGTGTTCGGACCAGTTTGTGAACTCCTCCCCACATTCGCCTGTTGGCCATAGATGGGTTTTGTTGAAGAGAGATGAAAATAATAAGGTAATACGGTACAAAGCAAGGCTCGTCGCTCAAGGGTTCACTCAACGACCGGTGTCGACTTTGAGGAGAATTATTCCCGGTCATGGATGGAGTTACCTTTAGATACTTGATCTCGATGGCGATAAACATGGGCTTGAAAATGAAACTAATGGATGTTGTCCTTTGCTTACTGTATGGTAACTTGGATTCAACATATACATGAAGGTTCGGAAGGTATCCTGTTCAACCATGATAGAGCAAACATGGGTCTATCGATGTCCAACTTCAAAAGGCATTATGCGGACTCGAGACGATGCGGTAGAATGTGGTACAATCGCTAAGTGATTTCCTTCATGAGAAGGGCTACACGAGCAATAAAGATTGCCCATGTGTTTTTATCTGGCGATCCCAAGATGGATTACAGATAATCTCGGTGTCGTGGACGATTTAAACATAATCGGTACACGAGGATATTGAGGAAGCGAGTTCCTACGATGTCGAATTCGAGATGAAGGATTTGGGTAAAACTAAGTTACATCTGGGTGCGCAACTTGAACATTCCCCGATGGGATTCTAGTGCACCAGTCGGCCTACACCGAAGGTGTTGGAAAGATTTGGTTTGATAAGGCATATCCTTCTAAGACCCGATGGTCGGGAGGTCTTCTGACAGAGACAAGGACCCGTTCGAGGCCAAAGGAAGAGGGAGAAACTTTGGGACGAAATTTCCTTACGAGTGCGATTAAGCGCACTCATGTATCTTACAAATCGTACACGGCCGGACATTGCGTTCGCCGTCGGTTTGCTTTAAGAGGATTCTCAACCTACCAAAAGACATTGGAAAGGTGTTAAGGGCGTCTTCCCAGACTGCATGGGACCAAAGATCTTGGCCTATTTTATAAAAGGAATCAAGACCTATCTATTATAGGCTATCTTGATCTTTGGGTACCTATCGGACCCGCATGATTGCAAATCGCAGATCGGATATGTTTTCCTTTGTGGTGGAATCTGCGTTTTCCGAAATCGTCCAAGCAAACACTTGTGTCGACTTCCACAAACCACTCGAAATCATGGCACTATTCAAGCGTCGAAAGAGTGTGTATCGCTTGGCGGATGATCGACCACATTCGGCGGACATGTGGGTTTGAACACCGTACAAACCCTACCATTATCTATGAAGATAATGTTGCTTGTGTTGCACAAGTGCGAGATGGGTTATGTGAAGAGTAACCTCACTAAGCATATTAGTCCCAAGTTCTTCTATGCACATGAGTGCGGCGGTTGAATGAGGTGAAAGTTTTGCATACTAAGTCTTGTGACAATCTTGTCGATATGTTCACTAAATCATTACCGGCATCAACCTTAGAGAGGTGTGTGCGTGGAATCGGTATGATGAGACTTAGAGATGCAAGGTTCAGGGAGAAACTTCACAAACTCGTCGCTAAAATCTCAATCCCGATGATCGAGTACTCAACTTGATGGTTGAGTGGATTGTACTCTTTTTCCCTTGAGTGAGTTTTCTGATGTTTCTCGCGAGGAGGTTTTGACGAGGCAATTCGTGCAATACAACAACGTATCTTGTCGCTCTTTCTCCATATTTTTTCCCACCGGGTTTTCGGAGTTTTGAGGCATGGATATACTGGATAATTACCCAAGGGGAGTGTTGGGAAACCGAGTAATCGGTTGGGGTGGCGGCGCCTCGTGCGTGTCGCACGGAGTAGCCCTCCGTTCCCTCTTTACGTTAAGTGGTACTTATCCTCGACCCCTAGTCCCTATATAAAGCGGCGAGGCCCCATCATTGTAACACCGATCATTAATTAATAAAATTTGGTCTCTCCATATCCCTCTCGTCATTTCTTTCGCGTGTCGACTACTTCGACTACTTCCTCTACAACGCTCGCTCTCGCTCCGCAACCTCGGACCAGACTCGCCGGCGGAGTTGCGGAACACATTCGATTCCTAGTGCAAACGCTCAAGACTTCTGGAAGAGAATACTCTCAAATTTGGCGGGCCCACCCAGCAGCCTCAAGGGACACATCCATCACTCGTCAGCGTCCCGTCCCCGTGCACCGCACCGGTTGGCTTGGTTCCCAACACGGCACCCCACCCGCCTCAACTCGCCCGCCTCTCCCCCTCCCCAACGAACTCGCTCCGACCACCCACCCACCGACTGCCCCGGCTCCCCCCGATTCCGCCGGAGGCTCCGCGGGCCTCGATCCGGTCCGGCTGCCGCGACCGCCGGCCGATTCGCCGGGGAGGGAGCGACCATGAGCGAGGTCTTCGAGGGCTACGCGGGGCAGTACTGCGAGATCTCCGCCGCCCTCTCCCGCAAGTGCGCCGCCGCCTCCGCCCTCGATGGCGGTACGCGCGCACGACCCCCCTCTCTCTCGCCCGAAACCCCAGGTTCCCGGCTGTTTCTTCTGCATCTCGGTCTGACCCTCTTCTCTGCTTGTTCCCTTCGCCAGAGAAGAAGCAGCAGAAGCTGTCCGAGATCCAGGCCGACGTGCAGGAGTCGGAATCGCTGGTAAAAAAAAACCGGCTGAGCTCTGTGCAATTTTCGTTTCGTTAGCCTTCCTTCCGTGCTCAGTTGTCAGCTCTAGCTGTGCTGTGCGTCAGATTTTTGTCTGGCTGGCTTCCCGTAGATGAGGAGGATGGATTTATGATTTGTACTGTAGTTATCTAATCGTGCCTCCAATTTCTGTTTGGCTGGCTTCCCGTAGATCAGGAGGATGGATTTGGAGGCGCGGAGCATGCAGCCGAGCGTCAAGGCCGGGCTGCTGGCGAAACTGAGGGAGTACAAGTCTGATCTCACCAGCGTCAAGGGCGAGATCAAGAGGCTCTCGGCGCCTAATGCCCAGCAGACCACCCGGGAGGAGCTCCTCGAGTCGGGCATGTCCGACACGCTCGCGGTGAGCTCTCCATCCTTACGCCAAAGCTTATGCGTATTGCGCCTCCGGCATGCTATCTGGCATTTCTAACTGCTCGCATGTGACCACCATGTACTATTATTATGTGTATAGCGTGTCTGTGTGACCCTAGTGTATTATTATCATCCTGGATTAAGTGTTTGAAACCTGTTTGCTTGATATTGCGATGCCATGTGGTTGTGTGTAGCTCTTAATCCCTTCTGCACCTGTATTGTCTTTAAGTGCCTGTGTTGGATTTCATGCTGTGACTTGAGCCCATACTGTTGATGTCAGCATGTGCATTCCACATTTTTGGCATTCACTTGAAAACTTGATGATATTGTTGACCCGTTTGATGGTGTTAGTTCTGCTATGATATTGCGTTAATGATGATGTTAGTTCCTGTGTTTCTGATAGTGTTAGTTCTGCTATGGTATTGAATGATGCTGTGTGGTTAGTTGGTTAACTTGGTTACCCCACCGTGCGGGGAAGCTGGGATGAAATTTTCCTTGGGAAGGCAGAATTTTAAAGCAAAGGCGTAAAATATTGTGGGTTTTGGGATCAGCATGCTTGACATTGTAAGACTTTGAATTGTGAAATGGATGGGCTACAGTGCAACGCAGACCTCTGAAACGTGATATGTAAAACAGTGTGCGGTATTGTGGTGTCTAAAGGAGTGTTCCATACCCTTTATTTTAATGTTCTGCATGGATATCCATGAAGTGAGCAGTGCTATTAATATGGTTTGTGATGGTTTTAGTGGGTAGATAAAATGTCGAACAATGTTTGTTGAACTTCAGTTAGGTTTATAATTTAAATTTACCACTGTAGTTAAGTCTAGATACATGCCTTCTGTACTCAAATTATAGCTATGATACTACGGAGGCAGGCTGTGGTTGAACTCAGAACAACATTTGGACTCTGTTATTAGTAAGTGATTGCAGTTGTACTTTTTCAAACTTCATGTCCCCAGTTGAGCAGTCTTGAATGCATTTTGTGTTATCATGCAAAGTATGAGCAAAATAACAGAAGCACACATCCATTTCATCATATTTATCACTTCAATTATTAATTGATAGTATTACTCTTAAATATGAAGGGGAGCCTTGGTGCAGTGGTAAAGCTGCTGCCTTGTGACCATGAGGTCACGGGTTTCAAGTCCTGGAAACAGCCTCTTGCAGAAATGTAGGGAAAGGCTGCGTACAATAGACCCAAAGTGGCCGGACCCTTCCCCAGACCCTGCGCAAGCGGGAGCTACATGCACTGGGGCTGCCCTTTTTTTATTACTCTTAAATATGTATTATTTTCGTTGCAAGAAAGCTTCACTGCATAAATTTTCTAGTAAACATATATATCATCTTCCATCCATTCATTAGATCAGAATTTAGTTCATTCTTATTTAAGTGGACATATTAAGAAGAAATCTACACTATTGTGTTCATTTATTACTGGATACCTCTACAACTGTGCTGGTATTTCTGTGTTTTATTACCTTCTATTTGTCTTGTTTGCAATTTTTCTATCATGGCACAATTTCCTTTCTGATGTACTTCTGCAATTATTATATCCTGGGTCAGGCTTCATCTGATCAGAGAGGAAGATTGATGATGACATCAGAAAGATTAAACCAGTCTTCGGACAGAATTAGAGAAAGCCAAAGAACAGTATTCGAGACGGAAGAAATCGGCGTGTCCATTCTTCAGGACCTTCATAATCAACGACAGTCACTGCTGCATGCTCACACAACCGTATGTACTTTGTTCTCTCAAGTTGATTTATTTGGGACTTTGAGCCATCGTTGGAGCTAATTTGTTCTTCTTACCTTCTCTCGTCCAATTATTTATGGATTGATCATTTCTGGCCTTAAATATTGATCAGCAGCAACAATCTTAGCTAGCAAACCACGTAGACAACAAATCCCATCGGTTAGTTCTGTTTTGATGTTGATGCATTTGCACCATATATATGCTTATTGGAAACTGATCGGTCCTTTATGAAGTATTCATACTGAAAGAGTGAAAGGTATCGTATCTGACAAAATAGGTACTGTTTGTATTAAGCATGACAGCTGTAAGAATATAGTTATCCAAACTTTTGTACGGGAGTTAAACCATGGTCTGGTGCTAGATAGTCACGTCTGGATATGGCACAAGCATCCTGCTTCTTTGGACATGAGTTGCAAAATAACTATAATGATGCCAAATCATCAAATTAAAATCCATTTCTCCCACTGGTAATATGCAGTTTCCAATACCAAGAAAGAGATTTGTCCATTTGATCACTTTGCTATTCCGGTGAAGAAGCATACCGTGGGGCGTGGGTGTCTCCCATTTACAAAATGAAACAAATATTTGACCTTTTAATTTGCGAGGCAAAATTACCCGGAGCTAGTGGAACTTTAGCTTTTCTGCATTATGTATATTTTGCTTTCCTATGGCATCAGTTTGGGGTAAGTTTGCCTGGATTTGTCAAGGAAAAAAAAACAGCTAGTGTATGATTAACCTCCTAGTTATGACTTGAGAGAATGATTCTCATCATTCAGCTATATATTACTTCTTCTGTTACCCTGACACGTAATGAAATCCTGCTGCTCTTGCTCACACAGTTGCATGGTGTGGACGACTACATCGGCAAAAGCAAGAAGATACTGGCATCCATGTCCAAGAGGATGGACAGGAACAAGTGGATCGTCGGCGGCATCATTGCGACCCTCGTCTTCGCCATCCTCTTCATATTGTACTTCAAGTTTGCTTAACCATTCCAAATGCAGCATGTGCCTGAATTCAAAATGTTTGTGTGTGTGGAACATGATGTATAGTGACACTTGCCAGTTGCCGTGTAAAACACAAAATATTTGAAAGATGTGTTCGAGGCTTCTGTAAATGCTCAGCGCCTTTGGTATTCTGAAATTGATGCGTGGTATTAGTATGTTATATTTGCACAAAATTACCTGTTCTGACCCCCCAAAAAATTACCATGCCCTCTGCTGTATCGATCAGCAAAACAAACTTAAACAAAATTCACCACTCGCCAGCGAAGTCAACGGCAATTACAGGGTAAACTGGCAATAATAGGATGAACAACAGCACTTCACCAATCACCAGAGAAATTGGATCTCCTTCACAAACAATACTAATAAGTTGATAATGTACAAGTAACAACAAAACAAATGCTCATGTTTTGACACAGTTCTCCAAACGCACTTGTTCAGCAAAGCAGCAAACAGTTGTCCACCAGACCAACGCAGGCACACATTGCACAAGTTTGACGTCACATATATTTCAAAAACATTCCAGCACTACAAGTTTAACATCACAACGGAGCAGCGGAAGAAACGCTTATTCAGCCTGAATCCAGCAAACACTGAAGCCAACACAAATAGGACTTGGTTTGAATCCACCAAACACTGAAGCCAACAAAAAATAGGATTTGGTTTTGCATCCAAACACTGAAACCAACAGAAAATAGGATTTGATTTCTATCCACAAAACACAATCGGGTTTGGTTTGAATCCACCACAAAATAGGATCCAAACACCGAAGCCTACACAATCAGATTTGGGGGCTGAAATTTACAGAGCAAGACAACTGAAGAACGCAGTGGCAATATCTGACCACGCGCACGAACAAACATCAACAGACCCACAGATTAGGTACGAATTCAAGGGTAAACTGCTGCAATTTCCATTCCATCCAAGTACATCCAGACAACAAACAGGGCCAGGGTTAACAGCAGCGAGATGCGGCGATTACACCCGAGGACCACGAACACTGCTAGCCTAGCCTCCGAAGCCGTAGAGCGTGCGGCCCTGGCGCTTGAGCGCGTAGACGACGTCCATGGCGGTGACGGTCTTGCGGCGGGCGTGCTCGGTGTAGGTGACGGCGTCGCGGATGACGTTCTCGAGGAAGATCTTGAGCACGCCGCGGGTCTCCTCGTAGATGAGCCCCGAGATGCGCTTCACGCCGCCCCTCCGCGCCAGCCGCCGGATCGCCGGCTTCGTGATGCCCTGGATGTTGTCGCGGAGCACCTTCCTGTGGCGCTTGGCGCCGCCCTTGCCGAGACCCTTGCCTCCCTTGCCGCGCCCGGACATGGTGGTCTCGTTGGAGCTGATGGAACTGGATGAGAATAGAGGAGGAGCGGTGGTGCTGGCTGTTGGTAGGAGTCGGACGCGAATGGGGGATTTAACGAGGGAGGAGGGCGCGGCCTGCCGTTGGATACAGACGGAACGGACGGTCGGGATGGCGATCCGGGAGAGACGGCGCGGATCGCTGACGTGGCCCTCAAATTTCGTGTTCGGTGTGGCGGGCCGCGGGCGGCAGCTCGAAACATTTCGCTTTGTTTCTTGCAAATTGCAATCCAGTCCGTTCATCATTGGTCCTTCGCTTCTTCCAACATATTAGTATTCGCCTATTAGTTTCTGTGAAGAAGCTGAGAGCATTTTTAGTGTAGATTAAACTAATAAAAATAAATAATTTGGCGGGGGAAGGGGAATAGATTAAACTTACTATACCATATAGAGTGAAAAGTGCCTCTCCTTCAAAGTAGCTAGATTCGAGCAAGCATCCTAGCAAAATGATCTTTCGTTCTCTAGAGGTAGTCGTCATTAATCGTTTTTTTTTGTCTCTCCTATTTGGTTGGATGCTTTCTCTCCAGTTGAAAAGCAAGCATTTGTTCAAACAGTACGTCTCAAGAGCGAAAAGACTTTTGTCTGTGGTCTGGTCCACCCCGTGGGTGGAGTCGCTCTCAATCCCCATTGCTTAGGGTGTGTTTGTTTGCTTCCATGGATTTTGCATGCATTGCATATGTGTCTCAGTTGAGCCTGGTCGAGGAAAAACACACAAAGAACCAACATCTGCATGTTGTTTGGTTGCCCACATCTAGGCTTCTTGCATTAGATGAGCAATTTTGGCATAGCGTCTGGTGTCCTGCATTGGCTGGGCTGATGCAATGCAGGCAAAAAACAAACACAGTGTTTGGTTGCATACATGCAACATGATTAAGAGTTAATAGCTATACATATAGCACACAGAGTTAGACAGCGCCATGGCGACTGCGGTGGACGGTGGTCGTGGTGCCGCGTCCGACACGACGAGCACGGAGTCATGGGCGAGCGAACCCGTCGGCGGCGCGATGAACTAGTTCCTAGCGTCATCGCCGCAAAGAAAGTCCGTGCAAAGGGACCAATAGGATGGCGCCGAGGCAGAGGGCAAAGGAGGTGAAATGCAGTGAGTGCGCCATTGCAGTGTCACTGTAGTAGGACAACGGTGAGAAGGAACAACGTCGGAGATGACTCCATTGTAGTACGACGGGTGTGAGGAGGCCGAGAGGAACAACGCCGGCGGTGGCGCCGGTGTAGTACGACGGGGGTGAGGAGGCCGAGAGGAACAACGCCGGCGGTGGCGCCGGTATAGTACGACGGGGGTGAGGAGGCCGAGAGGAACAACGCCGACGACGATGTCAGTGCAGCAGGACGCGGGCAAGGAGGCTGAGAGGAACTATGTCGACAATGGTGATAGTGCAGCAAGGCGTGTGAGAGGATGCCGACAGAAACAACATCGGCGGTGGTGCCGGTGTAGTAGGGTGCATGAGAAAAAGCATGGAGGCAGCCACGCCACGTCCGACAAGACGAGCACGGAGTCACGGCGAGCGATCCCCTTGGTGAAACGATGAACTAGGTTCTAGCGTGAGGCAGAAGACGAAGCATAAGAAATATAGTGTGCGCAAGTGCAGCAGGATGCGACAGAGAAGGCCAAGATGAACGACGTCAATGATGGCGCCACTGCAGCAAGATGCGGGAGAGGAGACCGAGAGGAACGACGCCGGTGGTGGCACCTGTGTAACAGAACGGGGACAAAGGCCTAGATAAATGGTTAAGAAGTGTATTAAACAGACCACACATATACATATGTACAATCACGAGGAAGATGTAGATCTACTCGTATAAGATTGATGAAACAGAAAACGTGCAACGGGAAAGTCATGTGGAATTGCAAGATGAAGCTACTAGTCAAACAAATTTCAAACGGCCGATTGTTCGCGACAAATTTGACACAATTCATACAAAATAGATCCAAACATTAACACGGAATTGAACATTTACAATGGATGAAATTATGAACCGATTGCC
Source organism: Aegilops speltoides (assembly GCA_021437245.1). Taxonomy (NCBI): domain Eukaryota; kingdom Viridiplantae; phylum Streptophyta; class Magnoliopsida; order Poales; family Poaceae; genus Aegilops; species Aegilops speltoides. The sequence continues at coordinate 426,479,712 of CM038141.1, read as the reverse complement.
TGAATGGAACCATAACATCAGAATGCTTATTTTTTGTGTAGACCTTACACCTAATCGAAGCACTGTTGTATAGGTTAGAAAGGGACTAATAGGTGGACGAGAATAGGAGTTAAAGTAACAGACCATGTGCAACTTCACTTACACCCATGTATTAGACAAAATGAGGCTTCATCACTCGACCCGCCCACGTGCACTCTTTTGTATACCTCAGTCTGACTCTCTAGAAATTGTCAATTCGGGAGTTTCTAGCGGGCCTGACTGGGAGGTGCTTTAAAGTTCGTGTGTGGACCCAACAGTGAAAACAGACAACCAAACAATCCATTTTCATCCCACGCACACCTGGTTGGCCTTTATGCGAGCAACCAAAAACTTCCTTAGTGCTCCCTGCAATTTGGGTTTTACCCTAGCAGAAGGAAAGATGAACACACTTTCACTCCTTACTCTTCAGCACATGCTCACATGAGAGACTCTCAAATCTCGATTTCAGACCATAATCTTTTGATCCCTTTACCGAAGTGTTTGATAGCAGGGTTGAAATATTCTATCCCCCCTCTACACGTATAGGGGGGCTCAAGATCTTCAAATTGCACTCCTTGCGCCTTCCAGCTACCCCCTCCGATACACAATTTTACCTATTATGTTCTGACCATTAACATACCTGATTAGTAGGCCAAATAAATTAGGGAGTAGTACTTGAAGGCGTGCAAGTAAGAAGCGGAATAGTTCTTCTTTTCCTCGTGCAAACAAAAAAGATGAGTTTCATATATGTTTTACTATGTTCAATTTGACAATGTACTATGCTATGTTTTTTACTGGCAGTTTGGCCATGATGTATTATGCTAAACAAAGATGCACAATAAAAAGGGGAAAGAAAAATTGAGAAACCATCATGCGCATAAGACGAGCATACATATGGGCACTTGCACAACTGATATAATACTGAATAATTAATGAGGAACAACTTCTATTATATTACCTTAACTATGCAACCAACACCATGGTCAACACCTCCGTCGAGAAACACAGGAAGAGCAGTCTGAGAAGGCCAACAGTAGAGCCTAAAGGTATGTGGCAAGTAGAGGACAAAAATGAGAGGAGTTGGACTCCTGCAGAACTGCGCCTAAAACAATGTGGAGGTTCAGGAGTGTGTATGTGCATATGTTGCAATTGCGAGGGTCATCATTAATTTGCCACGTTGGGAAAAGCTTGACCATGATAATGAGTATAAGTTAGTCACCGAGATCATACAACCATATTCCATCCGGGTGGAAAGAGCATGGGGGACATTGTGCACTAAAGAAGGCTAGGATGCTTGGATAATTTGGAAGTATATGTTAAACATGTAATGCATGTTGAAAAGGCAAGGAGACCTTAAAAAATACAGCAGGATTGGGACCAATCCAAAAGTTCCAGGAAAACTACATACTTCCTCGCTAAAAGTGCAAAACAAACTGAACTTCATAAGAGGAAACACACAGAAAATGGGTGTGGCAGGATACTATGGCAAGCGACTGGTTTGGGATAAGGAGGATGGGGAATAATTGAGGCGGGGAGACCACTGTCATTCTCTAATATTATGGTTCAACGCACTAGAGACTTCTTGAGAGTGAGGGGGAATAGATAAATACGCAAAAACGTCTTCAAGAATGTTCTGCACAAAGAATTCTACCAGAAAATGATAGACACGGGAAACTATGAATCATTTTTGGCCCCATAGGGTCAAATGACATTCTCTAGAAGAGTTTGGAAACCTCTGATTCCTCGGGTCATTCAAGGGATGTTGGGGTGAACTTCCTGCATAAGAGGGCGTTCCCAACCACCGAGGAATAAAGTTTTGAGAAAAAAAAGGTTGGGGGCATAACTCAAGGAGAAGTGACTTGAAGAAAGATTGTTACCAAAGTTTCATAAAATGCTTCAACAAGAGATGGCCCGAGACAAATAGCATGGACTTGCATATACCACGGGGATGCTAGAAACAACCAGGGAGAGAGGACGACCAAGCCATGGAGGGAACAAGAGTAGTAGTTGTGCATCAGGTGGTCATGTCTTGGGGACTCCAACTACTCATGATGATGCATATATGAATCTATGAGACATAAAGGCTCGTCTCCAATGCAGGATCCTATTGCACAATGGTAAGCTAGTTATTGCATATGGAGAGGTGTGTTCTTCATCCTGAAGGGAACATGGTGCATAATGTTCTAGTACAACTAGGTTTTGTAAGGTGGTACTTGAATATGGTTGTCAAAGGCTTCAAAAATGCACCTCTTTATCATGCGAGTCCCGTTGTCGAGCACCAAACCTTGGAAAACACACGTTTATTTTTTTCCTAGTGGCCAAAGTGTTGCAAATATGCCCTAGGGTAATTATAAAGTAGTTAGTATTATATTTATTTGTTCATGATAACCCTTATTATCCATGCTATAATTGTATTGACTGGAAACTCAAATACATGTGTGGATACATAGACAACGACATGTCCCTAGTGAGTCTCTACCGGACTAGCTCGTTGATAAAAGATGGCTATGGTTTCCTAGTCATAGACATGAGTTGTCATTGTTGGGGAACGTAGTAATTTCAAAAAATTTCCTACGCACACGCAAGATCATGGTGATGCATAGCAACGAGAGGGGAGAGTGTTGTCTATGTACCCTCGTGACCAAGCGAAGCGTTGACGCAACGAGAGGAAGTAGTCGTCGTCCTCCGGTTCAACCGATCCAAGCATCGTTACTCCGGCACCTCCGAGTTCTTGACACACGACAGCTCGATGGCGCACCCGATCTCCGATCCAGCAGAGGCGCGGGGAGTTCCGTCGGACGACGGCGTGGTGGCGATCTTGATGTTCTCTGTCGCGAGGCTTCGCCTAAGCACCGCTACAATATGACCGAGGTGTAATATCGTGGAGGGGCACCGCACACGGCTAAGGAACGATCTCAATGATCAACTTGTGTGTCTAGGGTGCCCCCTACCCCGTATATAAAGGAGGGAGGGAGGAGGTGGCCGCCCAAGGGGGCCATAGGGAGGGAAACCTACTCCAAGTAGGTTTCCCCCTTTCCTAATCCAAGTTGGAGGGAAGGAAGGAGTAGTAGTAGTAGGAAGGAAGGGGAAGGAGAGAAGGAAAGGGGGGACCGTCCCCCCTCCCAATTCGGATTGGGGTTGGGGCGCCCTCCCTTGCTCCTTCTCCTCCTTCCAATAGGGCCCAATAAGGCCCATATACTTACCGGGGTTCGGTAACCTCCCGGAGCTCCGGTATATTCCCAAACTCTACCGGAACCTTTCCGGTGTCCAAATATATCCGTCCAATATATCAATCTTTATGTCTCAACCATTTCGAGACTCCTCGTCATGTCCGTGATCACATCCGGGACTCTGAACAAACTTCGGTACATCAAAATATATAAACTCATAATATAACTGTCATCGAAACCTTAAGCGTGCGGACCCTACGGTTCGAGAACAATGTAGACATGACCGATACATGTCTCAGGTCAATAACCAATAGCGGGACCTGGATGCCCATATTGGTTCCTACATATTCTACGAAGATCTTTATCGGTCAAACCGCATAACAACATACTTTGTTCCCTTTGTCATCGGTATGTTACTTGCCCGAGATTTGATCGTCGGTATCCAATACCTAGTTCAATCTCGTTACCGATGTCTCTTTACTCGTTCCGTGTCGTCATCTCATAACTAACTCATTAGTTACATGCTTGCAAGGCTTAGGTGATGAGTATTACCGAGAGGGCCAGAGATACCTCTCCGACAATCGGAGTGACAAATCCTAATCTCGAATTATGCCAACTCAACATGTACCTTCTAAACACTTGTAGAGCACCTTTATAATCAACCATTACGTTGTGACATTTGGTAGCACACAAAGTGTTCTTCCGTAAACGGAGTTGCACAATCTCATAGTTGCAGGAACTTTGTATAAGTCATGAAGAAAGCAATAGCGAGATACTAAGCGATCAAGTGCTAGGCTAACAAAATGGGTCATGTCAATCACATCATTCTTCTAATGATGTGATCCCACTAATCAAATGACAACACATGTCTATGGTCGGAAACATAACCATCTTTGATTAATGAGCTAGTCAAGTAGAGGCATACTAGTGACTATAGTTTTGTCTATGTATTCACACATGTATTATGTTTCCGGTTAATACAATTCTAGCATGAATAATAAACATTTATCATGATATGAGGAAATAAATAATAACTTTATTATTGCCTCTAGGGCATATTTCCTTCATCTCCCACTTGCACTAGAGTCAATAATCTAGATTACATAGTAATGATTCTAACACCCATGGAGTCTTGGTGCTGATCATGTTTTGCTCGTGAGAGAGGCTTAGTCAACGGTCTGCAACATTCAGATCCGTATGTATCTTGCAAATCTCTATGTCTCCCACTTGGACTTGGTCCCAATGGAATTGAAGCGTCTCTTGATGTGCTTGGTCCTCTTGTGAAATCTGGATTCCTTTGCTAAAGCAATTGCACCAAGATTGTCACGAAGATCTTCATTGGTCCCGATGTACTAGGTATTACGCCTAGATCGAAATGAACTCCTTCATCCGAGACTCCCTCATTTGCTTTGCTTGAAGCAGCTATGTACTCGCTTCACATGTAGATCCCGCCACGGCGCTTTGTTTAGAACTCGCACCAACTTACAGCTCCACCGTTTAATAAAAACACGATCCGGTTTGCGATTTAGAATCGTCCGGATCGGTGTCAAAGGTTGCATCGGCGTAACCATTTACGACTAGCTCTTTGTCACCTCCATATACGAGAAACATATCCTTAGTCCTTTTCGGTATTTCAGATGTTCTTGACCGCTGTCCAAATGATCCACTCTGGATTACTTTGGTACCTTCTGCTAAGCTTATTGCTAAGCATCGTCGGTCTGGTACATAGCATTGCATACATGATAGAGCCTATGGTGAAGCATGGGGAACATTTTCATTTTCTCTCTATCTTCTGCTTGTGGTCGGGCATTGAGTTCGACTCAACTTCACACCTTGTAGCACGCAAGAAACCTTTCTTTGCACGATCCATATTGAACTTTTTCAATATTTTGTCAAGGTATGTGCTTTGTGAAAGTCCTATTAAGCGTCTTGATCTATCTCTATAGATCTTGATGCCTAATATGTAAGCAGCTTCACCCAGGTCTTTCATCGAAAAACTTTTATTCAAGTATCCCTTTATGCTATCCAGAAATTCTATATCATTTCCAATTAATAATATGTCATCAACATATAAAACTAGAAATGCTACAGAGCTCCCACTCACTTTCTTGTAAATACAGGCTTCTCCAAAAGTCTGTATAAAACCATATGCCTTGATCACACTATCAAAGCGTTTATTCCAACTCCGAGATGCTTGCACCAGTCCATAAATAGAACGCTGGAGCTTGCACACTTTGTCAGCACCTTTTGGATCAACAAAACCTTCTGGATGCATCATATACAACTCTTCTTCTAGAAATCCATTCAAGAATGCAGTCTTGACATCCATTTGCCAAATTTCATAATCATGAAATGCAGCAATAGCCAACATGATTCGGACAGACTTAAGCATCGCTACGGGTGAGAAAGTCTCATCGTAGTCAACCCCTTGAACTTGTCGAAAACCTTTTGCAACAAGTCGAGCTTTATAGATAGTAATATTACCATCAGCGTCAGTCTTCTCCTTAAAGATCCATTTATTCTCAATTGCTTGCCGATCATCGGGCAAGTCAACCAAAGTCCATACTTTGTTTTCATACATGGATCCTATCTCAGATTTCATGGCTTCTAGCCATTTTGCGGAATCTGGGCTCATCATCGCTTCCTCATAGCTCGTAGGTTCATCATGGTCAAGTAACATGACTTCGAGAATAGGTTTACCGCTCCACTCAGTGCGGATCTTACTCTAGTAGACCTCACGAGGTTCAAGAGAAACTTGATCTGAAGTTTCATGATTAATATCATTAGCTTCCTCACTAATTGGTGTTGTTGTCACGGAACCGGTTCTCGTGATGAACTACTTTCCAATAAGGGAGTAGATCTGATTATCTCATCAAGTTCTACTTTCCTCCCACCCACTTCTTTCGAGAGAAACTCCTTCTCTAGAAAGGATCCATTCTTAGCAACGAATGTCTTGCCTTCGGATCTGTGATAGAAGGTGTACCCAACTGTCTCTTTTGGGTATCCTATGAAGACACATTTCTCCGATTTGGGTTCGAGCTTATCTGGTTGAAGTTTCTTCACATAAGCATCGCAGCCCCAAACTTTAAGAAACGATAACTTTGGTTTCTTGCCAAACCACAGTTCATAAGGCGTCGTCTCAACGGATTTTGATGGTGCCCTATTTAACGTGAATGCGGCCGTCTCTAAAGCATAACCCCAAAATGATAGCGGTAAATCGGTAAGAGACATCATAGATCGCACCATATCAAGTAAAGTACGATTACGACGTTCGGACACACCATTTCGTTGTGGTGTTCCAGGTGGCGTGAGTTGCGAAACTATTCCGCATTGTTTCCAATGTAAACCAAACTCGTAACTCAAATATTCTCCTCCACGATCAGATCGCAGAGATGTTATTTTCTTGTTACGATGATTTTCCACTTCACTCTGAAATTCTTTGAACTTTTCAAATGTTTTAGACTTGTGCTTCATTAAGTAGATATACCCATATCTGCTTAAATCATCCGTGAAGGTGAGAAAATAACGATATCCGCCACGAGCCTCAACATTCATCGGACCACATACATCTGTATGTATGATTTCCAACAAATCTGTTGCTCTCTCCATAGTACCGGAGAACGGGGTTTTAGTCATCTTGCCCATGAGGCACGGTTCGCAAGTACCAAGTGATTCATAATCAAGTGATTCCAGAAGTCCATCAGTATGGAGTTTCTTCATGCGTTTTACATCGATATGACCCAAACGGCAGTGCCACAAATAAGTTGCACTATCATTATCAACTCTGCATCTTTTGGCTTCAACATTATGAATATGTGTATCACTACTATCGAGATTCAATAAAAATAGACCACTCTTCAAGGGTGCATGACCATAAAAGATATTACTCATATAAATAGAACAACCATTATTCTCTGATTTAAATGAATAACCATCTCGCATTAAACAAGATCCAGATATAATGTTCATGCTCAACGCAGGCACCAAATAACAATTATTCAGGTCTAAAACTAATCCCGATGGTAGATGTAGAGGTAGCGTGCCGACGGCAATCACATCGACTTTGGAACCGTTTCCCACGCGCATCGTCACCTCGTCCTTGGCCAGTGCTCGCTTATTCCGTAGTCCCCTGTTTGAGTTGCAAATATTAGCAATGTAACCAGATCAAATACCAGTGCTACTACGAGCTCTAGTTAGGTACACATCAATAACATGTATATCACATATACCTTTGTTTAATTTGCCATCCTTCTTATCCGCCAAATACTTGGGGCAGTTCCGCTTCGGTGTCGATCCGCTTGCGGTAGAAGCACTCGGCCAGCTTAGGTCCAGACTTGGGTTTCTTCTCTTGAGCAGAACTTGCTTGCCGTTCTTTTGAAGTTCCCTTCTTCTTCCCTTTGCCCTTTTCTTGAAACTAGTGGTCTTGTTGACCATCAACACTTGATGCTCCTCATTGATTTCTACCTCCGCTGCTTTCAAAGATCGCGAAGAGTTCGGAATAGTCTTGGTCATCCCTTGCATATTATAGTTCATCACAAAGCTCTTGTAGCTTGGTGGTAGTGATTGAAGAATTACATCAATGACACTATCATCGGGAAGATTAACTCCCGTTGAATCAAGTGATTGTTATACCCGCACATTACGAGTATATGTTCACGACGTAACTATTCTCCTCCATCTTGCAGCTATAGAACTTATTGGAGACTTCATATCTCTCAATCCGGGCATTTGCTTGAAATATTAACTTCAACTCTGGAACATCTCATATGCTCCATGACGTTCAAAACGTCGTTGAAGACCCGGTTCTAAGCCGTAAAGCATGGCACACTGAACTATAGATTAGTCACGACTTTGCTCGCCAGACGTTCTTAACGCCGTCGGTTGCATCAAGAAGAGGCTCGGCACCTAGCGGTGCTTCCAGACGTAACTCTTACAAAGAATGAGGATAATCCTCGAGTTACGGACCCGATCCGTGTAATTGCTACCATCATCTTTCAACTTTGCTTTCTCAAGGATCGCATTAAAATTCAACGAAACAACAAAGACGAGCCATCTATCTACAAACAAACATAGACAAGCAAGATACTATCGGTACTAAGTTCATGATAAATTTAAGTTCAATTAATCATATTACTTAAGAACTCCCACTTAGACGAGACATCTCTCTAGTCATCTAAGTGATCACGTGATCCAAATCAACTAAACCATAACCGATCATCACGTGAGATGGAGTAGTTTTCAATGGTGAACATCATTATGTTGATCATATCTACTATATGATTCACGCCGACCTTTCGGTCTCCGTGTTCCGAGGCCATATCTGCATATGCTAGGCTCGTCAAGTTTAACCTGAGTATTCTGCTTGTGCAAAACTGGCTTGCACCCGTTGTAGATGGACGTAGAGCTTATCACACCCGATCATCACGTGGTGTCTCGGCACAACGAACTTTGGCAACGGTGCATACTCAGAGAGAACACTTCTTGATAATTTTAGTGAGAGATTATCTTAAAATGCTACCGTCAATCAAAGCAAGATAAGATGCATAAAGGATAAACATCACATGCAATCAATATACGTGATATGATATGGCCATCATCATCTTGTGCTTGTGATCTCCATCTCCGAAGCACCGTCGTGATCACCATCGTCACCGGTGCGACACCTTGATCTCTATCGTAGCATCGTTGTCGCTACGCCATCTATTGCTTCTACGACTATCGCTACCGCTTAGTGATAAAGTAAAGCAATTACGATGCGTTGCATTTCATACAATAAGCGACAACCATATGGCTCCTGCCACTTGCCGATAACCGGTTACAAAACATGATCATCTCATACAATAAAATATAGCATCACGTCTTGACCATATCACATCACAACATGCCCTGCAAAAACAAGTTAGACGTCCTCTACTTTGTTGTTGCAAATTTTACGTGGCTGCTACGGGCTTAGCAAGAACCGTTCTTACCTACGCATCAAAACCACAACGATAGTTTGTCAAATAGACTCGTTTTAACCTTCACAAGGACCGGGCGTAGCCACACTCGGTTCAATTAAAGTTGGAGAAACTGACACCCGCTAGTCACCTGTGTGCAAAGCACAGCGGTAAAACCAGTCTCGCGTAAGCGTACACGTAATGTCGGTCCGGGCCGCTTCATCCAACAATACCGCAGAACCAAAGTATGACATGCTGGTAGGCAGTATGACTTATATCGTCCACAACTTATTTGTGTTCTACTCGTGCATATAACATCAACGCATAAAACCTAGGCTCGGATGCCAGGGGAACGTAGTAATTTCAAAAAATTTTCTACGCACACGCAAGATCATGGTGATGCATAGCAACGAGAGGGGAGAGTGTTGTCTACGTACCCTCGTAGACCGAAGCGGAAGCATTGACGCAACGTAGAGGAAGTAGTCGTACGTCCTCCCGGTTCAACCGATCCAAGCACCGTTACTCCGGCACCTCCGAGTTCTTGACACACGTACAGCTCGATGACGCACCCCGATCTCCGATCCAGCGGAGGCGCGGGGGAGTTCCACGAGACGACAGCGTGGTGACGATCTTGATGTTCTCTGTCGCAGGCTTCGCCTAAGCACCGCTACAATATGACCGAGGTGTAATATCATGGAGGGGGCACCGCTGCAGGCTAAGGAATGATCTCAATGATCAACTTGTGTGTCTAGGGTGCCCCCTACCCCGTGATATATAAGGAGGGAGGGAGGAGGTGGCCGGCCCAAGGGGCGCGCCATAGGGAGGGGGAAACCTACTCCAAGTAGGTTTCCCCTCCTTTTCCTAATCCAAGTTGGAGGGGGAAGGAAGGAGTAGTAGTAGTAGGAAGGAAGAGGGGGAAGGAGAGAAGGAAAGGGGGGCCGGCCCCCTCCCAATCGGATTGGGCTTGGGGGGGCGCCCCCCTCCCTTGCTCCTTCTCCCTCCCTTCCAATAGGGCCCAATAAGGCCCATATACTTACCGGGGGGTTCCGGTAACCTCCCGGAGCTCCGGTATATTCCCAAACTCTACCGGAACCTTTCCGGTGTCCAAATATATCCGTCCAATATATCAATCTTTATGTCTCAACCATTTCGAGACTCCTCGTCATGTCCGTGATCACATCCGGGACTCCGAACAAACTTCGGTACATCAAAATATATAAACTCATAATATAACTGTCATCGAAACCTTAAGCGTGCGGACCCTACGGTTCGAGAACAATGTAGACATGACCGAGACATGTCTCAGGTAAATAACCAATAGCGGGACCTGGATGCCCATATTGGTTCCTACATATTCTACGAAGATCTTTATCGGTCAAACCGCATAACAACATACTTTGTTCCCTTTGTCATCGGTATGTTACTTGCCCGAGATTTGATCGTTGGTATCCAATACCTAGTTCAATCTCGTTACCAGCAAGTCTCTTTACTCATTCCGTAATACGTCATCTCATAACTAACTCATTAGTTACATGCTTGCAAGGCTTAGGTGATGAGTATTACCGAGAGGGCCCAGAGATACCTCTCCGACAATCGGAGTGACAAATCCTAATCTCGAATTATGCCAACTCAACATGTACTTTCGGAAACACTTGTAGAGCACCTTTATAATTACCCAGTTACGTTGTGACGTTTGGTAGCACACAAAGTGTTCTTCCGGTAAACGGGAGTTGCACAATCTCATAGTTGCAGAACTTTGTATAAGTCATGAAGAAAGCAATAGCAAGATACTAAGCGATCAAGTGCTAGGCTAACAAAATGGGTCATGTCAATCACATCATTCTTCTAATGATGTGATCCCACTAATCAAATGACAACACATGTCTATGGTCAGGAAACATAACCATCTTTGATTAATGAGCTAGTCAAGTAGAGGCATACTAGTGACTATAGTTTTGTCTATGTATTCACACATGTATTATGTTTCCGGTTAATACAATTCTAGCATGAATAATAAACATTTATCATGATATGAGGAAATAAATAATAACTTTATTATTGCCTCTAGGGCATATTTCCTTCAGTCATTTGATAACGGGATCACATCATAGAATGATGTGGTGGACAAGACCCAAACTATAAGCGTAGCATTTGATCGTATCAAGTTTATTGTTATCGTTTTTTTGCATGTCAAGTATATGTTCCTATGACCATGAGATCATGCAACTGACTGACACCAGAGGAGTACCTTGTGTGTATCAAATGTCGCAACATAACTGGGTGACTATAAAGATGCTCTACAGGTATCTCCGAGGGTGTCTGTTGAGTTGGCATGGATAAGACTAGGATTTGTCACTCCATATGATGGAGAGGTAACTCGGGGCCCACTCGGTAATACATCATTACAATGAGCTTGTAAGCAATGTGACCAAGGAGTTAGCCACAACTACAAAAAAATACACTTCCGTGATGATACGTGTTTGTCATAGTAGGTCACTTTTTTGTCATGCATGTATGATACGTCTCCAACGTATCTAATTTTTGATTGTTCCATGCTATTATATTATCTGTTTTGGATGTTTAATAGGCATTTATATGCTATTTTATATTATTTTTGGGACTAACATATTAACCGAGAGCCCAATGCCAGCTTATGTTTTTTTTTTGCCTATTTTAGAGTTTCGCAGAAAAGGAATACCAAACGGAGTCCAAACGGAATGAAACTTTCGCGATGATCTTTCTTGGACCAGAAGGAAACCAGAAGACTTGGAGATGAAGTCGGAGATGCAACAAGGCGGACATGAGGCAGGAGGGCGCCCCCAGGGGGTAGGGCGCGCTCCCTACCTCGTGGGCCTCCTGACCTAGCTCCTTTTCGTATATGTACTCTTATGCCCTGAAAACATCCAGGGGAGCCACGAAACCACTTTTCCACCACCGCAACCTTCTGTACCCATGAGATTCCATCTAGGGGCCTTTTCCGGCGTCCTGCCGGAGGGGGATTCGATCATGTAGGGCTTCTACATCAACACCATTGCCTCTCCGATGATGCGTGAGTAGTTTACCACAGACCTACGGGTCCATAGCTAGTAGCTAGATGGCTTCTTCTCTCTCTTTGATTCTCAATACCATGTTCTCCTCGATGTTCTTGGAGATCTATTCGATGTAATATTCTTTTGCGGTGTGTTTGCCGAGATCCGATGAATTGTGGATTTATGATCAGATTATCTATGAATATTACTTGGTTCTTCTCTGAATTCTTATATGCATGATTTGATATCTTTGCAAGTCTCTTCGAATTATCAGTTTAGTTTGGCCTACTAGATTGATATTTCTTGCAATGTGAGAAGTTCTTAGCTTTGGGTTCAATCTTGCGGTGTCCTTTCCCAGTGACAGTAGGGGCAGCAGGCACACATTTTATTGTTGCCATCGAGGATAAAAAGATGGGGTTTTCATCATATTGCTTGAGTTAATTCCTCTACATCATGTCATCTTACTTAATGTGTTACTCTGTTCTTTATGAACTTAAAACTCTAGATGCAGGCAGGAGTCGGTCGATGTGTGAAGTAATAGTAGTAGATGCCGAATCGTTTCGGTCCACTTGGCACGGACGTGATGCCTATGTTCATGATCATTGCCTTAGATATCATCATAACTTTGCGCTTTTCTATCAATTACTCGGTAGTAATTTGTTCACCCACCATAATATTTGCTATCTTGAGAGAAGCTACTAGTGAAACCTATGGGCCCTCGGGTCTCCTTTCCATTATACAAGTTCTCTTTTACATCATACTAGTTTCCGATATACTATTTTGCAATCTTTTACTTTACGATCTATAAACCAAAAATAACAAAAATATTTACTTTACCGTTTATCTATCTCTATCAGATCTCACTTTTGCAAGTAACCGTGAAGGGATTGACAACCCCTTTATCGCGTTGGGTGCAAGTTGTTGATTGTTTGTGCAGGTATTCAGTGACTTTTGCGTTGTCCCCTACTGGATTGATACCTTGGTTCTCAAACTAAGCGAAATACTTACGCTACTTTGCTGCATCACCCTTTCCTCTTTAAGGAAAAAACCAATGCAAGCTCAAGAGGTAGCAAGAAGGATTTCTGGCGTCGTTGCCGGGGAGATCTACGTCAGGTCAAGCCATACCAAGTACCCATCATAAACTCTTCTCTCTTGCATTACATTATTCGCCATTCGCCTCTCGTTTTCCTCTCCCCCACTTCTAAAACGGTTTTTGAAAACCTTTGCCTTTTCTTCGCCCCTCTTCCGTTCGTCTCTTTTTGTTTGCTTCTTGTGTGCTCATGTGTTAGATCGCTTGATTCGCCTTCATGGCTAGTCGTCCTATCATTGTCAGTACTCCCGATAATGAAGTCCTCTATTTTAAACAAAGGGAGGGAGAAAATCTAAAAGATGTTTGGTATAGAATTTGCAATGCTCAAAATATATCTACTAGAAAGCAATCTACTTCCGTTCTTCTCCGCAATTCTTAGGTTGGCATTACTCCTTGGAATAGATATGTTCTTGACACCATTATCTATCTCTATCAGATCTCACTTTTGCAAGTAACCATGAAGGGATTGACAACCCCTTTATCGCGTTGGGTGCAAGTTGTTGATTGTTTGTGCAGGTATTCAGTGACTTGTGCATTGTCTCCTACTAGATTGATACCTTGGTTCTCAAACTGAGGGAAATACTTACGGTACTTTGCTGCATCACCCATTCCTCTTCAAGGGAAAAACCAACGCAAGCTCAAGAGGTAGCAATGTACATCCATGACGATTTTATGACAGAATCAAGATAGTCATACTTGTGTTGTCGTAGAAGTGTTCGATGACAATACCAAAATTATCATCACGGAAGTGTCCACTTCCATGATGATAAATGGCGCGTCATGGAAGTGTTTTCGTCAAGGGTAACTGACACGTGGCATCCGCCGTAACGGGTCGATGTTAAGCTATCGGGTTCTGATTTGGATCCTATAACCCGTTAACAGCCCAGACCAATGGGGATTTTCCATGTGTAAAATCATCATTGGCTGGAGGAAACACGTGTCGGCTCCTCGGTGGGCCAGATGTCATCCGTCCAATGGAGGAGACATGCCTATGATACATCGACATGTGGCAAGACCCAACAGAGGCCCATATAGGTCAAAAAGGTCGGCCCAGTCAAAGGCCTGTAGTATTTACTCAGGTACTAGTAGGCCAGCCCAATAACGACCTGTTTAAACATGGCCCATTTACGTACCGAAGCCAAATATGGCCCGTTAATTGTCGTCCAATATTTGGGCCCAATTACGGCCCAGTGACATTTTGGCCTGTTAGAGGCCCGATGTAGACATGGGCCTATTTCAGCCCGGTGTGTCTTTCGGCCTAGGAATGGCCCATGCTGCCCATGAGCCATATGTGGTCCGACGTGACATCCAGCCCTCTAATAGCCTGTGATAAAGGTGGCAACAGTTCAACCCAATGTGACTTTGGGTCTATTAAAGGCCTATCGTATAATCCGGCCCGTTGATGCCTCTACTAAGCTTTCGGCCTCTTAAAGGGCCATGATATCAGTGGGCAAACTAAGGCCCAAGATATGTTTCGGCCTGGTAATGGCATGTCATATAACTGGGCCAAAAAAGGCCCGGTCTACATTTCAGCCTGCTGACGGCTCGTCAACGACTAGTGAAAATGGAGGCCCAACATGCATTTTGGCCTACTAAAGGCCCATGGTTTCTTCTCGGCCGTAACAGGCCAGCAGTATATTCAGCCTATTAATGGCCCAAAGCTACATGGGCCTAGCTAAGCGTTGGGTCCATTAAAGGCTCATGTAAGTTGTGGGCCTGGCGCAAAGTGTGAAGGCCCCAATGGCCTTTCAGGCCAAAGAAAGTTGTAGGCCGGCCCAATTGTGGCCCGCTAAAAAGCAGGCCCGTTAGTGGCGAATGTTTCGGCCCGGTCGACTACATCAGATTTTCTCCATTTTTTTCAGATAGCAAATGATGGCAGTAACTAGTAGGAATTAAGAACAAACCTACTCTATGCAATAAAGAAATTACGGCATAGTAACTTAGAATAAACCTACACTATACAATAAAGGATTTATGGTATATTACACCCTGGACATCGAAGTTCATCACGAGTGATCATAAAGCGCAACGAAGAAGCAGATTACAAAAACTGGGTGCCATTGCAGCGTAACAAAATAATACTGAACCAAGACCACTTCCAAGACAGTTCAAGAAAGGTTAGCCTTGCACAGGAACTGCTGCGCAAGCTGCTGAGCAAGGCTATGAGACCGGCCTAGCATGTCGGTCATAGCTTCCAGGTGTAGCTATTTAGCAATGAGGTTCTCATCGATGTTCTGCATTTATGTTTTGTGGTCTCAGAAAGGGCTAGCGAGATACCATTATATGATATCGTATCATGATTGTTTTAAAAAAAGTGTTGTCATCCGAGATTTATTATTATTGTTGCTCGTTAGTTGGTTATGCCATTGACATGAGTAAATGTGATACCTAAATGTTATTATGAATGTGGTTAGTTCATGATCTTTGCTGAAAACCTGAACATCAGTTGGACATATTGTAACGCCCCGAGACCGATGTGCCAGGTGTCCGCCAGTTTTTCGCCGTCGTTGCCATGTCATTTGCTTGCGTGTTGCATTTTATCATGTCATCATGTGCATTTCATTTTGCATACGTGTTCGTCTCATGCATCCGAGCCTTTTCCCCGTTGTCCGTTTTGCAATCCGGCACTCCTATGTCCCTCGGCGTCCCCCTCTTCTCTCTTTTCGTGTGCGGGTATTAAACTTTCTCGGAATGGCCCGAGGTTTGCCAAGCGGCCTTGGTATAACACCAGTAGACCGCCTGTCAAGTTTCGTGCCATTTGGAGGTCGTTTGGTACTCCAACGGTTAACCGGGTAACCGCAAAGCCCTCTTTTGTTGCAGCCCAACACCCCTTCCAAAGTGGTCCAAAACCCACCAAACTCCCCTCCATGCTCTCGGTCGTTCGATCACGATCGCGTGGCCGAAAACCGCTCCTCATTTGGACACTCCTAGCTCCCTCTATGCCTATTTATACACCCCCCATTCCAAATCCCGGATGTTTCCCCGAAACCCTAATTTCCCCTCCGCGCCGCGGACGACGCGTCGCCATACGGACACGTCCGCGGACGCGTCACCCGACCAATCGGGCGCGCCACGTCACCAGCGCCGCCGCCGCGCCAATCCGGAGCCGCCACGTGGCGCTCGCCGCCGCCGTCGCCGCCGCCGCCCATGAGCCACAGCGGGCCCGCGATCCCGACTCCGCCGCCCGCGCCGCGCGTCCTCCGCCGCCACGCCCGTCTCCGGCCACGGAACCCGCCGCGCCGCCGCCGCCGCCACCTCGGCTTCATACGCCGTCGCGTCGCCAGCCGCCGCCGCTTTGCTTCCACGCCCGCGCTCCTCTCTCCGCGCCGTCGCGCCCGCGTTCCGCGCGCCGCGCGCCTTCCCCGCCGCCAAGATCTCATGCCGCCGCGCCGCGAGGTCCTCCGTCGATCAGCGCCCTCGTTCCGCTTCGCCGCCGCTGAAACCGGCCGGATCCGGAGTGCCAAGGCCGGATCCGCCCTCCTTCGCCTCCGCCTCGCCTCGGCCTTCGCCACCACCTCTGCCAGGCGGCCGCCGCCATGGCTCCCGCCCGTGAGGAGCACGGAGGAGGAAGGCGCCTCAGCAGCTGCGTCGCGTGGGCCCGGCCAAAACCCCGCTGCCCGATCCACCTTCGTCCTGGGCCTGGCCCATGGGTGAGGCCCCGCACCTCCTTTTTTTTTCTTTCTTTCCATTCTGTTGGGCCTGTTCCAGATTCAGCCCGATGCGCATTTTTTTTCCCTGGACAAATTTGCCTATTATCCAATGAATTACAGATTGGCCCTCCATCTTCATGCATTAATAACTCCACAACCATGCATCGGATTAAACAAACTATATATGTAAATTGCTTAGTTTTTCATCTAGTTTCATATTATCCCACTTTCATCCATGTTTAAAATGTTTAAAATGACGTTTGCTTAAATTTGCTCCAATGGCATGCTAAAATGATTTAATTCATAACTATTTAACCGTAGCTCGGAATTTAATAAACTTTATATGTAAATGGGGTAGAATTTTGCCTAGTTTAACATGGTGCACTCATCTTGCATGTTTAACAACTCTAAAATTGTGTTTAGGGCAGAACAGTACCTAATCCATAAATATGCACATGAGGATTTTCCGGACTTGTTGTTTGTTGTTCCGGCCTCATTTAAACTTGCCTAGTTAGGTAGTTTTCTTATGTTTCACCCCTTGCCATGTTTAACAACATTTAACATTGTTGTGTACCTAAACGAGAGCGAACTAAATACTTGAATGTGGTGTTCGTCAATATGCAACTCGTTGCATATTGAGCTCCACTTAATTTGTAGTGTTGTTTGTTGCACTTTGCCATGCCATGCCATGCCTCATTAAACCGGACATGCATCATACTTGGTTGTGCATCATGCCATGATTATGCGATGGTTGTTTACTATGTTGTTTGCTTCTTTCCGGGTTGCCTCTCTCGTTAGCTTCGGTTTCGTTCCGGAGTTGCGAGGATCCGTTCGACTTCGTCCGTTTGTCTTCTTCATGGACTCGTTCTTCTTCCTTGCGGGATTTCAGGCAAGATGACCGCTACCTTGGATCTCACTACTATCATTGCTATGCTAGTTGCCTCGTTCTTTCGCTATGCTGCGCTACCTATTACCTGTTTGTCCAGCCATCCCAAATTGCCATGAACCTCTAACCTTTGACACCATTCCTAGCAAACCGTTGTTTGGCTATGTTACCGCTTTGCTCAGCCCCTCTTATAGCGTTGCTAGCTGCAGGTGAAGTTGAAGATTTCTCCATGGTGGACAGGGTTTTGTTGGGATATCACAATATCTCTTATATTATTATTAATGCATCTATATACTTGGTAAAGGGTGGAAGGCTCGGCCTTATGCCTGGTGTTTTGTTCCACTCTTGCCGCCCTAGTTTCCGTCATACCGGTGTTATGTTCCCGGATTTTGCGTCCCTAACGCGGTCGGGTGATTTATGGGACCCCCCTGACAGTTCGCTTTGAATAAAACTTGTCCAGCAAGGCCCAACATTGCCTTTTACCATTTGTCTCACCACCACCTACTTTTCCCTTGGGAGTAATTAACCCAAGGGTCATCTTTATTATAGCCCCCCCGGGCCAGTGCTTGTCTAAGCGTTGGTCCAAACTAGAGCACCGTGCGGGACCATCCCTTGGCAACTTGGGTTACGTCGGTACTGTGACGCTTAGCTCATCCGGTCGTGGCACGAGACGAGATCTGTGCGCTACTATCGGGATGTCGGCACGCGGGAGGCTTTGCTGGTCTTGTTTTACCATTGTCGAAATGTCTTGATGTCGGGATACCGAGCCCGATCGGAGAGTCTCGGGTGAAGGTCTATTCCTTCGATGATCGCGAGAGCTTGTCATGGGCTAAGTTGGGACACCCTGCAGGTATAAACTTTCGAGAGCCGTGCCGCGGTTATGTGGCGATGGGAATTTGTTAATGTCGGTTGTAGACAACTTGACACTTGATCCGAATTAAAACGCATCAACCGAGTGTGTAGCCGTGATGGTCTCTTCTCGACGGAGTCCGGAAGTGAACACGGTTTCTGTGTTATGTTTGAAGTAAGTAGGTGTTCAGGATCACCTCTTGATCATTGCTAGTTCACGACCGTTCCGCTTGTTCTCTTCTCGCTCTTATTTGCGTTGGTTAGCCACCATACTTGCTTAGCCGCTGCTGCAACCTCACCACTTTACCCCTTCCTTTCCCATTAAGCTTTGCTAGTCTTGATACCCATGGTAATGGGATTCTTGAGTCCTCGTGGCTCACGGATACTTCAAAACCAGTTTGCGGTGCCTATGTTACCGAGCAGGTGACGCAACCAAGCTCAAGGAGGAGCTTGATGAAGATCTTGCCCTTTGTGTTGTTTTGTTCTAGTTGATCAGTAGTGGAGCCCAGTTGGGGTCGATCGGGGACCTTTTGTCGCATTTGGGGTCCTTCTTTTATTTTGGTTCCGTAGTCGGACCTTGATTGTATCTGGATGATGTAATGCTTTATTCATGTAATTGTGTGAAGTGGCGATTGTAAGCCAACTATGTATCTCTTTCCCTTATGTATTACATGGGTTGTGTGAAGATTACCTCACTTGCGACATTGCTTTCAATGCGGTTATGCCTCTAAGTCGTGCTTCGACACGTGGGAGATATAGCCGCATCGAGGCGTTACAAGTTGGTAATCGAGCCATCCCGACCTTAGGAGCCCCCACCGCTTGATCGCTTTTAGCGGCGAGTTGTGTCTAGGAAAAATATTTTGAGTCATTTAGGATTATATATATCGGAGAGTTTAGGAATTCTTTTACTCCCCAGGTCCTTCGACCTTCCGGTGAGGTATCCCGCGTAGAGTTTTGACTCTTCTCTTCTCAAATTTCACTAAAAATTTTTTAGGATCACGCTGGTATCTTGGAATCGTTCGATATTCTTATGACGAGAACATTGTCTTGGTTGCCTCGACATTTAGGGGTTGTGGCGGTGTCCCGGGAGTTGAGCTCCGAGGTGTTGTCGTCATAATTTTATCGTTGCAGTTCGAATACCGAGTTTAGTACGCCGACATCGAAAATCTCTTTTATGCGCTTGTTGGTGAGATAACCCCGCTAACCCAATCTTGAGGTGAGTACGGGAGTATTGCCATGACTTCGTATAACGGATGCTTTTCAAGGTTGAGGTAGACGATTTCGAAGGTTTCTTGGTTATGTGTTGACGGATGGATACAAATTGGATGTAGGGATTGTTAGTTTGAGTGAGATATATTGCTCCTGTATCCCCAACACCGATTGCATAACCGAAAGTTTCGGAGTTTTATAGGTGGGAATTCAAGTAGCTCTTAGGATATCTTTCCGACGGATGTATGATATGAAATTGGGGTTCGGCGTCTAGTGGTCCGCCTATTCACGGTTGGTTTTACATGGTCTCGTTGTGTCTTAAAGAGTCCTTGGCTATGCCGACTGGGGGCGCTTCAGATGTCATGTGCCTTGCCTTGTACATGATGGTGCTGTACGATTGAGCCCGTGTAGGCCCCACCACGAAAACTTCGGACGAAATCTCTATCATATGTTTGTTCCGGCTTATCCTGCAAGCCAGTCCTTTGTTTTTGTTTTGAGTTGTGGGATTCGAGTTGCTTCAATGTCAAGTGTTGATTCCATACCTTTCCGAAATGGTGTTCTCATACTCCAATGTGAATACCAATCCTTCTCGACAATCGAGATTGTCATGTCAATTCTTTCCAACCGGTGTGTTTCTCTTTAAGTAGATCCCATCATTTTTCCCATCCGCAAGATCATTTCTAAGTTTTCTCAACGGAGTTTATTTCATCTGTTCCAAGTTGTCTTTGTTTTTCCCGCCCTCCCACCCTTTTTCTTCAAGGACTCATTTATCTTAATCAAGTATCCATTTATTCATGTGAAGTCTCTTCATTCTTTTCAATCAATGTTCTTATCCGGTGATTTCCCATGAAGATGCTCAATAGCTTCAAGTTCATCATCCTTCATTGTTGTTTCTTCTCCGTGGATCCCATTCAAGCTTTCGATATTCTTCATATTCCTTTTCCTCATCTCAATGTCTTCTCATACCGGTGCATCTCATTATCATTCTACTTCTCGCTATTTGTTATCCCGGAGTGCTCAAGATATCTCGAAGATTCGTGTTTCCACTCTGCATTCGTTCAAGCTCTTTCGAGATAGGAATCTCATTCAAGTCATTTAATTCAACCGGTGCAATCTCCCTTTCAAGTAATCGTTCAACGGTGTTTTCTTTTGAGTGGGCCCTAACCCACAGGTCTTTTCCCAGGATCTTACCTGACTCTTCTATTTTCCCAGAGCTATCCTAAATTCTTCTCCAAGTTTGACGTAAGAATGAGTTATCATCAGTCAAATGCTTTTCTCCAAGATCTTTCAAATTCTTTTCATAGTTGGCTCAACCTCTTCGCTTTTGATCCTTCCGGTGTGCCTCAATAATTCTTGGTGGTGTTTCTCATCATCATTCTCAACATTTGAAGACCGAAGAAGAGTTTCTCTTTAATCTTGCTCTATTCTCTTCAAGATTCATGGTGCTAGCTTGTTGCCATCCTCTCATAATTGTTTTCGATTGTGAGAATCTTTTCACCCATCCGAGCATTTTAGGAGTCTTTTCGGTTTCATACTTTGAAGCCCATCGTCTCAGTATTATTCATTCAAGCTTTCAGCTTTCATTCTCCAAATCATACTGGTGCATTATTCAAGCATTCTCTAGTCAATTCATGATCTCTTTGTTTTCATGTATCTAAATCCCCTCAAATATCTTCATTCGTTTTCCAAATTCTTCCCGGTGAATTGTGCCTTTGTTACGTTCATTGTCAATTCTTACGGTGGTTCTTTCAAGATCCCTCTTCCTTGTTCATCATATCAATTCATTTGTTGTTCCAATCCTACCGGTGGTTCGTTGAAGACCTTCTCAAGTTTTGATATATCTCTTTTAATCCTTTCTACGAGAATAACTAGTATGCCAAATCCGTTGCTTGTCATCAATTTAATTGGTGAGGGATACGCATAACATAATTCTTGTTCTTGTTTCATCCAAGTGATTAATTCTTTATTCCGGAGGCCCTTAAAATTCTCGGTTTTATTTGTTTCATCTTCTCTTTTTCCCGGAGTTCCAAGCTCTAATTATCACGGAGCTCCATCAAAATCATTGCAAGGATTCACCTTGTGTTTTCAACTTCTCTTTCTATTCATCATCCTTTTATTACCGGAGTTCTTCATGGAGGCTCTACATGACGGTTCGTCAAGGATTCCTTTCATTCTCGATTTGTTCTTCAAGTTTTCTCTTGAAGTTATGATCCGCCAAGTTATACTCAAAATAAACATGGTGCTCAACACATGTTTTTGTTTTGAGGAGTTCAAGTATTCTTCTTCTTGCATTTCGAAGTGCAATTCCTACTTTATCTTTTGAGGTGGTGTTATGTCACTCTTGACAATATCCTTCTTGTTTCATGATTCACATGTTGTCAAGAATGAGGTATTTTAAATCCATCAATCTCTTCGTTTGATTTATCTTGTGTCATGTTTTCACCTAAAGCCTTCCCTAAGGAATGTTGCTACTTTGGTGCTTATTAATGACCCAATTTATCTCTTTTCCATCTTGATGGAAGAAGCTTTCATCTCTTTGGTGCTCTCAATCAAATCAATGTTTTCCGTTAGTGGCCGGTTGTCACCTCATAGTCTTGAGATGTTTTCCATAAGCCCGCTACAAGTTTATTCGTTTCGTTGTTGGTGTTCCAACAACTCCGTTCTAGCATTTCTTGCAAGCGTGCTCTTTCAAGATATTGTTTCCCTCCGTCCATTCCATTCTTTCATTTCTTCCGGAGGCATTATGATGTTGCTCTCTTCACTCATCATCATCGATTGTGAGGGTCGTGTTCTTTTCTTGCTTATCCATTTAACCGGAGTGTTGTATCATCTCTTCAATATCTTTTAATCTTATCAAGTTTTCTTCTCTTTTCAACCGGAGTGCTGTCTGAAATCCTTCTTACCCCTTGTGCCATTCTTTCAATAGTTTCGGAAGCAGTGTGTTGTTGATTTCATCAAGTATCATCCCATCTTCTCATGCTCATGTTCTATTCCTTCCATGTTCAACCGGAGTGCTGCCCAAATTATATCAATCTTATCCTTTCTCTATCTAGTTTTAACCGGAGTGGTTTCAAATTCTACCTTGTCCTTTACACTCTTGATTCATGTCTTTGCAACCTTCAAGTTCTCGTAATACTCCTTGTTCCTCTATCCCTACCGGATTGTTTGCAATCTCGTTCATCTTTGTTGTACTCTTTCTTTTAAATTAATCAACCTCTCAAGGTTCGTGGTTTCACTCATTTCTCAAAGAAGCAACTTAGTTTTACCTATCCTCTTCCTCTTCCTTTTCCCTCCGGTGCCATCCTAGATCTCGGGACGAGATCCTCTCGTAGTGGTGGAGTGTTGTAACGCCCCGAGACCGATGTGCCAGGTGTCCGCCAGTTTTTCGCCGTCGTTGCCATGTCATTTGCTTGCGTGTTGCATTTTATCATGTCATCATGTGCATTTCATTTTGCATACGTGTTCGTCTCATGCATCCGAGCCTTTTCCCGTTGTCTGTTTTGCAATCCGCACTCCTATGTCCCTCGGCGTCCCCTCTTCTCTCTTTTCGTATGCGGGTATTAAACTTTCTCGGAATGGCCGAGGTTTGCCAAGCGGCCTTGGTATAACACCGTGAGACCGCTTTGTCAAGTTTCGTGCCATTTGGAGGTCGTTTGGTACTCCAGCAGTTAGCAAGGTAACCGCAAAGCCCTCTTTGTTGCAGCCCAACACCCTTCCAAAGTGGTCCAAAACCCACCAAACTCCCTCCATGCTCTCGGTCGTTCGATCACGATCGCGTGGCAAAACCGCCTCATTTGGACACTCCTAGCTCCTCTATGCCTATTTATACACCCCCATTCCAAATCCGGATGTTTCCCGAAACCCTAATTTCCCCTCACGCGCGCGACGCGTCGCGTCGCGCGCCGGACACGTCCGCCGGACGCGTCACCCGCCAATCGGGCGCGCCACGTCACCAGCGCCGCCGCCGCGCCAATCCGGAGCCGCCACGTGGCGCTCGCGCCGCCGTCGCCGCCGCCGCCGCAGCCCACCCACGCGGGCCCGCGATCCCGACTCCGCCGCCCACGCCGCGCGCGCCGCCGCCGCTTCGCCCGTCTCCGCCACGGAACCCGCCCGCCGCCGCCGCCGCCACCTCGCTTCATACACCGCCCGTCGCCGGCGAAGCCGCGCCGCCTTCTTCGCCAGCCTTTCTCCCGCGCCCGTCGCCGCGGCCCGCGTTCACACGCGCGCGCGCTTCCCGCCCGCCGCCAAGATCTCGCCGCCGCCGCGCGCGAGTCCTCCGTCGACCGCGCCCTCGTTCCGCTTCGCCGCCGCTGAAACCGGCCGGATCCGGAGTGCCAAGGCGGATCCGCCTCCTTCGCCTCCCGCCTCGCCTCGGCCTTCGCCGGCCACCTCTGCCAATGGCGCCACGCCATGGCTCCTGCCGTGAGGAGCACGGAGGAGGAAGGCGCCTCGGCTAGGTCGCGTGGGCCCGCCCGAAACCCCGCCGGCCCGATCCACCTTCGTCCTGGGCCTGGCCCATGGGTGAGGCCCCGCACCTCCTTTTTTTTTTCTTTCTTTCCATTCTGTTGGGCCTGTTCCAGATTCAGCCCAATGCGCATTTTTTTTCCCTCGACAAATTTGCCTATTATCCAATGAATTACAGATTGGCCCTCCATCTTCATGCATTAATAACTCCACAACCATGCATCGGATTAAACAAACTATATATGTAAATTGCTTAGTTTTTCATCTAGTTTCATATTATCCCACTTTCATCCATGTTTAAAATGTTTAAAATGACGTTTGCTTAAATTTGCTCCAATGGCATGCTAAAATGATTTAATTCATAACTATTTAACCGTAGCTCGGAATTTAATAAACTTTATATGTAAATGGGGTAGAATTTTGCCTAGTTTAACATGGTGCACTCATCTTGCATGTTTAACAACTCTAAAATTGTGTTTAGGGCAGAACAGTACCTAATCCATAAATATGCACATGAGGATTTTCCGGACTTGTTGTTTGTTGTTCCGGCCTCATTTAAACTTGCCTAGTTAGGTAGTTTTCTTATGTTTCACCCCTTGCCATGTTTAACAACATTTAACATTGTTGTGTACCTAAACGAGAGCGAACTAAATACTTGAATGTGGTGTTCCGTCAATATGCAACTCGTTGCATATTGAGCTCCACTTAATTTGTAGTGTTGTTTGTTGCACTTTGCCATGCCATGCCATGCCTCATTAAACCGGACATGCATCATACTTGGTTGTGCATCATGCCATGATTATGCGATGGTTGTTTACTATGTTGTTTGCTTCTTTCCGGGTTGCCTCTCTCGTTAGCTTCGGTTTCGTTCGGAGTTGCGAGGATCCGTTCGACTTCGTCCGTTTGTCTTCTTCATGGACTCGTTCTTCTTCCTTGCGGGATTTCGAGCAAGATGACCGCTACCTTGGATCTCACTACTATCATTGCTATGCTAGTTGCCTCGTTCTTTTCGCTATGCTGCGCTACCTATTACTGTTTGTCCAGCCATCCCAAATTGCCATGAACCTCTAACCTTTGACACCATTCCTAGCAAACCGTTGTTTGGCTATGTTACCGCTTTGCTCAGCCCTCTTATAGCGTTGCTAGCTGCGGTGAAGTTGAAGATTTCTCCATGGTGGATGTGGTTTTGTTGGGATATCACAATATCTCTTATATTATTATTAATGCATCTATATACTTGGTAAAGGGTGGAAGGCTCGGCCTTATGCCTGGTGTTTTGTTCCACTCTTGCCGCCCTAGTTTCCGTCATACCGGTGTTATGTTCCCGGATTTTGCGTCCCTAACGCGGTCGGGTGATTTATGGGACCCCCGACAGTTCGCTTTGAATAAAACTTGTCCAAAGAAGGCCCAACATTGCCTTTTACCATTTGTCTCACCACCACCTACTTTTCCCTTGGGAGTAATTAACCCAAGGGTCATCTTTATTATAGCCCCCCCGGGCCAGTGCTTGTCTAAGCGTTGGTCCAAACTAGAGCACCGTGCGGGACCATCCCTTGGCAACTTGGGTTACGTCGGTACCTGTGACGCTTAGCTCATCCGGTCGTGGCTCGAGACGAGATCTGCTGCGCTACTATCGGGATGTCGACGCCGGGAGGCTTTGCTGGTCTTGTTTTACCATTGTCGAAATGTCTTGATGTACCGGGATACCGAGCCTGATCGGAGAGTCTCGGGTGAAGGTCTATTCCTTCGATGATCGCGAGAGCCTGTCATGGGCTAAGTTGGGACACCCCTGCAGGGTATAAACTTTCGAGAGCCGTGCCCGCGGTTATGTGGCAGATGGGAATTTGTTAATGTCCGGTTGTAGACAACTTGACACTTGATCCGAATTAAAACGCATCAACCGAGTGTGTAGCCGTGATGGTCTCTTCTCGACGGAGTCCGGGAAGTGAACACGGTTTCTGTGTTATGTTTGAAGTAAGTAGGTGTTCAGGATCACCTCTTGATCATTGCTAGTTCACGACCGTTCCGCTTGTTCTCTTCTCGCTCTTATTTGCGTTGGTTAGCCACCATACTTGCTTAGCCGCTGCTGCAACCTCACCACTTTACCCCTTCCTTTCCCATTAAGCTTTGCTAGTCTTGATACCCATGGTAATGGGATTGCTGAGTCCTCGTGGCTCACGGATACTTCAAAACCAGTTTGCGGTGCCTATGTTAATGAAAGCGGTGGCGAACCAAGCTCAAGGAGGAGCTTGATGAAGATCTTGCCCTTTGTGTTGTTTTGTTCTAGTTGATCGAGAGTGGAGCCCAGTTGGGGTCGATCGGGGACCTTTTGTCGCATTTGGGGTCCTTCTTTTATTTTGGTTCCGTAGTCGGACCTTGATTGTATCTGGATGATGTAATGCTTTATTCATGTAATTGTGTGAAGTGGCGATTGTAAGCCAACTATGTATCTCTTTCCTTATGTATTACATGGGTTGTGTGAAGATTACCTCACTTGCGACATTGCTTTCAATGCGGTTATGCCTCTAAGTCGTGCTTCGACACGTGGGAGATATAGCCGCATCGAGGCGCTACAAGTTGGTAATCGAGCCATCCCGACCTTAGGAGCCCCCAACGCTTGATCGTTTTTAGCGGCCGAGTTGTGTCTAGGAAAAATATTTTGAGTCATTTAGGATTATATATATCGGAGAGTTTAGGAATTCTTTTTACTCCCAGTCCTTCGACCTTCGGTGAGGTATCCCGACGTAGAGTTTGACTCTTCTCTTCTCAAATTTCACTAAAAATTTTTTAGGATCACGCTGGTATCTTGGAATCGTTCCGATATTCTTATGACGAGAACATTGTCTTGGTTGCCTCGACATTTAGGGGTTGTGGCGGTGTCCCGGGAGTTGAGCTCCGAGGTGTTGTCGTCATAATTTTATCGTTGCGATTCTGGAATACCGAGTTTAGTACGCCGACATCGAAAATCTCTTTTATGCGGTTGTTGGTGAGATAACCCCGCTAACCCAATCTCGAGGTGAGTACGGAGTATTGCCATGACTCGTATAACGGATGCTTTTCAAGGTTGAGGTAGACGATTTCGAAGGTTTCTTGGTTATGTGTTGACGGATGGATACAATGGATGTAGGGATTGTTAGTTTGAGTGAGATATATTGCTCCCTGTATCCCCAACACCAGATTGCATAACCGAAAGTTTCGGGAGTTTTATAGGTGGGAATTCAAGTAGCTCTTAGGATATCTTTCCGACGGATGTATGATATGAAATTGGGGTTCGACGTCTAGTGGTCCGCCTATTCACGGTTGGTTTTACAAATGGTCTCGTTGTGTCTTAAAGAGTCCTTGGCTATGCCGACTGGGGCGCTTCAGATGTCATGTGCACTGCCTTGTACATGATGGTGCTTGTCGATTGAGCCCGTGTAGGCCCCACCACGAAAACTTCGGACGAAATCTCTATCATATGTTTGTTCCGGCTTATCCTGCAAGCCAGTCCTTTGTTTTTGTTTTGAGTTGTGGGATTCGAGTTGCTTCAATGTCAAGTGTTGATTCCATACCTTTCCGAAATGGTGTTCTCATACTCCAATGTGAATACCAATCCTTCTCGACAATCGAGATTGTCATGTCAATTCTTTCCAACCGGTGTGTTTCTCTTTAAGTAGATCCCATCATTTTTCCCATCCGCAAGATCATTTCTAAGTTTTCTCAACGGAGTTTATTTCATCTGTTCCAAGTTGTCTTTGTTTTTCCCGCCCTCCCACCCTTTTTCTTCAAGGACTCATTTATCTTAATCAAGTATCCATTTATTCATGTGAAGTCTCTTCATTCTTTTCAATCAATGTTCTTATCCGGTGATTTCCCATGAAGATGCTCAATAGCTTCAAGTTCATCATCCTTCATTGTTGTTTCTTCTCCGGTGGATCCCATTCAAGCTTTCGATATTCTTCATATTCCTTTTTCCTCATCTCAATGTCTTCTCATACCGGTGCATCTCATTATCATTCTACTTCTCGCTATTTGTTATCCCGGAGTGCTCAAGATATCTCGAAGATTCGTGTTTCCACTCTGCATTCGTTCAAGCTCTTTCGAGATAGGAATCTCATTCAAGTCATTTAATTCAACCGGTGCAATCTCCCTTTCAAGTAATCGTTCAACGGTGTTTTCTTTTGAGTGGGCCCTAACCCACAGGTCTTTTCCCAGGATCTTACCTGACTCTTCTATTTTCCCAGAGCTATCCTAAATTCTTCTCCAAGTTTGACGTAAGAATGAGTTATCATCAGTCAAATGCTTTTCTCCAAGATCTTTCAAATTCTTTTCATAGTTGGCTCAACCTCTTCGCTTTTGATCCTTCCGGTGTGCCTCAATAATTCTTGGTGGTGTTTCTCATCATCATTCTCAACATTTGAAGACCGAAGAAGAGTTTCTCTTTAATCTTGCTCTATTCTCTTCAAGATTCATGGTGCTAGCTTGTTGCCATCCTCTCATAATTGTTTTCGATTGTGAGAATCTTTTCACCCATCTGGAGCATTTTAGGAGTCTTTTCAGTTTCATACTTTGAAGCCCATCGTCTCAGTATTATTCATTCAAGCTTTCAGCTTTCATTCTCCAAATCATACTGGTGCATTATTCAAGCATTCTCTAGTCAATTCATGATCTCTTTGTTTTCATGTATCTAAATCCCCTCAAATATCTTCATTCGTTTTCCAAATTCTTCCCGGTGAATTGTGCCTTTGTTACGTTCATTGTCAATTCTTACGGTGGTTCTTTCAAGATCCCTCTTCCTTGTTCATCATATCAATTCATTTGTTGTTCCAATCCTACCGGTGGTTCGTTGAAGACCTTCTCAAGTTTTGATATATCTCTTTTAATCCTTTCTACGAGAATAACTAGTATGCCAAATCCGTTGCTTGTCATCAATTTAATCGGCAAGTTAACTGGTTAATCGGACAAATTCTTGAACAGGGCCTGCTAATACTCGAGAATATTCTTTGACTCCCCTTGTGTCGAATCAATAAATTTGGGTTGAATACTCTACCCTCGAAAACTGTTGCGACCCCCTATACTTGTGGGTTATCAATCATCACTACTACTATCAAAGTTATCATATTACTGTGCTACTGATCACTTTGCTGCAGATATTTAATCTCCAGGTGTGGTTGAATTGACAACTCAACTTCTAATACTTACAAATATTCTTTGACTCCCCTTGTGTAGAATCAATAAATTTGGGTTCAATTTTCTACCCTCGAAAACTGTTGCGATCCCCTATACTTGTGGGTTATCAACGTTCATTAAAGATTTCTTCAGTGGCAATTTTTTTTACATGTGTATCCATCTCCCATTTGAGAATTGATTACACAAGTAAATATTATTTTTAGGGCATTATCCGAGTACAACCTATGTAGGATCGAGCTCAAGGGCCGACCCCATGAAACATTTAAAACACGGAATAGATATTAGGTATGTAAGATACCTATATATGATATTTAGTTGCTTATGTGTTGTAGTTGACAAAAACTTATTCCTAATATACCAATGTGTTGAAGTTGCTACACAAACACATATTTACACGATTAAGTGCCAAATTGGATTATATGTTCTTCTTAACCATGTGGACTTGGTTTGCTTGGAGACCTTATCTTAGCATGGTATGAGACATGCTATCCCGGTAATCATTATCTTAAATGCATGCCTTTACCTGTCATGTTTTTGTGGAGCTATGCTTATTACCTTGCCCTTATATGTTGCTAAGCCACATGTTATTGCAAATGCATGCTTAACGAGTACTCGTTCTATCTCATATTAAGTGTCGCTCAAATGAATGTATCTAGCATTGACATACGTTTAGATACATTCGTTTGAGCAACACTTAATATGGGATAGAGGGAGTATTTTTTATTATTTACAATATGTTGTTGGTTCATAAAATTTAGGAGGAGTGTTGATCCTAGTGCATGCACTTTGCATTCCAGAAGCAAATTTCAAATAGTGCATACATCTAGGGAGATCGTCTATATTTTCTAGACTGTTTGTGCTTTATCAAAATATCTTATGCAAATCATTGTGTTGTCATCGATCACCAAAAAGGGAGATCGAAAGGTAATTTCCCTCCCTAAATGTGTTGATGACAACACAATTTGCGGACCAATCGTGTGCTTGAGCTACACATGCATTTTTTAATGGCACAAGACGGTTAGGTACCCCTCTGGAAGAAAAAGATCTAAGACGGTATGTCCGATGCTTTTATTTCTTTGGTCATGAAAAATCTATACTATTAAGACGCTTGCTACGTCTTGAGCTTGTGTTGGTCTTCCTTGAAGAAGAAAGGGTGATGCAGCAATAGTAGCGTAAATATTTCCCTCAGTTTTTGAGAACCAAGGTATCAATCCAGTAGGAAGCTCCTCAAAAGTCCCACGCACCTACACAAACAAACAAAGAACTCGCAACCAACGCAATAAAGGGGTTGTCAATCCCTTCACGGCCACTTGCGAAAGTGAGATCTAATAAAGATAGTAAGATAAGATAAATATATTTTTGGTATTTTATAATATAGATGCAAAAAGTAAAGATGCAAATAAAAGTAGATTGGAAGCAAATATGATAAGAGATAGAACCGGGGGCCATAGGTTTCACTAGTGGCTTCTCTCAAGATAGTATAAGTATTACGGTGGGTGAACAAATTACTGTCGAGCAATTGATAGAAACGCGAATAATTATGAGATTATCTAGGCATGATCATGTATATAGGCATCACGTCCGTAACAAGTAGACCGACTCCTGCCTGCATCTACTACTATTACTCCACACATCGACCGACTCTCATCGCATCTAGAGTATTAAGTTCATAAGAACAGAGTAACACATTAAGCAAGATGACATGATGTAGAGGATAAACTCAAGCAATATGATATGAACCCCATCTTGTTATCCTCGATGGCAACAATACAATCGTGCCTTGCAACCCTTTACATCCTTTGGGTAAGGACACATAAGCAAGATTGAGCCCAAAGCTAAGCACTTCTCCAATGGCAAGAAAGGTCAATCTAGTAGGCCAAACCAAACTGATAATTCGAAGAGACTTGCAAAGATAACTCAATCATACATAAAAGAATTCAGAGAAGATTCAAATATTATTCATAGATAAACTTGATCATAAACCCACAATTCATCAGATCTCGACAAACACACCGCAAAAAGAGTTTACATCGAATAGATCTCCACAAGAGAGGGGGAGAACATTGTATTGAGATCCAAAAAGTGAGAAGAAGTCATCTAGCTAATAACTATGGACCCGTAGGTCTGTGGTAAACTACTCACAACTCATCGATGGGGCAAGGATGTTGATGTAGAAGCCCTCCGTGGTCGATTGCCCCTCCGGCAGAGTGTCGGCGAAGGCTCCAAGATGAGATCTCGCGGATACAGAAGGTTACGGTAGTGGAAAATTGTGTTTCGTCCGCTCCCTGGATGTTTTCAGGGTACGTAGGCTTATATAGGAAGAAGAAGTACATCGGTGGGCCTTGGGGCCCACGAGACGGTAGCGCCCCTATAGGGGGATGGGCCGCCCTCCTATCTCGTGGAAGCTTCGGCTGCTTCTTGACTTGCATTCCAAGTCCTCTGGATCACGTTCGTTCCAAAAATCACGCCCCCGAAGGTTTCATTCCGTTTGGACTCCGTTTAATATTCTTTTTCTTCGAAATACTGAAATAGGCAAAAAACAGCAATACGGGCTGGGCCTCTGGTTAGTAGGTTAGTCCCAATAATAATATAAATGTGTAAAATAAAGCCCATAAACATCCAAAAGGGATAATATAATAGCATGGAACAATAAAAAATTATAGATACGTTGAAGACGTATCAACGCTCAGTGCTATTTCCGTATGTAATAGTTGGATTTGGGGGAGCTATAAAAGGAGGAGGTTCTTCCTCCTCCCACCTACCTCTTGCCCTTGTCTCTCTCTTCCATTGTTAACCTAAGCTTTATCTTAACCGTTTTTCTTCTTTAGCCACTCAAATTTGTTGATTTGCTAGGGATTGAGAGAGTAGACCTAGATCTATATTTCCATCAAAGGAAATTTGACTCCCCCATACTTCCTCTTGTGGATCTTATTACTCTTGGGTGTTTGGGCACCCTAGATGGAAGAAGTCACCTCGAAGGAACATTTGATTGTGGTGAAGCTTCGTGCCAGTGTTGGGAGCCCCCAGTTAAGTTGTGGAGATTGCTCCAACCTTGTTTGCAAAGGTTCTGGTTGCCGCCTTCAACGACACCATATAATGAAATCATGACACCTTGCATTGTGCGGGGCACAAGGAGAATAGTGCGAGCCATTGTGGCGTTTTGTGGTGCATTTTGCCTCTACACCCCTTCGACGAAGATGTACCTCCCCAAAGGCGCGAACTTCAGGAACAACATCATCGTCTCCGCTCGCGGTTACTTCTATCCTTTACTTCCTTTGTGCAAGTTTGTTTATTGTGTTTACTCTCTAGCTTGTTGTTTTTGAGCTTGTTATATAGGTTGTCCACCTAGTTGCATATCTAGGCAGCCTATTTTTTTGTTGTTTCCCTAAATTTAGGGAAGAAAGTTAAAATTATTAGTCGCCTATTTACACCGCCCCCCCCCCCTTCTCAACCGGGCTGCCCTTTTTACAGTTCAATGAGAGATTTGTAAAGGATATCCGCTGTCATATTCCAGCTTGAATATCTTTGTAGCATAAAGAACTCTCATAACGAATTATATTTTTCTAATAAACATCGATTTCTGGCTGCACTCATACTTGTTCATGTAAGCGTCTGTAGGAATTAGGCTAATCTGATATCATATTTATTAGACCAAGTGTTCTATCGTCTTTGTGTAACCTTTTTATTTTTTTGTTTATTATAATTATAAAGATAGGCCACAAGTTTATAACTGTGAAGAGCTCAGACTGTGTCGAGTGTGTACAGATTCATGGTGGTGCAAGTATTTGCTGTCAGTAGGGGTAATTCTCCTCATCCTTGGGCTTGTTATTTCATAGAAGGCGAGTTCCTTTTTGTAGGGCTTGTTTCCAGTGGAAGAAGGCCCCCAGGAGCATTTTTCAGAGGCGGCGGACGAAAAATGCCCCAGCCACGCCCCTAGAACGTCGTTTTGCGTCGAATTTGGGCAAAAATAGCCCCGACGACCTCAGGCGAAACCCAGCCCCCCGGGGGCCATCTGGGACGCCCGACACTATTTTCTACATGCACAAACCCCACAGGTCAGCCTCTCGTATCTCTCTCTCTCTCCTCCTTTCTCTCCTAGGCCCACGCACGTGAACCTGAAAAAGGAATCTCGCCAGCAGTGCCCTGCTTCCTCACTCCGGCTGCTCGTGCTTCCTCCCCGCCTCCTCGCCGCCCGGACGGCCGTGCTCGCTGCCCAGGAGGGAGCCGGAGAAGAAGAAGCCGTCCGACACCTGGTCGCCGTTCTCGGCGAGCGCGCTGGGCTCTCGCTCGCGCTCCCGCAGCTCCAGGAGGCGACCGGCGAGGGCTGCTTCGGTGGGCGGACGGGCGCGTCGTGGCCGTGAAGCGGCTGGCAGCGGCGGTGGACGAGAAGGAGAAGGACTTCCTAACGGAGCTGGGCACGGCGGGCCACGTGCGCCACCCCAAAGTGTCCTCCCACCCTACTGCTGCGGCGATCGTGGCCTCCACCTCATCTTCGAGTTCTCCACCCGCGGCTCCGTCTCCGCCAACCTCCACGGCGAGTCCTCCTGCACGGCGACGCCGAGTCCTCGGGAGGCTGGGCGCGGACGCGCGGCCGGCGAGGCCTCGGTGCAGCCAGGGCGAAGCGCGCCTTGGGGCGGGCGGGGGCAAGGCAGTGGCGGGCGCTGGCCGGAGGTGGCGAGGCGGGCGGCGGGCAAGGCGGGCCTCGGCGCGCGTGGCCGGGCATAGGTGGCGAGGCGGGCGTCTTGGCAAGGAGGCGGCCTCGGCCTGGCGTGGCGGGCGGAGGTGGCGAGGCGGGGCGTGCGGGCAAGGAGGGGGCGGTCTCGGCGCGCGCGTGACCGCATGCCCAGCGCGCCCGCAAGCTTCAAAAGCGGCCGCATCACGCGCTCCTCCTCGACGCGCATGTTCTGCAACCTGGTGATGTCCGCCCCCGTCTCCCGCAGCACCTCCTCCAAGCTCTGCCGCCGGCTCGCATCCAGGCACATCGGCCGCGCGTCGGCGATGCAGCAGCACAAGGCACACCGGCCGTGCTCATCCGTCTCTTCTTCGCTGTGCGCCACGCGTCCTCCTCGTCGAGGTGCATAGATGCTTGGGGGTGGAGACGGCTGGAAAATCCCCCCCTCCCCCACAAGCCCAAAATTTACACCGGCGCAGCCCCAGCTGGACGAAAAAACGTCCCTGAGGGGACACAACGGCTGGAGATGCTCTAATATTCTTTAACTAAACTAGAGAGTTTACCGCTTGGATCTATATCTATACAAATATAAAAAGACCCAAAATGATAGATCCAATTAATCTCAGTCATCAAACCATGTCAATCCAAGGATTTAGATTGCTCCAATGATGAGCGTTCAACTTGTTCAGCATTTAATTTAATATCATATCAAATAGTATCATTTTATGTGTAATTGACATCGTACCTAATAATCACGTGCAATTAACTTTCTCCATAATATCAACGTAATTATGTGTTTGAAATTCAAAATCTGTGGGCTGGGGTGGGTGCAAGGGAGATTACGAGTCAGATTTGCGATTGACAATATGACAATATTGTCGGACATACACTAGGATTCTAAATATATACTATTACCTCCGCCCCAAATTAGTTGTCTTAATTTTTTCTTGATATGGGTGTATCTATCTCTAAAACGTGTTCAGATACATTCTTATTTGGACAAATTTGAGTCAACTAATTTTTGACGGAGAGAGTATATGTTAAACGTAACTGATGTTAAACCATCAGAATATGTATACCCTGTTGCAACCACAGGCAATTATCCGGTAAGAAAATAAAACATTACATTTCAGAATTCGTATTGTGCTAGAATGAAGTACATACCACTCTTTTCGGAAAAAAAGCATTCAACATGTTCTAGAGTACGTCGTTAAGCAAAAGAATTCCTCTACGAATCTTATTTGACTTCAAATAAATTCAAATTACTATGACTAATTTTTCAACAGGATCACAAATCTGCTTTAATTAACGTGCTGCTCTAATATATGCGCAAAAAAAGTGTTGCTCTAATAATCCTACGCGGAAAATTTGACTGACGACAGTCCAGGGGTGATACTGATAAGAGCATCTGCAATAGATGGTCCAAATGTAAAAGTACCTAACTTTAGGACAGTTTGGGTAAAAAACGCTGCTTCAATAGACGGTCCATATGCAAAAAAAATTGGACCGCGACCTCCTCGTGATGTAAAATACAACACCTCGCGGTTCAAATTTATATCACGAGGTGCATCTGGTCCAAAACCAGCCGCCCCCCGCGAACGCCCAACCGCCACTTCATTTCCTTTCCCGCCCGCGCCCGCCCGCCCGCCCAAAGACCAGCCGGCCGGAATCCGCCGCCGCAACTGCCCAAAACCTTGCCGTCGGCGCCGCCACCACCCCACATCCCCGCCGTCGCCCCCGTCCCTCCCTCGCCGGTAGCCGGCTCGCAGCCGTCCGATCGCCGCTGAATCGGGAGGCAGCCGGTGCAGGATTCGCCGCCTCCGTGATCCGGTATCCTGAGTGAGGCCTCCGCTTTGTTCTTAGGCTGCCGCGGTGCCGCCGACCTCCCCCCCGTCGGTAGTGAGCTTTCCCACGGCCGTTCTGCCGCCAAGACGACCGCCGCGCACCAAGCCCTCCGCCCGGCTGCCGAACTATTCTTCGCCGCCCGCCGAGCTCCTCTTGGCCGGCCTCCAAGCTCATTTCTTATCACGCCGCCGTCCGGAGCCGACCGCAGCCGTCAGCAGCAGCCAATCCAACCGGCGGCCATCTTTTTCCACTGCGCACACAAGGTGTTCGACGGAATTCCTCAAGGCATCTCCAACCGGTTTTGGACCATCTATTTGAGTTGCTCTTTTGGACCATGAATCTGGACCTTCTGTTGGAGTTGGCCTTTTTTGAAGCTCCAAAACGTATTTTTTGACGGTCCAAATTTTACATCTCCGGTTTTGGACCGTCAAAATTTGGACCATCTGTTGGAGATGCTCTAAGTTTGTGGTCATCATTTCCAGCCCACGAAGAGTGGTAGAACCAGCACGCTCCACAGTCCACACCGTCTCAAACGCACGGCGGAATTGGCGGTCACGATCGACGCCACGGTCTATTGACGTTCGGCAATGGCTCCTACCATACGGCGCCACGGTGAAGACGATAACTATGACCAACGACAGTGCGGCCGCGCACCCACAGGCGAGCCAGATGCGTCACATCGCACAAATCAGCTGAGCCTGAGCTGGTCAATATTCATCGGGCATACATGTGTAACATCATCATCAGCGGCTTGACTAGCTGCTTGTGCGGTCATCTTACGTTTAAGACCGTGCTATGCAATGGGATCGGAAAAAGTAATAGCGACGTTACTTGATGAGACTTTGATTTGGTGGTGTTTTTTAAGTACTTGGTCTCGAGTGGAAGCCTTCGGTCTAACTCTAATTTTCTCTTGATGGAAGATCTAGCCCTAATTGGTTATACCTGATCATGGACCATGGCAATGTTTTTGTGTCGTTATTTTTTTTAAGACATTGCTCGCAGTTGTTCGACCTTTATCTTTAAGGTGAAAACTCAAAATTTAATTATTGATGATTACATTAGATACAATGATGCTTGAGCGTTGCTCTCTTTCTAAAGGCATCACTGCTGAAGAATCTTCCTGTCTTTGTGATGTCAAAATGGTTGGGGATGGTTGTTGTCATGGATCGTTGTTTTGATGCTTCGAAGATTTTCTTTTTCTATCAGCAAGGCAGAGTTTTGATCTTGTCTACTTTTGCTCTTTGTCAGCGTGAATTTTTGTGTGTATTGAATTTTCTTTTTAGAATCGTGTTTATTGATGTTGGTTGTCCATCCTAATCATACACTGTATCATCTTGTATGCTCATTATATTTGTATCATCTTGATGCTATATACATTGAATAAAATCTCAAAAGGTCATCGATCAATGCGCCAAGCAAACCAACCTGTGGTTGCATGGTTAGGCGAACCAACCTAGATTTGATACTGATACTCGTATTTTTTTGAATTTATTTTAGTCATTCTGACGATGTGCATTCAATGGGAAGAGACATTTCCGTCGACTAGAAAAACGTCTATGAAGACTTCGTCAATCTCAAGATGATATGCCAACTTAGTATCTTTGGCCCTTCCCAGTGCTCCACGGTGTACAGGTGCTAAGGGTGCCACATAGGCAGAAAAATGATGTGGCACAACAATTAAAGAGGAGAGAGAGCATTGTGGTGACCCCAATAAGAACCAATGCTAAGCACGTGAACCTAGACAAAAAGACTACCAACCAATACATGGAGGAGTTTTAATATTAAACAATTAAATAGAGGAGGCTTAGCTACAAAACCTAAGCACCAATGCATTGGGGACATTAGTTGC
The DNA here is from genome assembly GCA_021437245.1 of Aegilops speltoides. Classification (NCBI taxonomy): domain Eukaryota; kingdom Viridiplantae; phylum Streptophyta; class Magnoliopsida; order Poales; family Poaceae; genus Aegilops; species Aegilops speltoides. The sequence continues at coordinate 426,441,876 of CM038141.1, read as the reverse complement.
TAAGCATTTTAATGCACTTAGCACCCCACTTTAGCACCAATGCATTGGAAGAGGTCTAAGGTGCTCATAAGTGTAAGATATCTATGTGGGCGTGCATAAGGTTAAATGTATCTGTGTATATAAACGTCTGCGTGTGTAATGTGTTAAAAAAAATGTGCCACAGTGCAGGGATCAGTGGTCGTGCCGGTATGCGCGTGCCGAGACTAAACATGGACCAGGTATGGTGCCGGTATGCGCGTGTGAAGACTAACGAACCATATATAGCGACCGCCAGGCGGCTGGTCGGTCCATCATAGTACAGCATCGATTTGAGTCCATGGCGAGCTGGTGTCCTCCTCCTTCATGCTCCCTCCTCCTGCACTTGCTCGTCGTCGCGGCACTGCTGGTCCCGTCGCATGGGTCGTCCTCGAATGCCACCGACACGCTCACGGCGAGCCGGCCGCTCTCCGGGGACCAGAAATTGATCTCGCAGCGCGGCAAATTCGCGCTCGGGTTCTTCCAGCCTCAAGGTAACATCCACCACCGTACGTCTTCTTAGGTTCCTCCCTCCCCCTGAATAGTGTCAGTCGCCGTGTACACTGCCCTAGTCATGCTTATGTTTGCTAGGATGTCGTATATACTACAAGAGCAGTGAGCGCTTCGTTCTGCCTTTTTTGGTTGCATAGATTTTATTTTTTTACAATAGCTGTACATAAGTCGCCTGAATTTAGAATTTGGGTCAGTCGATTTTCACGTGAAGGAAGAAACAATGGAGGGAATGAAGGAGCTCGTGGAGAAGCTACACCATTATACATCTTAAGGATGTGGGGGTGGTGCAAGTTCGTCGAAAAAATAGATCATCGTCGGGGTTAGAGTGATGGCCGGGGGTGGCGGCAGCACGATGGTGGGCTGCGGTTGGGGGCGAGGCGGTTAGGGAGCGCTACCGGCCGCGGCCAGCAGTTAGGCCAGTGGCAGTTGGTGGCTCGATCGGGGGTAGAAGATGACAGGGGAACAGTTGAGAGGTAGAAGAAGGTGTCTAAGCCGTTGGATCTACACCGTAAGGCTGAAAACGATTCGACCGGTCCTAATTCCATTTGTAGTCGACTGGTATATAGGCAGTCGCTTTATTTCTACATGCATTTTTTTAAGTTGCGAAAATTACTTACGTGCTAGTTGATTTGGCGTGTGGGGGGAAGCAACAAAGTAATTTTTTAATGTGCATCTCCTCCACTGAACGAAAATAGCTGGAAAGCTTAAAATAAATACAGAAAAAATATGAGCACTAGTGCAAAATTAGAACTTAAATCTTGATGGGTTTGGTTTTACCACAAGTCAAGGCAGTGCGGGTCGATGTCACCAAGCAATCTTTCGTGGGAGCTTCTGGGCAGATTTTCTACATCTTAGGAAATGTGGAGTTGCCTACCTTCATTTACGAAATAATAGTAACGGAAATACATGCAAGCTCCTATAATTTTACAAGACTTACTATCAACGTGTTAGTAGATACCAGGGAATTAATTCTAGATACTAGCAAAAACTATACTAGTATTTTGGATGTGCCTTTTATGAATAATAGTGGCACTATCTGTGTGTGTGTGTTCTCTGAAACAATCTTGTACTGCCAGTAATGTAATACTACAGTTTGAAACATCATTATAATTATAAAACCACATGTTCTCCATTTTTTCATTTATAATTATATGTATTTCTGTGTCGATCTATCAGTTATACTGACTTCTCCACTGATCTTTTTATATATGGATAGCTGAAGGATCTGGAGGCAGGTGGTACGTGGGTATTTGGTACAACAAAATCCCGGTGCGAACTATTGTATGGGTAGCCAACAGGGAGAAACCAATATCTGATCCAGCCTCATCAAGCCTGACGGTCTCTGACGACGGAAATATTGTGCTCCGTCAGTCCAAATCGATTGTCTGGTCAAGCAATTCAACCAATGAAGCTTTTAACTCCACCATTGTTGTGCTCCTTGACACAGGGAACCTAGTGGTTAGACACAAGTCCAACAGCTCCCATGTGGTCTGGCAAAGTTTCGATGATATGACAGACACATGGCTCCCAGGTAATAAGCTCAGTTTTAACAAGGTGACTGGTGTGTCCAACCGGATCATTTCTTGGAAAAACAATGGTGATCCAGCGCCAGGAATGTTCACCGTGGAGATGGATCCAAATGGCTCAAAGCAATACATCATCCTATGGAATAGCTCCATGGCGTACTGGGACACTGGCAACTGGACCGGCAGCTCATTTCCTAACATGCCGGAGTTGTCGCGTGCAAATACCTATCCCAACACCCCATACACTTATCAGTTTGTTGACAATGACCAGGAAACATACTTCACCTACAATGTTACTGATGATAGAATATTATCAAGGCATGTCATTGGAGTGTCTGGTCAAACTCAGTCTTCTGTATGGGTGGAGACTGCACAGGCCTGGGTGGTCTATTTTTCACAACCAAAAGCCAACTGCGATGTGTATGGATTTTGTGGAGCTTACAGCAAGTGCAGTGGGAGTGCCCTGTCATCATCGTGTAGCTGCCTCAAGGGCTTCAGTGAGCGTGATCCAAATAGTTGGAATCTGGGTGATCCAACTGCAGGTTGTAGGAGAAATGTCCAATTGCAGTGTAGCAGCAAGGGCTTGGAGAAAGAAAAGCAGGATAGGTTCTACACAATCAATAGTGTGAAACTGCCTGACAAAGCATATACTAGTATCGAGGGCACCAGCAATCAGAACTGCCAGTCAGCTTGCCTGAACAATTGTTCATGTACCGCTTACTCTTATAATGGCACATGCTCACTTTGGTATGCGGAACTTCTGAATTTGCAAGACACCATTGACGGTTCTCCGGATAACATTCATATAAGGGTGGCAGCCTCTGAGTTACCAGATTCAAGAACCAAGAAACGGTGGATTGCCGGAGTTGCCGTTGGTGGAGTTGCTGCTCTAGGTTGTGCAGTGATCGCTTTATATTTCCTTCTCCGCAGGAGGAGAAGAATTAACAGTATGAATCTTGCTAAGGGATCTCTGATCAGCTTCAAATACAATGATCTGCAGTTCCTCACCAAAAATTTCTCCGAGATATTGGGTGTGGGAGCTTTTGGCTCTGTGTTCAAAGGAGTTCTACCAGACGCAACTATAATGGCGGTGAAGAAGCTAGAGGGCCTCCGTCAAGGGGAGAAGCAATTTCGGGCTGAAGTGAGTACTATTGGAACAATTCAGCATGTTAATTTGATTCAACTACTTGGTTTTTGTTCTGAAGGAGCGAAGCGGTTGCTTGTCTATGAGTATATGCCCAATGGTTCACTGGATCATCATCTGTTTAGGAGTAGCGGCGCGCCTTTAAGTTGGAGCACAAGATACCAAATCGCGACCGGAGTTGCACGGGGATTAACTTACCTGCACGAGGAGTGCAGGGACTGCATCATACATTGTGATATCAAGCCAGAAAATATATTATTGGGTGAATCACTAGTTCCAAAGGTGGCAGACTTTGGATTGGCGAAGCTCCTAGGCCGAGATTTTAGTAGGGTTTTAACATCAATGAGAGGCACCATAGGCTACCTTGCACCTGAGTGGATAAGTGGTGAGGCTATCACAACAAAGGCTGATGTTTTCAGCTATGGGATGATGCTTTTTGAGATTATATCTGGCAAGAGGAACAATATGCATACTGGCACAGGCACATATACATTTTTTCCTATGTTGGTAGTGAGGAAGCTAGTGGAAGGAGATGTTCAGACATTGATTGATTCCGAACTTGTCAGTGATGTGGACCTAAGGGAGCTCGAAAGGGCATGCATGGTTGCCTGTTGGTGTGTTCAAGACAGTGAGAGCTCCAGGCCAACAATGGGGGAAATTGTTCAGATCCTAGAAGGGTTGGTTAATGTTGAAATGCCGCCTGTTCCAAGGTATCTTCAAGTTCTTGCTGAAGGTGTGAAACCGTCTGAAGGTTCTAATCTTTCATGAGTTTTATCTACCAACTAGATCAGGACACACCGATGTGAAATATGTCTATCTGTATTTCCTGTATGGTCTCTTGCAGTGCGTATTGTAGGCATACTACTTATGTGACGTTGTATCGGGTTGTATCATATTTTGTTTTGCAATAAATATGTCCCAAGTTGCTACTCGGAGGACTTTGTTTTCTAATTTCAGAAGGTGACCAAATCTTAAAACATTTGAGGAAGAAAACAATCATATGAAGAGCTATCGGCTATTTGAATTTTCCTGTGTGGTTTCCCTTTTCTGAAAGCAGCCCCTACAGGTCTAGCCGTTGGCTAGAATCAGTCCAATAGCTTAATGGCTTGTTCATGTGTGCGTTGCTGTGTACTTATGCATGGGCCAATTTTGTTGGTGAGCGCAGCGGTTATAATCTCGAATAGAATTGATAATTTTCCCTCACCTTCCTGTCCTCATCCTCGAGCGCCACCGCGCGAGCCCCTCACCCAACACCACCGGGTAAACTCGACGCTAGGAACAGTTCGAGAGGCAGACATCTCAGATACACACACGCCTAGAAATGAGAGAACTAAGGACCATTGCCGTTTCTGTGGTTGCCATGATGGATCAATGGTGTGCGTGCTTCCACCACTAAATAGTCGTATCACTCCCGATCAGATCTTTTTTTCTGAACCTGTGTTCCATACTATGGTTATCTAGATTGAAATTAAGTGAGATTAACTGAATCTACCGAAGAACAACATTGGATGTTTTTTTTTCTCCGTTCTTTAATAAACATGTTGAATGCTTTTACTACTTCAGAAAATCGGTCTTGTTAGGTGTGGTTCCACTAGATGGAACTCTCCTCCTGTAGCGACAACTTATTGTTGATTGCAGTGATTTGAAGGAGAAAATATCGAGAATCTATTGTTATTGAACAAGAAGGATAAATAAATCTAGAACTCACGTTGTAATCGATCGTTTTAGAAAATTCAGATGAATCAAGAATCGATGTTGAACAGACTTAAAAATACCTTAAGCATTTACAAAAAATCCCATGCGAAACATGTCCACCGTGTCAGCTTCTGCTCTCCCTCAGCAGGTCCGCCTTCCCGGACTTGCATTTGCAGAGCATGTATTTTCCAATTGCACATGCCTCTTTAACACATGAAGAAATTAGAAAGAAATGACTCGAGTGAATCATGAAAGTTATTTTAGGTGCTCCACTTTCAAATATGTGAATGTGCAAATGGAAAGTACATGGTTCTTAAAAATGTGTTAAGATAACACAAATTTGTTAACAAAAATGTACCAAAACTAATTTTTGATAGACTCATAAGATGCGATTTGAATGTTGTGTGAAAGACTGAAATTTGACCCCTGGTTTGCTAAGGACACCCCCATGTCTCCCCCGTAGATCTGCTGATGACAATTTATTATACTTCGCCACAGAAGGGCGCAAATCCGATTATGGTTCCTACTATTTACTATTTCTGAGAAATAGTTTTTTTTTGCGTGCAGTGTTATAAGAAAAAGGATTTGGAGGACCAACTCACCAGCTTGCCGAGGGAGGATTCGGCCTTGACCGATGGTTTGGCCATCAATTGTCAGAATGGGCCGGCCCAGCGGACACCAGACCTTCAACGCTTTCTTTTTCTTCCGTTTCTTTTCAGTGCATTCGTTTATTTATTTATTATAATTTTTCGTACACAGACATGAGTTAGTTTCATTCAAAACTACCTAAGCACGTGGCAGAAAAAATGGATTGGTAAGATTCTAATCTGCGGTTAAGATTAAATAATCCCAAAAGTTGTATCAATGGTAACAGCCCATACTTCTTAAGGAGTTGGAAACTAATCCACAAGTTGATTTATATTAACCAATATTAATAAAAAATCATAACCATCATATTTTTTCCTAGATTAAGCGATAAACTTTTTATATAACGATTTATTTTAGATGATGCACTCAAGTTCACATGTATTATTTTCATCCGAGAATTATTCTTTTTTCCATATTGATTTAAGAAATAAAGCTTTTACAAACTTCGATATTAATGAAAAATATTATCATTCTATTATTATTTTTTATATTAGGTGTTTGGTCCATATGGTCAACATCTCACCATATTCATATATTCACGGTTGTTCTGAAATATGTACGGTAGATTTACTCGATTCTATGTTCTTGACGGCAAACGATTAAATATAGGCAAACTACACAAGGCACATATAGGCGGCTATCCGGTTGTTCTAGACTACTATATGAAGCACGCCCATTCTTATAGTTAGAGAAAATGGCTACAAATTTCACGTTGATCTAACATGGTCTAGAAATTCTTGGATCTATTTATTTGATACAAAGACATGGTACAACAAATGAGGGATATACTACGAATCGATCGCAGAAAAACATCCAGCTAGCAGCATTTGGTTGGCTATTTTTTAGTGATGTATCACTTGCTCTTGTGGATCCTAGGTCAAATGGATTAGAGAAGGTAGGCATTCACCCAAATGGTTCATCTTACCAAGTGTATCTAACAATATCACAATAAACAGACCATTGTATTGCAGCTACTTTTGTCAAATTTATAAGGTTGGTGCGGGTTCTACGTCTTTAGTTTGACTAACAAATCATGTATTGTATACCATAAAAAGCATGTCATTGGATTTGTAATTGAACAAAGTTTCTAAACATATAATTTTGGTAGTATTTTGTTAGTCAAATTGATGACCTAGGAACACGCGCATGCCCTATGCACCCGTTTGGAGAGAGCAATAAATATCAATATATTATTATTATATATTAAAGAGTTTATGATCGAAACAGAAAAATATCATTGTAATTCTCACACACAGAAAAAACGCCCAATCACATGTCTGATGCATACTTCTTTTGGGGGCCATGCCACATGCGTAATGAGTGCATTAGGTCCCAAGTGGACTGTTCCAAAACCCAGCTGTGTGAAGCTTTGTACCAATGGTTCCTACGTGGATGATGGATCGGCAGGTGCTGGAATGGTGCTAAGAGATGACAAGGGTGCCATCATTTTCTTTTCTTGCAGGCAGTTGTGTTCTTGTCGAGAAACACTTGAAGCCGAATTATGTGCATGCATGAAAGGTTTGTCGTTCTCCATCGAGAGAAGTGAGCTACCACTAAAGATCGATATGGATTCAATTGTTGCGGTGTAAATGATACAGACTACAGAGGTTGATAGACCGGTTTACTTGTCCCTCATGGCCTCATCAAAGGAGATTAGTTATCTTATGTCTCTTTGTGAAAATTGTATTACTCATGTTAAGCATAGTCAAAATAAGGTTAGCGATAGCTTAACTAAATTTGTTCATCTAGAGGGTAGAACCATGACTTGGTTAGGCTCTAGCCCTCTCGATGCTTTGGAGCTAGCTGTGATTGATTGTACGAATTTTAGAGATGAGCAATACAATATTTTCACACGCAAAAAAAAAAAACGTACACATACACGCATCCATCATCTAGGCGATCGACGTACGCGCGAGAAAAGAAAAGGAAAAGAGAACGAGAAAATCGATCGATCATACCAGTTGCCATGCAAACGTAATGCTCCGTTTGTGGAATTAATACCCCAAGCCGTTCCAGCACGCGTCACCAAACCACCGAGCCAAGTTGCGCCTGCCTGCGTCGATCCATCCCGTCGTCACCTCTCACATGGCGTTTGACATGTGCACTCGATCCTCGCAGAAATTCAGCGTGTTCCGCTCATCATCTGACCTGACAGGCTGACCTTATCGTTTTCTTCTTCTTCCTCTGTACCCGATCTGGACTTTGTTCACGGTCAAATCGAGCTACGCCTTCGCTTCTCCGGCGGCCTTCCCGGGTGACGCACTCGTCGGCGGCCGAGTTTCTTACGTCCGGAGTCCGGACGCGGTGGCGGCGTAGGGAGAAAGTCGCACCGCCACCGCCGCGTAACCGGAGAAGGTTCAGGGAGAGAGGAAGAGGACGACCGAGAGGGTGCATGTGAGGAGCAATCACGTACGTACACGGGGGGCTTTGGTCAGAGGGTGGTCTCCTCCTGTCCTCACTTTGGCGCCGAACGAGGCGGGCGGCGACGCACAGAGGAATGTCTTTTTGGCATCGGGCAGCCAGCCAGCCCTAAAGTGGGCAGTGGTACCAATGCAACAATGCCGCTACAGTGATGCTCTGCTCCATGGTACTCAGACTGTTTTCTTTTGTCGCTAGATTCATTCTTAAAATGAAAAACGAATAGCCAGATGGCCTTCTTCAACCTCCAGCTCTCCTTGTTCTTCTTCCCCCAAAACCGCCCATGGCCAGCGGCCGAATCGTCTGCCTCTGCCGCCCGCGGCCGACAGTGCTCCTGTGCCAGCCTCAACAACCCGCCCCACCCTTCCCTCAACCGTCATGCTAGTGCCACCCCCTGCCATCTCTCTAAAACGTTGAACCACCCGAATTTTCCGGTGAACCTGCACCCCTCGCACCTTGAACCGTCAAGCTTCAAACTCGCCTCCGCCGGCTCGACGTCGGCTATGACTCGTTCCTGGCCGAGGCCTTGCCAGCGTCTCCGAACCTCGCTACACTCGCCTGGGCGCCGCCGTTGGTGACCTCGGTGCTCAGCCGTGGCTCTTTCTTCCTTCTCAAACAAAACCGATTGATCCAAATTCTGTTTTCGTCCAACTTACAGTTACATCTACCTAAACGGAAAAGGATTTGCATTTCTTCGGCATTTCACATTTCGATGGCGTTCCCGTTCTCGCGTTGTTACTTATTGATTTATGCTCCAAATTTTTAGCGACTAAAATTCCTGCACTGGTCATAGTATACACATCTACATACATGCGATTAGCTCTAGCTTAGCATTAGTAGGAAAACTAATTAATCATCACACCTATCATGCATAGTTCAATCAATGTACTACACATGCTATTCTGCATGCATGCAGTGGAGAAAAGTTTTCGAGTTGCACAAGAAAAAGCAAACTTTCTGTGCTGTGCTGTGCATGCATGCAGCATCAGTCCTTCATCGTTACTAGCATGCATGCAAAAAGTTCGGCGATGTCAGAATTCAGATAGACAAAAGCTCGCACCCTTCCATCATTTTCTTTTATTAAGCTTTACATCATCTCCGAAACAAGGTGATCAGCAAGCCATCAATCTTAGGCCCTGTTTGGTTCCAATAAGTCACCTGACTTATAAGTTGAGGCTTAATTAGGTCACGCAGCCGCCGCCTCCTCCTCTTTCAAAAAAAAGCTAGAATTGATGCCTCTCACCGGCGCTGCCGCAGGTCCGCCTCATCTCCCGTGGCCCTACGACTATGGGGACGCGGTGGATCCTAGCAAGTGCCGGCAGCAGGAGGGCTCCGATATTAGTCGTTCCTTTGAGTTTTATTAGGGTTTGTATCCTATTCGGGAAGGCGACACAGCAGCAGTTTTCTAAAGATGAAATAAAGGTCTCCCCGCTTAGCCCCCGTTCCGGTGATGCATCTAGCATCGTTGATAGGCGTGTGGAGGTGTGTCTCCGGCGGATCTATTCTTGGTGTATTTGCTCGGATTTGGTTCTTCTAGTCGTCGCTAGACGGGTCTAGATGTAATTTTTATTATTTCTGGTGTTCGTTGTACTAGCATGATTAAAGATGAATAGATCGAAAGTTTTTTCATAAAAAAATATTAGTACATGTAACTACACACATTAGCCTACCTAGATAGAATTCATCCATGATTACAAGTTACAGTGCTTTCCATCAATTCCCAAGTGTACACATCACACATTTTTATTCCTGTCAACGTATGGTAAATCTGAACACTTTACTATCAATCAATCCATCCTTCATGAAAACGCCAGATCGATCGAGGCATCTCGATGGATATACTTCGATCTCATGTCACCACAGTGACATCAACACCGCAACTTGTGTTTTTGTTACAACTGCATGTTCATGTTCCTACTGGATCTCACGTAGCCAGCGACGCCGTCTCTCCCGAAGGAGAGCACGGTGCTGCCGCCGCCGCCGATGCCACGGGACGAAGGGTTGAAATTCCTTCCTGTGTACCGTTGCACCGACGAGTACCGGCCGTCGTCGTCACCGCCGGCGCCGCCCCCGCCTAGGCTTTCCAGGGCCGCGACCTGCGACTTGAGGAACTTGAGGTAGCTGGCCGCCTCGTCGAGCATGGACGCCGTGTCCATCTTGCTCCCTCCCGGCACCAGCCTCTGCAGCGCGCGCAGCCGCTCGCTCACCTTCTCCCGCCGCAGCCGCGCCGCCACCGTCTGCGGGTCGCTCGATATCCGCACGTTCTTGCGCCGCCGGGGCTTCGACGACGACGGCTCATGCGGCGTCTCTCCGGCGGCGGCGTCGGTCAGGCTGGGCAAGGGGCGCATCGCCGCCGCGCGGTAGATCATCTCCTTCACCTGCGCTATCGCTTCCGTGTCAGGCTCGTACCCGCGCCGGCCGCCGCTGTGCCCGAACGTGATGCTGGTCGTCGGCGCGGCGGCCCGGCTCGTGCCCCACCGTTCTCTGGCCTCCACCGTCGCCGTCGTCGTCGGCAAAGTCACGCCAACTGCCGGGTGCTCGTCCGGCATCTTGTTCCTCTTCGTCGGGGGCGGGGCCACCTGGGTAATCTGCTGCACCCGCCGCGACACGGCGCACGGCGGCGACGCCACCTCCGTCTCGTGCCCGCCACCACCGTACGTGTTGGACTCGCCGGAGGAGACGTTCCCGCCACCGCCGCCTCCGGTGGTGGTGCTGTAACCGGAGAAGGCGTTGTTGGAGCCGGCAGCGTGCGCGGGATCATCAGGGACAAACGCGAACCTGTCACGGAGCCCATCTTGCGCACCGGCGATGGCCGGTAGGAAACAACCCGCCGAGTCGAGAAAGACGTTGGATGACGTGTCGCCATGGCCGGGACCGGGAAGCGCGACGCCGTCCTGGCACCGCAGGAGGCTGAGGTCGCTCTGGCACGACGGCAGGTCGAGGCCGCCGTGGTAGGCGTCCGAGCACACGGTACCATCTCCGGCGCCGGCGGAGTGGAGCTCCTCGAAGCTGCCCGCGCCCAGGAAAGCGGCGAGGAGGGCGTCGTCGGTCGGGCAGCTCGGCACGGTCGTCACAGGAGGCTGCGCGCTCCAGCCGAAGGCGTCCATGTACTGCACGTGTGCCGCTGCCTCCGGCCGGCAAGCCTCAGCTCGATCCCAACTTGCTAGCTAGTTCTCCTGCGAATCGCAGCGCCCTTGCTGGTTTATGTTGCTAGTTGCTATCAAGCTAGCGGTGGATGCTACTAGTGCAGCACTGCAAGCAAATAAGTAGTTCATTGAAGTGAGCTTGATTGCACCGGTAGATAATCGACGAGAAACAATTAAGCCGGCGGCATGCATATCAGCGTCGAATTCTGACCAATGAACGACGATTAATAAGCTCAAAGCTAACATGAACACAGCAGCAAAGCCTCTTTTTCCAGCCCAAATGAACACAGCAAGATGAACACAGATTAAGCCCTAAACATGCATGGCAACTAGCAAAACAACATCAAGAAAAGCAAGCCACAAATTCATTCATGGTGGCAGGGGTACACACACGGCTACAGTACCTGAATTAACTGGGGGGCTGGCTGCACCGGCCGGTGGATCGATCGGTCGATCTGCGAAAGATTCTCGATTGCTGGGGACGACGAGGTGCAAGTGTGCCGCGTAGCTAGCTGCTAGGAATAGGATGGTCCTCCTCCTGCGGATGGATCGATGGCTGGGCATATGGGCGTCGCCTTTATATAGCCGGCCTGAGACGCGTAGCTGGCCTGCAGATTTGTTTCTTTTTCCGTCGGGGGAAAAGGAAGAGAAGCCGTTTTCTCTCACTCTTTTTCCGAGAACGGCGTTTTGGCTCCTAGGTGCATATGCACCCATTGTCGAAATACACATTCCAAAAAGTTGAAAAATTTGGAACAAAAATTCCACGTGTATATCCGCACATTTTATGTGCGTTCACAAGGTTTCGGTGAAAAATAACGTTTTTTATGGTTTGTGTAAAAAAGATAAAGAAATGTCTCGTGAATAGTTAGAATGAAGCATCAGGAATTGTCTTTTTTACACAAGCTACAAAAAACATCGTTTTTCACTGAAACCTTGTGCATGCACATAAAATGTCCGGATATACACGCGGGATTTTTGTTCTGAATTTTTCAAGTTTTCGAAATGTGTATTTCGACAATGGGTGCATATGCACCTAGGAGCCAAAGGCAATTACCGACTCTTTCCTGCATTCTGTAGGGCGGTTTCACTTGGCGGACAGCATAGTGCTTAGCGTGCACCCGCAATGGGATTCCCCCGCAATGAGCGTCGTCACACGTACGTGCAGATTCACAGGTACATTTGTGCCTGCTCATTAAATCTAAACTACAGAATTTTCTGGCAGGATTGCTTGTGTGTGCGCGAGATTTGCAAGTCAAGCGTAGCTCAGATGGTTAGGTTCCTTGTGGTAGAATCAGTCCATCAGGATTTATGTCCTAGACTTGCACGGGTGCTCACATTCTTTTGTGTTCATTTCAGACTTTCTGACAATTTTAGTTCAGTAGGAGAAGACGTTTCTGTCGACCGTGAGGCGTCTGTGGTGACTTCGTCAATTTTAAGATGTTGTGTGAGTTAAATATCTAGGAGGTGTTTATAGGGGTAGGGTGTGGGTGCTTGCGTTCATAGGGATGAGTGTGTGCGCGTGTATGTGATCATTTGTGCTAGTGCTGTGTTTAAAAGAGAGCAGATGATATGTTTGCATGCATCAACCTGTGGATATTAGAAAAGATATTGCCAAATTCTAAGCCTGATCTCTCAGTTCTATACCTGCTACTTCTGGTCCTTAAATTGGAAGAGTTCTTTTTTACATGTAATTCCACAAAGTTTGTGAAATATGTTTAAAAGTTCATGATTTTTTTACATAGATATTAGAAATGTATTTCAAAAACATATCTCACAAAATAATGTTTAAAAGTGCTTTCCAACTGGTCTTTCTCTCCACTCCTACTCCTCGGCCTAGGTGACATGCGGTAGTGGCTGATCTACCCTATTCTCTGACGACTTTGAAGGCCCCCACACCCTCGGTCTATTACTTTGGCGAGGTCGGGAGGCCCCCAGGACACCAGGGCTTCAGTGTGATGGTGGTAGAGTTAGAAATAAATTTAGGGCTTGTCTCCGTTTGGCGGTGACGAGACAATGGTGTTGCTTCTTCGTATGATGGGAGGATGTTTTTTCTTTTTTTTTTTTTGCATATTTGTCTTCCAGCTATCCTGTGGAGCGTATAACGTGGTTGTGCGTCTTTGTCTTTCAGCTCCATTTCCGAGCGTCAAAGGTTGTCCAACCTCGGCCTCGATGAGGAACATGTGAGATTTGTGTTCCAAAACTCCATATGACCGAAAATAGGGTGTTCCACAGACACCCTCTGGTGATTTCTTCTCTAGGGCAGTGATTTGCTATGCAGATCATGTCCACCGACATGTTCTGGTCTACAAGGACGACCTTCCAACCACTGTTTCTAAAAGCTCCTGGGTTTAAACAAATTTGCTCCACTAAGATGGAGGCCCGGATGTGGCAATGAGATTTTCTCATGGCGCGCCGTCGATGGATGCAGGAGGAAGAAGTCTTAAGCACCCTCAAGTATTTAGATGTATTTTTTAATTTATCTATGGGTGTTTATGTAAGAGCTTGTGTAACTTGATATATGGCATTTGGCCTTTTTGCCAAACAAAAGTACATGAGTTTTTAAAGTACTTATGGGAAAATAATTATTTTAAAAAAACTGAATTACGAAATTTTGAAACAAAATTTAACACAAAAATATTATTCTTTGAAAGAAAGTACAAAAATAGGAAGTTTAAATAGGACTATTCCATAAAATTACTTAAGAATCTATAAATTCATAAAACAAATCAGTTCATAATGTAGAAAAGGATGCCTTTATTTATTTTTATCAAAATCCATTTTTTCCATATTATTTTTAAAAATTATGAAATATTTATGGGGTTTTCTTCTACATTTGCTCTATTTTATTTATTTCCTACTTTTCTTATTAGTTTTAATTATGCAATGTGGGGTGCCATGTATGCTAAAATGTCGCCTCACCAGCATTGAAACAGGGGTCTCTATTCAAGTTGAGCAAGGGTTTTGACACTTGATGGAACAATGTATATCTCAATTCAGACTTTTTTGCGCCATATCTTAGTATAGAGTTGAGGGACCAAATATGGACTTTAGTTTAGTTGAGAGACGAAAGATATAGTTAACCCTAGATATATTTATATAAGTCTACATGTCTTGTTAGCACACACCGTTTGTAGAGTCGCTTCCCTAGACAAGAAGAACACTCAGAGCTCCTCCCTAGCTGCCTTGCGAAACAAGAAAATGATATGAAAGAGTACTACAGTGAAGCTAAAGACCGATTGAAGAAGAAGAAGAAAAATAGAATTCTGTACTTAGATAGTTTGCATCTATAGGTGTTTAGATTTGTAAGATTGGAAAACGGTTTTTCTATGGGCCATTGTGCACATTATTCTTGTGTGTTTATGACAATTGGGACACACATAATCTCTATAGAGAGAATCCTTAGTTTTCCTAGGGTGAAATACAACAAATATGTTACTTCTATCTACTGTTCCGGTTATGTATGTACTCCCTTCATTCCATATTAGTTGTCGCTGAAACGGATGTATCTAGACGTATTTCAGTGCTAGATACATCCGTTTGAGCGACAACTAATATGGAACGGAGGGAGTACAAAAGATAACAATTTTGTGACACTATTGTTCTTCCGTTGCATTGTTGCAAGATCACAAGGGGAAAAGGTAAATGATGGATGCCACGCCCTCCAATCATCTGTTGTCTTCTTGGGATGTAACTTTGGCCGATTCTCCTTTTGTCAACTTCACAGGCCAAGATCTCTGTACCTAGCTTTATTTGTATTTGGCATTGGCTTGTACCGGGCACATCACATGAATCTTTGGAATTTTCTGCTAGGCCTCCCCGATCATGTGATAGGACAAATGATTAAACAGGAGTACGCGCCTCTATGATTTCTGCATATTTTGTAACGTAGCAATGATGCAGAGCAGTCGCCTATTATATATTTTTACCTAGAAAGAGGCTGAATCTAGCTAGCTGGTCCAATAAGATAGCAAGATTTCCTGACCGTTTCTGAAAAAGAACAAGATGTCAATAAAGCCAGGACATATCCCTGAAATAGATGCAGCGCACTAGAGATGAGAGGACAAATCTGTGCAAGCAAAAGATAGAGGAGTGAACAACACCCTCTCAGGCTCTCAGTAGAGTGGCCAGTAGATTATCTCAACAAGTTCAGCAAAAACTAGTTCACTCAACAAGCTCTCAATAAATTGCACACAAATACTATGTTCAGCAGAAATTTAGTAAAACGTATGAACATGCCCTTGGTCTTTAATTTTAGTGTGCGATAAATTGCATCATGCAAATAATGTATATGGAAGATGCAAGATAAGGTGAGAGGACCACATCGACGAGGACATATATGGAACCGATAGCAAGATAAGAATCCCCTCATTGAAAAGAAAAAAGAAACAAACATCAAGATAAGACTACAAAATCTACCTACACATTATCAACTCAATATAATATGATGATAATCAGGTAAAATGTAGAGCGCTGTCAAAGAAGCAAGCAAATCTGCGGTAAGATGGCATACTGCATCACACACGTATGTTTATTTTGGCGGGTTGACGATAAAGAACAGTGCTGCTATACTGTCAGTGGGGCTTGGATCTTACAGAACAGTGCTGCTATACTGTCAGTGGGGCTTGGATCTCAAAGAACAGCGCTGCTATACCAGCAGTACCGTTCGGATCTTGTCTCCCCAAGAGCCCCCATGTTTGCAAGCATCCAGCGGTGGGGCATCAGGCCATTGATTTCCACAGCTCAATTTGAAACAAGATTTCAATCTTGCCGTGAATCTGATGCATGATCTCAAACTTCTGTAGCATCATGATCTCATAGGTGCTACTTGCAAGGATGCAAAAAAATATATATGGAACCTATATAAGGCTGATAATGAAAATTCAGTTTTTACTTTTTAGTAAAGCTGGGCCATATTCATTCGTCGAATAAAAAAGCTGCAAGGATTTCGTCGGATATAAATTTGAGTACGGTTTGGTGAGATCCACACGTTGTAAACATGGCCCAAAATTGAAGTGAAGTGAGGATAGAATATTAGTTGGTTAGTTTGTCTCGTTGTGTAACATATGGTGCACCATATGTTCGGCGCGCGTCTTCAGACTCATCACTGTCACATGTACTGATGTATGTACATATATGGCTCGCTAACAGGTACAGCCTATCACTTTCAGTTTGCCTAATACAAGCCCTGAAAGTCTCATTATTCGCAGAGAAAAGTCTTGAAGCCTCACATGTCTCTTATCCTTTGTTGTTTCTGAAAGCAAATATTCCTGCCGCCAAGTACGCACTGCAGATGCACAGGGATAAAACGTTGGTCCTGATCGAGTGAAACAGTGCACGGGGTTATCACAACCGCTACTTAACCCAGTCCTTGCGATTGATTGTTCTTGGAGTGGCCCATTTAATTAACTCACCGCTCAACCCCAGAGCTAGACATTTGTCGAGGATGAGAGGGAAAACTGCATATGTGTGCACACCACGAGCACACATGCGGTCAGCGTGCTTTTAACCACACGCAGGAGTCGACAAACACTGACTGAACCATCGGAGCCGATTGAAAACCAAACAGTTTTTGGGTTTCGGAAACCGCTATATTTCTAGATAGGGATGAATTAAACGGAGGATAGAACTAAGTGCTGATGAGGGAAGAATTATATATTTTGTCGGCTTCTGTTTTGTAAATTTTCATTTTTGTTTCTATATTTTAGCTATGTTTTTGTATTTTTTTCAGAACGGACTAATTTTTTGCCGGAAAGGTGGATGACTCTGCATCTGGACGATGCATACAACCATGTTATTAATTATTCAGAAAGACCTTATAAATTATACATCAGTAAGTCTGAAGTCACCATCTTAACAACATCTGTTACTGCTCCTAACCATTTGATGCAGGGGTGCCAATTGTCCGAGCCGAATACCAAACAGACCTCGCACCAAAACCTAACATCTAAAGCCGGAGGCCCCAACCAAGCTTCATACCGGGTCTGGGGCACACAACGGTCCGACGCACTCTCAGAGGTCGCTGCCGCCGTCTTTCACTGATCCATCTTCAGAGCAGGTATTGAGCATCGACCTTGCCAGGTCTGCCGTCGACGCCAACACGACGCCAGACAGCGCCGCCACCCTGCGCTCGTCCATCACCACGCGTCCACCGTCGAGGCCTCCTACGCGATAACCACTTGCTACCACTGGCCCCATCGTATGCCTGAAAATCCGAAGTCTAAAAGCTCTTACGAGTACAGGTGAATTGTCAGCTGCTTCTCTCCACTAGGTTGAGCTTTGACATAAACTGTCAATGCAGCTAGCACCACTCCGGCGAGCACCACCGTCCACGTACGCTCGCCGGCCGCTAGCTCGTCCACGGCATGCTCCATGTAACGGCTTCACGCGCATATCGCCCCGCTGGCCTCCACCTACAGCCTGGTCGCCCAGGGGACCTCGCCGTCGCCGCCATCGATGCTCCACAGTAACCAGACTGCTACGCAGTGTAGTAGACGGCGGCGCCGCCGCGTGTAGTGAGCTGGAGATGCGGGTTGCCGCGCGTATGCGTAGCCATTGGGCATTTAAAAGTGGGGGCCCGCGGGTGACGCCCCTCCTCCCCAACCGCCGCGCGGAGGGCCCGGAAGGCCGGTACGAGAGCCGCCGCGTTGCTGAATGCTGACCCCAGCGCACCGGAATCCCGACCTGGTCGGGCTCGATCGGCCGGCTCGGTCGTTGGTTGCTTCGGATATGGGCCGCGAAATGGCCGCCTCCTACTGGTCCACGCTCGCCCTTTTGCGGCTAATTTCTACTTTTTTTCGGGAACAAGGAAAATGCCTTTTTTTTCTCGAGAGAGAACAGCTTTTGATTCACAAAAGTCTATTCAAAATGGCATGCAACTGATTCTAGAGAACCCCGCAAGAAAAAAAAAGTGATTGTAGAAAAAATCTGCGTGCAATTATGAGTATAGTATATCATAGTCAATTCCATGAGGTCAGCTAGCTTAACCAACGATCAACAATACTACTCCCTCCAGTCCTTTTTACTCTGCATATTAGGTTTGTATGAAGTCAATCTCATCCAACTTTGACCAAGTTTATATAAAAAATTATAGACACTCACATAACAACACCAATATCATTAGATTCATCTTGGAATATATTTTCATATTATATTTATTAAATATTATAGATGCTAATAATTTCTAATATAAATTTGGTCAAACTTAGCAAAGTTTGACTTTCGGCAAAACCAATGTGCAGAGTAAAAAGGACCGGAGGGAGTAGTCAATTTCATGAAACTCGAATATGGTCCGGATTTTTTCACTCTGATATGTGTAGCCATTCGCTCTACTCTCCTATGCAGTCTCGCCATCGCCCGACCTCATTGACCTCTCAACAGCTAGCATCTCCTCCTCTAAAAATGTCCAACCCTTGTCCTCGTCATCCTCCTCCTCCTCGTCTCAAATGCTTGTCACCGGTAGATCCAACCGTACTAGATGTGTTAATATAAGGACAAGAGAATCCGGACGTTCACCAGTACTCCTAATAATCAACTTGGCCTTTGGGACCTCTCCATCTCCCCTCAAAGTCAGTCTTGGTCTTTTCGTACCGGGGCACAAGAAGCGGTGACGAAGACAACCATGGGTGACCACATTTCTTCTTCTCAAGTAACCATTAGATAGTGAGTGTAGTAATAACCTCTAAGGACACCCCCCCCCCCCACACACACACACACACAGAGGAAATTCTTGTCTTCGTCTCTCACAAGAAGGTAGGATCAAGTTTAGGTAGCTTCAGTGCTTGTAACCAGTGGGGGTGCCAGGATCTAAACCTAGTGATGTCAATCTTTACAAATGAAAGAAAAATGTAGACAAAATAAACAGGGAAATAAAAGAGCATGCTTTATTTCAAACATGATTATTCTCAAACCAAAAAATCAAACATACTTTATCCACTTACCATCACCAAACTTAAAGATCTGACAAGTGACGAAATAAGATTTGTTAAGAGAAACAAGATCTGAATTTCTTAAGAAAAGTAAGAAGATAATACCTAACTTACAAGTAAAAGTGGAATAAAAGTTAAAAGGGGAAGGTCCAGGTTCACTCGCCGGTCGTCAGAGATATAGGGGTGTACTGTGGAGCAGCCGAGGTGGACGTTCTACGGTGGTGATTCATGGCGGCGGGCTACCTCCACCTCTTGCCTCAATGCTCGTAGTTCAGCATGTAAAAATGAAGAGGGAAAGGAGAGAACTTGAAGGAACAATCACGGGATTTGAGGATCCGCTGATTAGGGTAGTTAATTAGAATTTGTGCTTCTTTTTGCTACATGGGCCAGCAAAATCTCACGCGAAGCGATGACATCTGGGCTTGCGTTGTCAATTTTTAGAGTTAATTACACCTATGGTACACAAACTTGCACGGTGCGTACAAATTCATACAACAACTTGCAAAATGACACAAATTGATCATATAACTTGAGTTTCGGCAACATTTCAGTACAATTCCGTCACTAACCGTTAGTGCTCCGTTATATTCGTCTACATTCCACGCCAGTGTGTCACCAGGCCCACACTCTCTCCTCTATCATAACGTGGGTCCATGTGTCAGCCACTGGGAGAAATTAGTTTTAACTAAAAAAGGTTCTGACCAGGTTTCAATCCAAAGACGTCCCCTCAAACTAGAAAGGTGCTAACCACAAATTCCGTCCGTTTGTTTTTGTTAAACAAGGATACAAAGTTATCTATATCCTTTTAGGCTGCGTATGCTGCTTTCTTTTTCATTATTGTATTATTTTTACTGGTAGTGTCCGCTGCTTTTCTCTTTTTTTTTGCAGGTAGTGTACGCTGCTTTCTCAAAGCTATAGGTACATACATGCATTCAGAGTAGGAGACGACCCTGGAAGCATGAGCATACGCTTGTTCATATGTTTTTATTTAGGTCACTTTTTTTAACATGATACAATCATAGTCGCTCAGATACATGAGCATACACCCATCCCTATGAACGCACCGACACACATCCTACCCCTATGAGCACCTCCGAAAGTCTGAGCTGACATAACATCTTAAGATTTACAAAGTCACCATAGGCGTCTCGGAGTCGACGGAAACGTGTCATCCCACTGAATAACCATTTTATCCACTTGATGAGCACAAGCATTATAGTCGCACAAACAGGGGTGCGAAGTTGTGGCTGGCGGGTTTCCTGGAGCCATTTTTTGAAATTTTCTAAAAGCATATTTAAAAGTTTCAATATATATATTTTGTGAACACTTGTATGTGCTGAATACAAATCTGTAAAAAATGGTTTAAACAATAATGATTTGTAAGCCTCATACACAAAAAAGTTCTCGACCCAATTGCAAAAATACATATTTGTCTTATTTTTACACGCCATGTTGAAAGTATATTTCACATAATTTTATTTTATTTAAAAAAAATTCTAAATATACTTTTTGATTGTTTTTAACGCCCAACGAGGCCGTCAACCGCAACTTAACACTACTCTTTTCACAAACTGCATGCAAACACAAGGACCCTGGGATGCACAATTTTATTTTCATTTTCTTTCTGTTCCAGCTGGTAGGTGGGACCTACCGTGATGGCGGCCTGCGATATAGGCAGACTGGCAGAGTTAACGGACCATTTGATGGTGAGTAACGGAAATGTATGAAAATGTTTCCGAAACTCAAGTTAGTGGATCAATTTGTGTCATTTTTCAAGTTGTTGTATGAATCTGTACATACCGTGCAAGTTTGTGTACTATATGTGTAATTAACTCCAATTTTTACTTAGCCCTGAGGTAAGCCTACGACAGGCTTCTTCAACTTGCCAAAATCCTGTGTAGTCGCTTGACCACACAACGATAACGTGGCTTCGCCATTGCTTGTAACCGTAGCTAGGTGGTCTACATATTTAAATGTATTTTTTATTATTTCTGATGTTCGTTTTATTGTCAGGATTGAAGATGAATAGAACGGAAGTTTTCTCGAACAAAATATGAAGCATTTACGAGTGTATAGCTAGGAGGGAGGTGCGGCACGTACGGCAAGCACGTCCTTGTCGCGGGTCCTTGATCAAGCTAGCAGCTTAATTGTCCGGCCCGTTGATAGCACATGCATGTAGAGCAACTTGCAAGCCTCGGGGACACGTACGGAACGGAACGGTGTGCCGCTGCATTCCATTCCATGGATTATAATTCCTCCCACGGATCTTGACCTGACACGCCGACAGCCAAGCCAAGTCAGCACCTACCATGGCTGGAAGAACTGTACGTGCCGATCCATCGATGGAATCATTTCCAAGAATTTCCGTACGCTTATTGCAGGGTCTTTTTCTTTCTGCCGTGCGAACTCTTTGCACTAGCAAGCACAGTTTAATTAAGGTGTGCGTAGTGTAGACCGGTCGAGGACTAGGGCAAGCAAGTACGTGTAGCTATAGGAGTATTGATTGCTCTTAATTGTACTGTGGAGGACTTGACAGTTGAAGGTTAGCGCACAAGTACGTCGGGCGGCTGTGCATTGCCATTTCACGCGCGAGGCGCGACACGTACGTAGTCTTCTTCTTCTTCCAACCAAGCCGGTCTCACTATTTGCGGAATTGATTATGGCAGGACAAACTTTAGCCGGCAGCAGAGATAAGCACGTAGTACGTCGGTGCGTGTGTGCAGCTATATATATGACAGTTTGCTAACCACATGCGCCATGAGGCCTACGTGTGTGCAGCTAGAACGACATGCATGGACGGAAAACGCAAATGGAAATTAAGTAAGAGAGCCCAGTTATAATGAGTTTTTATTTCTTGTGCAAATGTCTCTGGGCCTCTAGCTAGCGTAGCTACTACGCACTGTTAATTTGGACTTTGGACGTACGTCTCGATCGGCACAGTCTGGTTTCTGGTCACACGCTAGCTAGCGAGCTAGCTTTAATGGGAATCGAAGAACAGGAAGATGAAGCTGAGTCGATCGATCGAAAACGAAAAGAACGCCGACCTTAACAACAGATGGCCGAGCATATCTTGCGGTGCACTGCATCCATTTTCTTTCTTTGGATAGGAAATGAGCGAGTGATGGTCGCCTGTGCACGTCCGTAGCCGCGGCCGCGTGCACAACGTGGCATTACTTTTCATCGGCGTATACACGTATGGACACGATCGCGATCGAGGTAGGAGTAGTAGATAGACGGAAAGACCATGGAACAGTAGTGTTCATAAACGTAGCGACCACCGCGCGCGCGCCTGCACATGCCGATCAGCCGCCACGACGGCGATCGGCGAGGATATGCATATGCATGGATGGATGCGTTTCGGGCAGGCGGGACAAGGAAGGAAGACGGCGCTGGCGGCGGGCGGCTGGGGTACTGTGCCTGTTGCGGCTCCCTACGTGGGCCGTAGCTCCACCTTCCGCTACCGCCGACGCACACAAGTCCGATCGTCTTGGGATAATCCTGAATCCGTCCAAGTGGCCGGTCCATGCAACCGACCAAAAAGCCGTGCTACCCCACAACTGAACACACATGTTACACGCGCGCCGGTCCGAAGATCTCGTCTCAGGAATTCTGTGATGGTGTACTCTATATAAACAAGTGCGTGTGCAATACAAGTTACAGCTTACACGGCGTGCAAAGCACATGATACACTACAGTATCTGTCGATCAAGTCTGATTAATTTTTCCTTTTTAAAGAATGACATAGCAGAAGCATTGCGCTTATAAACGCGCACGGGCACTCACCTCTATGACCGCACGTGACCTACCTATGAGCACCGAGCACCTTTAAAAGACTGAATCGACATATCCCGGGGTTGAGTAGTACTTACGATGGGACACATTTGCAAACCTCGTGAGAGCAGCATAGCTTACGCTTACGGCTGGCTGGCACGCATTTCTGATGCAGACACGGCTCCGTAATTCAGTTTCAGGGAATTGTCGGCAGTTCCTTTCGGTCTGAGTGCAGTTTGCAAACAGTTTGCTCAAACTTGTCAACGAAGAATCGGATTCTGTTTGAACCTGCCTGAAAACCATGTGTCACGCTGAAAAATCACTGAAAAACTCCAAACTCTTAAGGCATTGTTAAAAGACGACTCTGCTTCAAATATGCCCAATCCCTCCAAAACAAGGTCCGATACTTTTCCCCTTTCATTTCTTTTCCTCTTTGTTTGGCAGAAACAACCATGAAAACTCCGTCATTTTCTACTGGGTAAATACATCATCTGCTCAACGCTAGGACCCGATGGGAACTCCCACAGCATCGTCGAGATCCTCGTCGCATCGCCGCTCTATTCCCCTACCATGCTCAAAAGTATGTACATACAAAAATTGCTCACGCTTTATAGGCCACAAAGGGTTTCTCTTCTGTTGCCCCCAACAAGTCCCTGCTTTGGTGCGTGCTCCGGTCGTGTAGCCCATGTCAGACGCCATATTTGAGTATCTGACGGTGCATAGCAAATGATTGATCATATCAAGTTTCAGAAACAGACTTCAGAAAGCAGTGCAGGTGCTGACAGGATAAAGTTACCTCTATAATAACGGGAAGAAGATGTATTCGGCGTAGAAGAGATTCCAGATGAACCGGTAGTACTGTGAAATAGCATCCTGCCACACAAACAAGCAGCTAAAACTGATGCACTTGGAACCCAAAAAACACATCATGCATGCATATTTACTTCTGTGAATAATCTTCCATTCCTACAAATCTCTTCTAGAAAAGTTCATAAACAGAGTACAGCCAGCAATAGAAAAATTAACTGTGCAACGACGCCCAATCACAAGAATGGAACTAATTGGCATGTGCGACATTGCAACTTCAGAGCACTTTACTTTTGTTGATTTTTAACATTCCATGCCCAGGACACTGCAATGCCATGTTTCCTCTCAAGAACAGAGAGATTACATGTATGATACTGAATAGCATGGGGGCTACTTATTCTACTAAAATAACCAAAGCATATGCAAGCTCACAAACAACGCTTCTCCTGGCAATTTCAATTATAAACTCTTCATATTTCAAAAGTTGCATGACGAACAAGAGCTTGGAAGAGCATAAGTTAAAAGCCTCACCTTACTGTACTTTGCTTGCTCCAGAACCCATGTCTGAAATCATTCAACAAAACAAGACAGTTAGCAAAATAAATGCATTTCCTCCAGAACCAAAGGAATTAGCTTCGAATGAGTTAAATGCTGCATTTTCCATTGAGGTTTGGGTTCCTAAGCTGGAGTCCCCAGTGATCAAATTATGTTTTGTTTGTCTAGCCTTTAATAAAGTTGGACCATTTAATTTTGGGTCTAAGAACAATCAGTCATAAGTTAATTGTAAGCCAGTTATGCAGGATTGAATTGGAAAGGTAGAGATCTTAGAAACTCCAGGACTGATCATCTACAAGGGTCTACATCTTTACCTGAAAAATTAAAGCAACTGCAAGAGCAGCATGAAAAGGCACCATTACAAAGCTCCTGAAAGCCTGCAATTTTGAAAAACACCATCAGTACAACTGCATAAGGTAACACTGCTTAGTACAGAGTTATGCGTCGAAGTACTGTCTTTTTTTCAAAAACATCCACTGATCAGAAAGGGATCCTTGGGATAAATAAATAATCATAGTAAACAATGCTGCAAACTTTTACTGGTCTAATTGACCATGGATACATGTTTCCGTCATCTGAAACATTGCTGCAGTTTGAAATTTCACTAATTCAACTGGAAGGAGGGAAATAATATCAAAGGGCGGTCAAAAGCAGTAGAAATCCAACCTGAGGAATAAGAAAAGGCACTACAATAGCAGCAACATAATTTGCCAACAATAAACCAGAGCCAAGGAAGGCAATATTCCTGACACCAAGCTTTGTCGCCAAAGTTGATATTTGGAATCTACAGGGGAAAACATTGTAAGTACAAGATCAGTAATTCAATTAATGATGTACCTTAGACAAATAAATAGTTCAACAGAACTAGCTAAGGATGCTGACTGCTAATATTCAGTCTCAAATGAACAAAGTAGAGAGCTGTCAACATTTGAAACAGAGGGTTCACTCAGTATGCAAAACCTACAAATTTTGTCCCTTTCTTTTGTGTTTGGAGATCCTTCAAACTGACTATGCTTTAGACAAGTTTTCCAAATATGGGCTGAAATCCCTCAATCCAGGTCTAGATCGTTTTGGCTCAGGCCACTTGTCAAGGCTAAGGGAAATAAGAAATAAACATTGGAGGCCAAAGCTCACAATCTTAATTTGTATTGTTCTACTTTTCCGATCAGTAGTTTGTTCGACCAACTGCTGACATTTTTTGGGCCTACAGTCGATAACTTTTTCTAGCAACTAAGAATAGTGGCACAAAAATATGGATGTGCACCATAAAAATACAAAGATAACTAGACGGTGGTCTACACAGAGGTAAATATTAGTTATTCATTTAAAACTGACATGCAGTGGTTGCTACAAAACCTAGAAACTCACTTGCGGTCCCCTTCAACATCCGGAAGATCTTTGGTTATAGCAATGACCAGAGCAAATACTGTCACAAAGCATGTAATAAAAGCAACAGGCGAGCTGCAGATAGAAAGGTATCACATAGCATTAGACATCACAAATTTCTCTTAATATCTGCAATGAGATGCAACATACCACTTTCTAGATAGGTATATATTGACTGCAGAAAAATACAATGTAACTTAACAAAGTTTGCATAAACTTGCAGCAACTATTTACCTCCATTGGAATGTAAGACCTAATGCAGCTCTAGTAGCATAGTACACCCCAAAGTTGAGAAGGAATCCACGAACCTGTAAAAAAATCAAAGATAGGTTTATCAAAAAGAAAGAAAGTTTTCCAGATAGTATTGTCCTAAAGTAAAATAGAAACATGATAACATGGACTTGCAACAAAACAAGAAACAAGATAGCACATCATTACTCAGAGAAATTAGATCTTCTAACATTATATAGAGGATCATTCACGAGTTACGAGGAAACTTAAGGACCTAACTTGATAAGTGAAATCCATTTTTGAGCAAATAAACTGTTCTAAGGACGCCTAAATATTTAAATTATTCTCCAAAAGGTGTCACAAGCCAATTTCTGTAAATTGGTATAGCTAGAGTTAAGGTGGAGGTAATTCAGTCGTACTCTCATTTCTCCGAAGAAATATATTTCTAGAAAGTTCAATATACACTGATCATGTTCTGAGTTGCATAAGGAACACCATGTGCATGGGAATAAAAAGCAGGGATGACCACTAAGCACAGGGAAACCAGTGTGATCCTAACACTGTTTAATTTTCGCTCATGCTAAACTACAAAATAGGTTTGCGGCCATATTAGCCCATAAATTTCCTTTTGTGAATACAGCCTATCTTGTCATATTATAAATGTTACATAGAAACTGTCAGATCTTTATAAAAAAGAGTGTCAGATACAAGTTAAATGACTATGAAGATACTTATGAACGTATCTGTCATGTGGAGCCCATTATGAGCCCATGGGAATGACGCACAAGTGGGTTGCACACTTGCAGTTATGGATTGGCCAGCAACCACACCCAAGGCTTGCCTCATTATCATATGTTTAGTTATTATATTTTCGGTTTAGAGGCTTATCTTTAGTTATTTGTCTCGTCAAGTTGTTAGATCGGCCCTATGTAAGACATGCAGTAGATCGAGTGCAAGTAAGCAGAGATAAAGTAAGCAAAGTTTCCAGTTCATAATTGGACTATCATTCTAAAGTATAAGAGCTAAAAAAATGGTGCTGTTACTATAGTAGTGAAGAAGGGAGGAGCAAAGTACCGTCGCAATGATAAGAAAAGCAGCAACTGGATATCTCTTCAGTCTGAATGGAGGAACAGAATATATAGTGCCAAGAAATAGACCAAGGCAGTAAAGAGAGGTGATGAAAGGTCCAAAGTTTGAAACGACAATTGAGAAGCCCACCACTGCGAATGCTACGACCAGTAACCATGCTGACTGAACAGAGAGATCACCGGCAGCAATAGGTAAATATGGTTTGTTTACCCTGTTCAGTGACATAAACTTAGAAATGACAGGTATAGCAGAAACATTGGCTGGGCTGTGGTGATATGTTACTTTAAATGGTAATACTTTGTAGTGGCACCTTTATGAATGAAGGTAGTAAGTGTAAGTGAAGACTAAATTCATGGGAGGCAATATACATACTTGTCGATTCCAATGTCATAGATCTGATTAATCCCAACAATGTAACCGTTGCCGCAGATCAATGCTACAAGCCCATAGAATGCTTTGAATACCAAGCGCCAATCAATCAATTGGGGATTCTCTAATAATGCTCTAGCAACCAAGGCTCTGCATCCACACAACAGTTTCAGAACTAGAAAACTAAATCTCAGTTCAGCCATTATAAATCTAAAGCTTAATGCTCACGTGGATCCCAAAGCAGTTCCACGAATTGTGTGTGGTCTCAAAAATCTCCAGCAAGAATCCTTTAGGTCTGATAGCGTCTTTGAGAGTGGAGCTGGCCCAGCTGCACCAGCTTGAGAGCATGCCTGTAACAGGACCAGGTCAAACCAGTGGGATCATGATATGCGAAAAGACGCATAGTCTCATAGTTACTTGAGTAAATGCGCTGGATGGTGAATATTAGCAAACAGTGAGTTTAAAGATTACTAGTTCTCATGAAAATTGTTTATAAGAAAGTAAAGACATAGGTAATCACATTCATCGTGCTTTGTGAATTGCGATACTCCCTGATCTCCAATTTCCCAAAGAGCCAGCACATAATGCCTATTTGAATTACAGTGCAATTAAACTATGGACGAGAATACTACTGAATGACCAAATGCAGGAAAATCGACTTCTGGACAGAGCTGTCAACAGTGCATCAGTGCTTGTAGGAACGCTGTAGCTTCTAAGATGTAGCCTTTTATGGAATGTCGGGGCACATACCAATGCGGAGGTTATTGGAACGCATTTGAGCACTTCATTGCGATGGTGTTATTCCTGATGCCTCTAAATCCTACTGTGCCTTAGTTTCCTTGCATATGAACACGGACAAGGGAAACAACAAAATAGTGTCGATAAAAATAACTGTGAGTCATCCCATATAGTGGGTACAACATGCAATCCTCTTCAGCTGGCTTATATTACTGTCTCTTGTGAGAGGTGAGGTGCGACACTTAATTTGCCACCCACCTTTCGAGTCTATGCATTTGTTGGTGTACTATGTACCACTTGAATTGTGGTTATAATGTACATTTCACTCAGCCGCACAATGTTCAGGACTTCTGTGACCACTCATGGCATTATTTGCCTCAAGTTGCACGAGAAGCATATCTAATCTTCTTTAACTTTATAAATTGACATAAAAAATGATATTTGTAGGAACACCGATGCAACTAACAGATGCATTTGAACACCATATTAGCCAGTAAACATGTATTAAAGTGGGAAACTCTTCCAACCGGTAATCCGGCAAAAAGCTTAACTCAGACTCCTTTGTAGTCGTTCTTACTGCCAGCAAATCAGGGCCACGATCAGAACACATGACAACTTGACAAGACGCATAGTCACATATGTGAAGATGAGCAAACAATCATTCCATTCATTACTACAGTTTTCACGAAAGATGTCTGCAAGGAGGTAAAGGCTCCCCAATCTCCAATTTTCCCAAAGGGACAGCACACAATTCCTATTCGGATTACAGTGCAATCGAAGCATTGCATCAGGACATTCAGAATTGCAGGTTTCAGCATTGCGTACAAGCCTGAATGCAGTAAAATTGCTTGCTTGAATCATACGCAGCTGCCAACGGTGAATCAGTTCTTGTAACAAACACCGCAACCTCTTCTAAGTGGGCGAAGCAGCGGCTCGATTTGCTTGAGCTAAATTGACAGAAACACACCGCCGACACTGGCATCCGACAAGCCTACATCGCACTGAGCTAGAGACATGGGATCTGCATGCTTACCCGCACGGTGTCGCGGCGGCGCGGTCGGGCGGCGCCGCAGGGGGCGCGCGGGGACAGAGTGAATCGGCTGGAAGCAGAGGAGAAGATAGGTGAGGCGGCCGGCGGCGCCGGGCGCCTGCCGCGGCCGGCCGGGGGCGGGAGGAAGCGAGCGGCGGTGGTGGGCGCGTGGGAGGGGACGGGAGGGGAAGCGAGGGAAGCCATGGGTGGGGAGGGGAGTACACTCTATGCGTTTCCCCCCTGCTCAGCCACCCGTCGCCATTGGGGATTGATGAGGCTGCAGGCAGCGAGTGAGAGGAGATGCCACGGGGGCCGTGCGTGTGCTATCCTATGGCTGTGGTAGGTGTTCATGCTATGGTTGATCATTTTTCTTTTTTATTAGGAACACAATTTTTCCATCCCCTTTATTTTCCACTCCGGTGGTAATTTAATTTTTGAAAATTACTCTACAAGAACCGAACGTCAGCTATGAAGATCTGGTCTTCGGAAGGGTTGGACTTCTGGGTTGCCGCTGATGAAGATAGGTTGTAGGGGCATCTTTGAATGTGGAGGTTTCTCAAGCATCTAGAACGCGCAGGTGGATCTCGCTGGATCGAAGGGAGTGTCTTAAAGTGTCATTCCTTATGCCTTAGAATCCTACTGTATCATAGTTTCCTTGGTATTAAGATGGACAAGAATAACCACAAAATGTTATCGCTAGACATGATTGCGAGTCCTCTCATATAGCGCACATGACATGTGAGTGATGCGCTCTTTGGCTTGCTTATATCACATTTTCTTGTGAGAGTGGGCAGTGGTACTTTAATTTCTTATCTACGTTTTGATCGGTTGCGTTTATTGTTGTACTACGTACATGTTAGTTGTTGCAATAATTTAGGTTTCACTCATTCATACAAATTTCATGACTTTGTTGACAATTCATGCCATCACTTGCCTTGTGTAAGTTGTAAGGGAACATGTTTAATGTTTTCTTTGATTTATAAAATAATATAAAAACACTAGTTCCATGATCAGATGCAGTTGCACATGATCCCTGTTCAAGAATGTGTCCGATTAATCAGTTAACTTGCCGATTAAACCCTACTCAAAGGGTCACCGAGTAGCCGATAAATCATCCGAATAATGGATTAAATGGCCGATTAACTTGCCAATTAGCCTATTAGTCCCCTACTCGCCAGCCTACCGAGCAGCTACCAGTTAATATAATTAAAACTAGCAAACTCTTCTCCTTGGTAGGCTAGCACAAAGCTTTGATCGGACTCCCTCGTAGTTGTCTCCTCGGTAAGTTAATTCTTACAATAGTTAAGGTTTCACTTATACGAAGTTGAGGACTTTGTCGACGATTGATGCCATACTTCCCTTGTGTAAGTTGCATGGGAGCATGTTTAATCTCGTCTTTAATTTATAAATGATACAAAAACACCTAGTCCAGTGACCAGATGCATTTGTATATGATAATTGGCGGTAAATGTAATTAAAACTAGCAAACTCTTCTCCTTGGTAGGCTAGCACAAAGCTTTGATCGAACTCCTTCATAGGTGTTTCCTCTGAGTCTGTAAGTTAATTCTTACAATGGTTAAGGTTTCGCTCATACAAAGTTGAGGACTTTGTTGACGATTGATGCTATTACTTCCCTTGTGTAAGTTGCATGGGAACATGTTTAATCTTGTCTTTATGTTGCATGGAAACATGTTTAATTATATCCGGAGTCCGTCTCTGGCCTTGTAAGAGGGGGATTCATCATCGTCGTCATCACCAACCCTTCTCCATCAACAATCTCATGATGATCACATCCATGTGTGAGTTATTCTTCTGTATGCATATGGAGGTAGATGGGACTTGTGTGAGATTTCTTAAGTAATTGTTGTTAGATTTTTTTTAGGGCTTGATCTATAGTATCCATGATATTGCTATGACTTTGCTATGCTTAATGCTTGTCGCTAGGGACCAAGTGATATGATTTCATATCTGAACCCTCTGTACTTTCATGAATATATTTGTTTTCTTGATCATATCTGCAAGTTGTATGCACTTGTTATCGTTATGAAACCCTAGACCCCAAGGTGACAATAATTAGGATATCAACGAGGATGACTTTAACTTGAGAATTACATGTATTCACTGTGTGCTCAAACTTTGTTCTGGTTCTCTATATAAAGGAGAACCTTAATTACCCCTAGTTTCCATTAGGACCCCGTGCCACGAGAGGGTATGCCAAAAGATGTTATGCAAATTCTTATCGCAAGCACTTATGACTATTTATGGAATGCATGCCTATATATGATTGACGAATTGGAGCTAGTTTGCTATCGCTATAGGTTATGACCGTTGCATATTAAATTTCATCTGAGCAACCCCATCGCTTACTCCATGCTTACACTTTGTTGCTATTGTTTCCGTACAACCACTAACTACACTTTGTTACTACTTTGCAATCTTGTTTCTATTTTTGTTACTATCACTATCACTACTGGTATCATATTACTGTGCTATTAATAAATTTACACAATCAATTTATCTCTCCAGGTGTGGCTAAATTGACAGCTCAACTGCTAAAGCCTATAAATACTATTTGCCCTCCTTGTTTCGAATCAATAGATTTGGGTTGAAATACTTCCCTCGAAGATTTTCGTGATCCCCTATACTTGTGGGTCATCAATACTCAAACGCCTTTTTCATTATTTAATTCTATGTCATCTCAGCAAAATTGTATAGTTGACATGGATGGTACTTCCTGTGATATATACTCCAACCATGGGAGGTCTAACATGTGATCGATGCTCTTCGACTGGCTTATATTACCATCTCTTGTGAGAGTGATGTCTCCCACTTAATCACCTTCTAATTCAATGCATTAGTTGTTGTACCACGTATGATTTTATTGTGCTAATAGTTTGCATTTCACTCACTTATACCAAGCTCATGACTTATTTTGAGGATCCATGCAATTACTAGCCTTCGGCAAGTCCCACAATAGATATTTGTAATCTTATTTAAAGTACCCACTTCTATAAAAATATATTTATAGCAACACAACTCAATGACTGAATGCATTTGTACATGATGCTAGATGGTAAATTCACTTAAATTTTGCAAAATCCTCCCGTATGGTGTCTGATGCAAAACTTTGTCCGAATAAGGTTTCATACTGGTCCGTCCACACATGTGTAGCAACTCTCTTTCTGGTTTGGCCCTCACTTCACACAAAAACGCTAGCCGCAATTGCCACACTATGTAGAGATGATGTACCTTGTTGTGGTCATCCAATTCCATGCTCTCCTATAAAATTACGGTTTATCTTCCAAATAATTAATTCGAGCAGTGAATTAAGAAGTAAGGGATGTTATCATATCGAGGAATTACTTCAATACTTGTCTTCCATAGGTTGGAGTGACATTTAATAACCAGGTAACCAAGCGACTATATTCTAATAATGGAATGGCCATAACTAAAGTACAACCTCCTAACCAAGTGACTACAAACATAACCACAAAAAATGTTGAAACATATGAACATGACATCTAGTTTCGAAGATCTTGTTCCGACGATCTCAATTGTGCAAACATATGACAAATCAGGCAAACTATTTAGGCACAATTGCATTTAAAGTTATAGGTCAAAGAAATATATAATGACATCATTGTTTCCTTAACAAAAGAAGAAGATGCTTCAAACAAGTACATATCCTCAACACAAATCGCCTATGATGTGTCGCAACTGCTTCTACACATGCAACCACAACCGGAATCCACCGTACATAACAAAGAACTCGAAACTTGGCCATGTGATTCAAGTCAGAAATCGAAGCACACTTCACACTGAAACACAAGCGAAAATCATCTCACTACTAGAAAAAACAATCATAAGTAGAACAAAAAAGATGGGTATCCTAACCCAACAACTTGAGGCTTAATAGCAGGCATATTTCATTTTAAGCGGCCTGAGAAAGTTTGACAACCGGCTCCAAAGTAGAGCCAATAGAGAGAAACTGCTCCTCTCAAAAGATGGTTCTATCTTACATTCTTCCTACATAACCTTCCCAGTTGGAAATGTCGTATGTTTAGAATTTTATTCAAGAGCTTGACCCTAAGTCTGCTTCTCCAACACTGGTGTCCTATTCCCCTCCTCATAGAAATATTACTCATTCTATTTTTAGTTGGTACCTCCCCTACAACCCCGCACCATTGGGAATGTGGTAGCTGTGCTAGCCACAGATGGCTGGTCGAAGCTGCCCATGTCAATGTCTTTGTTGTGTGTGCGACAACAAGCCTTCACCATTCGATGCCTCTTGTGGTGCCATGTGGAACTTGCCGTGGCTCGATTAGTTGCTTGTGCGGGAATGGTTATCACTCGCTTGACATCTCACTTTTGAAGTTTATCCCTTTTCCTATGCTTCAACATATTTTTGGCTTTGTATGACCGTGCTCTCTACTGGCAATGATAATTTATTTGTGTGCGTTGGTGTTGGTAGGTGTATCCTATTTATGCAGAAGGTGAGTGTATGCCCATTTTCTTATATCCTCTTAATGCTTCATTATGAGTCAATAAAAACAACCAATCTCCCCTACGACCCCTTCCTATGGATTTGAAAGAAGAAAATGAACTTTTCATCATTCGACTTTTATGAGAGTTCACTTTTCATCGTAAAATTCGTTTTAGGTCCAAAACAAAACACGAACATTGCAATTGTCCAAAACGAACCAGAACCAACATGGTTGTGTTCAACCCAGTCCTGAGTCCTGACCCAAACTGGAAACCACACTTATAACTTTGAGCTCAACATGGTTGGCTACAATGAATGAATGTAAGAACATTTTAACTTACTAATATATTGGGGTGTTTTTCAAAAGATAAACTTTGAGCTCGGCTGCTCGGGCACGAGTGACAGAAAAAGAGACGGGTTAAAAGCCGAACATGACCAACCACAGCGGCCTACACTCCCTCTCTAGAAGTGCCACCCACACTGATGTTTCTAACCTATCCGCCACACTGCGCGAAGGAGCATGGCGACGCTGTAAGCTTAAATGCAACTTCCGCAAAGAAAAATATTTTAAGTTATTTATCTCTGTCAGTGCTATGCGAGGGATGTTTATTCTCATGAAAATGCATCAATATATCAGAAATACGTAACAACTACGGCTGGAGACATAGTTGTAGGCCTGGCATGATGGCCCATTTTGACTTCCGGCTGTCAATTTCATTACTGAAAGCATACATTTTCATGTAGTCCTGGAAGGATAAAGGGAACACACATGGCTGGACAAAATTCATTTGATTGGATTCTTATGTTGCTCCGAACTTTGTTTACACGGGACATTTAAAACCTTGTAAAGAGAAATACGCTTAAAAAGTCTGAACAAATCATATATTTAACATCCAGAAAGGGCAGATGAATTGGTAGACCCAACCATCTGATGGAACGTTTATGTGGTGACAATTTGATTAGCTCAATTGCTCGCCCTAGAATCTTACATGGAACCCACCCAACATCTCGCAATGAGATAGTGGTGCTCAAAGACCGCACGAGCTAGAGTAGACACTTCTTGTAGTGTTTTTCAACTTCATTGCTAGATCATATATCACCCTCGTAGAGTTAGAGAAGTCATTCCCACAAAGCTAAGGCCACAACCAACGGGCATAGGTTATGGTCAGGTTGGTACAACATGCCGAGACACTAGAGTAGGGATCAAAATCCTTTTGAGGTCAAACCTTTAGCTGGCAATGATGTGATGGTTTCTGGGCCTCTTTGATACCTCTACTGGAGGAAGCTTACACGCAAATGTGTCATTCCTAATGTCTCCAAATCCTAGTGTGTCCTAGTTAACCTGGTACTAACACAGAAATGGACCACAGAAACACGAAAAATAAAGTGAGTCCTCTAGTATAGTGAGAAAGCATAACATCGATGCCCTTCGGATAGCTTATATGTTATCTTCTATTGTGAGAGTGGTGTGTCACACTTAAATTTTGTATCCACAACTTAATTCTTTGCACCTATTGTTGTACTATGTACGGTTTTAGTTGTGGCAATAATTCATACTTCATAGATCTTATTAATCCCAACAATGTAATCATTGCTGCAAATCAATGCTACAAGTCCATAGAATGCTTTGAATACCAGGCGCCAATCAATCAGTTGGGGATTCTCTAATAATGATCTAGCAACCAACGCTCTGCGGCCACACAACAATTTCAGCTCTAGAAAAATAAATCTTGGTCCAGCTTCACCCTTTATAAATCTAAAGCTTGTTACGTGGATTCTAAAGTAGTTCCTTGAATTGTGTGACCCCTAAAAAAATCTACAACGGGAATTATTTTGAGCAAGTACAATAAGGTGACATAAGCAGGCTATAAGGACTAAAGTATTGTATTTTTGCTTAGTTGGAAGAG
Source organism: Aegilops speltoides (assembly GCA_021437245.1). Lineage (NCBI taxonomy): Eukaryota > Viridiplantae > Streptophyta > Magnoliopsida > Poales > Poaceae > Aegilops > Aegilops speltoides. Next base: position 426,406,480 of record CM038141.1, on the reverse strand, counting down.
TGAAAAGAGAAGAGAGAAGGAAAGCGGGCTGTAGAATAAGAGGCATCTATAGCACGAGACCCAAGATACTTTGTGAGATTGTAAGGTGAGTCAGCTATTAATAAAGTAGTACATATTTAAAACTTGCTATTGTACAAGCCGACTATTAGATTGACTCTAGATGACATGGCAACTTCTTATAGCTGATTGCTGGCTGTATTATTAACCATGCTCTTAGGCCTGATAGTGTCTTCGACAGCGGAGCTGGTCCAGCAACACCAACTTGAAAGCATGCTCTTGTACGAGGACCGGGTCAAATTAGTGCAATCATGATATGCAGAAAAGACACATAGTCACACAATTATTTTAAGTAAATGAACTGGATGGCGAATGTTGGCAAACAGTGAGTTCAATCATTACTAGTTTTCAAGAAAAATGTCTCTAAGAAGGGAAAGACACAAGTAATCACATTCATCATGCTTTGTGAACTGTGATACTCCATTGTCTCCGATTTTTCCAATGGACCAGTACACAATGCCTATTTTGATTACAGTGCACTCAAGGATGGGCAAGACTACTACGAAATGATCAAGGTAATATATGGGTCGATCAGCGCATTCAAGAGTCACAACATTGCATCGTGTCATCCAAGCCCAAATGCAGTAAATTTGAATTTTCGAATTATACTTAGCTGTCAACGACATCTCAAACATATCAAAGGTTGTAGCAAACACTGTAGCTCATAGCTGTAACCTTTTATGGAACATCGGGGCACATATCCATGTGGAAGGTTATTGGAGCATCTAGAGCGTGTGGAGCACATGATTTTGATGGTGTTATTCCCGATGCCTCTAAATCCTAGTGTCCCTTAGTTTGCTTCCATATGAACATGAACAAGGGTAACAAAAAATAGCTTCGATAAAAATAATCGTGGGTCCTTTCATATAGTGGGGTACAACATGCCATCATCTTTGGCTGGCTTATATTACCGTTTCTTGTGAGAGTGAGGTGCGACACTTAACTTTCCTACCCACTTTTCGAGTCAATGCATTTGTTGGTGTACTATGTACCACTTGATGTGGTACTAATTTATATTTCACTCACTCGCACAATGCGGAGAACTTCTGCAAGTCAGTGACCACCAATGGCATTATTTGTCTTAGGTAAGTTGCAAGAGAAGCATCTCTAATCTTCTTTAAATTTATAAATTGAAAAAAAGATATTTATAGGAACACCAGTACGACTAACACAGGAATCTGAACACCATATTAGCCAGTATGTATGTATTAACTGAATCTGGGAAACTCTTCCATCTGGTAGTAAAGCAAAAAAGCTTTGCTCAGACTCCTTCACTACCAACAAATAACGCCCGCCGGTTACTATATGACTGACATGACACATAGTCCATTCCATGAAAAATGTTAGCAAGGAGGGGAAGGCTCCCTAATCTCCAATTGGCCCGAAGGGCGAGTACACAATGCCTATCTAGATTACAGTGCAATCGAAGCATTGCATCAGGACAATCAGAATTGCATGTTTCGGCATTGCACCTTGTCCTACAAGCCCGAATACAGCAAAATCGACTTGTTTGAATTATACGAGACTTCATCTCATTTGGGTAACCTATAGGATACATCAGCTCAATTTTCTTAAGCCAGATTGCCCCAAACACACCGCTAACACTGGCACCTGACAAGCCTACCCCGTATTGAGTTGAAGACATGAGATCGCCTAAAGTAGGCAACACTTAGGGATCATGCCGGCTTGTGGCATGATTACCTCTCCTCCCGCCTCTCCTAAAAACCCCTCATGTAAAAAACTAATCCGTTTGTAAACTAATATAAGACGTTTTAGGTCAGTATCCCTCCTAAAAACGTCTTATATTAGTTTACAGAGGTTGTATATTTGAAATATATTCAGGTGGGGAGCCTTCACCCCGGGCGACAATTAAAAAAAGTTTAGTGTAGCCTTTGGGAACAAGCAAGACAACCCTTTCTCACATCTGCTCTGTTTTGACCTTAACCTCGGGTATGTTTTGTAATAGAGCTACTACGCCGTCTGCAGCTTGCAGGAAGATGGCTGCTAGACCCAACTGTTTCGTCATTGCCGAAGGGCGGACTACTGTAGTGCTGGTGACTCAATGTGCATCCTCTTGTTCTTCCTCCCAGCCTTGATGCGTGATGGGAGGCTATTTGGCAACAACTGTATGTGTGTTATTCTTCTCTCTGACAAGTGCAGGTGCAAACCGGCGGTGAGGTCTTCACCCCCAAGTGGTAGCTGTTAGATAAGTGAGCAATTGATATTTACTGAGGGCCAAAGGGCATTACATATACATGTGAGACAAAGTGCAGGCAACCCCTTATACAATGGGGATATACCAGACAGAGACTATACACATCTAACACCCCCCTCAAACTCATGGTGGATCAACAACACTGAGTTTGGAGAGGAAAAAACCATGTTTGCGCCGAGTCATGCCTTCGTGAAGAAGTCCGCCAATCAGAACTCGGAGGGCACATAGTGAAGAGCAAGAGTCTGATCCTGCACAGTAGCATGCACAAAGTGGGCATCCACACCGATGTGCTTGGTGAGCTCATGCTTCACCGGTCACGCTGCAATCTTGATAGCACCAAGATTGTCGACAAGAAGGGAGTCGAGGTAGTAGCAGACACACACAAAATCCTCGGTAACCATCGTAACGGATCACCTCAGTTGTCAACATAGCCATGGCTCGCAACTCAGCCTCTGTACTCCAGCAAGAAACTGCAGTATGTTTCTTTGTCTTCCAGGCAATGAGAGAGCCACCAAGAAAGACACAATAAGCAGACAGCGAGCATCGATCAGAGGGATCGCTAGCCCAGGTAGCATCAGAGTAGGCCTGGAGCTCAAGAGAGCTGGAGCGGGGAAAGAAAAGGCGCTGAGAAATCGTGCCACGAAGATAACATAGAACACGGAAGAGATGACTATAGTGGACAGAGGTGGGGGCTGAACAAACTGACTCAGGATGTGGACAGGATAGGAGATGTCAGGACGCGTAACAGCAAGATAGACAAGACTGCTAACAAGATGACGATAGCGAGTAGGATTAGGAAGAGGGTCACCATCAAAGGCACGAAGCTGCACGTTGAGCTCCATAGGAGTCACAACTGTGCGCTCATCACCAAGAGCAGCGCGAGCAAGAAGATCCTGAATTTTTTTTTGGGAGATGTAGAAGCCATCAAAGGTTGAGGAGATCTCAATCCCAAGAAAATAGCGAAGTGGACCAAGATCAATCATGAGGAATTGGTCGTGAAGGCGAGCCTTAACAAAGGCAATGTAGTCAGAGTCGTCACCAGTGATGATCATGTCATCAACATAGAGAAGGAGAAGAGTCCGACCACGAGGAGACGTGTGAACAAACAACGCGGGATCATGATCACTGGCCAAGAAACCAGCGGCAGTCACCACAGAGGCAAAGTGCTCAAACCAGGCGCGAGGGGCCTGTTTGAGACCATAGAGAGAGCGGCGAAGTCTACAAACCATACCATCAGGAGCATAGTACCTCGATGGTGGCTGCATATAAATCTCCTCACGCAACTCGCCTTTGAGAAAAGCATTCTGAACATCAAGTTGATAGATAGACCAATGACGAATAGAAGCCACAGCAAGAAGAGTGCAGACAGTGGTCATGTGGGCCACAGGAGCGAATATCTCATCATAATCATGTCCCTGCTCCTGCTGAAAACTACGGGCCACAAGACGCGCTTTGTACCGCTCAAGAGAACCATCAGAGCGAGTCTTAATCTTGTAGACCCACTTGGAGGTGATGGGACGAACACCGGAAGGAAGAAAAACCAGATCCCATGTGCCAGAGAGCTCAAGGGCAGCAAGCTCTTCGGCCATCGCAAGCTGCCATTCAGGCCGAGTCTGTTGGAAATATACCCTAGAGGCAATAATAAAAGGATTATTATTATATTTCCTTGTTCATGATAATTGTCTTTATTCATGCTATAACTGTATTATCCGGAAATTGTAATACACGTGTGAATACATAGACCATAATATGTCCCTAGTAAGCCTCTAGTTGACTAGCTCGTTGATCAACAGATAGTCATGGTTTCCTGACTATGGACATTAGATGTCGCTGATAACGGGATCACATCATTAGAAGAATGATATGATGGACAAGACCCAATCCTAAGCATAGCACAAGATCGTGTAGTTCGTTTGCTAGAGCTTTTCCAATGTCAAGTATCTTTTCCTTAGACCATGAGATCGTGTACCTCCCGGATACCGTAGGAGTACTTTGGGTGCACCAAACGTCACAACATAACTGGGTGACTATAAAGGTGCACTACAGGTATCTCCGAAAGTGTTTGTTGGGTTGACACGAATCGAGACTAGGATTTGTCACTTCGTATGACGGAGAGGTATCTCTGTGCCCACTCAGTAATGCATCATCATAATGAGCTCAAAGTGACCAAGTGTCTGGTCACGGGATCATGCATTACGGTACGAGTAAAGTGACTTGCCGGTAACGAGGCTGAACGAGGTATTGGGATACCGACGATCGGGTCTCGGGCAAGTAACATACCGTTTGACAAAGGGAATTGTATACGGGGTTGATTGAATCCTCGACATCGTGGTTCATCCGATGAGATCATCGAGGAGCATGTGGGAGCCAACAAGGGTATCCAGATCCCGCTGTTGGTTATTGACCGGAGAGCCGTCTCGGTCATGTCTGCGTGCCTCTCGAACCCGTAGGGTCTACACACTTAAGGTTCGGTGACGCTAGGGTTGTATGAATATAAGTATGCAGCAAACCGAAAGTTTTTCGAAGTCCCGAATGAGATCCCGGACGTCACGAGGAGTTCCGGAATGGTCCGGAGGTAATGAATTATATATAGGAAGTGCTATTTCGGCCATCGGGAAAGTTTCGGGGTCACCCGATATTGTACCGGGACCACCGGAAGGGTCCCGGGGGTCCACCGGGTGGGGCCACCTATCCCGGAGGGCCCCGTGGGCTGAAGTGGGAGGGGAACCAGCCCCTAGTGGGCTGGTGTGCCCCCCTTGGGCCCCCCTGCGCCTAGGGTTGGAAACCCTAGGGTGGGGGGTGCACCACTTGCCTTGGGGGGCACTCCACCCCTCCTGGCCGCCGCCCCCTTGGGAGATTCCCATCTCCAGGGCCGGCGCCCTCCCTGGGGCCTATATAAAGGAGGGGGGAGGGAGGGCAGCCGCACCCTGAGTCTTGGCGCCTCCCTCCCCCTGCTACACCTCTTCCTCCACCCGCAGCTTGCTTGGCGAAGCCTGCCGAGTCTCAGATCTCCACCACCACCACACCGTCGTCTTTGCTGCTGGAGCCTTCTTCCTCAACCTCTCATTCCCCTTGCTGGATCAAGAAGGAGGAGACGCCATCCGCTCCGTCACGTGTGTTGAACGCAGAGGTGCAGTCTGCTCAGACTTGGTCATCGGTGATTTGGATCACGGCGAGTACGACTCCATCATCCCCGTTCTCTTGAACGCTTCCGCTCGCGATCTACAAGGGTATGTAGATGCACTCCTATCACTCGTTGCTTAGATGAACTCATAGATGGATCTTGGTGAAACCATAGGATTTTTTTTAATTTTCTGCAACGTTCCCCAACAGAGTCATGGCAGTTCGATAGGAGGTGGGCTCAGCAATAACAGAGAGACCGTACCGATCAGGTGTGTAGCGATCAGGCGGGGGACGAGGCCGAGCATGGAGGTTATGAACCGGGGGAGACGTGAAGGGAGGTGCATCAGAGGTGGAAGTGATGTCAAGGGAAGCATCCTCAGAACGAGGGCGACGAGTATAGTGGAGAGGAAATGGTGATAGAGGGCGACGGACTGGAGATGATGGTGGAGAGGTGGAGGAGGAGGATGGGGAAGATGGGGTCGATGGTGAAGGAGAAGGAAGGATAGGTGCGGGAGGAGGAGGTGAAACATAAGGCACATAGCAGGGTGTATCGAGAAGAAGAAGAAAAGAAATATCGTCCACAGAGAAGCTCGAGGAAGAAGGACGTGGGTATTAAGAGCGAGACTCGTCAAAGGTCACATCACGCGAGATGCACAAGCGGCGACCAACATGGTCTCAACAATGATAGCCCTTGTGCTCATCACTGTAGCCAAGGAAAACACACTCAACCGACTGAGCAGTCAGTTTGGTATGTTCTCGCCGGGCAAGAAGGACATAGCACACACATCCAAACATATGAAGAGCTGAGTAGTTAGGAGATTGACCAGTGAGACACTCCATAGGAATACCACCCTGCAGAGCAGTCAATGGCTGAATGTTGATGAGATAGGTGGACGCAGAAACAGCCTCAACCCAAAAGTGGGGTGGAAGAGAAGCAACAACCATTAGCGCACGAGCCGTCTCAAGCAGATGGCGATGCTTACGTTCGGCAACGCCATTCTGAGCATGAGCACCAGGACATGAGAACTGGGCAAGAGTACCCTGTTCCATGAGAAAACCACACAACAGCTGGGAGATATACTCTCAAGCGGAGCCAACACGAAAAGTACGAATGGGCGTGGAAACTGGGTGTGAACCATGGCAGCAAATCATTTGTATATAGAGAGAACCTCGCTACAAGATTTCATGAAGTAGAGCCAAGTGTAGCGAGAGAAATCATCAACAAACAAAACATAATAGCGATGACCACCTTTCAAATTAAAGGGAGCAGGACCCCAGACATCAGAATGAACTAAGTCAAAAGGACGCTGAGATACAGACTCACTAGTAGGATAAGGTAACTGGGTCTGTTTGCCAAGTCTGCAACCGTTACAATGTAAGGAAACATCTCCAGATACAGACCCTAAGAGCCCCTGACGAACTAAAGAAGACAAGCGAGAGCCACAAATGTGACCAAGGCGATGATGCCACTGCTGGAAGGACGCAGACGAAGAGGCAGCAAGAGCATGGGAGCTGGCAGAAGTGGTGGCAGCGGAAGGAACACAAAGCTAGTCAACCTCCCAAAGGCCCTCTGACTCACGATGCCGGGGGCCAGCACCAACCAAAGTATTGGTGCGACGATCCTGAATGGAGCAAGAGCCGGTATCAAGAATGACACAACAACCAGAATCAGTAAGTTGGGCAGCGGAAAAAAGATTCAGGGTAAGGCGAGGAACATGTGAAACACTGGGAACAGAAAAAGATGGAGTGGAAAGAAGACCACGACTAGCAACAGGAAGAGGTGTGCCATCGGTGGTAAGAACATTAACAGGCGAATCAAGAGGTCGGAGAGAAGACAACACAGAAGAATCAGAAGACATATGAAAGGAGGCTCCAGAATCCAGAACCCACGAAGATGTACCTGACTGTGTAGATGCCTGCGGTGGTGGAGAAGTGGATGCAGTCACAACAGCAGCGGAACCGGTCGACGAAGAGAGTGAGGAAGCCAAGAGATGCTTGAGCCTCACAATGTCCTAGTGAGTGACTGACGGAGTCGAGGAAGATCCAGGAGTCCCACTGGAAGAGGAGCGCCTCTGGTCTCGCTTCTTCTCACGGCAATCAGACTCTGGATGACCTGGCCAAGAGTAGTAGCCACAGAAGGTGTCACGGCATGACCGGCCCCTCTCAGCATAAGAAGGGCGACCCACCCCCTGAAGGTGTGGGTAGGAGCGGTGGAGCGATGAGCTGAGCAGAATGATACAGGAGCCCTAGCAGCCAACACAAATGGGACCACCAGCAAACCAGCAGAGCGAAGGTGGGTCTCCTCAGCACGAAGCTCGACAAGCACATCCGAGATAGGAACACGACCACGAGCAAGCAAATGAGCACGCCTGGGCTCAAACTCAGAGCGGAGATGAGATAAGAACTCATGGACCCGCTAAAACTCCAGATCAGACCGAGTAGTCTGACAGCAACGACAGGTTTCACAAACAACTGTCCGAAGAGAGTCAAGCTGGCGCCAGATGGCAGAGCACTGTGAATAGAACTCATCAACAGAAGAATCACCTTGCTGGAGTGCGTGCTCCTGACGCACCACAGATAGGTAGAGAGCATCACCAGAGGGCTGATAGCGCTGACAGAGATAAGACCACATCGCTGCAACTGTGCCAAGGCCCATGAATTCTGAAGCAAACTAAGGAAGGACGCTCGCAGTGAGAACATCAACATCACATGCATCATCATTGCACCACTGAGTGTAAGCAGACAGATCATCGCGGTACACAGAAAGAGCATCTGGATAAGCTGATACCCGCTGGTCATAAGCATCGACAGCAGCATCATCGAGAGCCTTGCCTGCATCTCGATCAGCCTGAGAAGCATCAGCAGCAAGTACCGGCGGCACCGATGGGATTGGGGCCACGGGCGCAACAGGGCATGGCGGACAGGGGACCTCGCCAGAAAGGACACCCCACAAAAGAAGGCCACACATATGAATGCGCATGAAGCCCACAAACTCAGCATAGTTGGTGCCATCAAAGATCACCGAACACCTAGGAATAGCGACATAGCCCGAAGAAGACATAAGAAGGTCTTCTTTTGCTTTCTCTATTCAGGCTTTTTTTGAAGGAAATACGCCCTAGAGGCAATAATAAAGTTATTATTTATTTCCTTATTTCATGATAAATGTTTATTATTCATGCTAGAATTGTATTAACCGGAAACATAATACATGTGTGAATACATAGACAAAACATAGTGTCACTAGTATGCCTCTACTTGACTAGCTCGTTTATCAGAGATGGTTATGTTTCCTAGCCATGGACAAAAGAGTTGTCATTTGATAAACGGGATCACGTCATTAGGAGAATGATGTAATTGACTTGACCCATTCCGTTAGCTTAGCACTTGATCGTTTAGTATGTTGCTATTGCTTTCTTCATGACTTATACATGTTCCTGTAACTATGAGAATTATGCAACTCCGTTTACGGAGGAACACTTTGGGTACTACCAAACGTCACAACGTAATCGGGTGATTATAAAGGAGTACTACAGGTGTCTCCGAAGGTACATGTTGAGTTGGCGATTTCGAGATTAGGTTTTGTCACTCCGATTGTTGGAGAGGTATCTCGGGCCCTCTCGGTAATACTCATCACTTAAGCCTTGGAAGCATTATAACTAATGAGTTAGTTGTGAGATGACGATTCTGAATCGAGTAAAGAGACTTGTCGGTAACGAGATTGAACTAGGTATTGGATACCGACGATCGAATCTCGGGCAAGTAACATACCGATGACAAAGGGAACAACGTATGTTGTTATGCGGTTTGACCGATAAAGATCTTCGTAGAATATGTAGGAGCTGAAGGAAATATGCCCTAGAGGCAATAATAAAGTTATTATTTATTTCCTTATTTCATGATAAATGTTTATCATTCATGCTAGAATTGTATTAACCGGAAACATAATACATGTGTGAATGCATAGACAAACAGAATGTCACTAGTATGCCTCTACTAGACTAGCTTGTTAATCAAAGATGGTTATGTTTCCTAACCATGAACAAAGGGTTGTTATTTGATTAACAAGGTCACATCATTAGGTGAATGATCTGATTGACATGACCCATTCCATTAGCTTAGCACACGATCGTTTAGTATGTTGCTACTGCTTTTATCCATGACTTATACATGTTCCTATAACTATGAGATTATGCAACTCCGCTTACGGAGGAACACTTTGGTGCTACCAAACGTCACAACGAATCGGGTGATTATAAAGGAGTACTAAAGGTGTTTCCAAAGGCGATGTTGGGTTGGCGATTTGAGATTAGGTTTTGTCACTCCGATAGTCGGAGAGGTATCTCTGGGCCCTCTCGGTAATACACATCACTTAAGCCTTGCAAGCATTACAACTAATGAGTTAGCTGTGAGATGATGTATTACAGAACGAGTAAAGAGACTTGCCGGTAACGAGATTGAACTAGGTATTGGATACCGACGATCGAATCTCGGGCAAGTAACCACTACTAGGGAAAACCTTATACACAGAATGTTACCAGTAGCGCTTGTCAAAATGAGGCGCTCATCTACTTTTGATAGCGCGCTGGCGAAACAGCGCTTCTGATTATCAGATAGCAATGCGCTGTCCTCGCGAAAGCGCTACTACTACAATTGCCACACCGTTCCCAAGTGGTAGGCATAGTAGTAGCGCCTTCATGACAGCGCTACTACTATGGTATTTAGCAGCAGCGCTTTTGCTTCCCACGCTTCTGATTAAAGCTACTTCACCTTACCCCCCGGCCCGCCCGGCCTGATTCCCTCTCCTCTACTTCCTCCCCCAATTCCCGACCCGCCTCGCCACCGCCGTCTCCCACCCCGCCTGCCGTCTCCACCGACCCCACCTCGCCGGCGCCTCGGTGCCGCCGTCTCCCGACCCGCCTCGCCGCCTCCCCCGACCCGCCTCGCCGCCTCTTCCCGACCCGGCCGCCTCGCCGCCGTCTCCCCTACCGGCCGCCTCGCCACGCGCCTCGGTGCCGCCGTCTCCCAGACCCCATCTCTCTCCCGCCCTCTGTAAGCACTCTCCTTCCGATCCCTCTCCCCCTCGATCCTCTTCTCTGCTTAGTATGAACCCTAGGTATTTAGTGCTAGTTAGTATGAACCCTAGGCTATTTTTAGTGCTAGTTAGTTAATTACTTAGATGGTAATTAGGGCAGTAGTTCCTAGGTACTAATTAGTTAGTAAGATTAGGTACTAATTAGGTACTAGAATATTTTTATTTATAGTATTATTTTTAGTAAGAACTAGTTGAATTAATAGAACTAGTTAGTAAGAACTTGTTTCTATTTTTTAGTTAAAAGCAATTTTTCCCGCCTCGACGTGGGCGATGCCTATCCGCATCCTCGCTGCCGAGTCGGCGGAGGATTTACACCGCTTGACCAGATCGGCCATGTTGGGACCGGCTCCGCCGGGTGGTACTGGAGGCGCTACCTCACCGGGGCGCAGGTTGGTGAGGAGCCAGCTGTCGTTGACCCGAACCTTGCTTGGTGGCGGTCGCGTGGGCGATGGCGATCCAGAGGCTCGAGGACTCCAGGAGGTGGTGCGCCACCGTGTCGATGAGGAGGACGCGCGTCCGTCGCTACTTGTTTGCGTTGGAGCACAGTGCCGCTTCTCCAATACCGGCAGGTTCTTCGGGGATCTCACCGAGCTATGATCCCGTGATGGTGACTTCTCTGTGGGTGTCCACCGCCCGCGCGATACCGTCGTGTGCTAGAGTTTTAGTTGTATTAGTGATGTTATATGTATGACACTATTCGTGATGTATTAGTGACAATATTTTGAAATGCATGAGATGATCTACTTTTGCTTATTGAATGCATGCTAATTTGAGTCCTATAAGATATTTTGAAATGTATATATTGTGTTGCTCAATATCCAAGTGGCTGGTCATGTTTGCAGGTTACACCTCCGAGTGGCCTATGTTTTGCCGGAGTGTTGATTCATTTCCGTTCAAGAAATTTCAGCGCCGATATGTCCTATTTTAGCAAAGGTCATGCCGGATTTTTCCGTGAATTTTGGCATGACTTGTGCTAGAATATATATGTAGGAAATATCGAGTGCCCCGGATTTGTGTGTTCAGTATCTTGGTAGTTGTCTTCGATCGATTTTCAATTAATGTTTTAACTATGAACATAGGAAATGTCGACGACGAGAAGGATTTCGGTATTTGCAAATCTGCGAAGACGAAGCGCCTCCTGTCGACGGAATCTTCCTAGATGATGATAGGCGCAAACATCAAGTGGACGTGAACTTTGAAGTGGATACAATGAAGTCACAACGACAAGTCTTTTTTCGTAATTAAGCATGACATCCGCTTTCATTTGCTTCAACTTATATTTTTTTACTATTCTACTAGCGTATCCCCGCCATGCAAGAGTTTTTGTATTGGATAAGATAGGTTTCAGTCATAGTATGGAGGAAAAGAAAGTTTACTTGAAGACCGAGCATGGTTATATTTTCCATGCGGTTATACAATTCAGATGACTACACCTATTTTGGATGCAAAACATGGCGAGCACTATGCAAGACTTATGCATTTGAGCCTGGTATGGTTATCACCTTTGATATTCGTCCTAAGATGATATTGAAGGTAATACCGACATCTGGGTCAATGTGCAAATGCCTCCAGTTATACCATTATGTAAGTTTCTCAACCATATTTATGTCTTTGATATTGTTTATTCAAAAATAATTGACAACTAATTTGTATTGTCAGCTTATTTCCGTGCAAGCAAACATGTCCAAACTTGGTAGACAGGACCGTATATCGTCTCCGGGCTGAACTCAACTGCGAGGAGCTCACCATTATGTTTCATGGCTTGAGGATCTTGATACTGTCAAGACAAATTTTCTTCGTGCATTTAGAAATCTTAGTACTGAAAATGTGCGACCCATAGTGTTCATAATGAACTACGGTCACATCCATTTAGGAAGGATGGTAAGATTTTTACTTTTTATCCTCATTGCATCTTTTCCATACATTATTTTTGAAGCTAAACTTCATTGCTTAGTATGTTACCATACGATGTTCTTCAACAGGGACTCCCGATGAATGTTGTGCCTTATGGGATCGAGACTAAAGGTGTCATGAGTATTGTCAACTTACGGCCAAGATATCCTACAGCTTACTTTAGTGCATTCAAGATTAGCGACGGATGCTTAATAGTGCAAGACTGGACCAAATATGTGTTGGGGAGCGCAGAGAAGTACTAGGGAGCAGCAACCGAGACGCCTTCCACGATTAGGAGACAGTTCATCTGCATGCTTCAACTTGATCAAGGAGGAGAGCTATACATGTTTTATGTTCTTTTACCTAAGAGAGAGCAGCAGGAGTGAGTAGCGAGGAGTAAGTAGTGGCTAAAATGAGTTTCGAGGATGATGATGTGCTACACTATTACTATGATGATAAAATAGCTAGTGTTCGTGGTAATGACTATGATGTTTATTATTAGCTAGTGTTAGTGGTGATTAAATAAATAATGTTGATGGTAATGACCATGATGATGATTACATATCTTGTCTTTGGCGGATTAGATTCAAGTGGAGGCAACATGTGGTGCACATCGAAAGTACTACTAATCCAAAGTAGATCAAGTTTGGATTAGTAGTATACTTTTGACATGCACCACATATTGCCTCCACTTGAACCTAATCCACCTTCATTTAATACATGTTATTGACATAATGATGTAAACCTCATAACAGCTGGTATTGTACCAATATTTGTATGATGGCGCATAAATACACTAAAAATAAAAAATTATAAAAAAATACTAGTAGCGATGGGTGGGAAACACGCCGCAAGTAGATAACTTAGCATGGCGTTGTACAAAACAAGCGCTGCAGCTATTTGTACTAGCATGAGCGCGTGATGGCACGCGTTCTTCGCTAAGCATTAGCTGTGGCGCTTATTAGTAGCGCTGCCATACAGCGCTACTAGTAGGCACAAAACACGCGCCATCGCTAGGGTTTTCCCTAGTAGTGAACATACCGATGACAAAGGGAACAACGATGTTGTTATGCGGTCTGACCGATAAAGATCTTTGTAGAATATGTAGGAGCCAATATGGGCATCCGGTCCCGCTATTGGTTATTGACCGAGACGTGTCTCGGTCATGTCTACATTGTTCTCGAACCGTAGGGTCCGCACGCTTAAGGTTTCGATGACGGTTATATTATGAGTTTGTGTATTTTGATGTACCAAGAAGTTCGAGTCCCGGATGTGATCACGACATGACGAGGAGTCTCAAATGGTCGAGACATAAAGATTGATATATTGACGGCTATATTCGGACACCGAAAGGTTCGGAAGTTTCGGAGAAAACCGGAGTGCCGGGAGGTTACCGAACCCCCGGGAAGTTATGGGCCTTAGTGGGCCAAGAGGGAGAGAGAGGGCCGCACCAGAGGTGGCGCGCTTCCAGTCCGAATAGGACAAGGAGGGGGCGGCCCCTTCCCTCCCTCTCCCTCTCCTTCCTTCCCCTTCCTCCTTCCTAGTTGGACTAGGAAAGGGAGTCCTACTCCCACTAGGAGGAGGACTCCCCCTCCTGGCGCGCCTCCTAGGCCGGCCGGCCCTCCCCTTGCTCCTTTATATACGGGGCAGGGGGCACCCTAGAACACACAAGTTGATCCTTGAGATCGCTCCTTAGCAGTGTCGGTGCCCCTCCACCATAATCCACCTTGGTCATATCGTAGTGGTGCTTAGGCGAAGCTCTGCGTCGGTAGAACATCAAGATCGTCACCACGCCGTCGTGCTGACGGAACTCTCCCTCCCCGAAGCTCTGCTGGATTGGAGCCCGAGGAGCGTCACCGAGCTGTACGTGTGTCAAGAACTCGGAGGCGCCGGAGTAACGGCGCTGGGATCGGTTGGATCGCGAGGAGAACGTACGACTACTTCCTCTACGCTGTGATCGCTTCCGCTTCGGTCTACGAGGGTACATAGACAACACTCTTCCCCCTCGTTACTATGCATCACCATGATCTTGCGTGTGCATAGGAAATTTTTTGAAATTACTATGTTCCCCAACAGTGGCATCCGAGCCTAGGTTTTTATGGTTTGATGTTTTGCACGAGTAGAACACAAGTGAGTTGTGGGCAATACAAGTCATACTACCTACCAGCATGTCATATTTTGGTTCAGCGGTATTGTGAGATGAAGCGGCCCGGACCGACATTACGCCAGACGCTTACGCGAGACTGGTTTCACCGCTCTGACGAGCACTCGTGCTTAAAGGTGATTGGCGGGTGTCTGCTCTCTCACTTTAGTTGAACCGAGTATGGCTACGCCCGTCCTTGAGAAGGTTAAACGAGTCTATTTGACGAAGTATCGCTGTGGTTTTGATGCATAGGTGAGATTGGTTCTTGCTTAAGCCCGTAGCAGCCACGTAAAATTTGCAACAACAAAGTAGAGGACGCCTAACTTGTTTTTGCAGGGCATGTTGTGATGTGATATGGTCAAGACGTGATGCTATATTTTATTGTATGAGATGATCATGTTTTGTAACCGGTTATCGGCAATCGGCTGGAGCCATATGGTTGTCGCTTTATTGTATGAAATGCAACGCTTCAGTAATTGCTTTACTTTATCACTAAGCGGTAGCGATAGTCGTAGAAGCAATAGATGGCGAAACGACAACGATGCTACGATGGAGATCAAGGTGTCGTGCGGTGACGATGGTGATCATGATGGTGCTTCGAGATGGAGATCACAAGCACAAGAAGATGATGGCCATATCATATCACTTATATTGATTGCATGTGATGTTTATCCTTTATGCATCTTATCTTGCTTTGATTGACGGTAGCATTTTAAGATGATCTCTCACTAAAATTATCAAGTAGTGTTCTCCCTGAGTATACACCGTTGCCAAAGTTCGTCGTGCCGAGACACCACGTGATGATCGGGTGTGATAAGCTCTACATCCATCTACAACGGGTGCAAGCCAGTTTTGCACATGTAGAATACTCAGGTTATACTTGACGAGCCTAGCATATGCAGATATGGCCTCGGAACACGGAGACCGAAAGGTCGAGCGTGAATCATATAGTAGATATGATCAACATAAGATGTTCACCATTGAAAACTACTCCATCTCACGTGATGATCGGTTATGGTTTAGTTGATTTGGATCACGTGATCACTTAGATGACTAGAGAGATGTCTGTCTAAGTGGGAGTTCTTAAGTAATATGATTAATTGAACTTAAATTTATCATGAACTTAGTACCGATAGTATCTTGCTTGTCTATGTTTGTTTGTAGATAGATGGCTCGTCTTTGTTGTTCCGTCGAATTTTAATGCGTTCCTTGAGAAAGCGAGTTGAAAGATGATGGTAGCAATTACACGGATCGGGTCCGTAACACGAGGATTATCCTCATTGCTGCACAAAAAGTTACGCCCCGATGCACCGCTAGGTGCCAGACTCTTCTGATGTAACCGACGACGTTAAGAACGTCTGGCGAGCAAAGCTGATGACTACTCTATAGTTCAAGCAGCCATGCTTTACGGCTTAGAACCGGGTCTTCAACGACGTTTTGAACGTCATGGAGCATATGAGATGTTCCAGGAGTTGAAGTTGATATTCCAACAGAATGCCCGGATTGAGAGATATGAATCTCCAATAAGTTCTATAGCTGCAAGATGGAGGAGAATAGTTCGTCGGTGAGCACATACTCGTAATGTCCGGGTATTACAATCACTTGACTCAACTGGGAGTTAATCTTCCGGATGATTGTGTCATTGATGAAATTCTTCAATCACCGCCACCAACCTACAAAGGCTTCGTGATGAACTATAATATGCAAGGGTTAGTAAAGACTATGCTCGAGCTCTTCGCAATGCTAAAGGCTGCGGAGGTAGAAATCAAGAAAGAGCATCAAGTGTTGATGGTCAATAAGACCACTAGTTTCAAGAAGAAAGGCAAAGGAAGAAGAAGGAACTTCAAGAAGAACAGCAAGCAAGTTGCTTGCTCAGAGAAGAAACCCAAGTCTGGACCTAAACCTGAAATCGAGTGCTTCTACCGCAAGCGCACTAGTCACCGGAAGCGGAACTGCCCCAAGTATTTGGCGGATAAGAAGGATGGCAAGGTGAACAAAGGTATATGTGATATACATGTTATTGATGTGTACCTTACTAGAGCTCGCAGAGCACTGGTATTTGATATCGGTTACATTGCTAATATTTGCAACTCAAACAGGACTACGGATTGCTTAACACCGCAAAGGACGAGGTGACAATGCGGCGTGGGAAATGGTTCCAAAGTCGATGTGATCGCGGTCGGCACGCTACCTCTACATCTACCTTCGGGATTAGTTTTAGACCTAAATAATTGTTATTTGGTGCTGCGTTGAGCATGAACATTATATCTGGATCTTGTTTGATGCGAGACGGTTATTCATTTAAATCGAGAATAATGGTTGTTCTATTTATATGAGTAATATCTTTTATGGTCATGCACCCTTGAAGAGTGGTCTATTTTTGATGAATCTCGATAGTAGTGATACACATATTCATAATGTTGAAGCCAAAAGATGCAGAGTTGATAATGATAGTGCAACTTATTTGTGGCACTGCCGTTTAGGTCATATCGGTATAAAGCGCATGAAGAAACTCCATACTGATGGACTTTTAGAGTCACTTGATTATGAATCACTTGGCACTTGTGAACCGTGCCTCATGGGCAAGATGACTAAAACCCCGTTCTCCGGTACAATGGAGAGAGCAACAGATTTGTTGGAAATCATACATACAGATGTATGTGGTCCAATGAATATTGAGGCTCGTGGCGGATATCGTTATTTTCTCACCTTCACAGATGATTTAAGTAGATATGGGTATATCTACTTAATGAAACATAAGTCTGAAACATTTGAAAAGTTCAAAGAATTTCAGAGTGAAGTTGAAAATCATCGTAATAAGAAAATTAAGTTTCTACGATCTGATCGTGGAGGTGAATATTTGAGTTACGAGTTTGGTCTACATTTGAAACAATGCGGAATAGTTTCGCAACTCACGCCACCCGGAACACCACAACGTAATGGTGTGTCCGAACGTCGTAATCGCACTTTACTAGATATGGTGCGTGAAGGAAATATGCCCTAGAGGCAATACTAAAGTTATTATTTATTTCCTTATCTCATGATAAATGTTTATCATTCATGCTAGAATTGTATTAACCGGAAACATGATACATGTGTGAATGCATAGACAACAATATGTCACTAGTATGCCTCTACTAGACTAGCTTGTTAATTAAAGATGGTTATGTTTCCTAACCATGAACAAAGAGTTGTTATTTGATTAACAAGGTCACATCATTAGTTGAATGATCTGATTGACATGACCCATTCCATTAGCTTAGCACACGATCGTTTAGTATGTTGCTACTGCTTTTATCCATGACTTATACATGTTCCTATAACTATGAGATTATGCAACTCCGCTTTACGGAGGAACACTTTGGTGCTACCAAACGTCACAATGTAATCGGGTGATTATAAAGGAGTACTACAGTGTCTCCAAAGGCGATGTTGGGTTGGCGATTTCGAGATTAGGTTTTGTCACTCCGATTGTCGGAGAGGTATCTCTGGCCCTCTCGGTAATGCACATCACTTAAGCCTTGCAAGCATTACAACTAATGAGTTAGTTGTAGATGATGTATTACGGAACGAGTAAAGAGACTTGCGGTAACGAGATTGAACTAGGTATTGATACCGACGATCGAATCTCGGGCAAGTAACATACCGATGACAAAGGGAACAACGATGTTGTTATGCGGTCTCGACCGATAAAGATCTTCGAGAATATGTAGGAACCAATATGGGCATCCAGGTCCCGCTATTGGTTATTGACCGAGACGTGTCTCGGTCATGTCTACATTGTTCTCGAACCGTAGGGTCCGCACGCTTAAGGTTTCGATGACATTTATATTATGAGTTTATGAGTTTTGATGTACCAAGGAGTTCGAGTCCGGATGAGATCGGGACATGACGAGGAGTCTCGAAATGGTCGAGACGTAAAGTTGATATATTGACGACTATATTCGAGTTCGGAAAGGTTCCGAGTCATTCGGTAATTATCGGAGTACCGGAGAGTTACGGAATTCGCCGGGAGAAGTATTGGGCCTTATGGGCCATACGGGAAAGAGAGAGGGCTGCCCTAGGCAGGCCGCCCCCCCTTGCCCTAGTCCGAATGGGCTAGGGAGGGGCGCACCCCCCCTTCCTTTCCTTCTCTCTTCCCTTCCTAGTCTCCTACTCCTAATACATGGAAGGATCCTAGTTGGACTAGGAAGGGGGAATCCTACTCCGGTGGGAGTAGGACTCCCCTATGGCGCCTCCTCCTAGGCCGGCCTCCTCCTCCCTCCCTCCTTTATATACGGGGCAGGGGGCACCCTAGGACACACAAGTTTGATCTACGGATCGTTCCTTAGCCGTGTCGGTGCCCCCTCCACCATATTCCACCTCGGTCATACCGTCGCTGAAGCTTAGGCGAAGCCTCGCGCCGGTGAAACATCAAGATCGCCACCACGCCGTCGTCTTGACGAAACTCTCCCTCGACACTCGGCTGGATCGGAGTACGAGGGACGCCATCGAGCTGTACGTGTGTCAAGAACTCGGGGCGCCGGAGTGACGGCGCCGGATCGGTCGGATCGCGAGGAGAACGTCGACTACTTCCTCTACGCCAGATCGCTTCCGCTTCGGGTCTACGAGGGTACGTGAGACAACACTCTCCCTCTCGCTGCTATGCATCACCATGATCTTGCGTGTGCGTAGGAATTTTTTGAAATTACTACGTTCCCCAACAAAGGGCATCCGAGCCAGGTTTTTATGGTTTGATGTTTTGCACGAGTAGAACACAAGTGAGTTGTGGGAGATACAAGTCATACTACCTACCAGCATGTCATACTTTGGTTCAGCGGTATTGTGAGATGAAGTGGCCTGGACCGACATTACGCCAGACGCTTACGCGAGACTGGTTTCACCGCCACGAGCACTCGCGCTTAAAGGTGACCGGTGGGTGTCTCTCTCTCACTTTAGTTGAACTGAGTGTGGCTACGCCGGTCCTTGAGAAGGTTAAACGGAGTCTATTTGACGAAGTATCGTTGTGGTTTTGATGCGTAGGTGAGATTGGTTCTTGCTTAAGCCCGTAGCAGCCACGTAAAATTTGCAACAACAAAGTAGAGGACGCCTAACTTGTTTTTGCAGGCATGTTGTGATGTGATATGGTCAAGACATGATGCTATATTTTATTGTATGAGATGATCATGTTTTGTAACCGGTTATCGGCAATCGGCAGGAGCCATATGGTTGTCGCTTATTGTATGAAATGCAATCGCCATGTAATGCTTTACTTTATCACTAAGCGGTAGCGATAGTCGTAGAAGTATAAGATTGGCGAGACAACAACGATGCTACGATGGAGATCAAGGTGTCGCGCCGGTGACGATGGTGATCATGGTGGTGCTTGCGGAGATGAAGATCACGAAGCACAAGATGATGATGACCATATCATATCACTTATATTGATTTGCATGTGATGTTTATCCTTTATGCATCTTATCTTGCTTTGATTGACGGTAGCATTATAAGATGATCTCTCACTAAATTATCAAGAAGTGTTCTCCCGAGTATGCACCGCTGCCAAAGTTCGTCGTGCCTGCACACCACGTGATGATCGGGTGTGATAAGCTCTCGTCCATCTACAACGGGTGCAAGCCAGTTTTGCACACGCAGAATACTCGGGTTATACTTGACGAGCCTAGCATATGCAGATATGGCCTCGAACACGGAGACCGAAAGGTCGAGCGTGAATCATATAGTAGATATGATCAACATAAGATGTTCACCATTGAAAACTACTCCATCTCACGTGATGATCGGTTATGGTTTAGTTGATTTGATCACGTGATCACTTAGATGACTAGAGAGATGTCTATCTAAGTGGGAGTTCTTAAGTAATATGATTAATTGAACTTAAATTTATCATGAACTTAGTCCCGGTAGTATTTTGCAAATTATGTTGTAAGATCAATAGCTTGCGTTATTGCTTTCATATGTTTATTTTGATATGTTCCTAGAGAAAATTGTGTTGAAAAATGTTAGTAGCAATGATGCGGATTTGATCCGTGATCCGAGGTTTATCCTCATTGCTGCACGTAAGAATTATGTCCTTAATGCACCGCTAGGTGACGGACCTATTGCAGAGCGTATGCGGGCGTTATGAACGCTTGGCTAGCTCAATATGATGACTACTTGATAGTTTTGTGCACCATGCTTTATGGCTTAGAATCGGGACTTCAAAGATGTTTTGAACATCATGGACCATATGAGATGTTCCAGAATTGAAGTTAATATTTCAAGCAAATACCCGAGTTGAGAGATATGAAGTCTCCAACAAGTTCTATAGCTAAAAGATGGAGGAGAATCGCTCAACTAGTGAGCATGTGCTCGATTGTCCGGGTACTTCAATCGCTTGAATCAAGTGGGAGTTAATCTTCCGGATAAGATAGTGATTGATGAATTCTCTAGTCACCATCACCAAGTTAGTAGAACTTCGTGATGAACTATAGTATGCAAGGGATGACGAAAATGATTCCGGGCTCTTCGTGATGTTGAAATCGACGAAGGTAGAAATCAAGAAAGAGCATCAAGTGTTGATGGTTGACAAGATCACTAGTTTCAAGAAAAGGGCAAAGGAAAGAAAGGGAACTTCAAGTAGATTGACAAGCAAGTTGTCACTCCCACGAAGA
Source organism: Aegilops speltoides (assembly GCA_021437245.1). Lineage (NCBI taxonomy): Eukaryota > Viridiplantae > Streptophyta > Magnoliopsida > Poales > Poaceae > Aegilops > Aegilops speltoides. The sequence goes on along the minus strand of CM038141.1, from coordinate 426,385,307 downwards.
AGCCCAAAGCTGAACCAAAGCCTGAAACCGAGTGCTTACATCGCAAAGGAACTGGTCATCGAAGCGAACTACCCCAAGTATTTGGCGGATAAGAAGGATGGCAAAGTAAACAAAGGTATATTTGATATACATGTTATGATGTATACTTTACTAGTGTTTATAGCAACCCCTCGATATTTGGTACTGGTTCGGTTGCTAAGAGTAGTAACTCAAACGGAGTTGCGAATAAATGAAACTAGTTAAGAGTGAAGTGACGATGTGTGTTGAAAGTAGTTTCAAGATTGATATGATCATCATCGCACACTCCCTATACTTTCGGGATTAGTGTTGAACCTAAATAAATGTTATTTGGTGTTTGCATTGAGCATGAATATGATTTGATCATGTTTATTGCAATACGGTTATTCATTTAAGTAAGAGAATAAACTGTTATTCTGCTTACATGAATAAAACCTTATATGGTTACACACCCAATGAAAATGGTTCATGGGATCTCGATCGTAGTGATACACATATTCATAATATTGAAACCAAAAGATGCAAAGTTAATAATGATAGTGCAACTTATTTGTGGCACGCCGCTTAGGTCATATTGGTGTAAAGTGCATGAAGAAACTCCATGCTTGATGGGATTTTGGAATCACTTGATTATGAATCACTTGATGCTTATGAACCGTGCCTTTTGGGCAAGATGACTAAAATTCCGTTCTCGGAACAATGGAACAAGCTACCGACTTATTGGAAATAATACATACCGATGTATGCGATCCAATGAGTGTTGATGCTCGTGGCAAGTATCGTTATTTTCTCGACCTTCACAAGATGATTTGAGCAGATATGGGTATATCTACTTGATGAAACATAAGTCCGAAATAGTTGAAATGTTCAAAGAATTTCAGAGTGAAGTGGAAAATCATCGTGACAAGAAAATAAAGTTTCTGCGATCTGATCGTGGAGATGAATATTTGAGTTACGAGTTTGGTCTTCAATTAAAACAATGTGGAATAGTTTCACAAATTCATGCCACCTGGAACACCACATCATAATGGTGTGTCCGAACGTCATAACCGTACTTTATTGGATATAGTACAATCTATGATGTTTCTTACCGATTTACCAATATCGTTTTGGGATCATGCATTAGAGACAGCTGCATTCACGTTAAATAGGGCACCATCTAAACCGCTGAGACGACACTATATGAACTGTGGTTTAGCAAGAAACCAAAGTTGTCGTTTCTTAAAGTTTGGGGCTGCGATGCTTATGTGAAAAAGTTTCATCCTGATAAGCTCAAACCCAAATCGGAGAAGTGCGTCTTCATAGAATACCCAAAGGAAACTGTTGGGTACACCTTCTATCACAGATCCTAAAGCAAGATTTTCGTTGTTAAAATGGATCCTTTCTAGAGAAGGAGTTTCTCTCGAAAGAAGTGAGTGGGAGGAAAGTAGAACTTGATGAGGTAATTGTACCATCTCCTTATTGAAAGTAGTTCATCACGTAAATTTGTTCTGTGACTACTACACCAATTAGTGAGGAAGCTAATGATGATGATCATGTAACTTCGATCAAGTTACTACCGAATCTCGTAGGTAAACCAGAGTGAGATCCGCACCAAAGTGGTACGGTAATCCTGTTCGGAAGTCATGTAACTAGACCATGATGAACCTACGAACTATGAGGAAGCGATGATGAGCCCAGATTCATGAAATGGCTTGAGGCCATGAAATCGAGATGAGATCCATGTATGAGAACAAAGTGTGGACTTTGGTGGAGTTGCCCGATGATCGGCAAGCCATAGAAAATAAATGGATCTTCAAGAGGAAGACGGACGCCGATAGTAGTGTTACTATCTACAAAGCTAGACTTGTCGAAAAAGGTTTTTGACAAAGTTCAAGATGTTGACTACAATGAGATTTTCTCAATCAGTAGCGATGCTTAAGTCTGTCCGAATCATGTTAGCAATTGCCACAATTTATGAAATTTGGCAAATGGATGTAAAACTGCATTCTGAATGGGTTTACGGAGGAAGAGTTGTATATGATGCAACCAGAAGTTTTTTCGATCCAAAGGAGCTAACAAAGTGTGCAAGCTCCAAATGATCCATCTATGGACTGGTGCAAGCATCTCGAGTTGGAATATACGCTTTGATGAGTTGATCAAAGCATATAGTTTTATATGAGACTTATGGTGAAGCCTGATTTACTAGAAAGTGAGTGGGAGCACTACAACATTTCGATAAGTATATGTGAATGACATATTGTAGATCGGAAATAATGTAGAATTATTCTCAAAGCATAAAGGAGTGTTTGAAAGAAGTTTTTCAAATAAAGACCTCGGTGAAGCTGCTTACATATTGAGCATCAAGATCTATAGAGATAGATCAAGATGTTTGATAAGTTTTTCAATGAGTACATACCTTGACAAGATTTTGAAGTAGTTCAAAATGGAATAGTCAAAGAAAGAGTTCTTGCCTGTGTTACAAGGTGTGAAATTGAGTAAGACTCAAAACCCGACCACGGCAGAAAGATAGAAAGAGAATGAAAGTCATTCCCTATGCCTTGGCCATAGGTTCTATAAAGTATGCCATGCTGTGTACCAGATCTATTGTATACCCTACATCGAGTTTGGCAAGGAGTACAATAGTGATCTAGGAGTAGATCATCGACAGCGGTCAAAATTATCCTTAGTGGAATAAGGATATGTTTCTCGATTATGGAAGTGACAAAAGGTTCGTCGTAAAGGGTTACGCCGATGCAAATTTTGACACCAATCTGGATGACTCTAAGTCTCGATCTAGATACATATTGAAAGTGGGAGCAATTATTAGAGTAGCTCCGCAAGAGCATTGTAGACATAGAAAATTGCAAAATACATAACGGATCTGAATGTGAAAGACCCGCTGACTAAGATTCTCTCACAAGCAAAACATGATCACACCTTAGTACTCTTTGGGTGTTAATCACATAGCGATGTGAACTAGATTATGAATCTAGTAAACCCTTTGGGTGTTGGTCACATGGCGATGTGAACTATGGGTGTTAATCACATGATGATGTGAACTATCGATGTTAATCACATGGTGATGTGATCTAGATTATTGACTCTAGTGCAAGTGGGAGATCAAGGAAATATGCCCTAGAGGCAATAATAAAGTTATTATTTATTTCCTTATCTCATGATAAATGTTTATCATTCATGCTAGAATTGTATTAACCGGAAACATGATACATGTGTGAATGCATAGACAACAATATGTCACTAGTATGCCTCTACTAGACTAGCTTGTTAATTAAAGATGGTTATGTTTCCTAACCATGAACAAAGAGTTGTTATTTGATTAACAAGGTCACATCATTAGTTGAATGATCTGATTGACATGACCCATTCCATTAGCTTAGCACACGATCGCTTAGTATGTTGCTACTTGCTTTTATCCATGACTTATACATGTTCCTATAACTATGAGATTATGCAACTCCGTTTACGGAGGAACACTTTGGTGCTACCAAACGTCACAATGTAATCGGGTGATTATAAAGGAGTACTACAGTGTCTCCAAAGGCGATGTTGGGTTGGCGATTTCGAGATTAGGTTTTGTCACTCCGATTGTCGGAGAGGTATCTCGGGCCCTCTCGGTAATGCACATCACTTAAGCCTTGCAAGCATTACAACTAATGAGTTAGTTGTAGATGATGTATTACGGAACGAGTAAAGAGACTTGCGGTAACGAGATTGAACTAGGTATTGGATACCGACGATCGAATCTCGGGCAAGTAACATACCGATGACAAAGGAACAACGATGTTGTTATGCGGTCTGACCGATAAAGATCTTCGTAGAATATGTAGGAACCAATATGGGCATCCAGGTCCCGCTATTGGTTATTGACCGAGACGGTCTCGGTCATGTCTACATTGTTCTCGAACCGTAGGGTCCGCACGCTTAAGGTTTCGATGACATTTATATTATGAGTTTATGAGTTTTGATGTACCAAGGAGTTCGAGTCCGGATGAGACCGGGGACATGACAAGGAGTCTCAAATGGTCGAGACGTAAAGTTCGATATATTGGACGACTATATTCGAGTTCGGAAAGGTTCCGAGTCATTCGGGTAATTATCGGAGTACCGGAGAGTTACGGGAATTCGCCGGGGAGAAGTATTGGGCCTTATGGGCCATACGGGAAAGAGAGAGGGGCTGCCTAGGCAGGCCGCGCGCCCCCCCTTGCCCTAGTCCGAATTGGACTAGGGAGGGCCGCACCCCCTCCTTCCTTTCCTTCTCTCTTCCCCTTCCTAGTCTCCTACTCCTAATACATGGAAGGATCCCTAGTTGGACTAGGAAAGGGGGAATCCTACTCCCGGTGGGAGTAGGACTCCCTATGGCGCGCCTCCTCCTAGGCCGGCCTCCTCCTCCCTCCCTCCTTTATATACGGGGCAGGGGGCACCCTAGGACACACAAGTTTGATCTACGGATCGTTCCTTAGCCGTGTGCGGTGCCCCCTCCACCATATTCCACCTCGGTCATACCGTCGCAAGCTTAGGCGAAGCCTGCACCGTGAAACATCAAGATCGCCACCACGCCGTCGTCTTGACGAAACTCTCCCTCGACACTCGGCTGGATCGGAGTACGAGGGACGCCATCGAGCTGTACGTGTGTCAAGAACTCGGGGCGCCGGAGTGACGGCGCCGGATCGGTCGGATCGCGAGGAGAACGTCGACTACTTCCTCTACGCCAGATCGCTTCGCTTCGGGTCTCACGAGGGTACGTAGACAACACTCTCCCCTCTCGTTGCTATGCATCACCATGATCTTGCGTGTGCGTAGGAAATTTTTTGAAATTACTACGTTCCCCAACAGTGCGATCTATGATGTCTCTTACAGATTTACCGCTATCGTTTTGGGGTTATGCTCTTGAGACGGCTGCATTCACACTGAATAGAACACCGTCAAAATCCATTGAGACGACACCTTATGAACTATGGTTTAGCAAGAAACCAAAGTTATCGTTTCTTAAAGTTTGGGGATGCGATGCTTATGTGAAAAAGCTTCAACCTGATAAGCTCGAACCCAAATCGGAGAAATGTGTCTTCATAGGATACCCAAAGGAGACAGTTGGGTACACCTTCTATCACAGATCCGAAGGCAAGACATTTGTTGCCAAAAATGGATCCTTTCTAGAGAAGGAGTTTCTCTCGAAAGAAGTGAGTGGGAGGAAAGTAGAACTTGATGAGGTAATCGTATTTCTCCCTTATTTGAAAGTAGTTTGTCGCAGAAACCGGTTTACGAGACATCTACAACAAATAGTGAGGAAGTTGATGATGTTGATCATGAAACTTCAGATCAAGTTACTCGCAGAACCTCGTAGATCAACCAGAGTAAGATCCGCACTGAGTGGTACGGCAATCCTGTTCGGAAGTCATGCTACTAGATCATGATGAACCTACGAACTATGAAGAAGCGATGGTGAGCCCAGATTCCGCAAAATGGCTTGAGGCCATGAAATCGAGATGGGATCCATGTATGAAAACAAAGTATGGACTTTGGTTGACTTGCCCGAGGGTCGGCAAGCAATAGAAAACAAGTGGATCTTCAAGAAGAAGACCGACGACGACGGTAATGTAATCGTTTACAAAGCTCGACTTGTCGCAAAGGGTTTCCGACAAGTTCAAGGGATTGACTACGATGAGACCTTCTCACCCGTAGCGATGCTTAAGTCTGTCTCAATCATGTTAGCAATTGCCGCATTTTATGATTATGAAATTTGGCAAATGGATGTAAAGACTGCATTCTGAATGGATTTCGGAAGAAGAGTTGTATATGATGCAACCGAAGGCTTTATAGATCCAAAGGAGCTAACAAAGTGTGCAAGCTCCAAATGATCCATTTATGGACTGGTGCAAGCATCTCGAGTTGGAATAAACGCTTTGATAGTGTGATCAAAGCATTTGGGTTCATCTGACTTTTTGGAGAAGCCTCAGATTTACAAGAAAGTGAGTGGGAGCTCTGTAGCATTTCTGATATTATATGTAGATGACATATTACTAATCGGAAATGATATAGAATTTCTGGATAGCATAAAGGGATACTTGAATAAGAGTTTTTCAATGAAAGACCTCGGTGAAGCTGCATACATATTGGGCATCAAAATCTATAGAGATAGATCAAGACGCTTAATTGGACTTTCACAAAGCACATACCTTGACAAAATTTTGAAGAAGTTCAAAATGGATCAAGCAAAGAAAGGGTTCTTGCCTGTGTTGCAAGGTGTGAAGTTGAGTAAGACTCAATGCCCGACCACTGCAGAAGATAGAGAGAAAATGAAAGATGTTCCTATGCTTCACCATAGGCTCTATCATGTATGCAATGCTTGTGTACCGACTGATGTGTGCCTTGCTATAAGCTTAGCAGGAGGTACCAAAGTAATCCAGAGTGGATCATCGACAGCGGTCAAGAACATCCTGAAATACCGAAAAGGACTAAGGATATGTTTCTCGATATGGAGGTGACAAAGAGCTCATCGTAAACGGTTATGTTGATGCAAGCTTTGACACCGATCCGGACGATTCTAAATCGCAGACGGATACGTATTTACACTAAACGGAGGAGCCGTCGGTTGGTGCAGTTCTAAACAAAGCGTCGAAGCGGGATCTACATGTGAAGCGGAGTACATAGCAGCTTCGAAGCAGCTAATGAAGGAGTCTGGATGAAGGAGTTCATATCCGATCTAGGTGTCATACCTAGTGCATCGGGTCCAATGAAAATCTTCTCGTGACAATCTCGGAGCAATTGCCTTAGCGAAGGAATCCAGATTTCACAAGAGGACCAAGCACATCAAGAGACGCTTCAATTCCATCCGGATTTAGTCCGTGGGAGACATAGAGATTTGCAAGATACATACGGATCTGAATGTAGCGCACCTGTTGACTAAGCCTCTTCCACGAGCAAAACATGATCAACACCAAGACTCCATGGGTGTTAGAATCATTACTATGTAATCTAGATTATTGACTCTAGTGCAAGTGGGAGACTGAAGGAAATATGCCTAAGAGGCAATAATAAAGTTATTATTTATTTCCTTATTTCATGATAAATGTTTATCATTCATGCTAGAATTGTATTAACCGGAAACATAATACATGTGTGAATGCATAGACAAACATAATGTCACTAGTATGCCTCTACTAGACTAGCTTGTTAATCAAAGATGGTTATGTTTCCTAACCATGAACAAAGAGTTGTTATTTGATTAACAAGGTCACATCATTAGTTGAATGATCTGATTGACATGACCCATTCCATTAGCTTAGCACACGATCGTTTAGTATGTTGCTACTGCTTTTATCCATGACTTATACATGTTCCTATAACTATGAGATTATGCAACTCCGTTTACGGAGGAACACTTTGGTGCTACCAAACGTCACAATGTAACGGGTGATTATAAAGGAGTACTACAGTGTCTCCAAAGGCGGATGTTGGGTTGGCGATTTCGAGATTAGGTTTTGTCACTCCGATTGTCGGAGAGGTATCTCTGGGCCCTCTCGGTAATGCACATCACTTAAGCCTTGCAAGCATTACAACTAATGAGTTAGTTGCGAGATGATGTATTACGGAACGAGTAAAGAGACTTGCCGGTAACGAGATTGAACTAGGTATTGGATACCGACGATCGAATCTCGGGCAAGTAACATACCGATGACAAAGGGAACAACGTATGTTGTTATGCGGTCTGACCGATAAAGATCTTCGTAGAATATGTAGGAGCCAATATGGGCATCCAGGTCCCGCTATTGGTTATTGACCAGAGACGTGTCTCGGTCATGTCTACATTGTTCTCGAACCGTAGGGTCCGCACGCTTAAGGTTTTGATGACGGTTATATTATGAGTTTGTGTATTTTGATGTACCGAAGAAGTTCGGAGTCCCGGATGTGATCACGGACATGACAAGGAGTCTCAAAATGGTCGAGACATAAAGATTGATATATTGGACGGCTATATTCGGACACCGGAAAGGTTCCGGAAGTTTCCGGAGAAAACCGGAGTGCCGGAGGGGTTACCGGAACCCCCCGGGGAAGTTATGGGCCTTAGTGGGCCAAGAGGGGAGAGAGAGGGCGCACTGGAGGTGGCGCGCCCCCAGGGGAGTCCGAATAGGACAAGGAGGGGCGCCCCCTTCTCTCTCCTCTCCTCTCCTTCCTTCCCCTTCCTCCTTCCTAGTTGGACTAGGAAAGGGGAGTCCTACTCCCACTAGGAGGAGGACTCCCCCCTCCCTTGGCGCGCCTCCTAGGCCGGCCGGCCCTCCCCCTTGCTCCTTTATATACGGGGGCAGGGGGGCACCCTAGAACACACAAGTTGATCCTTGAGATCGTTCCTTAGCCGTGTGCGGTGCCCCCCTCCACCATAATCCACCTCGGTCATATCGTAGCGGTGCTTAGGCGAAGCCCTGCGTCGGTAGAACATCAAGATCGTCACCACGCCGTCGTGCTGACGGAACTCTCCCTCCCCGAAGCTCTGCTGGATTGGAGCCCGAGGAGCGTCACCGAGCTGTACGTGTGTCAAGAACTCGGAGGCGCCGGAGTAACGGCGCTGGGATCGGTTGGATCGCGAGGAGAACGTACGACTACTTCCTCTACGTTGTGATTGCTTCCGCTTCGGTCTACGAGGGTACGTAGACAACACTCTTCCCCCTCGTTGCTATGCATCACCATGATCTTGCGTGTGCGTAGGAAATTTTTTGAAATTACTACGTTCCCCAACAGGAGCCAATATGGGCATCCAGGTCCCGCTATTGGTTATTGACCGAGAATGGTTCTAGGTCATGTCTACATAGTTCTCGAACCCGTAGGGTCCGCACGCTTAACGTTTCGATGACAGTTTTATTATGAGTTTATAAGTTTTGATGTACTGAAGTTTGTTCGGAGTCCCGGATGTGATCACGGACATGACGAGGAGTCTCGGAATGGTCGAGACATAAAGATTGATATATTGGAAGCCTATGTTTGGACATTGGAAAGGTTCCGGGTGAAATCGGCATTTTACCGGAGTACCGGGAGGTTACCGGAACCCCCCCCCCCAGGGGGGTTAATGGGCCTACATGGGCCAAGAGGGAGAAGAGGAAGGAGCCAGGAGGGGGCCGCGCGCCCCTCCTTCTCCTAGTCCGAATAGGACAAGGGAAGGGGGGCGGCGCCCCCCTTTCCTTCTCCTCTTCCTCCTCTTTCCCCCTCTCTCCTACTCCAACTTGGAAAAGGGAAGTCCTACTCCCGGTGGGAGTAGGACTCCCCCCCTTGGCGCGCCCCCTAGGCCGGCGGCCTCCTCCTCCTTGGCTCCTTTATATACGGGGGCAGGGGGCACCCCATAGACACACAAGTTGATCTACGGATCGCTCCTTAGCCGTGTGCGGTGCCCCCTTCCACCATATTCCACCTCGGTCATATCGTCACGGAGTTTAGGCGAAGCCTGCGCCGTAGAACATCATCATCGCCACCACGCCGTCAGGTCGACGAACTCATCTCCGAGCCTTTGCTGGATCGGAGGGCCGAGATCGCCATCGAGCTGAACGTGTCTGAACTCGGAGGCTCCGTACGTTTGGTGCTTGGATCGGTCGGATCGTGAAGACGTACGACTACATCAACCGTGTTGTGCTAACGCTTCCGCTTACGGTCTATGAGGGTACGTGGACGAACACTCTCCCCTCTCGTTGGTATATCATCACCATGATCTTGCGTGTGCGTAGGAAATTTTTGAAATTACTCGCTCCCCAACAAAGGGCATCCGAGCCTAGGTTTTATGCGTTGATGTTATATGCACGAGTAGAACACAAGTGAGTTGTGGACGATATAAGTCATACCGCCTACCAAAGATGTCATACTTTGGTTCAGCGGTATTGTGAGATGAAGCGGCCGGACCGACATTACGCCAGACGCTTCTGCGAGACTGGTTTCACCGTTACGAGTGTGGCTACGCCGGTCCTTGTGAAGGTTAAACGAGTCTATTTGACAAACTATCGTTGTGTTTTTGATGCGTAGGTAAGAACGGTTCTTGCTAAAGCCCGTAGCAGCCACGTAAAATTTGCAACAACAAAGTAGAGGACGCCTAACTTGTTTTTGCAGGCATGTTGTGATGTGATATGGTCAAGACGTGATGCTATATTTTATTGTATGAGATGATCATGTTTTGTAACCGGTTATCGGCAATCGGCAGAGCCATATGGTTGTCGCTTATTGTATGAAATGCAACGCTCAGTAATTGCTTTACTTTATCACTAAGCGGTAGCGATAGTCGTAGAAGCAATAGATGGCGTAAACGACAACGATGCTGCGATGGAGATCAAAGGTGTCGCGCCGGTGACGATGGTGATCATGACGGTGCTTCAAAGATGTAGATCACAAGCACAAGATGATGATGGCCATATCATATCACTTATATTGATTGCATGTGATGTTTATCCTTTATGCATCTTATCTTGCTTTGATTGACGGTAGCATTTTAAGATGATCTCTCACTAATTATCAAGAAGTGTTCTCCCGAGTATGCACCGCTATGAAAGTTCTTCGTCTGAGACACCACGTGATGATCGGGTGTGATAGGCTCTACGTTCAAATACAACGGGTGCAAAACAGTTGCACACACGGGCCTAGCATATACAGATATGGCCTCGGGACACGGAGACCGAAAGGTCGAGCGTGAATCATATAGTAGATATGATCAACATAGTGATGTTCACCATTGAAACTACTCCATCTCACGTGATGATCGGACATGGTTTAGTTGATTTGGATCACGTGATCACTAAGATGACTAGAGAGATGTCTGTCTAAGTGGGAGTTCTTAAGTAATATGATTAATTGAACTTAAATTTATCATGAACTTAGTCCTGGTAGTATTTTGCAAATTATGTTGTAGATCAATAGCTTGCGTTGTTGCTTTCATATGTTTATTTTGATATGTTCCTAGAGAAAACTGTGTTGAAATATGTTAGTAGCAATGATGCGGATTGGATCCGTGATCTGAGGTTTATCCTCATTGCTGCATGTAAGAATTATGTCCTTAATGCACCGCTAGGTGATGCACCTATTGCAGAGAGCGTATGCGACGTTATGAATGTCCGCTAGCTCAATATGATGACTACTTGATAGTTTTGTGCAGCATGCTTTATGGCTTAGAATCGGGACTTCAAAGACGTTTTGAACGTCATGGACCATATGAGATGTTCCAGGAATTGAAGTTAATATTTCAAGCAAATACCCGAGTTGAGAGATATGAAGTCTCCAACAAGTTCTATAGCTAAAAGATGGAGGAGAATCGCTCAACTAGTGAGCATGTACTTAGATTGTCTGGGTACTTCAATCGCTTGAATCAAGTGGGAGTTAATCTTCCAGATAAGATAGTGATTGACAGAATTCTCTAGTCACCATCACTAAGTTACTAGAACTTCGTGATGAACTATAGTATGCAAGGGATGACGTAAACAATTCCCAAGCTCTACGTGATGTTGAAATCGACGAAGGTAGAAATCAAGAAAGAGCATCAAGTGTTGATGATTGACAAGACCACTAGTTTCAAGAGAAGGGCAAAGGGAAAGAAAGGGAACTTCAAGTGGAAAGACAAGCAAGTTGTCACTCCCACGAAGAAGCCCAAAGCTGAACCAAAGCCTGAAACTGAGTGCTTACACTGCAAAAGAAATGGTCACTGGAAGCGAAAATGCCCTGAATATTTGGTGGATAAGAAGGATGGCAAAGTGAACAAGGGTATATTTGATATACAGATTATTGATGTGTGCCTTACTAGTGTTCATAGTAGCCCCGAGTATTTGATACTTGTTCGGTTGCTAAAATTAGTAACTCAAACAGGAGTTACGAATAAACAGAGACTAGTTGAAGGGGAAGTGACGATGAGTGTTGGAAGTAGTTCCAAGATTGATATGATCATCATCACACACTCCCTATACTTTTGGGATTAGTGTTAAACCTAAATAAATGTTATTTGGCGTTTGCGTTGAGCATGAATATGATTTGATCATGTTTATTGCAATACAGTTATTCATTTAAAATCAGAGAATAATTGTTGTTCTTTTTACATGAATAAAACCTTCAATGGTCATACACCCAATGAAAATAGTTTGATGGATCTCGATCGTAGTGATACACATATTCATAATATTGATGCCAAAAGATGCAAAGTTAATAATGATAGTGCAACTTATTTGTGGCACCGCCGTTTGGGTCATATCGGTGTAAAGTGCATGAAGAATCTCCATAAAGATGGATTCTCGGAATCACTTGGTTATGAATCATTTGATGCTTGCGAACCGTGCCTTTTGGGCAAGATGACTAAAACTCCGTTCTTCGGAACAATGGAACAAGCTACTGACTTGTTGGAAATAATACATATTGATGTATGCAGACCAATGAGTATGAAGGCTCGTGGCAAGTATCGTTATTTTCTGACCTTCACAAGATGATTTGAGCAGATATGGGTATATCTACTTGATGAAACATAAGTCTGAAATAGTTGAAAGGTTCAAAGAATTTCAGAGTGAAGTAGGAAAAGTCGTCGTAACAAGAAAATAAAGTTTCTGCGATCTGATCGCAGAGACGAATATTTGAGTTACGAGTTTGGTCTTCAATTAAAACAATGTGGAATAGTTTCACAGCTCACGCCACCTGGAACACCACAACGTTATGGTGTGTCCGAACGTCGTAACCGCACTTTATTGGATATGGTGCGATATATGATGTCTCTTACTGATTTACCAATATTGTTTTGGGGTTATGCATTAGAGACAGCTGCATTCACATTAAAAGGGCACCATCTAAATCCGTTGAGACGACAACATATGAACTGTGGTTTAGCAAGAAACCCAAGTTGTCGTTTCTTAAAGTTTGGGGCTGCGATGCTTGTGTGAAAAAGTTTCAACCTGATAAGCTCGAACCCAAATCGGAGAAGTGCGTCTTCATAGAATACCCAAAGGAAACTGTTGGGTACTTCTTCTATCACAGATCCGATGGCAAAACATTCGTTGCTAAGGATGGATCCTTTCTAGAGAAGGAGTTTCTCTCGAAAGAAGTGAGTGGGAGGAAAGTAGAACTTGATGAGGTAATTGTACCTTCTCCCGAATTGGAAAATAGTTCATCACTGAAATCAGTTCCAGTGATTCCTACACCAATTAGTGAGGAAGCTAATGATGATGATCATGAAACTTGAGATCAAGTTACTACGAAACCTCGTATGTCTTCAAGAGTACGGTCCGCACTGAGTGGTACGGTAATCCTATTCGAAAGTCATGTTACTAGACCATGATAAACTTACGAACTATGAGGAAGCGATGATGAGCCCAGATTCGCAAATGGCTGGAGGCCATGAAATCGAGATAGGATCCATGTATGAGAACAAAGTGTGGACTTTGGTGGACTTGCCCGATGATCGGCAAGCCATAGAAAATAAATGGATCTTCAAGAGGAAGACGAACGTTGATAGTAGTGTTACTATCTACAAAGCTCGACTTGTCGCAAAAAGGTTTTCGACAAGTTCAAGGTGTTGACTACGATGAGATTTTCTCAACTATAGCGATGCTAAGTCTGTCCGAATCATGTTAGCAATTGCCGGATCTTATGAAATCTGGCAAATGGATAAACAAAACTGCATTCCTTAGTGGAGTTATTAAAGAAGAGTTGTATGTGATGCAACCAAGAGGTTTTGTCGATCCTAAAGGTGTTAACAAAATGTGCATCTATGGACTAGTGCAAGCATCTCGGAGTTGGAATATACGCTTTGATAAGTTGATCAAAGCATATAATTTTATACAGACTTACAGTGAAGCCTGTATTTACAAGAAAGTGAGTGGGAGCACTACAACATTTCTGATAAGTATATGTGAATGACATATTGTTGATCGGAAGTAATGTAGAATTATTCTGCAAAGCATAAAGGAGTATTTGAAAGGAGGTTTTCGAAGAAAGACCTCAGTAAAGCTACTTACATATTGAGCATCAAGATCTATTAAGATAGATCAAGACGCTTGATAAGATTTTCAATGAGTACATACCTTGACAAGATTTTGAAGTAGTTCAAAATGGAACAGTCAAAGAAAGAGTTCTTGCCTGTGTTGCAAAGGTATGAAATTGAGTAAGACTCAAATCCCGACCACAACAGAAAATAGAAAGAGAATGAAAAGTCATTCCCTATGCCTCACTCATAGGTTCTATAAAGTATGCTATGCTATGTACCGCACCTATTGTATACCTTGCTCAGATTTGACAAGGAGTACAATAGTGATCTAGGAGTAGATCATCGGACATTGGTCAAGAATATCCTTAGTGAGGACTAAGGAAATATTTCTCGATTATGGAGGTGATAAAAGAGCCCGTCAGAATGTTACCTCGGTGCAAGTTTTCACACCGATCCAGATGACTCTAAGTCTCAATCTGGATACATATTGAAAGTGGGAGCAAATAGCTAGAGTAGCTCCGTGCGAGCATTGTAGACATAGAATATTTGCAAAATACATACGGCTCAATGTGACAGACCCGTTGACTAAGCTTCTCTCACGAGCAAAACATGATCACACCTTAGTACTCTTTGGGTGTTAATCACATAGCGATGTGAACTAGATTATTGACTCTAGTAAACCCTTTGGGTGTTGGTCACATGATGATGTGAACTATGGGTGTTAATCATATACAGACATGAATATTGCTGTTAAATCACATGGCGATGTGAACTAGATTATTGACTCTAGTGCAAGTGGGAGACTGAAGGAAATATGCCCTAGAGGCAATAATAAAGTTATTATTTATTTCCTTATTTCATGATAAATGTTTATTATTCATGCTAGAATTGTATTAACCGGAAACATAATACATGTGTGAATACATAGACAAAACATAGTGTCACTAGTATGCCTCTACTTGACTAGCTCGTTTATCAGAGATGGTTATGTTTCCTAGCCATGGACAAAAGAGTTGTCATTTGATTAATGGGATCACATCATTAGGAGAATGATGTAATTGACTTGACCCATTCCGTTAGCTTAGCACTTGATCGTTTAGTATGTTGCTATTGCTTTCTTCATGACTTATACATGTTCCTGTAACTATGAGAATTATGCAACTCCCGTTTACCGGAGGAACACTTTGGGTACTACCAAACGTCACAACGAATCGGGTGATTATAAAGGAGTACTACAGGTGTCTCCGAAGGTACATGTTGAGTTGGCGATTTGAGATTAGGTTTTGTCACTCCGATTGTCGGAGAGGTATCTCTGGCCCTCTCGGTAATGCACATCATTATAAGCCTTGCAAGCAATGTGACCAATGAGTTGGTTACGGATGATGCATTACGTGAGCGAGTAAAGAGACTTGCGGTGACGAGATTGAACTAGGTATTGGATACCGACGATCGAATCTCGGGCAAGTAACATACCGATGACAAAGGGAAAAACGTATGTTGTTATGCGGTTTGACCGATAAAGATCTTCGTAGAATATGTAGGAGCCAATATGGGCATCCAGGTCCCGCTATTGGTTATTGACCGAGAATGGTTCTAGGTCATGTCTACATAGTTCTCGAACCCGTAGGGTCCGCACGCCTAACGTTTCGATGACAGTTTTATTATGAGTTTATAAGTTTTGATGTACCGAAGTTTGTTCGGAGTCCCGGATGTGATCACAGACATGACGAGGAGTCTCGGAATGGTCGAGACATAAAGATTGATATATTGGAAGCCTATGTTTGGACATCGGAAAGATCCGGGTGAAATCGGCATTTTACCGGAGTACCGGGAGATTACCGGAACCCCCCCGGGGGGGTTAATGGGCCTACATGGGCCAAGAGGGAGAAGAGGAAGGAGCCAGGAGGGGGCCGTGCGCCCCTCCCCCTCCTAGTCCGAATAGGACAAGGGAAGGGGGGCGGTGCCCCCCCTTTCCTTCTCCTCTTCCTCCTCTTTCCCCCTCTCTCCTACTCCAACTTGGAAAAGGGGAGTCCTACTCCCGGTGGGAGTAGGACTTGTTGGGGAACGTAGTAATTTCAAAAAATTTCCTACGCACATGCAAGATCATGGTGATGGCATAACAACGAGAGGGGAGAGTGTTTGTCCACGTACCCTCGTAGACCGTAAGCGGAAGCGTTTAGCACAACGCGGTTGATGTAGTCGTACGTCTTCACGATCCGACCGATCCAAGCACCGAACGTACGGAGCCTCCGATCCAGCCGAGCTCCGGAGATGAGTTCCGTCAGCACGACGGCGTGGTGACGATGATGATGTTCTACCGGCGCAGGGCTTCGCCTAAACTCCGCGACGATATATCCGAGGTGGAATATGGTGGACGGGGGCACCGCACACGGCTAAGGAACGATCCGTAGATCAACTTGTGTGTCCATGGGGTGCCCCCTGCCCCCGTATATAAAGGAGGGAGGGAGGAGGAGGCCGGCCCTTGGAGGGGCGCGCCATGGGGAGTCCTACTCCCACCGGGAGTAGGATTCCCCCTTTCCTAGTCCAACTAGGAGTCCTTCCATGTATTAGGAGTAGGAGACAAGGAAGGGAAGAGAGAAGGAAGGAAGGAGGGGTGGGCCTCCCCTAGTCAATTCGGACTAGGCCATGGGGGGCAGGCGGCCTGCCCTAGGCAGCCCTCTCTCTTCCCATTGAGGCCCAATAAGGCCCAATACTTCTCCCTGGCGAATTCCCGTAACTCTCCCAGACTCAAAAATAACCGAATCATTCAGAACCTTTCCAAACTCCGACTATAGTCGTCCAATATATCGATCTTTACGTCTCGACCATTTCGAGACTCCTCGTCATGTCCCTGATCTCATCCGGGACTCCGAACTCCTTCGGTACATCAAAACTCATAAACTCATAATATAACCGTCATCGAAACCTTAAGCGTGCGGACCCTACGGGTTCGAGAACTATGTAGACATGACCTAGAACTATTCTCGGTCAATAACCAATAGCGGGACCTGGATGCCCATATTGGCTCCTACATATTCTACGAAGATCTTTATCGGTCAAACCGCATAACAACATACGTTGTTCCCTTTGTCATCGGTATGTTACTTGCCCGAGATTCGATCGTCGGTATCCAATACCTAGTTCAATCTCGCCACCGCAAGTCTCTTTACTCGCTCAGAATGCATCATCCCGTAACCAACTCATTGGTCACATTGCTTGCAAGGCTTATAATGATGTGCATTACGAGAGGGCCCGAGATACCTCTCCGACAATCGAGTGACAAAACCTAATCTCGAAATACGCCAACTCAACATGTACCTTCGAGACACCTGTAGTACTCCTTTATAATCACCCAGATTACGCTGTGACGCTTGGTAGTACCCAAAGTGTTCCTCCGTAAACGGAGTTGCATAATTTCATAGTTACAGAACATGTATAAGTCATGAAGAAAGCAATAGCAACATACTAAACGATCAAGTGCTAAGCTAACGGAATGGGTCAAGTCAATCACATCATTCTCCTAATGATGTGATCTCGTTAATCAAATGACAACTCTTTTGTCCATGGCTAGGAAACATAACCATCTCTGATAAACGAGCTAGTCAAGTAGAGGCATACTAGTGACACTATGTTTGACTATGTATTCACACATGTATTATGTTTCCGGTTAATACAATTATAGCATGAATAATAAACATTTATCATGAAATAAGGAAATAAATAATAACTTTATTATTGCCTCTAGGGCATATTTCCTTCAGGACTCCCCCCCTTGGCGCGCCCCCTAGGCCGGCGGCCTCCTCCCCCTTGGCTCCTTTATATACGGGGGCAGGGGGCACCCCATAGACACACAAGTTGATCTACGGATCACTCCTTAGCCGTGTGCGGTGCCCCCTTCCACCATATTCCACCTCGGTCATATCGTCATGAGTTTAGGCGAAGCCTGCGCCGGTAGAACATCATCATCGTCACCACGCTGTCGTGCTGACGGAACTCATCTCCGGAGCCTTTGCTGGATCGGAGGGCCGGAGATCGTCATTGAGCTGAACGTGTGCTGAACTCGGAGGCTCCGTACGTTCGATGCTTGGATCGGTCGGATCGTGAAGACGTACGACTACATCAACCGCGTTGTGCTAACGCTTCCGCTTACGGTCTATGAGGGTACGTGGACGAACACTCTCCCCTCTCGCTGCTATATCATCACCATGATCTTGCGTGTGCGTAGGAATTTTTTTGAAATTACTATGTTCCCCAACATTTTTTTGTCAACGCATTCAAGATACCCGATCGGGATCGGGATTAGGCTGGAGGGCGAGCGAGGAGGCCCCGCTCGATCTGAAGCAGGGGCGTGAGGGCAGGCAGCCTGGCTTTGCTCGACCTGAAGCAGGGTCGGGCGGGCGGTCGGGCTCGATCTGAAGCAGGGCGGGCGGGCGTCCCTGCTCAATCTGAAGGAGGGGCGCGAGGGCGGGCGGCCTGGCGTAGGCAGCCGAGGGCAGCAGCGGCCGGTCAGCTACGGGGGCGCCGGCGGCCAGGTGGGCCAGGTGCATGGAGGGCAACCGGATCCAGAGGTGGGGTTGGCCGGCCGGAGGAGAAGAGCGTCGGGCGCAGCAGGAGGACGCTGGGTCCGGGTAGGCTGCAGGAGCGAACGCCGGGTCCGGCCCGCAGCAGAATCTGGGCTAGACCAAGAGGGGGACTGCCAGCAACGGACGGGAGCAGCCGGAGATGGGCTGGAACGGCAGGATTCGAGGGAAGCTAGGAGGGGGCGCACGGAGTTGCGTCGTGCGAGAGAGCGAGGCTAACCTAGCATCTGATACCATGTTAGATAAGTGAGCAACTGATCTTTACTGAGGGCCAAAGGCCATTACATATACATGTGTGACAAAGTGCAGGCAACCCCTCATACAATGGGGATATACTAGACAGAGACTACACACATCTAACAGTAGCATCCCTAGTGGTGGAGATTTTGGTGCCATGTTAAAGCCTTGTGAAAGATGGGCCTGATTGTAATCTACAACTTTTGTCCGGGGTCTTTTCCATAGAATTTATGGACTAGGTTGTAATTTAGGTTTCTCAAGAGGTCCACAAGTCAGCTGTACTAAATGCAAGGTGACATCTTTGGCTACAAAAAGAAAGTAGAATCCGACATCGACAATCATGAATCTGAACTCCACAAAGTCAGTTGGGAACCACTGAAACACGTTTATGTGGTAACAGCTTGATTAGCTCAACTTTTGTTGTTCCCTTGCATGTATGGGTATGGAACCCACATAAGAGCAACTCTAGCAGACCCCGCATCCGCCCCCGACCCGCAAAATAACCGCCAAAATGCAGGTACGGGCCGAAAAGCCTGCCCGACCAGACCCTGCATCGCGCCCCAGCCCGCAAAATTTTTTGGGGGGCACGGAAAATTCCCGACCCCAACCCGGGAAAACGCGTGTTTCCCCCTCGCGGCTACGGTGCCCTGCATCACAGAGAAGCATTTGGCGGGAGGGACATTTCAGCCCGCGCTCTTTTCCCCCTCCTTCCGCCGCCGCCGGCCCTTGCTTCCGTCCGCCCGCCGCCGGTGATTCCGGCCATATCTGCGGGCAAAATCGCGCCCCGGGGCCGCCCACAACCCTCCCGCACCTAGCCGCTGCACCGCCCCTCCGGATCCGGCGAGAAGAGCCACCCCCCGCCACCGCCACCGCCGGGGATCGACCACCGTCGAGCGCACCCCCTCGTCGCCGCCCGGGATCACCCGCCACCGGTTAGTCCCTTTTTGTGATTTTTGTGAGCTATGGAGTAGATTGACGCGCCGGTGTGTGTGTAGATGGAGTTGACCCCGTGCGAGAAGTTCTTGCTATCCGATTCGTCCGATTCGGACGACTCAGATGTTGAGACCATGCTTGCGAACTTTCGGCAGCAAAATTAGTCATGGCGCTTGCCGTGAAGGAACATGAAGACGAGCACCGGAAGAGGAGGCGAGGATCGATTGTTGGGCGTTTGTGCATTCCTCGGAATCGCCATCTTGGGAACGAGATGTTGATGCAAGACTATTTCACGGAGAATCCTACATATCCTCCGCACCTCTTGCGGAGAAGGTACCGAATGCGCCGATCCCTCTTTGTGAAACTTGTTCAAGCTTGCGAGCCAAATTGCCGGTATTTTACTCAAAGAAGAAATGCCGCGGGCTTAAAGGGATTTAGTGCATATCAAAAAATCTCCGCAGCTATGCGGGTGATTGCATATGGCGTTCCGGCTGACTATGCCGATGAGTATCTTTGCATTGGTGAAGATAGCACAATTGAGTCTGTGCGTAGATTTGCGAAAGTGATCATCCGTGTCTTCGGTCCTGAGTATCTTCGGGCACCCAATGAAGATGACACAAAGAAATTGATGGCATCTAATGAGAGGAGAGGTTGGCCTGGCATGCTAGGTAGCATTGATTGTATGCATTGGAATTGGAAAAATTGCCCCAAGGCTTGGCAAGGAATGTATTGTGGCAAGTCTCGGACGCAACAATTGTGCTAGAGGCCGTAACATCCGAGGATTTATGGATTTGGCATTGTTTTTTAGTATGCCAGGCACTCTCGATGATATCAATGTGTTGCAACGGTCTCATTTGTTTGATAGGCTTGCTAGTGGTGATGCTCCTGCTTGCAACTACACTCAATGGGCATGAATACACAAAGGGGTACTATCTTGCAGATGGTATATACCCTCCTTGGTGCATATTTGTCAAGAGCATCAAAAAACCCAAAACAAAAAAACAATGTGAATTTGCAAGGGTGCAAGAGGCAGCCCGAAAAGACATTGAAAGAGCATTCAGTGTTTTGCATTCTAGGTTTGCCATTGTCCGTGGTCCTGCTCGTTTTTGGGATAAGAAAACCTTGAAGAACATCATGACATGCTGTGTTATCCTGCACAATATAATTCTTGAAGATGAGAGAGGAATGAACTTAGAATTCTTTTACGACAATGTGGGTAGCCGTGTCAAACCAGCTAGAGACCCAAACCGCATTAGAGCTTTTCTTCAGACATACAAGGAGATTGAAAATGCAGTCACCCACTTTCAACTTCAGGAAGATCTCATTGAGCACCATTGGCAAAGGGCTGGACAGTGACTTATTTTTGTATCCATTTGTATTTGTATTCATGACAAGTTTTGTATTGCACTATTTAAGTTTGCTCGGTTATTTGAATAATTATTTGTAATGCGGATGATTATTGTATTATGTTTGATTCGAATAATTCAGTTTGTTTTCGATTGTTGAATTATGTTGTATTTGATATTTGCGGGCTGATGATATGCGGAATGCAGCGGTGCAAAGAGCAGACCCTGCAAAGCCGACCCGTAAAAAAGTATATTCCGCGAATATTCTTTTTTACGGATCCGTTTTGGGGGGTCTGCATCTGTGTCAGCCCGAACCAGCCCGCAAAAGCTGTTTTGCGCGAACTGCAAACGCGTTTTGCGGGCCGGCGGGATGCGGGGTCTGCTAGAGTTGCTCTAAGCACTTACAACCAAGCATCGGGGCACAAAGACGGATGAAGATCGGCCGAAATAATCCAAGCAGCGCAGTAGTGTTTTTGGATTTCATTGCTGGCACACATATTAGGTAGACAGACACCAAATGTCAGAGAAGTCGTATCTCACAAATACAAGGCCACAATCAGCTAGCACATCTTATGGTCAGGTTGGCTCAAAACACCTCAGGGCACAATTGGAACGTCGTTTTTCAGTTGAATGCTATCGTCGAATACATTCACATGTAGAAAAAACCAACGGACTTCAACCGCATTCTTGGATGGTCATTTCGGAGCCCTAAACTTTATGTCGGTATCTAGTATTATCCATGTATCCAGCCCGTAAGCAACACACCCCACCGACGACCGGTTTTCTCCACCCCCTGTATCCATCTCTCCACCGGAAATTTGTTGGAGGCATGTAGTATACAAGTGTAAAGAGTTATAAGGGTAGCGAAAATCTAGCATTTCAACCGTGGCCTCAGAGGCCGAACTTTTAGCTGGCAATGATGTAAAGGGTTGTGGGTTGTTTAGACACCTCTCAGTGAGGAGTCTGCCTTGAGAAGATGTCATTCCTAACATCTCCAAATCCTGTTGTGTCCTAGTTCACCTGATCCCAAAACAAACATGGATACCAACAAACATGAAAAACAAATACAAACCCTTTTGTATAGTAGGAAAGCGTAGCATGTGATTGATGCTCCTTATAGCTAGCTTATATATTACCTATTTCTGTTGCGAGAGTGGTGTGTGACACTTAAATTTGGTATCTACATTTTGATTCTTTGCATTTGCATCAGCAGCTGCCCAACTCTACAAGCCCACATAATGCTTTGAATACCAAGTACCAATCAATCAACTTGGGAGTCTCTAATAATGCTCTAGCAACCAATGCTCTGCATACACACAAAAATTTCAGCACTAGAAAATTGAATCTCTGTCCAGCTTCAACCATTATAAATCTGAAGCTGATGCTCCCGTGTATCCCAAAGCAGTTCCACAAATAGTGTGCGGCCCAGGGTCGGCTCTATGTTTTGGAGGGCCGTAGGGCAAAGTCTCTATTTATATACTCCCTCTGTTCATTTTTTGTAAGACATTTTAGATAGATGAAATTAGACTGTTTTAGGTGTTGTCTTAAATATCTAAAACGTCTTACAAAAATGAACTGCGAGAGTATTAAAAGTGTTTTATGGGATTACTAGGAAAAAAGATAAATATGCTAGAAATTCCCATTAAAACAGAAACATCTGGCCATTTATTGTATAGACTAAAGATCTATAATCGTCTGAAATATGTAAACAGAAATTAATTACCCACCTTTGCCGTTACATATCCTACGGGGTCCGGGGGTTTATTTTCCTTTGCCATTTATTATGGGTGGACCCATATTATTAAAGACTTAAAGCTATTTTGGCTAAGAAAAGGACGACATGGCCCCTTAAGCCTATATATACACATGTGTAGATAGATAGATATACATTTATGTGTTTATTATTTTTACTTGCAAAAGAGTTTTGATATTTTTCCTAGTGCTTAAAAAAGCTTCTATTTTTTTAATTCAAAATCATGCGAATCGCGATGCCGTGCCACTGGCGCAGTCACCAAAGGTAAGCGGAGGCTGATGGACGAAACATGAATACTAATCAACATACAACCTTTTTAGCCTGAATAAACATGAACTTCACCTGCGCCCGGGTGAAAACCCTAGCCCCGGTGGCTAAGCGGCGGCGGCGGCACAGCGTCGTCACCTTCTTGAAGGCGCCGACTTGGGAATGGGGATGCTGGATGTGTATTGCGAGCTTGTCTGGTTCCTGGTGGCGGCCCTTCCGGCCATGTCTCCGATGGGGACCTCGCCCTTCCTCACCCTGTACATGCCGTGGTGGAGCGGTACTTCATCTCACTCATTGATGACGGCGAGGATCGGCGGCATGGCGCTGTGGAGGTTCGCCGCCGATCTTGCGGAGATGGACTCATGCGCAGAGGAGGTTGCTGTGTCTGGCGTCATGGTGACGCCGATGGCGAGTGGCTGAACAAGGTAGAAGCCTCAATATGATCTCAAGACGGACTGCGGAAGATGGTGGCGACAACACACTAGTCGTCGACGACTGTGCCCTGCACCCGTATGTGGCTCGGTGGGGCTTCCGAATATGTTTCGGTTTCCGGTTTTTTGATGTTAGGCTTAGGTGAGTGTTTGGGTAGTGGACCAGCTAGCACCCCTTCATCATTTTGGATAGGAGTAGTGGCATGTGTTGCCAAGATGGTGGATTCAGACTTATTGTTGTAATACTTTGTACCTCGAGAATAATCAATAAAGTGGCCGTATGCATCCCCAGATGCAGAGGCCGGGGGTCATGCTCCTTTTCTAAAAAAAAAACATGAACTTCACAAAAAAAAAAAAGCCTGGATAAACTGAAACTATAAGAACAGAACTACTGAAAACTAACAGTGCTACTACAAACTGGAAATCACTACGTACTAGTAATCCATTGATGCTAGGCAAAACTGAATAGTCAACTAGCAGCACTAGCGATCCAGCGACGCCCGACCCTGCTACTAGCAATAGTATCGCCCTATTTACCTTAATCAGTGTGAGCATGATATGCAACACATAGTTACTTGAGTAAATGCCTGGATGGCGAATATTAGCAAACAATGACAGTTTTCATGAAATATGTCTATAAGAAGGGAAAGACACATGTAATCACATTCATCATGCTTTGTGAACTGTGATACTCCCTGATATACAATTTTCCCAAAGGGCTAGTAGATAATGCCTCCTGTGTACTCAAAGTACACAATTTCCATTTGGATTACAATGCACTCGAAGTATGGGCGAGACTACTGCTGAATAATCACGGAAACATGTGGGTTTATCAAGAAATTCCGCATTGCATCCTGTCCCCCAAGCCCAAAACAAGTGAAATCGACCTCAGAAACTACGGAAAGCTGTCAACGATGCGAGAGTGCTTGTAAAAAGCACTGTAGATTGTAAGTTATAGCCTGTTATAAAACGTCGAGGAGCAGATGTAAACGGAGGTTATTGGAGCATCTAGACCGTGTACGAGTATATCATTGTGATGATGTTATTCCTGATGCCTCTAAATCCTAGCATGCTTTAGCTTCCTTGCACTGCATATGGACATAGACAATGGAAACAAAAAAGTAGTGTCGCCAAAAAAGCTGTGAGTCCTCTCATATAGTAAGTACGTGCAGCATGCGATCCTCTTCAGCTGGCTTATATTACCGTCTCTTGTGAGAGTGAGGTGAGACAGTTATTTTCTACCCACCTTTGGAGTCCATGCATTTGTTGGTGTACCTTGTTATGTACAACTTAAATTGTGGTAATAATTCACATTTCACTCACTCTGCAGAATCTTCAGGGCTTCTGTGACCACATATGGCATTATTTGCCTTAGGTAAATTGCACAAGAAGCATCTCTAATCTTCTTCAAATCTATAAATTGACATAAAAAAGATACTTATAGGAACACTAGTACAACTAACAGATGCATTTGAACAACTAAGAGTTGTTAACTAAAACTGGGAAACTCTTCCAGCTGGTAGCCAGCCAAAAAGCCTTGCTCAGACTCCTTCG
The DNA here is from genome assembly GCA_021437245.1 of Aegilops speltoides. Lineage (NCBI taxonomy): Eukaryota > Viridiplantae > Streptophyta > Magnoliopsida > Poales > Poaceae > Aegilops > Aegilops speltoides. The sequence continues at coordinate 426,360,264 of CM038141.1, read as the reverse complement.
AAGTCGTTCATACAGCCAGCAAATCATGACCCCAACCAGAACATATGAAAACTTGACAAGACGTATAGTCACATAGTTTACTTAAGTAAATGCACTGATATGTGAACAATGAGCAAACAGTCAGTTCATCCGTTACTAGTTCCCATGAAAAATGTCAACAAGGACGGGAAGGCTCTCCAGTCTCCAATTTTCGCAAAGGCCGGTACACAATGCCTATTTGGATTACAGTGCAACCGAAGCATTGCATCAGGACATTCAGAATTGCAGGTTTCAGCATTGCATCCCGTCCTCCAAGCCCGAATGCAGTGAAATCAACTTGCTGGAACTATATGTAACTATCAACGGTTAAACTGTGCCTGTGACACATACCGTAGCTTCTAATCGGGTAACCTAAAAGAAACAGCAGCTTGATTTGCTCTTAGTAGTCTGACACACCACCGCTGTACTGACTACTGACATTGACATCGAAGAAGACTAACTCGCATCGAGCCTGAGACATGCGATCTGTATGCTTACCCGCACGGTGTCGCGCCGTGGCTGGCGGGCCGCGGGGGGATGGGGGGAATCGGGCGGAAGCAGAGGAGGAGAAGAGGTACGAAGTGGAAGGCGGCGGCGGCGGGCTGAGGATTGATTTCCCCCCCTCCTCAGCCACCCGTCGCCATTGGAGATTGATTTATTTTTAGACACCATTGGAGATCGAGGATGCAGGCAACAGCGAGGGGAGATGTCAGGAGGGCCGTGCGTGCGGGGAGTTCCTATGTGACGCATTTTGCGTCAAATTGCCGCGCTTTCGCACAGGCACATCGCTCGTGGTGCATCGATTGGGCCGGCCCTCGCGATAGCTGGGAATCGAACTCCGGACTGCCTACTTGTGCTCGCTGAGTACTAGCCACTACGATGGAAGAGCTTAGAGGACCTTTGTACAGCGAAAATCTAGAAGAACTAACCAAAGTATAAGAGTTAACACTGTTTGAAAAAAAAATCCTTTACCATTTTCCAAATTTTAGTTAAATTTTTGAACGTACAAATTTGTTTTGACAAAAGGGAACAATTTATGATATCGCGAACAAATTTTGAATTTCCCAAAACATTTTTTTGAAAATGTGAACCTTTTCAGAATTTGTGAACAATTTTCTAAAGCACGAACATTTTTTGAATTTCAGAACAAATTTTGAAACGGAGAACAATTTTGAAAATCCCGAACAAATTTTAAATAACAAACATTTTTTGAATTTCAGAACAAATTTTGAAACGGAGAATAATTTTGAAAATCCCGAACAAATTTTAAATAACAAACATTTTTTGAATACGTGAACACAGATTTGAAATCCAGAACATTTTTTTAAAAATTTTGAACAAATTGTTTTAAACACGAACATTTTTTCATAAAAAATGCAATCTTTTATTTGAAAAATCCTGGCACTTGTTGGAAAGGGAAACAAATTTCAAATATTTTGCACATTTTTTAATTTTCATTTTCTAAACATTTTTTGCAAAAACACGAACATTTTTTTCAATTTTGAGAACTAATATTTGAAACTTCTGAACAATTTTTGGAAACACCAACGAATTTTGATCATTATAATGAAAAAAGCAGAACAAAATAAAAAACAAACAGAGAAACAAAAAAAGATAACAGGAAAAAACAAAGAAAAGGAAACTACATTATTTGAATTGGTTAACAATTTTCCAAAAATGAGAGTTTTTTGAAAACTAGAACAATCTTTGAAAAATTGGAACACATTTTGAAATTCCTGAACATTTTTCTATTTTGTGAACATATTTTTGAAATGGGAACGTTTTTTGAAATTCAGGAATAATTTTTGGATATGTGAACAAATTCTAGAAACGGGAACATTTTTTGAAATTTGGCAACATGTTTTCGAATTTATTGACAAATTGTTTTGAAATGCAAACATTTTCTTAATGTCCAAAACTTGTTATGGATTTGTGAACAATTTATTAAAATGGCAGGATTTTTTGTAAAAGAAAAGAACAAAAACAAAGGATAAAGAAAAAAAGAAACAGAAACAGAAAAAATGAAAAAGAAAAAGAAACAGAAAAGGAGCAAAAAAGAAAAAAGAACTAACCGTAAAAGGAACCTTCTAGAAGTTCCCAAACCAGAAAAACCGGTTGGGAATCTTCTAGGAGTTTCACAAAATCGGAACTGGCAAGCGATGCGAACGTTGTTTATGGGCCGGCCCAGCTTGTCGCGCCCCTGTGCGATCGCCCGACACTTTGACGCAGAGAGCGTCAAGTAGGGTTTTCCGTGCGTGTGTTTGTCAGGAACCCATGCCAATGCTGCTGTTGGGCTGGCACTTGGGCTGTTGGTAATGGGCTTAGCCGAGCTCGCAAGATGGAGGAATCTAGCCCTACAAGTAGCAGCGGCAAGGATTCATCAGGCATTCGGTTGGATCACGGCTGAAACGGCGGCTACTTCCCCTACCTCCGGCTCTCCTCTCAATCCCTTTTCCTGCTGATGTATCCCCAATTAGCTACCCTAAATCCATGTAATTCAGTGCACTGAGTGATTAGTGAAGAAGCTTGTTAACAGTGTTGTCATGCTATTTTATCGAAAAAAGGTATTCATGCTATTGCGTCAGGAATTATTTTTCTTCTTTTGCCCCCTTCAATTTAATCGCAACGGTAATTTTAGTTTAAAAATTTACAAGAAACATATTGTCATCTAAGACAAAAAAATATTAGTGTAAACATGGTCCATAGGTACGCGGGTTGAAACCCTAAGCAACGGCCGGTGAAGGTATGTTGTAGGGGGGGGGGGGGGTTCTTTGGATGTGGATGTGGATGTTTCTAGAGCATCTAGAATGCGATAGTGTATCTCACGGACCTGATCTGTTACTCTAAAGGCATCATTCCTCATGCCTCTAAACCCTAGAGTACCCTAGTTCACTTGGCATCAAGGTGGATATGAATAACCACAAATAATATCGATAAAAAATGATTGTGAAACCTCTCATATAGTGCACATAACATATGGTGGATGCTCTTTGCCTCGTTTATATCACATTCTGTTATGAGTAGTCAAAGACACTTTAATTTGATGTACTGCATTTGTTGTACTACATACACATTAATTATTGCAATACTTTAGGCTTCTCTAATACTAAGTTGAGAGTTGAGCATTCAATGCTTTAACAGTTTGACCCATTGACTTCTCCAAGAATTTGAAAAAGTTCATAAATTTGTATAGAGATCATTAAAAATCCAAAATTTTGAAAAAGTTAATGACTTTGAATTTTTTTGCTAATTTAAAAATGTTCACATATTTGGATAAAATGTTAATTAATATAAAAAACTATTCATGAATTTGAAAATGGTTTATGAATAGGAAATTTTTCGTAAATTTGAAAAGCTTCACGAATTTGAAAAATATATTAAAAAGTTCAAAAAAGTTAATGAATCTGAATAAAGTTCATGATTTTTTTTTTACAATTTTGGAAAAAGTTCATGAATTTGAAAATAAAAAAGGATCATGAAGACTAACATGAAAAAGGAAACAAGAAAAAAGAAGAGAAAAACAAAAAACAAAATGAACCAACAAAATCGGCATAAAGGACAGAAACAAAACACAAAAAGAGCCAGCCATAAAAAACGCTAGGGGCGTGTTTGGTTGCCGTGCACTACAGTCTTCGCACTGCATACACTTCTCCACCCAACCTGGCTATGCAAATACAGCCTCAAATGTACCATCTGCATGTTGTTTGGTTGCCTGCATGACCTCTTGCCTGCGTGGGCAGAACCACACTGCCTGGTGTTTGGTTGCCTGCATGTTAGTGGACAAACCCAAGGTATGGTGTTTGGTTGTATGCAACGTCTGGTGTGTGGTAACCTCTTTGACTAGTTGGTGAGGTTACCACCACACTTCGGCAGCACACATTATAAGCACAACAGAGTATAAACAGAGCATCAACTAGCATAATTCAGATATAAGCAGCACCACACTTCAAAACTGTCGTGGAATTGTCACGTCAGATGTCCTCGTGAAAGGACTTAACTGTGGAGCCATCGCAACTAGGAAGCTTGAAGAGGTTAATTGGGACAAAGGACACGTGTGGTTTATACTAGTTCGACCCCTTATGGTGAAGGTAAGGCCTACGTCTAGTTGGGTTGGTATTGATGTTTCGATGACCAGGGGACGAGATACGCTATGCCCGGCTCTCGATGAGTTGTTTCTTGCCCTAAGCCGCCAGCATGTCGTCCCCTTATATACAATGTCGGCATACCTGCAGGCTTACTGAGTCCCTACCGCTTATAAACAGTGTCCGGCTCGGTGACTAGTTAAGTCTACCTTATGATACAAGTCATGCCATTATGGCGGTTTACTACAACGGGCCTTAAGTCGCCTGTGGGCCTTAGGCCCTTTATTGAACCGCCATCTTCATACTTGGTCTTGGGCTTCTTTCTGGTGAGTCTTCTTTGCGTAACCCGGCCCCTCCTGGGCAGTTTACACAAATAGTTATATCCCCAACATTAGGCCCCAAATTGATTTGAACCGGTTCATGTCAATCTTAAAGTTCCTTAAAGAATAAATCTTTAGCCTTCTGTCTATGCAAAAGGTTTTCTTTAACCCGCCACGACGTCATCTTTTGGATCTGCGTTAACCCGGCATGGCGTCATCCTTTAATTAAATTCCTTCTTTATTCCACCGTATCCTTCAACGGATCTTTTTCTTTACTGACTGTTCCGAAAACTGAGGCGTCGGGGCCGCTAGATAATAATGTTTATCTCCTCGTTTCTCACGCCGTCTCAGTCAATCCTTCCTTATAAATAGGCACGACCTAGGTCTTCTCCATTCTCCCCCTTCGGTCATCTTCTTCCTCTCCCTGTCCCTCTGCTGCTCGAGCTCCGCCGCCGCCACCGCCGCAGATCTCCTCGTCCTCACCAGCTCAGGCCGCTGCATCGACCTGACTTGACCAGAAAATCATGACAAACCTCCGCAGCAACTCTGCATCTGTAAGTTTTCTTCCTCCCGTTCCTCAGATCCGCATTAGAACCGTTTTTCGGTGTTTCTTCGTTGTTCGTCAAGAACCCCTTGTAGATTTGCTCACCACCACCATTTCTTGATCTTGAAGATAGCAAAAAACTAATGTGGTAGCTATTTTGCACCCATTTTGATTGCAAGGAGATTCCTTTCTGTTGCACAGAGGCCCTATTCGAGCCCTTGAACTTCATCTGTGCCAGTTCTAGGTCTACAAAATTTTTCTTTCTAGAATAGTTGTTTGATCCAGAATAATAGCGGCAACTTGTGAAACCTGTTTGTTTCACCCGGAAGTAAAGAACTGCCTCTGTCAAATATGTTTAACCGCAACTATCCCTATAACCGGTTTAAGTAAATGATACTGATCTATAAACCTTGCCTGCTTCTCGCGACTTAAGAAAACTTAACTGCTCTTGAAACCTATAGCGGCTTAATATTTGTTTGCATAGTTACCCATATATCATTAGGCCCCTTCTTAAGCCGCCACCTTGAATAGTTTAAAATATTTTCCTCCGGGTTAAATTTGAACTGGAACCTCTTATTTTGTCGTAGGCCAACTGTTGTCATGGCACCTAAGGCAACCAAGGCCCATGTGACTTGTAATTGGGTCCCATCCACAGTCACAAGGAGCAAACTGTCTGAATTTGTGAAGTCTGGCCATCTGCCTAAAAAGGAGGTCATGTCTTATCGTGCCCCTGACCCGTCTGAAGAGAAGCCTCAACCCAAAGAAGGGGAGGTGATAGCTTTTACAGATCACATGAACCGGGGATTTGCTCCTCCCGGTTCAAAATTCTTCAGGGATGTTTTGAATTTCTTTGACCTTAGACCTCAAGACATTGGACCCAATTCCGTGTCAAATATTTGCAATTTCCAAGTCTTCTGCGAGGTGTACCTGGGAGAGGAGCCAAGTCTGCTTTTGTTCAGAGAAATTTTCTACTTGAACCGGCAGAATGAACGTGCCAACGGGCCCAGTCTTGAACTTGGCGGCATCTCAATTCAGTGGCGGAGAGATTGCCTTTTTCCTTATGTTGAACTGCCGAGTCATCCAAAAGATTGGAATCAGACGTGGTTCTATTGTCAGGACACTTCGCCGGCTGATGAGAGCCCTCTGCCCGGCTTCCGCGCCATGCGCCTTGAGTCCAACCATCCGCTGGCGGATAAACTGACTGCTATTGAGCGTCTGCCTCTCAATCCCACCATCAAGAAGATCAAAGCTCTTTTGGGAAACGGCTTAAACGACATTGACCTGGTCTGAGTCTAGGTCACTTGGCAAGTACTTCCGTTAAGCCGCCGTCCCAGCTTAATGTGCACTAACTCAGGCGAAAAGGATGATCCACCGCGTCATAGCCCTAACGACTTACCAGATGATGTGGTGGAAGCTACGATCCAGTCGCTGCTGAAGGAGGGCACAGTAACTAGTAATGCCTTCGGCTTACTTCCCTTCTACAAGAAGAACCCGACCCATGCAGTGAGTTTATCAATCTCAATAAATACTCTTTGTTATGTTATACCTTATTTGTACTCATAGTTCCTTATCCTTTTTCACAGGCCGATGATAACTTCTAGAAGGTCAAGTATGACCATGAGGCTGCCAAGCAAGCCAGGACAGCCAAGAAAACCGAAAGGAAAGCCGCCAAAACAGGAACCTCAAAGAAGAAGAAGCCCAGTGCTTCCGATTTACTCAAATTGGATGACACTTCTTCAGATGACGAAGAGGTAATCCTTTACTCTCTTAACTCCTTTGTCATTATTTTATTGACATTCCATCCTCTCAGGAGGATACGGGGAACAACCAAGCGGTTGACAAAGAGGTAACTATAATCTCCTCCGACTCAGAGCCTTTGCCAAAGCAAAAAATCCAAAGGGTGACCCGGAAAGTAAGATTTTCACATCCTCTATCTTATCAAGATCCTCAATTTCTTTTGAAGCAACAACAGCTTGAAAACCGGAGGCAGACCCGGACCAACAAGGATGCAGAACTCTCCTCCGGCTTACCTGACGTAACAAGGAAGCGTCGGACTGAGGTTATCTCCGATTTACGTTCCGTTTTACCTTTGGCGGGTTTAATTCGCCAACCTCTCAATTCATCTGACTCCAATTATCAGGATACCTCTCCTTCCTCCGACGAGTCTATGCAATCAAACATGTCGGCTTTCAAAACTGCTCCCGGGTACTGTAACTTTATTTACTTTAGGCTTTACCTTACTCATGTTTTTGTATTCATCCTTGTACCTTTGTTGACAGCATGCAAGTGAAGCCAAGAGGGCAAAGAAGAATAAGCCGTCCCAAGCCCCGGTCGTGACTGAACCGGCACTTGACATGTCTGCTCCTGACAGTTCCTCCCATCAGCCGCCACCTGAACCGGCCTCTGACATTCCAGTGCCAACCTTTGACCCGCCTGCCGAAGATATACTCAATAGCTCTAATAACCCGGAAGCTCCTAGCTCGGTCAAGACAAATGATACGGAAGTTGAGGTTGTAAAAAGTCAGTTTGTTGAGCCAGGGCGGCCGACTGTCCTTGCCAAATGCACTGCCAAGGAAGAACTCATTGAACGCCGAAAGGCCAAGCTGGACATTAATGATTATACTCACTTAAGTATTGGTGATATAGTCTCGGGCTATCTGAATCAAGTGCATAATAGTCGTGACCTGGAAATTGACATGGTGAAACAAATACAGCACAAATCTAAGGTATAACTTATGCTATTTTCCTGAATCTTACTTACTGTACCAGCCCCCAAGTCTATTGCTTATGAATGAATATGCTGTAGACTTAGAAATATGCTTATTGTTGTTTGTCTGGTTTAAAGAAAAGATATTTAATCCGGTTGTAGCATAATAGTTTGAACTTGCGATACACATTAGCCCCCAAGTGCCAAGTATCTTTACTTGTAAGGTGCTTGAGACTTAATATGCATCACCCGACATTGTAGGTTAAAAAATTCTTCATCATATATTAGCCCCCAAGTGTCAAGAACCTTTGCTTGCAAAGTACTTGGGACTTAATGTCATCTTACCATGATTCTTACCATAACCCGGTATCAATGCAGGCCACCATAAGTCAATTTGAGTAAGAGATTGCTGATTTGAAGAGCCGTCTGACAGCGCAAGAACTTGAAACTCAAAAAGCCTACTCCAAATTTGAATTCAGCGTCTCTGAACAAGAGAAGTTCAAGAAGAATTTTGAGTCAGAGAAGAAAATCTGGGCTGATGAGAAGGCTTCACTGGTTACCCGGGCCGAGTCGGCAGAGGCATCACTTGCAGAAGCAACAACTGAGCTTTCCGACTTAAAACGCCAGATATCTCAAATGGTCTCAGCCATCTTCGATAAGTTACTGTACATAACCTCAAACATTGTAATCCTTCCTTCAATGACTATTGTAATCTTTATCTCCGGCTCACTTTTATGTTTATGAATACACAGGCCCCAGGAGCACCAACCTTAAGCAGAACATGCTGATCAAACTTAAGGCGGTTTACACTCTGGTGGAGCAACTGTACACCGGGTCACAACATGCTTTGGCCATTGTAGCTTTATCAAATACCACTCCCCGCCTTCTGCAAGACATACTGAAGTGTCTCGTTGTTCTACCTCAGCGGATCCAGGATTTAAGGCAGGCGTCTTCAAGAGCCGGGGCCGTAGCCGCGTTGAGCCAGGCAAAGGCATGGATTCCAGAACTAGACCCGGCCGACCTCGCCCTTGGATACCCGAGCCTAAAAGAAGATGGGACCGTATTTGATGATCAAGATTTCACCGCCTGTGTCAAAGTCATACGCCCCATGGCTACCCTCATTGGGAACGACACTGATCTTACCAAGTACTCGCCGGGCTATGACAGTGAGAACCGGAGAATTCCAAACACTCCATATGATCAAGTCAGCCTGATCCCTCTAACTCGAAAGCATACTTTTGCCCCTGAAGTGGACCCAGCCGATTTAATAGATGATGAAGCTGAGTTTGAAGCCTTGAGTGTCATTGACTGGGCCTCGTCAACCTTCCAGGACAAAGCAACCGACGGAGAGGCGGAGAAGGATAACCCGGAATCTTCAAGCCCACCAAAGGAGTGAACCGCCCGACGTTTTTTATGACTTTGCAAAAAACAATGATCCATTTATTCAGACTCGGGGAGTCTTGTAATAGAGTAGAAAAAACCGTCTTGTAATAGAGTAGAAAAAACCTTTCAGTGTTTTGTCATGCCTTCGCGCATGTTCATGGCCCTTAATACTTCCGTAAGCCTCCATCACTATATATTCCCAGCTGATTTGATCATTTATTTCCTTGACGTTTAAATTTGCTTGCCTTATCCTGCACATAAAACAAGCAAAATTCCCTTGACGGTTTATCGCGTCGGGAGCCACATGAAGTATCGATAACCCGGAACGCGAACCAAAGACATCATAGACAGGCCGGTTTATGACTATATTTGTTAAACATAATCATAATAGCATACCTGCGATCCCTTTGGTAATTTCACCTGCTTATATGATGTTCACCTGGCACTTAACAACCTGGGGTGATCAATATTAAACCGGAAGAATCAAAAACCATCTCATAATGCCTTCAAGAAGGTCTCAAGATAGTCAAAATAATTATGCTTATAACGGATAATAAACAATATTCACAGGCTTCTGATTCGAATACGATCAGTAAACCGTTCCAAAGGGGTTAAGCTAAGATTCGGATACGATCATATAGCCCCCAGTGGCTTTGGCGATGCCGATCAAGTGGGTATCGACAGCTATGTTCTCTTTGGTTCGAATACGACCTATGTTTGAACAGGAAGCCCCCAAGCGACCATAAGAGTTGTTTAATGACGCTGATTCGAATACGATCCACGTCAGACCCAAAAGGGTTAAGCTGTGATTCAAATATGATCAAGAAGCCCCCAAGTGGGTTTGGCAATATGCCGATCAAGTGGATATCGACAGCTATGTTCTCTTTGGTTCGAATACGACCTATGTTTGAACAGGAAGCCCCCAAGTGACCATAGCTAGATTCAGATATGATCATAAGCCAGACCAAAGGGAAAGCCAGATTCAGATGTGACCCGCTCCCTGTTGGTTGTCTCCACCACCTGATAAAGAAAACACATGCACTCTTGAGGGTAAAAAGGATAGAGGTCCTGCTTTATTTCTTTATATAATATATACATCATCAAAATATATACATCTTGAGAGCCGGTGGCTTAAGTATAATATGGCCGGAGATGAGCAATATTCCACGGCCGGCGGATCTCCTCCTCCGACTTACGTGAGTCTTTGTGCTCTCGAACATTGATGAGGTAGTAGGACCCGTTGTGCAGATTCTTGCTGACCACAAAGGGTCCTTCCCAAGGTGGGAATAGCTTGTGCATGTCAGACTGATCCTGGATGAGCCGGAGCACCAAGTTGCCTTCCTGAAAGGTTCTGCTTCTAACCCGACGGTTGTGATAGCGGCACAGGTCTTGTTGATAAATCGCCGAGCGGGCTATTGCCAAGTCTCGCTCCTCATCCAACAAGTCAAGTGCATCCTGATGAGCTTTTTCGTTGTCAGCCTCAACATAAGCCGCCACGCGGGGTGAATCATGCCGGATGTCACTTGGCAGGACCGCCTCTGCACCATACACCATAAAGAAAGGTGTGTAGCCTGTAGATCTGTTAGGCGTAGTGTTGATGCTCCATAACACAGAAGGTAACTCCTCCACCCAACAACCCGGAGTCCGCTGTAAGGGGACAAAGTGCCGGGGCTTGATATCCTTCAGGATCTCTTGATTAGCTCTTTCTGCTTGACCATTGGATTGAGGATGAGCAACAGCCGAAACATCAAGCCGGATATGTTCTCGTTGACAGAACTCTTCCATGGCACCTTTGGAGAGATTAGTGCCATTGTCAGTTATAATATTGTGTGGAAAACCAAAACGAAAGATCACCTTTTTCATGAACTGAACCGCCGTGGCTGCATCACACTTACTGACTGGCTCTGCCTCAACCCACTTTGTAAACTTATCCACTGCCACCAGGAGGTGTGTCTTTTTATCCTTAGACCTCTTCAAAGGTCCAACCATGTCAAGCCCCCAGACCGCGAACGGCCAAGTGATTGGAATCATCCTCAACTCTTGAGCCGGCACATGAGCTTGTCATGAGAACTTTTGACATCCGTCACATTTACTGACCAGATCCTCCGCATCAGCATGAGCCGTCAGCCAATAGAAACCATGACAGAAAGCCTTGGCCACAAGAGATTTTGACCCGGCATGATGGCCACAATCCCCTTCATGGATCTCACGAAGTATCTCTTGGCCCTCCACAGGCGACACACAACATTGAAACGCCCCAGTAACGCTTAGGTGATGTAACTCGCCATGAACAACCGTCATAGATTTGGACCGCCTGACAATTTGTCTTGCCAAGCTCTCATCATCAGGTAACTCTCCCCGGGTCATATAGGCCAAATATGGTAATGTCCAATCCGGGATGACGTGAAGAGCTGCCACAAGCTGTGCCTCCGGGTCCGGCACTGCTAGTTCTTCCTCTGTAGGTATCTTGACAGAAGGATTATGCAAGACATCGAGAAAGGTGTTAGGCGGCACCGGCTTACGTTGAGACCCCAGCCGGCTTAAAGCATCAGCCGCCTCATTCTTCCTTTGATCAATGTGCTCTACTTGATAGCCTTTGAAGTGCCCAGCCACAACATCTATTTCACGACAATAAGCCGCCATAAGAGGATCCTTGGAGTGCCACTTGCCTGACACCTGTTGGGCCACAAGATCTGAGTCGCCCAAGCACCTTACCCGGCTTTAGTTCATCTCTTTGGCCATCCGGAGACCATGGAGTAAGGCCTCATACTCAGCTGCATCGTTAGTACAAGGAAACATAAGCCGGAGCACATAACAAAATTTGTCACCTCGAGGGGAAGTTAAAACAACTCCAGCCCCCGAGCCTTCTAACTTCCTGGACCCATCAAAATGAATAGTCCAATATGTGTTGTCTGGCTTCTCTTTAGGTGCCTGCAACTCTGTCCAATCATTGATAAAGTCCACCAAGGCTTGCGATTTAATAGCAGTACGCGGCATATACTTCAAATCATGAGGTCCAAGCTCAATAGCCCACTTGGCGACCCGTCCTGCGGCCTCCCTATTCTGGATGATGTCTCCCAAGGGGGCATAACTTACCACAGTTATAGGATGACTTTGAAAGTACTGCTTCAACTTTCGATTTGCCATAAACACTCCGTAAACAAGTTTCTGCCAATGTGGATACCTTTGTTTAGATTCAATGAGCACTTCACTGATATAATAAACCGGTCGTTGAACCGGATGCTCCTTGCCGGCTTCCTTACGCTCCACCACGATCGCAACACTGACGGCTCATGAATTAGCAGCCACATATAACAGCAACGGCTCTTTATCAATGGGAGCCGCAAGGACCGGTGGCTCTGACAACTGTCTCTTCAAATATTCAAAAGTGGCATCAGCAGAATCACTCCAGACAAAGGTGTCTGTCTTCTTCATCATCTGATACAGCGGTAGGGCCTTCTCACCCAACCGGCTTATGAAGCGGCTCAAAGCGGCAACACAACCCACCAGCCGCTAAACATCATTAATGCACACCGGTTTAGCCAGGGAGGTAATCGCCTTGATCTTCTCCGGATTAGATTCAATGCCTCTGTTTGAGACCAGAAAACCCAAGAGCTTGCCTGCAGGTACACCAAACACACACTTGGCCAGGTTAAGCATCATCCTTTAGACCCGGAGATTATCAAAGGTCTCTTTCAAATCAGATATCAATGTTTCCTTCTCTCTAGACTTCACCACGATGTCATCCACATAAGCATGAACATTACGCCCGATTTGATTGTGTAAACAGTTCTACACACATCGCTGATAAGTCGCCTGAGCACTCTTGAGCCCAAACGGCATAGATACGTAACAGAAGGCTCCAAATGGAGTGATGAAAGCCGTCTTCTCCTGGTCCTTAACTGCCATTTTGATCTGATGATAACCAGAGTAAGCATCCAAGAAACTCAAACGTTCACAACCCGCCATAGCATCAATGATTTGATCAATACGGGGGAGAGCAAAGGGATCAGTCGGACAGGCCTTGTTTAAGTCTGTGTAATCCACGCACATCCGCCAGGTGCCATTCTTTTTAAGCACAAGCACTGGGTTAGCCAACCACTCCGGGTGAAAAACTTCAACAATGAACCCGGCCGCTAAGAGCCGGGCAACCTCCTCTCCAATAGCTTTCCGTCTCTCTTCATTAAACCATCGAAGAAACTGCCTGACCGACTTATACTTCGGATCAATATTGAGAGTGTGCTCAGCGAGTTCCCTCGGTACACCCGGCATGTCAGAAGGTTTCCATGCAAAGATGTCCCGGTTCTCACGGATGAACTCGATGAGCGCGCTTTCCTATTTAGGATCCAAATTGGTATCGATGTGAATTGCTTAGAAGAGTCGCTGGGGTAAAGTCAACAAGCTTCGCCTCACGACGATTTAAACTTCAACGTCGGGTCATGCTCCGTAGTTGGTTTCTTCAGGGAGGTCATATCTGCCGGGTCAACATTGTCTTGATAAAATTTGAGCTCTTCCGCTGCACAGGCAGACTCAGCATAAGCCGCGTGGCCTTTTTCACACTCCAAGGCTACGTTTCGACTTCCATGCACAGTGATAGTGCCCTTGTGACCCGGCATCTTGAGCTGCAAATAAACGTAACACGGCCGTGCCATGAACTTAGCATAAGCCGGCCGCCCAAACAGAGCATGATATGGGCTCCTGATTTTGACCACTTCAAACGTCAATTTCTCAGCCCTGGAATCATATTCATCTCCAAAGGCCACTTCCAGTTCAATCTTGCCGCATGGGTAAGCCGACTTACCAGGAACTACTCCATGAAAAACAGTGTTGGATGTCCTCAAATTCTTGTCCGTCAACCCCATGCATCGAAAGGTCTCATAATAGAGGATATTGATGCTGCTACCGCCGTCCATGAGTACCTTAGTGAATTTATATCCGCCAACCTGAGGCGCTACCACCAAGGCTAATTGACCCGGATTATCAACCCATGGAGGGTGATCTTCTCTGCTCCATACAATGGGCTGTTCTGACCACCTCAAGTAATGAGGAACTGCCGGCTCAACAGAATTCACGACCCTCTTATGAATCTTCTAGTCACGTTTGCATAAGCTAGTGGTAAACACGTGATACTGCCTACTATTCAACTACTTCGGATTGCTTTGATAACCCGACTGCTGCTGCTGCTGCTCACCTTGACCTGACTGCTGTTGATTATAGCCGCCTTGATGTCCCTGAAAGCCGGAACCTGAACCACTACCCGGGCCATGAAAACTGCCAGCCCCTGAGCCGCCGCTGGACCCATGATTATCATTAAAGGTGTTGGAATTCTTAAATGCCTTCATGATCGCGCAATCTTTCCACAGGTGGGTGGCGGGCCGCTCCCGGTGCCGTGTCTCGGGCAGGGCTCATTGAGTAGCTGCTCAAGAGATGGGCCTGACCCGCCAGATCGAGGCAGCTTTCCTTTATGTCTCTGATTGTTACCTTGTGTGTTGGCGTTGGCTACAAACTCCGGGTTACCATCCGCTTTACGCTTATTGCCTCCTTGATTCATCGGGCTTTGCTGCTGACCCTTTCCATTGCCGTTCTTCTTTCCCTTCTCGGTCTTTTCCTCATTAGACGCGGGATCCTTGGTACTATCAGAGTCGGCATATTTTACTAAAGCCGCCATCAGCGTACTCATATCGTTGCAATCACGCTTAAGGCACCCCAGTTTCTGCCTCAGCGGCTCAAAGCGGCAATTCTTTTCCAACATGAGGACTGCAGAGCCGGCATCCATCTTGTCAGATGAATGTATTATCTCCTTGACCCGGCGTACCCAATGAGTCGTGGATTCACCCTCCTCCTGCTTACAATTTGTCAAGTCCACAATCGACATAGATTGCTTACAAGTGTCTTTGAAGTTCTGGATGAAACGGGCTTTTAGTTCCGCCCATGAACCAATGGAATTGGGTGGCAAACCCTTTAACCAGGACCGGGCCGTTCCATCTAACATCATGGTGAAGTACTTAGCCATCGCCGCATCGCTGACTTCCAACAACTCCATGGCCATCTCATAACTTTCGATCCAAGCTCCGGGCTGCAAGTCGGCCGTGTAATTCGGCACCTTTCGAGGCCCCTTGAAGTCCTTGGGTAGGCGCACATTACGCAGAGCCGGTACCAGGCAAGGAACACCGCCGGTTCTACTGACTACTCCCGTCTCAACGGAAGTCGTTGGATACTCTGGGAAATCTTGATGAGCCGTCTGTTGAGCCGCTAGCTGAGCCGCCCGCTCGTTCTCCTGACGTACTCGGTCCTACACCGGATTATAGCCACCGGGCTGGTTACGGTGCTGGGTGTTGCTTGACAAAGCTTCAGACTCCATGTGCCTGCTGTAACTCGGGCTCCGGTTTTGACGAGGCGGTGCTAACCAAGGCGGAGGAGTTGAATGAATCCTGTCCCGGCTGTAAGAATAGGTCTCTTGCTGAGCCAAGGCCGTCTGAAGAAGTTCTCTGACCCTCCGGGTCTCCACCGCTGTTGGGTCATCACCGTCCACGGGAAGAGCCGCCAAGCGCGCTGATGCCGCGATTAAGTTCTCCATGGGGTTGGAAAAGTGACCCGGTGGTATCGGCACATAACGAGGTGGTGCCATGCTCCCATGAGGAGGTGGCATTTCCCGAGGCTGAGCCGGTCCTCCTGCTCCGGCTGTCATAAACTGATTAGTCTCTGGCGGGTTACTTGGGCCGGCTCCGGGTGTAGCAAAAAGAACCCGAGGGTCGTAATTCAGAGGTAAACGGGACTGGGTTTTCTGATGTCTCCTCCTCATCACCTCATTAGATGCGTTTAGGCTCATTGTGAGCTGGTAAGCTTCTGACTGTAGCCGTTGCGCCCGTGCATCTAGGGCCGCCCGCTCTGTGGCTAATCTAGTGTCCTCAGCTGCCAAGGCCTCCTTGGCCCGAGCTATCTCCTCACGCACCCGTGCCACTTCCGCGTCATGCTCATCTTTGTTTGCAGGAATAACTGTGGCGGTTAACAGGGCCGTAAGCTTGTCCATGAGATCTATTAGCACCTGAGCCGGCGGCCGCACATGGCCTCCTGCCCCGGCTTCCCCTGCCCCGGACGTTATTGCTGTAGCGGCCGTAGAATTTTGGCCGGGTTGAGTCCCAGCCATGAAGACTCCTACCCATCTCAACGGCTCACGGGGGTCCGGAATACTAATGCCATCAGAACAGCCCCCAAGCACGCCATTTTGCAACTGGTATAGTGAATCTGTTGAACCGGCGGACGAATCATCATCCGAAAGGATGGTCGTCTCACCACCATCTTCAGATCCTTCAGAAAGTTTCTCTCCGTGGACGCAGCCCACGAAGGCACGCTTCATGACAGGTTGAACTCGGGCCTTCCTTGCACGCTGAGCCGTCTCGACGAGGTTGGTGCAGTTGTCCGGCTCAGGGCCCGGCTCACCAATCCGTCCGATGAAGACATGGATTCCACCGAAGGGGACCCGGTACCCGTACTCAATTGAGCCGGCGTTGGGGCCCCAGCCTTCTTCATCGATGTAGATCTTGCCGCGATGACTCTTAGTCATCCGGCCCACTACGTATCCCTTGAGCCCTCGAAGCTGCCCTTCAAGAACTCAAATCCACCATGCGCTAGCCCCATGGTGGGCGCCAACTGTCGTGGAATTGTCACGTCAGATGTCCTCATGAAAGGACTTAACTGTGGAGCCATCGCAACTAGGAAACTTGAAGAGGTTAATTGGGACAAAGGACACGTGTGGTTTATACTAGTTCGGCCCCTTACGGTGAAGGTAAGGCCTACGTCTAGTTGGGTTGGTATTGATGTTTCGATGACCAAGGGGCGAGATACGCTGTGCCCGGCTCTCGATGAGTTGTTTCTTGCCCTAAGCCGCCAGCAGGTCGTCCCCTTATATACACGGGTCGACGCCCTGTGGCTTACAGAGTCCCGGCCGGCTTATAAACAGTGTCCGGCTCGGTGACTAGTTAAGTCTACCTTATGATACAAGTCATGCCATTATGGCGGTTTACTACAACGAGCCTTAAGTCGCCTGTGGGCCTTAGGCCCTTTATTGAACCGCCATCTTTATACTTGGTCTTGGGCTTCTTTCTGGTGAGTCTTCTTTGCGTAACCCGGCCCCTCCTGGGCGGTTTACACAAATAGTTATATCCCCAACAATAACAGTTCAACGCATAAACCATAAACGTGTTCAAAGCAGACTCGATAGTACGCTCGAAAAAGGTGGCCCGGCCCTACTCCTTGGCGGCGAAGGCTTTGTCGTGCTTCCCACACTTGTTGACGACCTCAATGCCATCGTCGTCGAAGATGATGACCTTGAGGGTGTCGGGAGTGAGGAGCTTGAACGTCACCATGTAGCCGATCTTGATCTGATGAACGGCTGCATAGGTGGCCCAACCCTGATCCAGGGTCACCCTGCTGTTCATCAGCTTGACCGTCACCTTCCAGGGCATCCGGTGTTGTTCCTGAGCTTGAACTCCGTCGGCACCGCGACGAAGTGCTTGGTGAAGTCCAGGGGCATGGGGATGCACTCAAGCTTCGGTGCAAGGATGACCTTGCAGAAGTGAGTTGGGCCATCCTCCTGATGGTAGTGGCCATAGTTGCGGTGCTTGTTGCTGGGGGCCCCTCCATGCCCTCGTTGTCGCCACCCTCAGGCATCTTCGGGTCTTCCTCGACGGTGGGAGGCAGCACAACCTCATCGGGCATTGGGTGAAGGGGCTGCTTGCCCTTGTTGTCAACGACCGGGAGCACCTCCGTGCCCATCTCATTGCTCTCCTCGATCTGCACACGATTCATGGAGTCACGCACTGCACAGAGTTCATGGCTAATTGAAGAGCTTGTAGTTAAAACAACATTACTGTCACTCTTCTCCTCCTCTCCACCCCCCTATATTTACTCCCCCTGCCCACCACTACTTACCCACCCTCTCTCTTCTCTCACTGTTAACCTTCCTCCTCCCAATCGCCATGAGCTCTAGCTCCAGCTCCAATGCCAACCCCTTTCCTTGGGGTATTGGCTGGAGGGCCTTCTTCCTCGGGTGGTCGGCTGGTGACCGCACCAAGTTCAAGAACACCATGGAGGTGTGCTCGAACTTCGGCTCCATGCCGGACATGCAGAATGAATCTAATGCAGTGCTCATGAACGCCACTAAAGAAGAGCTGAAGACACTAATTCCTAACCCAGCGAAGGGCGCGATGGCAGTTGACATCATTCGTTGGGCCATGAATCAGGCCGTCTCTGACGACGCTAAACAGAGGAAGAAGTGGTGCAAGTACAAGACCTACTAGGATCCTAATGACCGTCGTGCTGCAGTGTATTGGGAGACGGCTATCGCGCCACCAACGGTCATCGGCAGGGAGCCTAAGGAGGAGGAAGAAGAAGCGGTGCACATGCCAGCTAGGGCGCCGGAGCCAGGCCGTCCTACCTGGCAGATCGACCTCGACTCCGTCGAGGACGACGAGGACGACCCACCGGCCCACACGGCGATGAAGAAGAAGAAGAAGGCTAGCGGCTCGACCAGCCGCTCCGCACGCCGGTGACGGCCGCCGCGGTCAGCCGGTGTCCTTTGTGTACCTCCTATCCCCCTATTCCCCAATCCCCCAATCCCGCAATCCACCTTCTGCATTCCGATCTTGCATGTATGAACTCATATGAACTGCTATGAACTAGTATGAATTACCCCTATGCTTATCTACCTCTATTCCCCATTCCCCTCTGCCGTGGATCAAATCTATCACCGTGGATCGAATCAAGCGTGCATGTCGAAGAGAGAGAAGTGCTTACCGCCATTGATGGAGTCCGGTGGTCTTATTCCTATGCTCCGATCCGCCGCCGCCGGTGATGGAGTCCGGTGGTCTTCTTCCTCTGCTCTGATCCGCCGCCGCTGGTGAGAGTTGGGAGAATGGGGAAGAGTGGGGGAGGGAACAGTGAGGGGCGGTGAGGCTAATAACTGTCGACGCTTCGGGAAGCAACGCGCCTTCTCGAAGTGGCAGCGTTGCATGCAGCAGCACATGTCGCCCGCGTCATCGCACCACTTGGGCTCGACCACGAGAAACTGCCGATTCGTGCGTTTCCAGTGAGCTAGGCCCAGAGGTGCTTTAAGAAGCGTGCAATGCAAGCCCAATAATGTATGCGGGCTACCAAACAAGCCGAATCCTTCCCGCGCGGGCCTGGTTGGACCTTATGCGGGCAACCAAACACGCCCTAGAATAACCGCCTTGCGGCTACAATTGTAAGTGGGTCAACCGGTCGGTCAGGGGGTGTGCACGGCGTACCATTTACACTCTATTTAGCGCTTAGAATTCGGGACAACTATGTGTGTTTGTTTAAAAAAACCACGGCATGCGTTCCTAGGAGCGGGGCCCCCTTGCTTTAAGGGCCCCGGGGCGGCCGCACCCCTAAACCCGCCGTCACTGCCGGCCCTGAATATCTCTGATCTCAGTCAGCAGCGGAAAAGGAAGATAAAGGCGAACAAAACCAATCGCAGTGCCCTCCACTCTCCTCTCTAGCAGCGCAAGCTGATGCTTGTGACCTATCTGAACAGTCGCATTGCCCAAAGGAGCATGGCTACGGTGTAAGCTTAAATGAAACTTCCGCAAAGAAGATAATGTAGTTATTTGCCTCTACGAATGCTATCTGAGGGAGGTGAATTCCTATGAAACTACCTCAATATATCAGTAACAACCACGGCTGGAGACATAGCTGTAGGCCTGTAGCATGATGGCTCATTTTGATTTCTACATGTCAGCTGTCAATTTCAATAGTGAAAGCACACATTTCAGTGTAGTCCTGAAAGGAAAACGTAAATATTTAATGCTTCACAAAATTCATGTCGATGGGATTCTTGTGCTGCTCCGAACATTGTTTACAATACACATGGGTCACTTGAAACCATGTAAAGAGAAGAAGAAAGGGTCAACAAATGGTATCATTAACATCACCCATAAAGTGCAGAGGAATTTCTAGAACCAACTGTCTGATGGAACAATGACTCACCATTTGCATTGGTAAGTAGGGACAGAGAATAGATGAACTCAGAAGTAATTTGACCTTTTAGGTGCCAAGAGCCCACCAGACAAAACTTAGCATCCTAGAGCATCTACAACCGGGCTCCTCAAATGCCCCTTATATGTCTGGGCGGACGGCCCAGTCAGTGACTGGTCATAAAATTTAGGACGTCTAGGACGGGTACGACACCCCCCATATCCAGCCCATATCTAGGACGGGTACGAGGATACCCTGTTGCTCCCGTGCACGTCTGCCACGTCGAAGTGGTGAGCGGGACACATGTCCAAACCCATCGGTCTGGTGAGGACACTGGTCCGGCACATCGCCCAAGGGGCCAAATCCATCTATTGAAGCCGGACGCCTAGCCCCAAACCTTGCCATTCCCATTTCCACCTGTTAGACTGTGGACTCGGTCTCCTCCACCTGCCCACGATCGAGGACACGATTGCCTCCACGCCTCCTGTATCGTTGCGCCAGGCAACTCTATATGTACCCCCCTCCTGTTGTACTTGATCATTAAGAAAAGCATTATACCAATCTTCATGGTATCAGACACCAGTTCCGATTCTCTCCCTCCATGATCGCCACGACTAACCCTGGAGGGCAAAACACTCTTCCCTCCTCCTCCGGCGGCTCGCCAACTGACACTCTTCCCGGCGGCCAGCCCATGTCTCCCCTCCCTGCCGTCCCGCCTCCACCTCCTCTTCCCGGCGGCCAGAACAACCTTCCCCTCACCCTCGCCCTCCTCCGCTTTCCTTTAGCGACACGATCAACGACATCACGCCCTTCATCCCCATCGTCTTGGATCTCCACAGCCACAACTATTATCATTGGCGCCACCTGTTCGAGATCCACCTCGGGCGTTGTTCGCTTCTTCATCACATCACCGGCGATGCGCCCCCGGCTCCCCATGACCCATGGTGGCTCAAGGATGATCTTGCCATCATTCAGTGGCTCTACACGCGCATCTCCACCGAGCTCTTCGACTTGGTGGTCACCGACGGCGCGTCCGCTTGCGACATTTGGACTGAGCTCCGTCGGTTGTTTCAGGACAACCGCGACTCCCGCGTCTCCGCCCTCAACACCGAGCTTCGCACGATCACTCAGGGGGATCGCCCCGTCGGCGTCTTCTGTCAGCGCATCAAAGCCATTGACGACGAGCTCCGTGAGCTCGGTGAGGTGGTCGCCGACCGCTCCCTTATCCACGCCCTCATGGGCGGGCTCGATGAGCGGTTCGCTCAACAGGCGACCCTGATCCCGCTCCTGCGGCCCCTGCCTACTCTTGCTGAGGCGCGCTCCATGCTCCAGATGGAGGAGCAAAACCAGGCGCGCAAGGCGAGCACTCCGCGCCTCTTCCACGCTGCGGCGCGTTCTACTCCACCACCGGCGGCCGCGGCGATGTCCTCACCATCTCCTGCCACTCCGCCGCCTCCCGGATGGTGTCCCAGCCCCAACTACAAAGGGAACAACCCGGTGTACCGTCCCCCAAAGACAAGATCGGCTTCTTCTTCATCCTCACATGCGCCTTCCTCCACCACGTCGGCACCGCCTGTCGCGCCATCAGCTCCGCCTTCCTCAGCCTGGCGCCCTGCTCAAGACCCGTGGACCGGCCTGGTGCAGGCGTGGCCCATGCCCTGGTCTGCACCTTCTCCTTATGGTGCTCCTCCGGCCTACAGCGGTGGCTGGGCGCCCGGGCTTCGCCCTGTCACCGGCGCCCCGGGTCTCCTCGGCTCGCGTCCTCCACCGCAAGCGTATGCCGCGTACGCACCGCTCTACCAGGCAGCGGCGGCCCCGTCTGCGCCGCCCATGTACCCCTACGGCTTCCCAGCCTCGCCATCGCCCTGGGAGCACGGCACCGCGGGCGCATCTTCATCGACTCAGCCGTCGCCTGCGCCTGCATCCACCTCAACCGCGCCAGCTTGGGATCAGGCCGCCTTCATCGCTGCCATGAACTCACTCACCACCCAGGACGCAGGTAACGACTGGATCTTCGACTCTGGTTTGTCTTGCCACATGTCTGCATCTAGTGCTTCTCTTTCTGTTCTTCATCTGTCAGTTTTATTTCCATCCATCACCATTGGCGACGGTTCTTCTGTTCCAGTCACCGGCGTTGGTACTTCCTACGTCTCTCCCTCTCGCTCGCCTCTTCTTCTTCGTGAAGTTCTTGTTGCTCCTGCCCTCATCAAAAACCTCATATCCGTTCGTTGTTTTACTATTGACAATCAAGTTTCAGTTGAGTTTGACCCTAATGGATTGTCTGTGAAGGATCTTCGAACCAAGACGGAGCTGGCCCGGTTCAATAGCGCGGGGGATCTGTACACTGTCCACGGCGCTGCTACTCCCACCCCCCATGCCATGCTCGCCTCCATCACCTTGTGGCACCGCCGGCTCGGACATCCCAACAACACGACCACGACTACACTCCTCGGCGAATTTCAGCTTCCTCACGCTCGAGACTCGCACGACGCCTCCCTCTGTCACGCCTGTCAGCTAGGAAAACACGTTAGGCTTCCTTTTAGTGCTTGTACAACTCGTAGTTCCTTTCCTTTTGAGCTTTTGCATTGTGACTTATGGACGTCACCTACCCCTAGTGTATCCGGTTTCAAATATTACCTTGTAGTCCTAGATGATTATTCTCATTTCATATGGACTTTTCCTCTCCGCACCAAATCAGATGTTCATAGTGTGTTTGTCAATTTTCAGCGCTACGTGTACACTCACTTCTCTCTCCCCATCCGTTTCTTGCAATGTGACAACGGGTGTGAATTTGACAACACTCGCAACTGAGATTTCTTTCTCCACCATGGCATTCTCCTACGCTTCTCCTGCCCCTACACCTCGCCTCAGAATGGCAAAGCCGAGCGGTCTCTTTGAACCATTAACGACATCCTCCGCATGCTTCTGCTCCAAGCATCTATGCCTGCCCAATATTGGGTCGAAACTCTTCGGCATGCCACGTTTCTTCTCAACATTCGCCCAACCAAAACATGCCCTCACTTTTCTCCATACGGCTCCCTCTTCTTAGCTCCCCCCAACTATGCCGATATTCGAGTCTTCGGTTGTTTATGTTATCCCAACATGTCGGCCACCTCCTCTAACAAACTAGCCCCACGATCGCTCCTGTGCGTTCTCGTCGGTTTTTCTGACTCCCACAAAGGCTTCCACTGTCTTCATATTCCCACAGGCCGTGTCGTTATTTCTCGTCACGTTACTTTTGACGAAAACACTTTCCCCTTCGCCATCTACCAGCCGCCCAACACGTCCGCTCCGCTCTCCACCCGCACATCCATCCCCACGCGCTCCCCCGCACTCGACGTGCATGGCCTGCATGGCCTGGACCCCACCACTCCCCTGCATGCCACCAACCCACACCCCACCACTGCATGGCCTGGCCCCAGCGAATCTCTCGATTCGGTCACCCGCCAATCCCGCCCGCTGCATCCTACCGGCCCTGCAGATCTCTTGGATCCCGCGCCTGCCCACCAACCTGCTGCCGGCCCCGCGGATCTCTTGGATCCTGCGCCTTCCCACCAACCTGCTGCCGGCCCTGCGGATCTCTTGGATTCCACACCGACCCAATCACCTGTTATCGACCCCGCGGCTATCTCGGAGTCCGCGCCTTCCACGCCTCCTGCACCTTCACCACCAGCGCTCTCTCCTACTCCTCCGCCACACCAAAATCATCGCTCTGCCTCGCTGCTTCCCTTTTTCCCTGACCCATCGCCTGTTCCTCCTCCACTACCTCCCCGCGCAATTCCAGTACCCCGTTCCACCTAACAAACACTCCATGCATACTTGCGGCAAGGCTGGGTTTGGCCGGCCCATTGGTCGTCTCAACCTCACCGCCTCCGCCTCCCTCATCTCTCCCATCCCCTCCTCCTACAAAGCTGCTCTTCTCGACCCAAATTGGTTTCAGGCCATGAAGGACGAGTACGACGCGCTTTGCCACAACCAAACCTGGACTCTCATCCCTCGTCCTCCCGGCGCCAATGTTGTCTCCGGTAAATGGGTGTTCCGCCACAAATACCATTCCGACGGGTCTCTAGCTCGTTATAAAGCTCGCTGGGTCTGTCGTGGTGATTCAAAGCAACCAGGCATCGACTTTGACGAAACCTTCTCCCCGGTGGTCAAGCCCAGCACGATCCGCGTCGTTCTTAGTCTAGCTGTTCCTTCCTCATGGCCTATTCACCAGCTCGACGTCAAAAATGCCTTCCTGCATGGTTCTCTCAATGAGACTGTCTACTGTCGCCAGCCTCTTGGCTTCTCTGACTCCTCCTTTCCCGACCATGTCTGTCATCTCCAAAAGTCTCTATACGGCCTAAAACAGGCGCCACGGGCTTGGTTTCAGCGTTTTGCTTCTTTCATCTAGCGCATCGGCTTCGTTCCTTCCCGCTCGGACTCCTCTCTCTTCATCTTTCACTCCTCCACGCACACTGCCTACTTGGTTTTCTACGTTGACGGCATCGTTCTCACAGCTTCTTCCGACTCTTTCCTCTCCCACATCATCTCTTCTCTCCGCAACGAGTTCTGTATGACCGATCTTGGTTCACTTCATCACTTCCTGGGCGTTGCCGTCTCCCGATCATCCCAGGGCCTTTTTCTCTCGCAACGCCAGTACGCCATCGACTTGCTCTCCAAAGAAGGCATGCTCGAATGCCATCCTACTCGTACACCCGCTGAGACCGGCGCCAAACTATCTTCTGCTGGCGACCCCCTTCCTGATCCAACTCTCTTTCGCAGCATCACTGGCGCCCTCCAATACATTACTCTCACCCGTCCTGACATCTCCTACGCTGTTCAGCAAGCCTTCTTACACATGCATGACCCCCGCCTCCCTCATATGATCCACGTTCGGCGCATCCTACGCTACCTTAAGGGCACTCTTGATTATGGCCTCACCATTGCTCCTTCCTCCCCTTCTTCTCTCACCGCATACTCTGATGCAGACTGGGCCGGATGTCAGGATACTCATCGTTCCATGTCGGGATACTGTGTTTACTTGGGTGATAACTTGATTTCATGGTCTTCGAAGCGGCAACTAACTGTTTCCAGGTCATCTGCGGAGGCTGAGTATCGCTCTGCTGCGCATGCCGTTGCCGAGACCGTTTGGCTACGCAACTCCTTACTGAGTTCCACCGTCCTGTCCATCAAGCCACAATTGTGTACTGCGATAATGTATCAGCTGTGTATATGTCATGTAATCCTGTACATCATCGTAGAACCAAGCACATAGAGATAGACATACACTTTGTAAGAGAGAAGGTAGCCTTAGGTGAGGTCCATGTTCTTCATGTACCAACCTCGGCGCAGTTTGCAGACATCTTCACCAAGGGGCTCCCGTCTGCCGCCTTCCTCGACATTCGCTCCAGTCTCAACATCGTCGATGCCGCCGCTGACACTGCGGGGGTTAGACTGTGGACTCGATCTCCTCCACCTGCCCACGATCGAGGACACGATTGCCTCCACGCCTCCTGTATCGTTGCACCAGGCAACTCTATATGTACCCCCTCCTGCTGTACTTGATCATTAAGAAAAGCATTATACCAATCTTCACCACCATCTCCCCATTCGCGTTGCCATGCCCAATCCGCTCCGAGCTCGTTGTCCACTCTCAACTACTTTGAGCTCGCCGTCCACTATCAACTGCTCCGAGCTTGCCATCCGCCGGTAGCCATGGACAGCCAGCGGATCATCACACACAAGATGCTCACTCCGCTGCACCGATCAGAGCTCCTAGTGAAGATACATGCACGATGCACCACTCGGATTGCAAACGGCTGGCCTCCGGAGTCTTCAGAGCAAGACGAGCAGAAGGGACCAGAGTAGCAGCAACAACATACGTCGGGGCATGGGGCGCCAAACGCAAAGACGGTAGACGAGGAAGAGGAGGAAAGCGAGGTGGATCTAGCGCCTCCTGCTACCGTATTCGACATGGGCGATGCACTGGATGAGTTTGAGGTGGCCCAAGCGGAGGATATGGTGGAGCAATAGGCCATCCTCGACTCTATCCAGTCGAAGCTCGAGGTTGCACCAAACCACCGTTACCTCCGCGAGGTGGATGCGGAGCTGGGGGAAGTCTTCGTGGACATGGAGTCCGATTACGAGGAGGTCGTTCCGTCCGGCATTGCCGGCATGGAGGTCGTGGACATCTTCAACGATGTGTAGAACTAGGGTAGTCTTATCTATGTGGTATGTAGCTTATTTTACGTTGCATGATGTAGTAAGAAAAAACGGGATGAGGTTTGAGGTTTATGGTTGCAGCGGATGAAAAATAAGGAATCACCGGGCCCTGTCCGCGGACACGTGTCCTGGGACATACGACGGGCAACTTTTGAGGAGCCCGGCTATAGATGCTCTAAGTACCTAGAAGTCATGAACAGTTGAACACTAACAAATAATTCTACTTTGATGGAAGAAAATGTATTAAGTGAGCTTGTGCTTTTTTCCATCACATGGGGACTGATGTGGGAAAGTATCACCGGTGCTTGTGGTGCTACCGGTGCACCAGCCACTCATAGTGCATTTAAAAAATTTCAATTTTTTTTAAATAGCACATTCACACAATGTCGGTCCATGTTGTTGCAAAATGTTAACTCAAAATTTGAGACATTGCTTGAGGTACAAAAATCACAAAGGCACTGAATAGTGCACAACTTAAGTTGGGCTTTAGATTTGGCCCATTAACACATTGATACCAATTTTTTTGTATCTCGTGCAATAAATTTATTTTGAATTTTTGCGACAACATAGACCGACGTGGACCGTCGTGGCCTGGGCATTAATGCATCTCACTGCATGGACGTCGCACTCATGCTGACACGGTCTGGCGGATCTTACGTGGCGAGGGAGGGCTATGGCTACAATCATTCAGGCAAAATACCATAGGGGTGAGCCTCTCCTGGCATGTGGTTGGCCGGGAGACTCACAATTCTGGCGGTCCATCCAAATGATCAAGGAGGACATCCACCTAGATATTTCCTTCTCCTTAGGGAATGGGGACGGGTCCAGTTTTGGCTGACCCCTGGTTGTGTGGACCTGTATGTACTAGTTTCCGTGGCCTTCCAAGCTAGACAGTGGAACATCCGGTCCCGCCGTACCTTTGGACAAGCAGAGAGTGACGATTGGACTAGACTGCGGGCCGCCCTACCACCAGTGCTCCCGAATTATCCGGGCACGGTATCCTGGCGGCTCACGCCGACGGAGGAATACTCGGTGAGCACGGCATACCATGCCCTTTGCCTGCCACCTACGACGCCTTGGCTCTCCTCGCTGTGGAAAGCCCCTGTACCCCAAAAGATTAAGATATTTGTTTGGAAGCTACTGCGGGATCGCCTCCCCTCGGGGACAGAGGTACTTAAACGACACAGACCTGGTGATGACCGAGGTGTTGGGGCCTGACTGGGAGGCCCTAAATCTCGCCGAATTTCTCCAACATAGAGCTCTACATTAGTCGCGATATCGCCACCTTTTTTTGGCTTATTTTTGCGGCTATGTCATGGACTCTTTGGACGACTCGTAATAAGATGGTGATTGAGAAGGTCTTTCCAAGGAAGGCGTCTGACTCCTTCAAATTCCTTGCTTTTCTGCAGCACTGGCACCTACTCTCGAGGCAGCGTGATCGCGATCGGCTCAGCCTCATGATGGATGCGCTCCTGGCTTTGGCGTGCCGCTTATCGTCATCATAGTGCCAACTGGCGCCCGCCACTAGGTGTTTTTTTTCTTATTTCTCTTATGTTTTCTTGGGCTTGAATGTGCTGTAGCCCCAGCCGTCGGTTGTCTGGTGATATTCGGACGCGGGTTGTATGGACCGTTGCTTTATTTATAAAGCGGAGTGAAAGCCTATTTTGAGAGACTTTATAGTAGAAAAAACTAATTCTCTCTCATCACACGTTAATCAAGACTAATAACATTCTACACATTGTCTCATTATTTTCTACATGCACTTAGCTTATTGGGGTTTGGGTAATTAAAGTTGAGATTATAAATTTCTAGGGGGTGTAGTAGCCATTGGTTTAACACCACACAATGTTTACAACAAGCAAATCACCACAGAACACAGGCATCAGGTTTCTCTGTAATGAACAGAGCGCGAGGCTACTCTGTACTGTACATGACACGATGCAACTCTCTCCTGCATGGAGAGTGCCCTCTTAGGTCTGAGCCTTCATCTGTATTTTTTTAAAGGAGGTTGAAACCCTTGACCTCTGCATCAGTAAAGCATACAATCATTTTTATTAATTTTTCAATAAAGGTCTAACAATAACGTACATGAAACAACCCGAAGCCATCACTCACACTTACAAACATAATAATGAAGAATGCCCTCGCTCCCCAACATCTAGATCTGAGGTCACCACCGATCCGCCCACATGACGTATCAGGAACCTACACCTGGTGCAGCAAACCTAAAGTGTATACCACATGCACATGTTTTAGAAGCTGCCACCACCATCGAACTGTTGACTGCTACTTGGGAGTTACGTTGGGATTTTCTCAAAGAGGAGAGGATGATGCAGTACATTAGAGATAAGTATTTCCCTCGGTCAAGAAACCAAGGTTATCAATCTAGTAGGAGAACCACACAGAATCTCGTTAGCAACACCTGCAGACACAAAAGCAAATACTTCTCACCAAACATGATCAAGGGGGTTGGCAATCCCCTCACGGTTATTTGCAAGGATTAAATCTCATAGTGGTAGATAGATAATTGTAAAATAAATAAAATTTAGAGGAGTAATTTTGTGTTTTATATATGATCTAGAGGGCCATAGTGTAGGTTCCTGATACGTTCACTAGAGACCTCTCTCTTGAACACAAAGCATATAGTGGGTGAACAAATTACTGTTGGACAATTGATAGAAAAGCACATAGTTGTGATGATATTCAAGGAAATGATCATGTATATAGGCATCACGTCTAAGACAAGTAGACCGACTCCTGTCTGTATCTACTACTATTACTCCACCCATCGACCGCTATCGAACATGCATCTAGGGTATTTAGCTATAAAAAAGCAACACCTTAAGAAGATGACATGATGTAGACAAAGTAAATCCAAGCAATATGATATGATTAAACCCTATCTTTTTATCCTTAATGGAAACAATACAAATACGTGTCATGTCCCATTATGTTACTAGGATTGAGGACCGCAAGATTGAACCCATCAGAGCTCCTCGCCCATTGCAAGATAAATCAATCTAGTTGGCCAAATCAAATGGATAGATCCGAGGGAAATACAAAGCTATAACAATCATGCATAAAATAATTGAGAGACGAATCAATTAACATTAATAAATAATCTGATCATAAACCCACAATTCATCGGATCCCAACAAACACACCGCAAAATAAGATTACATCGGATAGAACTCCAAAAAGATCGAGGAGAACATGTTATTGAAGATCAAAGAGAGAGAAGAAACAATCTAGCTACTAGCTATGGACCCGTAGGTCTGTGATGAACTACTCACGCATCATCGGAAGGGCAGCAAGTTGATGTAGAAGTCCTCCGTGATCGATTCTCTCTATGGCAGAGTACGGGAAAAGGCCTCCAGATGGGATTGCGGAAGAACAGAGACTTGCAGCGGTGAAAAAAGTATTTCGGGCGGCTCTATGATGTATTGGGAATATTTGAGAATTTATATAGGTGGAATTAGGTCAAGATGTGCCACGAGGGGCCCCAAAGCCCGGGGCACGCCCCCTGGGGCGCGCCTGGTGAGCTTGTCACTCTCATATGGTCTTCTGCTGAACCTTCTAGGGTATCTCTTGGTGCAGAAAAAATCGTCAAAAGTTTCGTAGTGTTTGGACTCTGTTTCGTATTGATTTCCTGAAAAGCCAAAAACAAGCAAAAAACAACAACTGACACTGGGCACTAGGTTAATAGGTTAGTCCCAAAAAATGGTATATAATTGCATATAAAACATCCAAGATTGATACTATAATAGCATGGAACAAACAAAAATTATAGAGACTTTTGGAAACATATCATTGACCCATCTCTAGGAAAAGACATGCGCATTATCCTTGCCAGGGTGGCCATCCGTCGATGCCGCCACGGCGTCAAACAACTCCACCGCACTGGGCTCGTCTATCCAAACACATCTTTCGTCGAGACTCAGTTGCACCATGCCGCCAAGATCCATCGACGTCGAGCGGTAGATGTGACGCCACTCCACCTCTTTGCCCCTTCAGTCAACACCTCCTCCAGAATGATGCCCCCAAGAGGGAAAACACATCAAAGCGTCATCATCGTTCAATCCGGGAGACCCAGATCTAGGGTTTCCCCTAGAGCAGCCCAACCAAGGTTGCAGCACATGCCCATCATACCAGTGCCCAAGACGACGCCTCCAAGAAGGTAACGACACTATAGCGCCACCGCCGCCCATTCACCGGTAGGGTTTTCTCCCGGGCACAAAGGACATAAGTGAGAGGGGGAGTTGTCCTCAACATCGCCACCAAGGGGGAATGGTGCCCGGAGCCGGCGGCGGCCAAGGGTTTCCCTTTGACAAGGTCCCATCTCGACATCCTCTTAGCCTGCCACAACAACTCCAAGCACGGATGCCGGAGTCAGGATCGATCAGAGGAGTTATGCCACATCTAAGGTAGGGAATCATGAGGGCTGCCTCAGATCTCGCATGGAGGCAGCCACCCAATGTCACAAGATCTGATCAAGCCTAGCAGTTTGTGCAGCCAGGGAGCCCGACCGATCTCTGACGAGCGCTCCCCAGCCAAAGAAGGGCCGCCGCCCATGCAGTAGTCTGCGCGCTCGCACGCGCTGCCACTACCGTCGGCAACATGCGCCACCGCACCACGCCGCGCCACGCCGCTACCCAAGAGGCACGTCCCGCGCCGCCCAAGCCGACCAGGCTTTGCTCGTCCAAACTGCAGCAACCAAACAACGATGCACAAAAGACAGAGGAAGATCTCCTAAGACTACTGCGAGTGGAAGTAACTTCAACAGTAACATAATATCCAACTCAGTAATTTTGTTTATGTGATAATGATTTAATGAGAAGAGAGATAAATTAAGTAACATAGCTAGTTACTCGTACTATGAGTAACATCACACGTACCAAGACAGGATGAGTCTACAAACTAATAAATGAAGTTTTGCATGACACCACACATATGTTACTCCTCACTATGGAGGTAGTAACATAGACTCGAAGTTACTTCCCAATGTGAGTAATCTAAGCATTGGCTTGTGACTTCATTGCTCCTACACGTATCAGCCATCCAGTGCAAGAGAAGTTGTTTCCCATGAACAAGACCACAACAAGCGAGAACCTGGTCAGGTCGGTACAATGTGCCGAGACACCAGCGTATGGGTGAAAACCCCTCAGAAGCCAAACTTTTAGATGACAATTACGTGAAGGTTCATGGGCTGTTTAGACACCTATGTGCCAAGTGACTTGAAAGCAAAGGTGTCGTTCCCAGTGTCTCCAAATCCCAGTGTTTCCGAGTTCACCTGATATTAACACGGACATGGATAGCCAAAATTGAAAACTATATGCGAGTCCTCTTGTATCGTGAGCAAGCATAACATGCATCGATGCTCTCTGGCTAGCTTATATTGCCTTCTCTTGTGAGAGTGGCGTGTCATACTTAAACTAGGTGTCCACCTTTTGATTCTTTGTATTTGTTGTTGTACTATGATACCATTTTAGTTGTGACAATAATTTACACTTCATTGCGGAAGATCAATGCTACAGGCCCATACAATGCTTTGAATGCCAAGCACCAATCAATAAACTGGGGATTCTCTAATAAGCTCTAGCTATGAATGCTCTGCATACACACAACAATTTCACTGCTACTCCATTATAAATAGTGTCGATAAAAATAATTGCGAGACCTCATATAGTGGGTACAACACGCAATCCTCATATAGCGGCTGAAAACCCCTAAGGGCATCCACGATGTTTGCCAAATAGGTAGTGCCAAATGTCAAAATGGCTTTTGGCATTACTTTCACCATTGTGAAGGGTGCTGCCAAAAGAAGAAAATAGGGAACCGGTGCTTCTGTGAGCGCCGATGCCAAGCTAGCCCAATGCAATAAAAAAATATATGTTGTCAGAAGAGCGCTTGAACACAGCATCAAGCGGGAGCACAACGACGTAGAATTCTGGATAAAGGAGAGAGGTGGCGAGTTCTTTACCCTATTCTATTCGATGATGGGACCAACTATACAGATATTTGGAATCACACACGTTGTGGATATGATGCTAAATATGGTGCCGATGCCGCATCCCGTTTAATGCTCAAATTTGGCAACAACACGTTGTGGATGCCCTAAGAGGCCCGAAAATCATATTCTGCTCACGAGCCCATTTGAGCTCGTGATGAACAGTAAAATCGCCAAAAAGAATGAAAACACATTAAAAAATCTAATTTACTTTGGGTTGAACTTTGACAAATGTTTTTGGTGCTTGCAAAATTTCATCGCGAAATGGCATTCGTAGAAGTCACGGCAAAAACAACAAAAATCAGCACTCCAAAATGCTTTTGAAATAACACTTTTGGAGCAACAAAATTTTTTTGGCCGCAACTTCAGAGAATGTCATTTCGTAATGAAATTTTGTAAGCACTCAGAACATTTGTCAATGTTTGCATAAAAAGATTTTTTTAAAACCTTTTTCGAATTTTTGGATTTATTGTTCACCCGAGCTTATTTGAGCTCCAGCACAGAAAAACTGCGTCCCTAAAAGGTCGAACTTTTAGCTGGCAATTATCTGAAGGTTCGTGGGCTGCTTAGAAACCTCAGTGTGAGGTAACTTACAAGCGAAGGTGTCATTCCTAATGTCTCCAAATCCTAGTATTCCTAGTCCACCTGATACTAACACAGACATGGATGACAAAAAGCATGCAAACTAAACGTGAGTCCTCTTGTATAGCGAGCAAGCATAACCTGTGATCGATGCTCTCTGGCTAGCTTATATTATCTTCTCTTGTGAGAGTGGTGTGTCATACTTAAATCTGGTATCCACCTTTTCATTCTTTGCATTTGCTGTTGTACTACGTACCATTTTGTCCTTCATTCATTACTACTTCCCGTGAAAAATGTCTGTAAGAAGGAAGGCTTCCCAGTCTCCAATTTCCCAAAGGGCTAGTACACAATGCCTATTCGGATTACAGTGCAACTGAAGCATTTGCATCAGGACCTTCAGAGTTGCAGGTTTTAGGCTTTCAGCATTGCATCCTGTCCTACAAGCCTGCATGCAGTAAAGTCAACTTGCTGGAATTACACGCAGCTGCCAAGTACCAACGGTGAATCAGTTCTTGTAACAAACACCCTAGCCTCTTCTAATTGACCAACCAATAGGAAACACCGGCTCATCTGCTAAAGCTAGCTTGCCCGAAACACACCGCCGACACAGGCATCCGACAAGCCTACCTCGCGTTGAGCTAGAGACATCAGATCGGGATGCTTACCCGCATGGTGTCGCGCCGGCGCTGCAGAGGGCGCGCGGGGACAGAGTGAATCGGGCAGAAGCAAAGGAGGACAAGAGAGACGGAGCGGCAGGCGGGGAGGAAGGTGGGAGCGCTGGATAGAACCGCAGGGAAGGCGAGCGAAGCCATGGATGGGGAGGGAGTTCACTCTGCTCTTTTTTCCACTCCTCAGCTACCCGTCGCCATTGGAGATTGATGAGGATGTAGGCAACAGCGAGGGGAGATGTCAGGAGGGCCGTGTGTGTGTTATCCTATGGCTGTGGTAGGTGCTTATGTTTTTTTTTTTAGAACGTAGGCTCAAGAAGAGCCCGGCTTTGAATTAACAAAGCCATCAACCGGCCAGGATTACAACTTCGGAATACAACCACACTCCAACTAAAAGGAAAGAAAACAAAAGGCAAAGATACAATGACGCCTAGGAGCAGCTCACGGAGGCATACAACAAGCTAGCTAGCTCATAGCTAGAGATGCCAGGAACCCCATACACGCCGAGAACCAAGGCAAAAACGCTAAACGTCTCAGGAAAGAGCACCGACGACGGAGCAAAGCACGCCATTGCCAAACGCCTGGGCTTGAAGGAGACACATCCATCCAGATCCATCGTCACAGAAGGCCCCTGCCTCCTCGCCTGGCTCGAGGCGCCGCACCGGTGAGCTATGGACATGCTCACCCTAGAACCTGCATGAATGGCATCGCAGGAAACCACAGGGGCGGAACCAGGCGTTCCCAGCCTGCCGACGACGACTTACCTGAAACAGAGCAACGCCAAATGCAAGAGTCTAGGCATGAAACAGGGGCGAGCTGTCGGAATGCACAAATGGGCAGCAGCA
Organism: Aegilops speltoides; assembly: GCA_021437245.1. NCBI lineage: Eukaryota > Viridiplantae > Streptophyta > Magnoliopsida > Poales > Poaceae > Aegilops > Aegilops speltoides. The sequence goes on along the minus strand of CM038141.1, from coordinate 426,325,909 downwards.
AGGGCCAAAACTCATGTTGAGGAATTATTTTTCTCCTTTGTGCCCCATCAATTTCCTTGTAGCGGTAATTTTATTTTGAAAAATTACAAGGTCCACAACCCCCTCTAGGAAAGAAGAACAATAGTCTAAACATGGTTCATAGGCCTCGTCATATGCAAGTTGGAACCCCAAGCAGCGCCCGGTAAAGGTATGTTCTAGGGGCATCTTTGGAGGTGGAGATTTCTAAATCATCTAGAATGTGGTATTGTATCTCTCTACCCTCTTCTGGTATTCTGAAGGCACCATTCCTCATGCCTCCAAACCCTAGAGTATCATAGTTCACTTGGTATTAATTTGGGCATGGATAGCCACAAAGTGATGTCTGATGGAAATTATTGTGAGCACTCTCATATAGTGAGCATAACATATGATTGATGCTCTTTGCGTCGTTTATATCGCCTTCTCTTATGAGAGTGGTCGACGACACTTTAATTTCTTGTCTACTTTTTGAGCCACTGCACTTGTTGTTGTAATACGTACACATTAGTTGTTGTAATAATATAGGCTTCAGTCATACAAAGTTAATGAGATTGTTGATGACTCATGCCATTAATTAGAGCATCTTCAGTCGAACACCCCCAAGCCTTCCTCATATGTTCGGGCATACAACTCAAACACTGTCTGGATAAGAAACGCACCTCCAATAAAGGCCCCCAAACTCCCCTATTTGTCCATCCTATCCGCAAACTCCCAAGTCCAACCCATATGAGGGAGGATATGGGGATGTCCGTACATGTCCAAATAGTCCACCATGTTAGCTCTGGCCTACCTCGGGATTTCGACGTCAAGATGCATCTAAATCTTGGCTACAAAAGTGGGTGCACACTTGGCAACTGCTTGGGGCGTGTTTGGTAGGTTGCATCATTTTTGGGGTCTTTGGATTTGTGACTCAGTTGGGAATGACTGAGTAAACACATGCCAAAAAACCATGTTGTGTATGTAGTTTGACAGTCTGCATGTACGTTGGTTGTATCAGGGAACCAAATTTCCCTTGACATTTGGTGGCCTGTGTCGGCTGTGTTGATGCACTACACAGTGTTTGGTTGTGCACGACATATGTTGTGACCACCCTTCTCACTAATGGTGACCTTACCACACATGATCGAAACATTATTTCAGTCCTAGCTTGTAATAAAATGACAGTTCATCCTAACTACTAATAAATTGCAATACAAATTAGCAGTCATATGACTCAATAGGAGAAAGTTCATCGGTGCCCATTCTTCCTTCTGTTGCTTCATCCTCTGCTCGTGTTGCTTCCTCTGTTCCTTCTTCTTCTTCTTCTTCTTCTTCTTCTTCTTCTTCTTCTTCTTGAAAGGATAACTCGGCGGGAACGGGCACCTGCTATTACTAGGATCAGTTCCCTACGAGAAACGAGCTTGTCGGACTAGTACGGGCGCCAGGGCTACATTAATCATAGTTCATCTTTTGGGTGCATTACACACGATTAGCAAATGAAGGATGCCAAATTAATAGTGTGTAGTTTTGAATTGCTGTCCAGAAATGGGTAGAATATTTTTGTAAATTCCCAAAACTCTGGTTGAAGGAGCGATATATGGTACATTATGAATGAAAAATGCAAAGTTGCAATTTCGATTGTTATTAACGGATACATGTGAATTTTACAAATATTGCAGACGTATGAACGCTTAAAACCATGTGAGTAGTTATTATCTTGAGAACTGCAGCCGTAGGAACTCGGAACAGTGGTACTAATTGCGGTTGATTATATCATAATTCTAACCGCCCTCTAAGGCGCCAATATAATCCGTCAATCCCAGATTAAATTGTCATTGCTCTTTTTTCTTCATCCTCGCTTCAATCCCCATCTTCATCCCCCCACACATTCGCCCACAGACTGCAATCTCTTGTAGCGCAACCATGCCGTCCTTCTAGGATGGTCCATGGAAGAATCCAAACTCCTCCAGCGACAACGAGGACAACAACCCCAGAACGAACACTATAAGATCGAGCTCGAAATCATCACACTCGCCTTTCATGATTCCTCCGTCGAGCCCTGACCTCCAATATATCCAGTTCATGGAAGGGCAGCCTTAGAGCTGGAGGACGACGACAAGATGAATGTGGAGAACCGAGAGGACAAAGACGACGACTATGAGGAAGAGGAGTGGTCAAGCAAGGAGGATGAGGGCGTCAACGATGGATATGATGACGACAACGACAAAAAGCTGATAGTCAATGAAGGAAGCGTTGTCGCCAAAACGATGGCGCGGTGGCATCCAAGAAGAAGAAGAAGGACTAGACTATATATTTTGTTATTGTGTTCGCTTATATATTCCCCATATTGATACTTCCTCGCATTATATAGATGTAATGCACTTTGTGTTCTTACCAGTCTGGCTTTGTGTTCATGTCGACCTTATATCTTCAAGCAGGTCTAGAGGATGATGTGATCTTAATTCTAGGCCCCATTTGGTTTTCTTGTTTTGGCTGTGAACGCCTAATGGTTTCTATTAATGAAAATATAAGTTGATGCAATCTTATGGAGACTATATCCTAGAGTTGCTCTGTTGCTCTGCAGACAGATCGAGGAGCAAGTCACATCGCACATGATCTACATAACGAGATTGTGAGCGATCGTTTGTAGTATCGCACACAATTGCCTTGATTCAATTGTGTGTCTGGTACAGCACACAATCGTATGCGCTGTCACAAATTATCACACACAGGTAACCTCAGAAACCCTCTGCGCATCTTCAACACATTACACATGAGTCATCATATTACGCAACGTGTGTGCAATGCTTCAAGTTATCGCACACAATTTGTTTTTGTAAAGCGTTTTCCAATTGAGGCACACGATTAGAAATAGCAATCACATGTGTTATGATGACATATCTCACGCACAACACTATGCTTTGTTGTGTATCCCTTATCTAACACGGTTTGCATCACAAAATCGTGCCCGATGAATGGGCCATTGCACACGTTCTAATTTATGGTACACAAGTTTATTTTTTTACTATTTGTGATGTCTACATCGCACACAATTAGGTATAATGGTGTGGGTTAGATGTGTCGTTTTAGCCCCATTCCGCAATAGTGGAACAAGAAAAGCACCACACAACACAAGCATCACGTTGATCCCTTAGGACTGAATCTTCATTACAGTACAGAAGAAACAGAAATCATAAAGTAAATTTTTGCGTGGACGGTCATGACATAGAACCTGCTCAATGTAAACTCCAGAAGACCAGCAGGGAACTGCTAAGGGCCTCTTTGATTAGCAGGATTGCAAAAACGCAGGAATAGGAAAAATGTAGGAACAGAATGACATGTTCGTTGGATCCCTATATGATTTGAGTTTCTTTGATTGTATCACGGGAAAAATAAAGGACTACTTTTAACAGGTTGCAGTGGATGCTAGAATTCCTATGAAATGTACTCCCTCCGTCCGAAAATTCTTGTCTTAGATTCGTCTAGGTACGGAATCGAAGACAAGAATTTTGGGACGGAGGTAATAGTACAAATAAACCCTTAGGAAAATTCCTACGGGATTCAATCCTACGAATTAAACGACCAACCTAGGAAAAATTCCTAAGGATTCTAATCCTTCATTCGTTTGAATCAAAAAGGCTGTAAAGCCGTATGTGGCAACGGTTTGATCAGCTCAATTGCTGAGAACACTTAGAGTCGCTTGCTTTTAGTTGCCTGCCGTTTCTACTTACACAAAAGTAACCCAAACTATCGCAACCAAACAATGGAGCAGAGACGAAGGAGCACCCTCTTGCGTAGTGTTATATGACTTGACAGCAGGCACATATATCAGCCACGCAGAGTCTGAGAAGTCATTTCCCACGAACACAAGGCACCAACGAGCACAAGTTGTGGTGAGGTCGGTACAACATCCATGCTGAGACACCAGCGCAAGGCTCAGAACCCCTAGGTGTCTGAACTTCGAGCTGGCAATGATGTGAAGGTTCCGGAGCCATTTAGACACCTCTCTTCCAGGAAATCTACTGGCGAGCAGTGGTGAATCCAGGAAGAAAACGAAGGGCGGGCTCAAAGTTAACGGCGAGAAAACTAACGTCATTTTAAAGAAAATAAGGCATTTCAGTCAAAAAAGCATTATCTCCTAATCCTGTTGTCCAAATAAGCTAAATAGCTAATATTTTGCCAGGGTACTACTGAAAACATATGTTTTATTACTGTCATTTTCTGGGTTTTTTAAATTTAAATTTTTTAAGGGAAGTTTAAATCTATCTACCTAAATAGTTGATATCTCCTAGTCCTTTTTTGCTCCAAACAAGGTAAAACTTTCCTTATAATCATTATAATCTATCTACTGGAAACATGAAGTATTTGCTAGATTTTTTTTTAAAGAACTATATTGATTTTTTTTTTGCAGGAAAAGTACATCAAAATTTTAACCAAATTCTAAATTTATTTAGCAAAATATAGTCATTATCTTATAATCCTTTTTCTTCTAATAAGCTCAAAATTTGCCAAATTGCTACTATATATTTGGTGTTGTGCTGTCCGCTACTTGCCTGTGGGCTGTTGGTGTTGTTCGGCTGAGAATGAGAGATTGGGTTGCTGGGCTAGGACGTGTAGTAGTGATTTTTTTTTTGTATATTTGGAGGGTAGGCTACAGCCTGTACAAGCCCACCTACTGGACTCGCCACTGCTGGCGAGGCTGTCATTCCTAATGTCTCCAAATCCTAATGTGTCATAATTCACCTCATACTAACACAGACATGGATAACCACAAACGTGAAAACCCAATGTGAATCCTCTTGTATAGTGAGCAAGCATAACATGTGATTGATGCTCTTCAGCTAGCTTATATATTACCTTCTCTTCTGAGAGTGATGTCTCACACTTAAACTTGATATATCCACCTTTTGATTTTTTGCATTTGTTGTTGTACCACGTATGATTTTAGTTGTGGAAATAATTTATATCGTCTCACTCACTCATGCCCTTACTAGCCTTACTAGCCTTAGGCAAGTTTTTGTTCACGGCCTGTTAGGACGCATGCCCTTATATTACTACCCTTAGGCAGGTTGCACGAAGATATAATTAATCTTCTTTAATTCAATTTTTAAAAGTGATGCTTATAGCAACGTATTTTGACCACCAGATGCATCTATCTATTATCAAATACTCCCTCTGTTCACAAATATATGATGTTTTGGATATTGCAATATGAACTACGTATGTACTAGTATTCTAGAAAAAAGAACTACATATGTACTAAAATGAGGGAAGGGGGGGAATGGAAGGGAAGGCCCCAGATCCACTCCTCTCCCCCGACCCTCACCTTCTCTGCCAAGGGAGGGAAGGGAAGGGAAGGCCCCATATCCGCAGCGGCGATCCAAAACCCATCCGAAACCTAGCCGCCTCCTGGGTCGCCTCCGCTCAGGCGACTCCGAAGGATCCTCTACCGCCCCCTCCAGTCCCCTTCATCGGCGTGCCCCTGGCCGCGGCCGCCGCCGATACCGGCGACGGTGGCGACGCCCTTCTCATCTAAAGACGGAGGGGAGGAGAGTGCACCATGGCGGTTGTGGAGTGGTGGCAGCGGTTCAAGGGCGGTGTGGCCTGTAGCCATGGCCTGAAGCCGGAGCGGCGTCTTCGCGGCGGGTGGTGCGCAGCGTCAACACCAATCTCCAGTGGCCCGGTGGTGCGTCGGATCAGGGCCGAAGGGTCTGATCTGGGTTGCCCCCTGCCATGGACTGTTTGTGGTCGTGCGTTGCGGCTGCCTTCTCCGATGCTGCTCCGACCGACGGCATGGGGGCCTGCTAGTGTGCTTGAATAAAGGCGGCGGTCCTAGGGTTCCTCTTGCGCCAAGAGGAAGATCTGCCTGACGCCTGTCGTTCCTGATCTGGCTGGAGTGGCGGGTTCTGGAAGTCTCCGCTGGCGAACTCCCACGGGTGTGTTATGGCCGGAGATTGCTGGATCGTGTGGGATTCGGTCGTGCCCATTGGTTCTCCATTAAGGAGCGAGCGGCACGAAGCTCTGCTATTTGTTGCCATCAGGAGATATCTTTAGCTTCATGGTGAAGTCAGAGGCGGAGAATGTCATGGAAGCCGAGATTGGAGGACTAGTAATGTTGATTGGAGCCTATGGCGTTGAGGAACTTGCTTGGAGTTTTGGGATTCGTAGCAGGCGTATGTAAGTGGGGGCGACAACACATGTGAAGTTCAAAGTCTTGTCTTTCAGGGTGAAAGTCCAAGGTCTGACCTTAATTGGTTGTGCCTGGCAATGGTCTTGTTGAAGGCATTGTTTTGAGAGCGATGATTATCTCTGGGGTGAAAACCCAAGATCTACAATCGGGCGACGACAGCGTTGGTGCACCGTTTCCTCCTTCGAGGAGTCGCTTTTGGAGAACTTGGACATCATGTGTTATCTTAGTGGGAGTTGTGCTGCTGTTGCTGCAAGGCCTGGAACACCATAGCGGGACTTTTTTAAGTTTCTTCTTCTTTTTTTTTGGCTGTGTGCATCCCTCATGTCATTAGGGCATTGCGTTGTTGCAGAGGGTAGATGTAACTGGTACCTTCGCGATATTAATATATACTCTTTATCGATTTTTTTACTGAAATGAGTGAACAAATACGTTAAAATGCGTCTATATACATACGAACCAGAAAAAGATAGAACAACTTATATTTGTGAACGGAGGAAGATAAGAGGCAAACAAGTCTAATGTGCTGTGTTGGTTATGTGGGGTGTCCTAGATATAAAGAACATCATTTACAATTGAATGCACACAAAAAAACATATTTGTGTTGTACACGGTTCACGCATGTGACTCCATCGTCCGTCTCAGATTGCTATCTATACTGTATGTTTTTTGAAAAGGAGGTCATCCCCGGCCTCTGCATCCGAAAGATGCATGCAGCCATATTATTAATCAAGTCCAAGCAAAAATATAGTCTATAATCCAGGGTACAGCTCACAAAAGGAGCACAAATAAAAAAGGCTAAGCAAATAAATCAAAGCCACAACCGGCTGGATGAGACAACATTAAGGCCCTATCCTATGATGCGACCGCCATTCAAACCAGTTGAAGATTACCCGAGCTACCATCTCCCATCGGTTGCACCCAGTAGCTAAATGCCCCCTGAAGCCCATTGGAGTGAGTAACAACCATGTATGGATCAATACCATAGCTCTGAAAATAACCTGCAAGAAGTTTATACTATGTAATCTGTTAAAAATCATATAAATCCTACAATTCTAGATAGCCGAGAGAAGTGCGCAAGTTCCAATTTGAATACTTGTCGCAACCTCAGGTTGTACTCCATTTAACCACGTCCCAAACAACGCTTCTATGCTATCGGGGGGCGTAATGTTAAATGCAATATGAATATATCGCCAAAGTAACTTAGATAAAGGACAATCGATAAATAAATGTTGGATTGTTTCATCATCAACACAAAAACAACATCATGGACTCCCAACCCATCGCCGCTTTAGTAAGTTATATCTTTGATAAGAATCACTTGTTTGTGGACAAACCAGATAAAAAAAATTATGCATAAGGGAACCTTTATTTTCCAATGTGTATCGATCTTGGGATTGGGCCGGAATTAATAAGATCTAAGTACATAGATTTAACTGTATTCCTATCCACCATCGTAGGCTAACGAACAGAGAATGGAAGTGCATTGAAGACCGTTTTGAGAAGAAACTGAGCTGTTGGAAGGGCAAGCTCTTGTCTTATGGAGGCCGGTTAATTCTTATTAATTCGGTGCTCACAAGTTTGCCGATGTTTCTTCTCTCTTTCTTTGAGATACCAGTTGGAGTAAGGAAGAGACTGGATTTCTATAGATCACGGTTCTTCTGGCAGGGTGATGAGCTGAAAAGAAAATACAGACTGGCTAAGTGGGACATTATCTGTAGACCTAAGGACCAAGGGGGTCTAGGTATTGAGAATCTAGAAATTAAGAATAAATGCCTGCTTAGCAAGTGGCTGTGGAAGCTCGCGTCGGAGACGGATGCTGTGTGGGCACAGATCCTTCGCGCCAAGTACCTCCAGTCAAAAACTTTGTCGCAAGTTTCTGTAAGGCCGACTGACTCGCCTTTCTGGAAGGGGCTCATGAGGGTCAAGCAGGCTTTCTTTAATAGGACGAAGTTTGTCGTAGGAAACGGCTCGCGCACACGTTTCTGGGAGGATACCTGGCTGGGTGACACACCGCTGGCCATCCAATACCCCTCCTTGTACCGAATTGTTCAACGCAAGGAGGTGGTCATTGCTTCGGTTTTCCAAGCTATCCCCCTTAATATTCAGTTTCGACGGGTGCTAGCGGGCAATCGTTGGGAACAATGGCTCCATCTAGTCAGAAGGCTGATGGATATCCAGTTATCTCAACAACCTGATGAATTGCGCTGGATGTTGACTAAGTCTGGAGGCTTCACGGTCAAATCAATGTATATTGATGTTATTAATTCAAGCCCCATTCCAACGTCCAAACATGTTTGGGATGTTAAAGTTCCTTTGAAAATAAAAGTGTTTATGTGGTTTGTTCATAAACAAGTTATTTTAACTAAGGATAATTTGAAGAAGCGCAATTGGACAGGACCTACTAGGTGTAGCTTCTGTGATCGGGATGAGTCTATTAAACACCTCTTTTTTGATTGCCCGCTTGCAAAAGTTCTATGGCAGACGGTCCACATTGCTTTCAACATCAAACCACCGAATTCCATTAGTGCTTTGTTTGGGACCTGGCTTAATGGGATTGAGCCCAGATTAGGGAGACATATTCGGGTGGGGGTTTGTGCATTGTTGTGGACCATCTGGAATTGCAGAAACGATTTGGTTTTTAACAGAACATCATATATACATTTTTTGCAGGTTTTGTTCCGGACTACGGCTCTGATTCGTTCGTGGTCGCTACTCACCCAGACGGAGGCCAGGGAGCATTTGGTTACTGGGTCTGTCCGTTGGGAGATGGTAGCTTGGGATATCTTCAACCGGTTTGGATGGCGGTCATGTAATAGGATAGGTATTTAGTATTCCTATCTAGTTTTGCCTCGCCGGTTGTGGCTTTTGGTCTTGGCTTGCTTCATGTATCTAGCTGATCCGGGCTCTGTGTGAGCTTGTGGTGCTTCTTTGTATTTACTTTTCAGGACCTTTGGAACCTTGTTACAACTACTATATTTTGATTCAATAAGAGGGCCGTATGCATCATGCTGATGCAGAGGCCGGGGTATTCCCCTTTTCAAAAAAAAAAAAACAAAACAAAAAAAAACATAGATTTAACTGAGAACAGTCCGTTTGTTGTCAGTTTCCACTTCACGTTGTCTGGTTGATCGGATAGTTGAACGTTCATCAACCTCCGCACCAGGTGCAACCATGAGTCCCATTGTTCCCCTACTAATGCCCTCAAAAACTGAATATTCAAAGGTAATAGGATACTGCAGGGCTAATGGTGTGTCCCCTAACCAAGTGTTCTCCCAAAACCTGGTTGACATTCCATCTCCGACAACGAAACTCACCCTATGAAAGAAAGTCTCTTTCATTTTCATGAGCCCCTTCCAAAATGGCGAACCCCTTCCAAAATGGTGAATCAGTAGGTCTTACAGTAACCTGAGCTAGAGTTTTAGATTGCCGGCTATCTATACTGTATGCATGCAAGCAACGAAAACACTCATGATATCGCCAATATACCACCATATACACTTACATTTTTCTATCATTTAAGCGGCAGAGAACACAAATGTTCTTTAAAATTCATGGCACATGTCTCGGATGTATCAGCATGAACAAACAAGTTACAATGGGAGGCAGTGAGAGAGGCGGTGAGAATTTTTTTGTTTTGAGATAAGAGTCGTCGTTCTATCATTTGTTCTGCGAATGCATCGTAGCTAGGCTGCTATGTGATTTAGATGATTTTGGGGTGCCTTGTCTATCTTGTTAACTCCATTTCAAATTTGAGCAGATGATTTATTGCCAAAGGACATGCTCTTACTCTGTGAGATGGATGTTGATGAGCGGTACAGCCGAAAACTCTGGGGCTGGGCTTTGCACACAGTGTATAAAATAAATTGTTGTCGGTTGATTCTTGTCTACTCCACCAAGTGTCTGAAACAAGATTTTTGTATGTATCAGCTTATTCTTGGCCATATCTTGCACTCTAGGTAAGTGAAGCTCCAGTTTTACTTCTTTCCCAGAGATCGATCACTGAATGAGATTATATATAGTGCAGTACAAGGACAGAATCGTTGCTTCTTAGACAGAAACAAGCTGACCATTAAAGGATGATGTGCTTGAGGCAAGATGAATGAGCTTTAGATCCGGCAACAAACAGCAAGAACATTCATAAATTGTGCTAGTATGGTGCATGCTTCATTTCAGTTACAAGCTAGGATGGATGTACATTTCTGTCATTTCACCGCTAGTTGGAGCACACAAATCAAACACAAACGAATATCAGCAGCCTCAACTCAAAAAAGGACAGGGAAGAATAGCAGCAGCCTCCAGCATATGGGCAAACAATATGGGCTTGTCTAGTTGAACATGGCGGTACAGCGAGAAAGAAGAGTGTGAATCGGTCACAGAACTATACAGATTGCACAACACAGAAAAACAGTATATATATTCCGCCGCTCCGAGATGTTGGGTTTCAGGTCGTGCTGGATAACGGCAACCACGACGATAACCATTATCACCAGGAGAAGGATGATAGCGTAGCACATTCGCTTTCTCGAGTTCTTCTGCAGCTTCTTTGCCTACTGGAGACTGCCCTCTCCTTGTTGTATGTGGTTGGTAGCTTTTGAAACATTGCAAAAAACAAACAAAAATGTTTCTTGGCTTGCTTGCTTGCTTTATAAAATGTTTGTTGACATCCAGCGGAGGGGCCGGGTCGGGAGGGGGGCGCGGGCAGGTGGCCTCCGCCCCTACCTCTCCCTTGGCGCTCTTGGATGGCGCGGCTCCCGCGGCGTCCTCGGGTACCGGACGCCGGCCGGCGCCACTGGGTAAGCCGGGAGCTTCCCCGGTACTTGCGATGTCTCGCGGCTGTACCCCTGCGGCTTCAGCTCAGTTCAGCCCTGTTGGGGGTGGGGCAGGCGGCCACACCCCAAACGGGGTCACACGGGAGGAGATCATTGCTTTTGGAGGGATCCCAGATCCTGTATCCGTAGGTCGACGGATGAGCTGTCGCCTCTAGGATCAGCCGGATGTTGATGAAATGCAGCTAAGGTGCGCTATGTGGGCGGCCAAACTTCATGACATTGATGTCACTACTGGTATGTCGGTCAATACCTCCAATTCTATTTTGCATTTTTGCAACGATGAGATTATACATAATGTAACTCAGCTAGGAGTTCCACTAGGTAGTAATGGTAGTGAAATCTCTAATTCCGTTAATGATATCCTGGATCTTGAAGCGGAGCGCGCTTTAGAAATGATTCGAAACTTAGCGGCCGTTAAACCCATGAACAATTCCGACATAGATGCGTTGGGAGTCAGGGTTCTTGATAGTTTTTGTGCGGATCTTGCCCCTTCACTTCCTGAGACAGAATAGGAGGAAGGATATGTAGATGTTCAGGAGGTTAGGTCCATGGAGCCCGGTTGTGAGGATCGGGTGGAGGATCTAAACAAGCCTAAGCATAAGTGGAAACGAAAGATTTATCCAGCTTCGGCTGTGCGTAGAAATGCTAGGATCCGTACCTATAAAAAAATTCATGATGAAATATGAGAGGAATCTTTTGAAATAGCAGAGTTCTTAAGGACTTGGCTAAAAGAAGGTTTCTAGCGGATGCTTCTATCGAACACAAGTTGGATTTTATCGCCCTTTCCGAAACTGGAAGGGACAATTTCACCCCAATTTCTTAGCACTTTATCGGGAGGTGTCGATTTCCACTGGCATTGCGTACCGCCAAGAGGAAGATCCGGTGGAATTTTACTTGGGGTTAAATGCGATACGTTGAAAGTTCGGAGTGTGGTCATGGGAGATTTTGCTATCAAGTTTCGTGTCAGATCAAAGGCCGATGGGTTCAACTGGGCATTAGTGGCGGTGTATGGCGCCGCGCAGCCAGAATTCAAACCAAAATTTTTGGCTGATCTTGACCGTATTTGCGGTAGCGAGCAGCTCCCAATTCTGGTTGGGGGCGACTTTAACATTATTCGAAGGAGGGAGGAAAATAATAGTGAGAACTTTGACGGCAGATGGTCGTTTATGTTTAATACCATAATTGAAAGCTTGGATCTTAGAGAGATAGAGCTTTCTGGTAGAAAATTCACTTGGCCTAATACGTTGCCGAACCCGACATTTGAGAAGTTGGATCATGTTCTCGCTAGCGTCGAATGAGAGCAGAAGTTTCCCTTGGTAACAGTCCAAGCGTCATCGCGCGCGATCTCGGACCACACCCCGTTGCTCGTTGATTCTGGCGAGGCAACACATGTGGGGAATAAAAACACTTTTTCTTTCGAATTAGCGTGGTTCGAAAGAGAAGGGTTCCTGGATTTGATAGCAAGAGAATGGGCTAAAGATTCAGGAGGGAGGACAAATATTGAAAGATAGCAGAATAAGATTAGACACCTACGAAGTTTCTTACGTGGGTGGGCTAAGCATTTGAGTGGGATATATAAGGTCAAAAAGGAAAGGCTCCTTTTACTTATTCAATCCCTAGACCTAAAAGCTGAATCCTCCATCTTAGATACTAGCGAACTGGAAACTAAAGTGGTGGCAGAAATGAGATTGAAAGAACTGCTTCGAGAGGAGGAATTGAAGTGGGCACTGCGAGCTAAAGTACGCAGAATTGTCCAAGGGGATGATAACACCCAATTCTTTCACATGATTGCGAATGGCAAGCACCGAAAGAAAAGAATATTCCAGCTCGAGCAGGATGAATGAACGATTATAGGACATGAAAACTTAAAACTATACATCACCAACTACTATAAGCAGCTGTTTCAGCCTCCGGAGGATAATTCCGTATCCTTGGATGAGTCCAGGGTTGAGGATGTCCCTCAACTTGACGCGGTTGAAAATGATATTTTAACCGCTCCATTTTCGGAGAAAGAGGTGTTTGAAGCGATTGCACAAATGAAGAACAATAAAGATCGAGGGCCGGATGGTTTTCCGGTAGAGTTATATAAAAAGTGCTGGCACATTATTAAGGGGGATTTGGTACCGATGTTCCATGACTTATTTGCTGGACAACTTCAGTTGTTTCACTTGAATTTTGGAACGATCACTTTGCTTCCTAAGAAAACAGAGGCCGTGCGAATTGAGCAGTTCAGGCCGATCTATCTTTCTTAATCTTAGTTCAAAATTTTCACCAAGGTTGGGACTAATAGACTTATACAGATTGTGCATTCTATGGTGCAACCATCCCAGACTTCTTTCATGCCGGATAGAAACATCCTAGAAGGGTTTGTGGTCCTATATGAAACACTCCATGAAATCTACACGAAAAAACTAGATGGGGTAGTTTTCAAAGTGGATTTTGAGAAAGCGTACGATAAGGTCAAATGGCCATTTCTTCAACAGGCCTTGCGTATGAAGGCTTTCGATCTGGCATGGAGAAACCAGGTGGAATTGTTCACGCAAAAAGAAAGTGTTGGAATTAAAGTGAATGATGACATAGGTCATTACTTCTAGACACAAAGGTCTCAGGCAAGGAGATCCGATGTCACATATCCTGTTCAACATAGTGGTCGATATGTTGACAATTTTAATAGGAAGGACTAAGGATGCTGGCCAGGTAGGTGGCCTCGTTCCGCATTTAGTTGACGGAGGTGTGTCCATCTTACAGTACGCTGATGATACTATCATCTTCATGGAGCATGACTTGGCAAAAGCAAGGAACATGAAGGTGGTGTTATGCTTGTTCGAACAATTGACCATGTTAAAGATTAACTTCCATAAAAGCGAATTGTTCTGCTTCGGTAGAGCTAAAGATGAACAAGACACTTACAAACAATTGTTCGGGTGCGAATTGGGAGCTTTACCCTTCACGTACTTGGGTATACCAATCCACCATCGCAAGCTTACAAATAGAGAATGAAAGTGCATTGAGGATCGATTTGAGAAAAAACTAAGCTACTGGAAGGTTAAACTTATGTCATACGGAGGCCGACTAATCCTTATTAGCTCGGTTCTCATGAGTATGCCCATGTTTCTCTTGTCCTTTTTTGAGGTACCAGTTGATGTCCGGAAAAGGCTTGATTTCTACCGATCGCGCTTCTTCTGGCAAAGCGATGAACTCAAACGAAAGTACAGACTCGCTAAGTGGGACATCATATGTAGGCCGAAAGACCAAGGGGGCCTCGGTATCGAAAATTTAGAGGTAAAAAACAGATGTCTTCTCAGCAAGTGGCTGTATAAGCTATATGTTGAGACGGATGGCACTTGGGCCCAGATTCTCCGCAATAAGTACCTTGAATCCAAAACTTTGTCCCAGGTGACGGTGAGGCCGGCTGACTCGCCTTTTTGAAAAGGATTGATGAGATTTAAATTAGTCTTTTTCAACAGGACAAAGTTTATCATTGGAAATGGTACTACCACGAGATTCTGGGAGGATACGTGGCTAGGGGAGACGCCCCTTGCAATCCAATATCCCTCTCTCTATAGTATTGTTCAGTGAAGAGACGCTTACGTTGCAACAGTACTTCAGTCCACCCCTCTCAATATTCAGTTTAGGAGGATGCTAGCGGGAAACCGTTGGGAAGCCTGGCTCCATCTCGTGATAAGGTTGATGGATGTTCAGCTATCTCAACAGCCCGATCAGTTGTGCTGGAAACTAACTAAGAAGGGAGAGTTTTCGGTTAAATCCATGTATTTGGATATTATCAACTCTAGGTCTATTCCTAACTTTAAACATGTTTGGAAAGTCAAGGTATCTTTGAAAATTAAAGTGTTTATGTGGTTTGCCCATAAACAAGTCATTTTAACTAAGGATAATTTGGCAAAACGTAACTGGACAGAAACTACAAGATGTAGTTTCTGTGATAGTGAAGAATCCATCAAACACCTCTTTCTTGACTTGTGGCGGTCGGTTCACATAGCCTTTAATATTACTCCTACGAATTCTATGAACACGTTATTTGGGACGTGGCTTGACGGGATAAATTCAGAAACAACGAGACATATTCGTGTAGGAGTATGTGCTTTATTATGGTAGTCTGGAACTGCAGAAACGATTTGGTTTTTAATAGAACAACAAATATTCATTTCTTGCAGGTTATTTTTTGGCCACGACACTGATCCGTATGTGGTCGCTACTCACTCCGACAGAGGCCAGGGAGTGTTTGGTTACTAGATCTATCCGACAGGAGACGGTAGCACAGGCTATCTTTAACCGGTTTGGATGGCGGTCATGTAATAGGATAGGCATTTAGTGTTCCTATCTTTTTTATGCCGGCTGGTTGTGGCTTCCCGGTATTTTGTTTGCTCTTAGTGAGCCTTTTTTCTGCTTGTTTTGAGACCTGATGAATATTGTTGAACCTTTGGATTATTAGTAATTTGGCCGTATGCATCATTCTGATGCAGAGGCCGGGGATTCAACCCCCTTTTCGAAAAAGGGTCATATCTATTTACTACACTATAAGCTGTTTTCATCAGTTAAAAAACACTAAACTAGTAGGATTGGTGCCGAAATAAAGCATTGACATTATAACTACTAGTCCAAAAGAGCATTAAGCAGCTTATATATTGCTAGCAGAAGAGCTAAACCGCCAAAAAAGAGTATTTTGAGCTGTCACTTTCAAAATCAAAGCATTTGCGTCCCAGTTTTGTAACGCAGCGACCATGTATGTAAGGCCAAAAGAAGTTTCTGAAGCCTTGCGGCACAAGAATTCGCATCCCGCTAAGTTGACTGTTCAAACAACTAATGTGACCATCATGACTTGTTTTAAACCTAACAGTCAATGGCATTTTGAGCATGATTTACTCCAGTGCTTGATAATAAGCACAAAGCTTGGACAAAATCAAAACAAGGGTTGCTTCGCCAGGAGGGAGCTCCTAACTGCCAAAAGAGGTATTGAAGCCCAGATCTGGAGCTCGTATGCTCTGTGCTGGGTGTCGGCGAAGCAACTGAGGGTTCGGAGATGAAAGGAGGAGCATTAGTTGCAGCCGCCATCGAGAACCGTCCACGGTTAACAGAGTTTTTCTTAATATCTACTGTAGCGGTAATTTTATTTTAAAAATCTATAAACCCATGCAACAGACTAATGGATAAATAAAGTCTACTGCTCCATCTGTCCTGCCAAATAAAATCTATCTTTCGCTCAATCTTTAGCTGATGGTCTACATTTTTCTTGTTCTGTCTATCTAGTAAGAGCCCGGTAGGGAACATAATAATATGAACATGATTCATATCACCCGGACCTCACAGTTTCGGATTCCAAAATTGTGGTCAATGATGATAGGGTATAAGGGTCTATATGGATTTGGATGTGGATGTGAAGGTTCCTCGACCATCTAGAACGTAATACCTCTCCATGAGTGTTTCACTGTGTGAAGGTGCAATTCCTGATGCTTCCAATCCCTAGTATGCCCTAGCTCACTTTGTATTATCACGGACATGGATAACCAGAGTGTCAAAAAACAAGTGCGAGTCCCCTCGTATAATGAGCAAGTGTAACATGTCATCGATACAGTTCGGCTGGCTTATATAACCATCTCGTGTAAGATTGGTGTGTGAAAGTTTAATTTAGTACCCACCTTTCGGTCCATGCTTTTATTGTTGTACCGTGTATACTACGACTTTAGTTGTGGCAATAATTTACATTTCACTCGGTTCATTACAAAGGTCAGTAATTATGTGATGAATAATGTCATTACTAGCCGCAGGAAAGTTTCACGATAGACATCTTTAATCTTCTTTAATTACCTCAAAAGCAATCCTACTGAAAGAAATATTGATAATTGATTGATGGTTCTATATGCTTCTACTTCATCTACCCTCTGTTCATATCCTCCGTTTTTGACCAAGAACCCTCTATTTCCATCATTCTATGAGATGACTAAACTACAGCCAAAAAGGCTGCAAGTGAATAAAAATAGTAGCTTTATGTGTCTCATTCATCTTGCTCTACGTCATAGTTCAATTCACAATAAGCGAATTTGTTTACTTCAGTATATGCAGCAGCGCAAAACATACGTTGGTCCATGCCGTTGAACTTGGCATGAAGAAACTACAAAGAGAAGAGAATGTAAATTAATGAGTTCACCTGTTGGAGGGGCGATTCTGCTTCATTGCGAACCGTGCCACCACCTCCTTCACTTTGAGCTAAAGAGCAGAGAACTTCTCTGACAACTTGTTTATGTAAGTAGGTACATGTGTTGCTTATTTGGAGTTGGAATAGGTCCTCCTGAATATGTGCCTCAAGCGGGTCTCGGCGGTGGCCACCTTCCCCCTGATCTCAGTATACCAGCATTGCATCTCCAGAGGCAATGACGGACAGACGGATCCCTATCCGGCGACTCTCTCCACAACGTCCTGCACCAACCTTTCTGCACCCTGGAACCACTTCGTCCATTGGTCCAATGGTGACATCGTCGACGCAAATCCTAAGTAGAGCCATTGAGACAGAACGAGGAGTCATTGTCTGCTGTACAAGGTTACCAAGGCGTTCAGACCTTGATCCATCCCCTATAGTTAGACATGTCTTCATCACGTTCATTCCTGATGCCTCTAAATCCTAGCATGCCCTAGTTTTCTTAGTGTACTGTTGAGACATGTAGATAACAATGAAATGCTTTTTAACAAAATAGTTGGAAGTCCTCTCGTATCTCTCGTATTGAGCATAGCATGAGACCGATGCTTCTTTCACCGGCTTATATTACCTTTTCTTCCCAAGAATAGTGACAATTTAATTTGGCACCTACTTTTTGATTATTTGCATTTTTTTGCGAGAATTGATTATTTGCATTTGTTGTTGTACTACGTGTGACTTTAGTTATGGCAACTCCACGCTCTGCTGTGTGGTACGTGTGCACACGCAACTGCGAAATTCATGGGCGTCGTGCACCAAAGCAACACTGTTTGGCTAGGAGCCAAAAAAACAGCAACCTATCCAGCGGCATCAAAGAAGCAAAGAACATGGAGATGAATTTGGCAGTTGCCATAGTTTCTGACGTTTGTTGATGAACTATATGATGAAAATTTGTAGTCCATCGAGTTCTTCCGGTTCCGAAAGAAAATTTACCTAGTTCCCAAAAATGTGCTTGAAAGCAAAATATGTCAGCCACTCTACATTAGGCGAAGCGAGGATGAATACTAACCACATCGCTCAGTTTGTCATTGAAGAAAAAAAGAGAGAGAGCCAAGCTTCAAATGAGTACAGATTCCATAACAGTCACATCTCACATGTAGCATGCCCCAGCTACTGCTACTTCTTTTTTTTTTTTTTTTGAGGAACCGGCAGGAGCACTGCCTTTTCATATAAGAAGGAGAAGAAGGTTTATGTACAAGAGTGTTCCGGTTTTTAGAAGAGAAACCGGACAAAAACCCCTAGAAAAAAAAACACCATGATGGCACTAGTCAGCCAATACCGGTTGCCACATGTGCCCGGCCAAAGGCCCGGGACCTTTGCTTGATGTCTTCGAAGGCAATAGCTGCAACCTCGAGGTGCGTGAGGCGAGTTCCATTGAAGATGCGTCGGTTTCGCTCCTTCCAAATGTTCCAGATGGTGTAAAGGAAGCGCCCGCTCCGCCTTCTTCTGTCGTTCTTGGGCAGATTGGTGGTGAGCGAATCCCACCAGTCCGAAATCCCCATCGAAGGGGGCAACGTGGGCATGGCCCCAGAGTCCTCTCCCGTCCAGACCTGCACGTGAGACCAAACTGCAGCGGCAAACGGGCAGTCCTTGCAGAGATGAGTGGCCGTCTCCGGAGCTCGAAGGCAAAGGGAACAACAAGGGTCGTGCGGCCAGCCACGAACGGCTAGCATGTCGGCCGTGAGGATCTTCCCGTGGAGCACAAGCCAGGCGAAGAACTTACATTTTGGCTCAGCATGTGCCTCCCAAATCTTGGCCGGGGAGAACCTGGGATAGGATCCAGAGAACTAGGCCGCGTAGGCCGAGGCAGCAGAGTATATGCCATTGGGGGTCCACCGCCAAGTGATGGAGTCCTCCTGGTCCGGGTTCAACGCCACCTGAGTGGTGACTGAAGCGAGGGCAATGAACTCCTGCAGGTGGGTAGGCGATGAAAGACGGGCAACCGATCTGATCCAGTTCTCCTCGTGTAGCTCCTTCATCACAGATCTTCGCTTCCTGGTAGCAATTTTGTACAGCTCCGGGAAGGCCCGGGACAGAGGGCCCCGTCCTGTCCAGTCGTCGAGCCAGAATAAGGATTTTCTCCCATTGCCCAAGGAGATGATGGTAGAAGCCCTGAAGAGCGCCATATCCGTCTCATCGCAGGGCACCGCAGAGCCCACCCATTGGCGGTCAGGATCAGTCCACATAAGCCAAGGCCAGCGAAGACGGAGCGCCCGACCAAATCTCTCGAGGTCTGTGATTCCCAGGCCCCCCATGGGCTTAGGCCGGCAGACAGTCTTCCAGTTGACCAGAGAGTGTCCACCAGACGCGTTTTCTGAGTCTTCCCCAGACCAGATGAAGTTACGAGTGATCTTACTGAGCTTCTGGATTGCCCAGGTGGGGAGCGGTAGCGCAGTGAGGTGATGATTTGCGATGGCGCACAACACGGACTTTGCAAGGGAGACCCTGCCCGGACGCGCCAGATTCTTCCCCTTCCAGCCCGGCAACCTGCCCATAGCCTTGTCCAAAAGAGGTTGGAGGTCAACCCTTCCGAGTCTTTGGTATGTAGTGGGAGACCTGTATCTGCTGGGAACGAGGCCAGCTTGGCGGGAAGGCGAAAGGATGGCCGAGAGATCAATGTCTTGACAAATAATGGGAAACACCTAGGTCTTGCTGACATTTGTGATGAGGCCGGATGCATCCCCAAAACAGGCAAGGATCCGAGCGATGGCGTCGATCTCCTCTTTGACCGGGTTAGCGAAGATGCCAGCATCGTCCGCATAGAGAGAAACCCTGCAGGAGGCCGGTCGCGCCATGATGGGCTTGAGGATCCCAGCCTGGGAAGCCGCCCGGAGCATAAGTTGCAGAGGATCGATGGCCAGAATGAAGAGCATCGGCGACACCGGGTCGCCCTGGCGAAGGCCTTTTCCATGCGCGAATGGGGTTCCCGGCTCCCCATTTAACAACACCCTGGAGGAAGATGAAGCGAGGATCATGCAGATCCAGTCCCGCCAGCGCTGTCCAAAACCCAATTGTTGTAGCACCTCCAGGAGGTAAGCCCAACCCACAGAGTCGAAAGCCTTGGAGATGTCGAGCTTGAGAAAAAGGCCTGGCGTTGAAGAGCGGTGCAAATCTTTGATCAAGTTTTGCACGTGTAGGTAATTATCATGGATGCACCGCTTCTGCACAAAGGCACTCTGGCTCTTGGAAACCAGCGACGGAAGCAGAGGGGCTAGCCGGTTAGCCAACAACTTGGAGAAGATTTTCGAGATGCTGTGTATCAAGCTGATAGGGCGATAGTCGCCAATCGATGATGCGCCGACTTTTTTCGGGAGCAGAATAATGTTGGCTGAATTTACCAGGCCAGCGCAGGTGCCTTGCAGGTTCTCGAGCTGCATCACCGCAGCCACGACATCCGCTTTGATGATCTCCCAACATGATTTGAAGAAGGCACCGATGAAACCATCAGGGCCCGGGGCCCTGACCGAAGGTAAGGAGAATACCGCCTCCTTGATCTCTGCCTCGTCGAACGGATCGTCTAGAGCCGATAGGTCGTGGCGATGCATCCCGATGTTCTCCCATACAATGGACTTGGTGCGCCGGGCAGGCGTGCCAAGATTAGCCTGGAAGTGGTCCAGAAGGGCCCGCTCCTTGTCCTGTCTGGTAATTGCCAGCCCCGAGGTGGTCGTGATCGTCTGAATGAAGTTCTTGCGCCTTCGTCCGTTCGCACGAGCATGGAAAAGCTTAGTGGTGGCATCCCCCAGGCGGATCCAGGTTAGCCTAGAGCGCTGTCTCAGCTTGATTTTCTGAATGGCTAGTAGCCCCAGGTACGACGCCTTCAGCTGTTTACGCAAATCCCTCTCAGAATCTGAGAGCGGTCTTCCCTCCTCAGCAACATCCAGGCGCCAGATGATCTCTTTGGCAACTGCGATTTGGGAGCCAAGCATCCCAACTTTTTCATTTTGCCACTTGCGCAAGGCCTTCGCGGTCCGACAGAGCTTGATATGAATCTTGCGGATGACATCACGGGCCTGGACAGGCTTGTTCCATGCCAAGGCGACGGTGTCCTTGAAGCCCGGTAGACGAAGCCAGAATTCCTCGAATTTAAAGGAAGACTTTCTCAAGATGTCGACGCACCCCTGAAGGTATAACGGAGCATGATCCGAGCAAGCTGTAGTGATAGCCTGAAGATGCGCATTGGGAAAGAGCATGTCCCAATCATCGGAGTGGAACACGTGGTCAATCTTGGTAAGGACCGGGTTGGCCTGCGCATTGGACCAGGTGAAACGGCGCCCGCCCAGGTGAAGCTCCTTTAGTTGCAAGAAATCAAGAGCCCCACGGAACTTGCCCACCAGGCGGCGATTGATGTTGGCGTTGCTCTTATCCGCCGCTTTAGTGATGAGGTTGAAGTCCCCCAAAAGGAGCCACTCGCTTCTTGCCACGGTCTTGAGTGTCCTAAGCTCCTCAATGAAGGCCAACTTGTCCTGCTCACCTCAAGGGCCATAGACGCCCGTGATAGTCCAAGAAGTGTGCTCATTGAGCATGGTGATGGTGGCGGAGATGGAGCCTGGAGTCGCATGGAAGTCGGAAAGGGTGAAGAAGCGGTCTGACGCGGCCAGAATCAAACCCCCGCGGGTGCCGACGGCCGGGAGGATATAGTAGTTTGCGACGAAACACGGGCCGAGCATCTCGCGGATGATGACATCGTCAACAGCCTGGAGTTTAGTCTCTTGGAGGCAGACAATGGAGGCATGCGAGTCCTGGACGATGTCCCGAACGGCATCCCGGCGGGCACGCGAGTTGAGGCCTCGAACATTCCAACATATGATGTTGACGTTAGGTTGTGCCATTAGGGAAACTTCGTGTGATCACGGCAGGAGCAGCTTCTCAAAGCCAAGCAGCCGGTGGTTGGACGGTAGACGCAAACACACATGTTGTAGGAGATTACAGACGAACATGAAGCACCCCAAGGGTGAGACGGTAGGCGACCTCGAGCCGCAGCGATGCGTAGCATCCGGAGACTAAAACGGGAAGCGGAAAGTAGAAGGCGATACATCTTGGGACGGAAGACCTCCCAGGCCGAGCGACGGACGCAAGGGCCACTAGAACTACTAGGACACCTAAACATTAGAAACTTGAGCCTCCACGGTTGCTTTCTTGCCCTTCTTCAGCTTCTTTTGTGTTAGGTTCTTGGCATGTGAAACAAGCCCTGCGATCGCCTGGACCACAGGAGCGGCTAGCGGAGTGGCGAACAGGTCTAGGTACGCCTACTTGGCCTTGTCGTCGTAGCCAACGGACGGGTCAAGAACACCGCAGACCCTGGCAATGATCTCCTGGACCGCGTCCGAGCCGGCGCCCGGCGGGAGCGTAGCCTTCTTCTTATCTAGGCGGGCGCTGCGACGAGTCCCAGCAGCTGCGACGGCAGCCTTGGCCTTGCGTGGAGCCGGAGTGGGCAGCAGCGGGGTGTCAACACAGTTAGCGACGGAGTCAAGGAACGTGTCCAGAGCCGCTGGTGGAGTTGGCCCGACTACAGGCGCCGTCACAACGACCAACGCAGCAGGGTCGTCGGCGAGCACCTCGGCGTGGGCGTTGCCGGGCAGCAGAACAACAGCAGCAGACGGCACGCTGATGGTAACCGGATCAGCAATCACAGGCCCATCAGGGAGCAACCCAACCGCCAAGACAGGAGTTGGCAACACGTTATCATGTGCCAAGTCATCAGATGGCATCACGATTTCATGCATGGGCTCCAGGCCAACTCCATGCACGGGCTCCATGCCATCACCAGGAAGCACCACATCAGTGTCTGGCACCAGGCCATCCTCAGGTAGCACAACGGCAGCGACGGGCTCCAGGCCATCTTCAGGAAGCAGACTAGCAGCAGCGGCCGGCGTGCAGACAGCCTCCGCCAAGGGAGCCGCAACAGGTCCAGGCACCTCCAGGCCAGCAGCAGCCCCATGCAGAGGCGATGCGGTCGAATCCAGGGAGGCCACCACCGGAGCCGTCAACGGCGCAACCAAAGCAGGGGGAGGCGCAGTGATGGAAGGTGCATGCTGTGGTGTGTCCGTGGCCGGGACGAACCAGGATTCATTCGCGTCCGAGGCGAGCCGAGGCGAGTCGAGCGACAGCCCCGCAAGGCTGACAGAGAGGGGCATAGCCGCATCCACATCGGGCCCAAAACCGCCATGCACCACTGTAGGAGATGGGCTGACGGGGCGCGCCGGCGAGGCCAACTTGGAGAAGAGCCCCTCCGCCTTGTCGACGAGCCCGACGACCGTTCGACGCATGGCGGAGAACTCGGAGTGCAACGGAGCGAGGGCCGCCTCGAGAGCCAAGGCCAACTCATCCCGGAGCACCCGAGCATGCCCACCGAACTGCAGCCCGCCATCGGAGGCCACCAGGCGAAGCGGACTGAAGGCACCCAGGCCTAGCCCGGACGCCGGAGACACCGGCTCCGCAGCGGCAGGAGACCCCGCCCGACGACGACCGTGACTTCCGGCCGCCCCGTCCCGGCGACGGGGGGAACGGGTGCGCTCTCTGCGCACCTCCAAGCGGGTCTCCCAGGCACGACCAACGCACCCGCGCCCATCTCTGCCACCGCCCCCATGCCAGTCGTCGTCGGAGTCATCGCCGTTGTCGCGGCGCCGCGGCTGGTGGCGAGGGTGGTCGTCGGACCCCTGGCCACGGCGACGGGGTGCAGCAGCCCGGGAGGGGACAGGAGCAGGCGCGGCTAGCGTCGGCCCGAGCGGCGGGGGAACGCCATCAACAGAGCCCCGGTTCCACACCAGGTTCGACCGAGGCGGAATGAAGGCTGCGGCGCGGCTGTTGGTGACGTAGCAGTCCAGCGGGGCGTTGGCATGGTCTTCCACCGCATCCAGGTGGACCAGCACGCGGAAGGTGGCGCCTCTCTTGCAGCCCGACGGCCTGGCCTCATTGGCGAACACCTGCAGACCGCCGGACGGCCTTGTGGTGAAGGTGAGCCAAATGATCTTCGGGATCAGATTTGGGTCCGCCGTCCACGCCCAAAGGTCGAGCGTCTCCGAGGTCGTCCTGAGCGCAGAGTGGTCTTCTAGACGGTCGAGGGAGCAGCATCGGCCGATGATGCGTTCGGCGACGAACGGAGTCCAGGCGTAGTCCGCCACATTCTCAAGGCAGAGACGCACTCTGTAGTTTAGAGCCGCACCAAAAGCCCGCTCCAGCGGCCGCCAGGGACGGATGTGGACGATGCAACGCCGCACGCTACGCCCGCAGCGAGGGCCTCGTCGCAATGAGCCTTGTGGTTGAATTTGACGAGGAACTCGACGGGGTGGTACGGAGTGACAGCCACGTCCGCGTGGCTCAAGCGGAACTGCTTCCGGATGGCGCGGTCGACGTCAAGCGCCTCAAGGCGCCGCGGCGAGTTGACGGACCAGGCGATGGCAGCAGTCTGCTCCCAGTCGAGCATGTCGCGGTCCATGTCGAAGGAGGACGGGATGATGCAGGAGTCCTCCTCCGGGCGAGCGTCCGGCGCCCCAATGCCAGCAGAGACGCGGGCCATCGCGGGCTGGCGTGGAGGAGGAGGAAGGGCCGGCGTGGGAGGAGCGGCAACGACGGCGGCCCAGGAAATCGCGCCCGGCAAAGATGGCGATGGGCGAGGGCGAGCAGCCGACGTAGGGACGAGCCTGGGAGTGGGAGGGACGAGCCTGGGACCGGGAGGCCGTGGCTTGGAACGCAGCGGGCACTTGCGCTCGGTATGCCCGGAGAGATTGCAGGCTAGGCAGCGAATGGGATCCCTGCAAGCGACGGAGCGGTGATGTTGCGGAGCAAGGCAACGAGAGCAGAGCCCCTCCGTGCGCCTTTTGAAGCGGAGCTGGCTCGCCCGACGCTGCTCCTCGAGGTGGAGAGGCGTGGGATGGGCAGAGGATGCAGCAGGCCGGCTTGAAGGCGCGTCCCGTCGAGGACGGCGCGGGCGGCGCACAGCAGTCCATCCGGCCTCCTCCCGAGGCGAGGATGGGACGTCGTCCGACGCGCGTGGACAGCCTGGAGGCACGAAGACTTGCTGGCCGTAGCCCGGCGGGGTGATGATGGCTGAGCGAAGGCGAGAGGCTGCATTGAAGGCGCCGGGCGTCGCAGATGCCGGTGGGTGCGAGGCCACCCCGCCATGAATGCGAACGGCGCCTTGAATGCAGGCAGAGGGGGCCATAACGCCGACAAGGCCCGGGGAGGGGGGCAACGAATCCGGAACCATCTCATCCAGATCCCCGGACAGGCGCGGCAAGCACGCAGCTGAGGAGGACGCAGACATGGCCGCTGCGACCGGATCCGACATGGAGGCAGCAGAGCGCGCAGGCTGGGGAGCCCGGCTCAGATCCGGAGCCAAGACCAGCACAGAAGACTGCAGACGCAGCCGCTGCTCCTCGGAGAAGAACCACGGGGCCCCAGGGGCGAGACGGACCGGCCGGAAGGGAGGGGGAGGCAGCAGGGCGGCCGGGGTTGGACGGGGCGCCGGCGCGGCGGCCACGCCTGCGGACGAGGCCGAGAGGAGCGTGGGGCTTCCCAACGGATACATCGAAGAGAACTTCATGTGAAATGTTCTATGCATGCAGCACCGGCTGAATTACATCTTACACTGCAAAAGAACTCATACACTCTTGCCGATGCAATTCAAATTTGAAAATTGGAGATATACAGGATGAGCACACTATATAAGTAAACGCAATGAGAAAACATCTCTTGATCTTGACATTCAACTTTCTTTGCACTTATGAACGTGAAAAAGAACATGAAATTCATGATCACCGTTTCATGAGTAGAACACATTGGTTTTGGGAGACAGATGCATATTAGGATTCGTCCATTAGCTAGTGATGCTTGCATAGCCAAGCTCCGAGATATCGCACCTAGTTGTCAGAGGGTTCCTCCAAGTGCGGCCGAGTGTATTGTTGAACACACAAACAAGTGTACCAGTAAAGAAATTTAAAAATTCTATGAGAATATAAAGATGGACTTCGTCAAAAAATTATCCAATCACATCAATGTTTTTGAGAAAGGCCAGTGTGAAAAGACTATATGCCAATAATCCCTTTTTTGAAAGGGGAAATATATTAATATCGTGAAGATACCAATTACACCCAGCCTCTATACCAACAAGATATCGAAACACATGCGGGATACACACAACCAAGAACAAAATAAAAAAGAGAGAAATATAAAAACAAAGACCCCGTCGCAGTCATGAAACACTCGCAACAACTCTCTAACCACCACCAAAGACGACACTCGGACAACAAAAGAGGTTCTCCAAAGGTGACGCCTCCAAGAAGGAAACAATGCACAAGCATTGTCGTCGCCCAATCAAGGATCTTAAGTTTTCACCCTGAAGAAAGACCGAGATCCCAAAACAATGCCTTCAGCAAGGCCATTGTCAGGTACAACCAATGAAGGACAGAACTTTGGCCTTCACCCAGCAAATCATGGCTCGGTACTTGAGAGCACCACCAGAAATGCTTTCCGCCTGTGTTGCCGCCCCCTCCTGCCAAGACCGCTACTGCAAGTACTCAACACCCGACACCTAGGAAATACCTGTGCCGCAAGTCTTCATCGTAACCAAATCTCCTCTCCACCATTAGAAGCCTCCGATCGCAGCTGTTCGGTTCTACGGTAGGGTGCGTCGACTGCAAATTAAAATTTTCCTACGCGCAGAACAACCAGTAATATGCTACGGGAGCTGGATCACATATTGTTACCACTAGAAGCACAATGCCGTGCAGTGGAAGTAGAGTTGAGGAAGCGCGTTCCCGGAGTCGCCTCACGTTCCCGGAGTTCTCCTCCTTGCCGGTCTCCCACATAGCCGATCGGATCCCGCGAACAGGTTCGCCGGAGCGGCGCAAGTGCACCATCTCTAACGGTATCCGCGCGTGCAGGAGGAACGTCGTGCGGCGGACTGCTAGGTCTGATCACACAACCGGCGGCGAGTGGAGGTGGCTATTCGCAACACATGCAAACCCTAGTGATAGCGCCGAAGCGATCAACCCTTATGAGTGTGCCGCACCTCCACTTTATATAGGCGTCCATCGCGGGCTCAAAACTTGGGCCTCGCACGGACCCTAAAGCACAAAGTCTACTCGGTCGCGTTCCAAGTCCAGCTCGGATCACATCCGACTAATGTCCTCCGAACCGACCTCGTAGGTTCCTTCCCCTAAGCACGCGACCCCTTAGGTTTAAGTCGGCTTGGTCACAGTTCGGATCACCTTCGACCTGCACGGTTGGTAGCGGCCTCTAGCAAGGCGTGCCGACCACCAAGCAGACTACGAAGTTGGTTAGGCAAACCTGTACAACGTGTCACACTTCTGTTCCCTTTGCCTCACGATATATGTTGTCGGGCTCAAGGCGAAATTGTCATCCTTGTGCTAGCCCGACCTCTTTCTCGTTCCAGTGATGCCGACCATAAACTGGATTATCTCATAATCCTTGTCGCATGGCCATGCTTATCCTGGTCGGATCACACGAGGGGCCCAGAGTATATCTCTCCTGATCGGAGGGGCAAATCCCGTCTTGCTCGACCATGTCTCGCAGCATGGGACTGGACAAACCCGAAACCTACCTTTGTAACTACCCAGTCACGGAGTAACGTTTAGTCGGCCCAAAGCAAGTCTGTCACCATCCCGAGTACATGCGTCAGCTCAGGTCTTAGGACATAGAACGTATGTTGTACAAGAGACTCACAGATGACATATCGCTGCGTCTCATAGTTGGGTCTGTCCGACTCAGACCTTATCTCGACTTGGATTCGACTACGTCGAATCCTACCAGATCCTTTCCAAGTCCATACTATCCGGTTAGCATCCAATGCTTCATGACTAGTGAGACCGAGCAATCGACTGTGTCATATGCTAGTCTAGTCGGCTGCGCGTCCACATGGCCCTTTCGACTAGGGACCTTTTAGGACAGTCATCATACAATGCATAGTCCCACAAACAATTCACGTACTTGCTGATACACATCATTGATAATGTCCAAGGACTATCTTTATTCATAAACACATAGGAAATATCATCATACATGATTGCCTCTAGGGCATATCCCCAACAGCAGCCACCATGACTTTCTTCATCATTGTCAATGCTTGGAAATCTATACTTAGACATGTCCCATGGCACCGACAAGATAGCAAAGCTTTGCGTCACGCCCTCATGAAGCCACTCTGACCAAAGACAAGGGTGCCTGACCCGATCAATTCTGATATAAAAATCTAGTAGCGCCATGCGCCAATAGCTGAGATCTCGAAGAGGAAGACCGAAACTCATCGGCGTCTAAATCGAGGAGGTCGGCATGAAGCAGATCAACAAATTGGAACTCGAAGAACAGCAGGGCCAACCACCTTTATTCAAGCCGAGCCAGCAGCCCCCGCGCCAACAGATGGCTGCAGAGGAGAAGACAAACCAGACCATCGCCAACCTCACTAGATCCGGCGAAGATCAGACCTAAAAAAGATATGTGTCGCCACCTCCCGACAGACAGCAAGCTGTCTGGCCGAAGCACGCAGCGACTGTCGCAACCCGCCGGCCCAGATCGGCCCTAGAGCTGGCCTGCTGCGGCCGCTGCTCGCCATGGCAGCAACACCTCGAATGGTACCGCCGAGGACCAGCCTCGCCCAATCCGCCCACTCCCAGGGCCGCTACCACAACGCCTTGTCCTCCACATCCTACCATCCGCATGCCCCCGCGACTATCCATCTCCGTCTCGATGCACCATCGCTGCGTGCCTCCTCAGCCCTCCGCCTTTGGCGAGACGAGCGCCGCCACCGCCGGTGGCGGCAGCGGCCACGGAGGTCGGCCTAAGGCTGGTGCTGGCTAGGGTTGGGGGGGCCCTCCGGTGTCACCCGAGCGGGGGCGACACGGGAGGAAATTGCTTCCGGCGGCACTGTTTGGTGGGCGGCGGCGCTAGATCGCGATCGCTAGGTCGCAGTCCATGCCAATAGTCCATGTTAAGAAATCCATCTGTAGCACCAACAACGGACCATAGTAACTATCTGGGCGTATGTTATGGTCCGATACAACCAGGAGCGGTCTTGATAGCCCATTTATGAAGTTAATCATCGTTTCTAGCTCGGGCGGAAGTTGCTGGCTTTGCATGTATTAGCAGGCAAGAAGAACACACTTACAAGCTGGATATCAACCATGATCAAGCAACAAAAGAAAGAAACAAAGAGGGACACAGAAAAAAAGGCCAGACAGTGGCCAAGAACATAGGAGCTATCCTTTGGCAGTCAGTTCCTAAATGGGGGTTGCGTGCATTTCGCGCCGGGAAAGGCACCATTGGTCAGTGGTGAGCGGAATGTAGGGGTGCAGAGCGGCGTCCCGCGAAGTCCCCCAAAAATGCCCAGCTAGTAGAAATTACTCTATACGCAGTCTGATCCAGCTAAAACAGCTTTTTCTCATTTTGCACTGGAAGCGGGGCGAATCGGGCGCCGCCCTGCATCCCTAGCCGAATGCTTGAAACCATCACCCCTAAAGGCATGCCAGCTCAAGAGCTCACCGGAGTTTACGTAAATGGCGGTGCCGAGCCCGGGCATGTGACCTAGGTGCAGGTTCGGTAGATTCGCTCTAGCTGTGGAAGTGTCATTCCTTATGCCTCTAAATCCTAGCATGCCATTTTCTTGGTACGTGCATTGAGACGCATATAACAACAAAATGGTGTTGTACAAAATAGTTGGAAGTCCTCTCGTATTGATCATAGCGTGAGATCAATGCTTCTTCAGCCGTCTTATATTGCCTTTTCTTTTCGAGAGAACGAGTGCCAATTTAATATGCCACCGACTTTTTGATTATTTGCATTTGTTACTGTACTACTCCCTCCGTCCCAAAATACTTGTCGGAGAAATGGATAAAAATAGATGTGTCTATAATTAAAATACATTTAGATACATCCATTTGTCCGACAAGTATTTCCGGACGGAGGGAGTACGTATGTATTCAGTTGTGGAAACACCATGCCCTGCTGTGTGGTTCATGTGTGTTGAGTATATGTGTTATGTGCATATGGTGTATTGGGCCCGCCTCCTAGTTCCTTGTATAGGCCTTGTTTGGATCCCTAAGTTAGAGTTAGTTTTAGTTAGTTGAGGCTCAAATAACCCAAAGTGTCCAAACATGATGGGTTAGTTTGGGTTAGTTGGATCTAACCCACCCCAAAAAACTAGCCCACACTAGAGGAGCTTATTTGGGTTAGTTCTCCTAGGCCCACTAGAAAAATTAGTAAAAAAAGTTACCCCTCCCATCCAAACAGGATCCAAAGTAGTCAAATGATTCAGAAAGAATATTTATTGTCAATCTAACCCTACCATCCAAACAGCTCTTTGGTTAGAGTTATTTTAAGGTTAGTTCAAAGTTAGAATCTAACTCTAACCTCTAGCTGAGTTAGAGTATCCAAACAGGGCCATAGTTGAGATCCGTGGCCCGCCTTTCTACATCATATATAGCAATACATCATGCAATTCATCTAATCTACATGGTATCAGTTTTTTTAGGTTACGACCTCGCTTCCGCCTTGCCGCCGCCGCCGCCGCCGCGCGTCTCTTTCGCGCCGCCGCCGCCGCCAGCGCCCTGTCGCGCCCGCTCCTAAACCTAGCTGCGTCGCCGCTGTAGCTTTCCTAGCTCCCGTCGCAACTACTGCCTACTCGCCCACGCGCCGTACGTATTGCTGCTGCCTTCATCTAGCTAGCCACGTACGGCTGCTGCTTCCATCCACCACGTACGGCTGCTGCTTCCATCTAGCCAACTAGCTAGCTTACACGTACATCACTTGTCGCTAGCCGCCTCGCCTGCTCACCTCTTTCCAGCTCGTCCGCTCGTCTGCGTCGCCGCTGCTTCTCTGCTCGCCTACTATCCAGCCGGATCGCTCGAAGCCGCTTCTGTCGCTAGACGCCGCTGCCTGCGCGCCGACCGTCGCCGCCCAGTCGCCGCCGTCAGACCAGCGATGACATCAACCGGCCCGTCCGCCGCCGCCTCTACCGTCCCGCCGCCGGCGCTCTATGGCGCGGCCCCGCCGCCGTACGGGGCGGCCGCCACCTACGGCCAGCAAGTTTTTCCGGCGAACCATCTGGTCAACTTGGCACCGCAGTTGCCGCCGGGACTGCTATCCATACCGTACGGGCCTCCCGTCCCTCCTGCGCCTCATGCGTACTGCGCGGCTCTGCAGTCGTATGGAGAGTACCCATCGCCGCAGCTGAGCGGTGGTTACGGCTTTCCCATGGCGTCTCCGTCCCCGTCGTCGACCCTGCCGCCGGCGCCCTGGGACCCGGTGCTCCTCACCGGGCTGCATGCCGCTCCTACGTCGAACAACTACACTGAAGGTGGTGATTGGTACATGACACCGGTGCTACGGCTCACATGTTTACTCATTCTGGTAACCTTGCTTACTTCACTCCTGTCTCCACCGACCGCCGCATCATTGTCGGCGACGGTTCCACACTTCCGATCACACATGTTGGGCACACTTCCTTTCCTTCTACTTCTACGCCTTTATCTTTGTCTAACATACTTGTGTCTCCTCATCTTATTAAGAATCTTATCTCCGTTCGTTATTTCACTCGTGAAAATTCTGTTACTGTTGAATTTGACGAGTTTGGTTTTAGTGTCAAGGACGCTCGAACCAGGATGGTACTTCATCGATGTGACAGCCCTGACGAGCTCTATCCGGTGCATTCGCCCTCATCCACCACCACCGCACCGGTCGCTCTCTCCGCTAGAGTTGATCTCTGGCACGCTCGCTTGGGTCACCCCAACCCCGTCACACTTCGTCATATTCTTAGAAGTTTCAGTTTCAGTTGCAATAAGATCGAGGATCACACTTGTCATGCCTGTCGAGTTGGCAAACACGTTCGCCTGCCATTTAATAATTCCATCACCATTGCTTCTTTTCCTTTTCAGTTGATTCATAGCGATGTGTGGACCTCTCCGGTTCCTAGTAACTCGGGCTATTTATATTATCTGGTCATTCTTGATGATTATTCTCATTATGTGTGGACTTTTCCTTTGCGCAGAAAGTCGGATGCACTCTCTACTTTGACGGCTTTTTACTCCTATGTCCGCACGCAATTTGGGCGTCTCATCCTTGCGCATCAGACGGACAATGGAAAAGAGTTCGACAACCTTGCTTTCCGCACTTTTTTGGCGCATCACGGCACCGTTTTCCGCCTCACATGCCCGTACACTTCACAGCAGAACGGTCGAGCCGAACGCGTCCTTCGCACTCTGAATGACTGTGTTCGCACGCTCCTGTTTCATGCCAACGTGCGCCTCGTTTCGGCGGGCGACTTCGCCATCGCATCACTTCTTCTTAACCTTCGACCCTGCCGCCCACGGTGGAACTACGCACCTCACCATCTTCTCTTTGGTACGCCCCCGTCTTATGACGACTTGCGTATTTTTGGGTGCCTTTGCTATCCCAGCACTGCTGACACTGCTTCTCACAAGCTTGCACCTCGATCTGTCGCTTGCATCTTCATCGGCTACCCCTCTAACTCCAAGGGATATCGGTGCTATGATCCTGTCTCTCACCGTGCGTTCACCTCCCGGCACGTTTACTTTGATGAGCATGTGTTTCCATTTCAGCAGGTACCCCCAGCTGTTCCTCCCGCCACCGGTGATGCGGGCTCCTCGACGCCTCTCCCAGGGCCCTCGCGTGCCTCTCTTGGCCCGCACCCCGACTTTGAGGCGCGTCCCCCGCATGCGGCGCGTCCCTACAGCCAGCAGCGCTATGCGCCCGACGTTGGCGCCCATGGCTTCTTGGCGCCGTGGCCCCTCGGCGCCCACGGCCCTCGGCGCCCGTGGCCCCCCGTGCCCGGCCCCCTTGGCGCTCCCCGCCCTCGGCCCATGCGGCCCCCTCGGCGCCCAGCCTCCTCAGCGTCCTCGGCGCCCCAGCGCCCGGACTCCTCGGCGCCCTCGGCCCCCTCGGCGCCCCTGGCGCATGCGGCCCCCGTGGCCGGTTCGGTCACCCGCGCTCGTACGGGCGTTTTTCGCCCGAGCTCGGGCTACGCCTCAGATGACTACGTCCATGCGGCGTCCACCTCTGAGCCGTCGCCATTGCCGTCCTTCGTTAGAGCCGCTCTTTGTGACCCGCTCTGGATGGCTGCAATGCAAGAGGAGTTTGATGCCTTGTTGCGCAACCGGACGTGGCAGCTTGTTCCCCGTCCCCGACACGCCAACGTGATTACCGGGAAGTGGGTCTTTAAACACAAGCTCCATCCTGATGGTACCCTTGATCGCTATAAAGCGTGCTGGGTCGTTCGTGGCTTCCGACAGCGTGCTGGCATTGACTTCACCTACACCTTCGCTCCGGTTGTCAAGCCCGGCACGATACGCATGGTTCTCCACCTTGCAGTCTCCCGTGCTTGGCCGGTGCACCAGATGGACGTCTCCAACGTCTTCCTGCATGGTCACCTCGAGGAGTAGGTCTTCTGCCAGCAACCCACCGGGTTTGTTGACCCGGCGCTTCCCGACCATGTGTGCCTGCTTTCGCGGTCCTTGTACGGACTCAAGCAGGCTCCGCGCGCTTGGTACCAGCGCATCGCGGCGTTTCTCCACCAGCTTGGGTTCCGCTCTACCCGCTCGGACGCCTCGCTCTTCGTCTATCATCAGGGCTCTGACACGGCCTACTTGCTGTTCTATGTCGACGACATCATCCTAACGGCATGTACGGCTGGTCTTCTCAGTCAGCTCACGGCTTGTCTTCGCGCTGAGTTCGCCATCAAGGACTTGGGTCCTTTGCACTACTTCCTCGGTGTCGAGGTGGTGCGCCGTCCGGATGGCTTCTTTCTTCATCAGCGGAAGTACGCTCACGAGCTCCTGGAGCGTGCTGGCATGCTTAACTGCAAGCCCGCCGCTACGCCTGTTGATACGAAGGCCAAGCTTTCTGCTACAGATGGTTCTCCTGCTTCGGATGCTGCTTTCTATCGGTCTATCGTTGGTGCTCTCCAGTACCTCACTCTGACTCGACCGGAGATTCAGTATGCCATGCAGCAGGTGTGTCTTCATATGCATGCTCCTCGAGACGTTCACTGGGCTGCCGTCAAGCGGATTCTCCGCTATATCTGTGGCACTATGGATCTTGGCGTCACGCTTCATGCCTCCGCCGACACCGCCCTCACCGCCTACTCCGATGCAGACTGGGCGGGCTGCCCTGACACTCGTCGCTCCACTTTGGGGTATTGTGTCTACCTTGAACCCTCACTTATCTCGTGGTCGTCCAAGCGGCAGCCTACGGTCTCTCGTTCCAGTGCTGAGGTTGAGTATCGTGCGGTGGCCAACGCCGTCGCCGAGTGTTCATGGCTTCGCCAGCTGCTTCAGGAGCTCTCTTGTCCTGTTGACCGTGCCACGGTGGTCTACTATGACAATGTCTCGGCGGTCTACCTCTCCGCTAACCCGGTGCATCATCGACGGACCAAGCATATTGAGTTGGATATTCATTTTGTTCGGGAACAGGTGGCCCTTGGTCATATTCGCGTTTTACACGTCCCTACGTCCCAACAATTTGCCGACATCATGACCAAGGGTTTGCCTACGGCGTCATTTGAGGAGTTCCGGTCCAGTCTTTGCGTCAGCCGCGGTGCCGCTTCGACTGCGGGGGGGTGTTGAGTATATGTGTTATGTGCATATTATGTATTGGGCCCGCCTCCTAGTTCCTTGTATAGTTGAGATCCGTGGCCCACCTTTGTACATCATATATACGTGCCTATGCACGAAGAGCAATACATCATGCAATTCATCTAATCTACAATGTGCATGCAGTCCTGGAATTCATGGGCACCGATGCCGTGCGGTTGGGAGCCCATAGAACAACGACCTATCCGGCGGCATCAAAGAACTAGAGGACATGGGGATAAATTTTGCGATTGCCATAGTTGCTGGATGAACTATGGCTTTGCTGATCTGCCGCAATGAAAAAGTGTAGCCAACTTTGAGTTCTTCCGGTTCCAAAACAAAATATACCTACTTCCCAAAAATACTAGATGAGTCGAAGTGAGGATGATTACCAATCACATCGCTCACATTGTCATTGTTTCCCTAACCAAAAAAGAGTTTCAAATGAGTACAGATCACATCAACAGTGACTCATTAGTCAGTTGTGACACGCCCCGGCTACTGCTACTTCTATGCGTGCAGCCCGTCAAATTACACCTTACACTACAAAAGAAATCCCACACTTCTGTCGATGGAATTCATATTTGAAAAATGTAGAAGGAAAAAATTCAAAAAAATGCAGGTGGATATGACAAGCACTTCGTATAATTGATCGCATTGAAAAATCATATCTCAATTGTGAATTTGAACATTGTTTGCACTTATGAACATGGAAGAATACACGAGAATTCATTGATCATAACTTCATCAGTAAAACACATTGGTTTTGGGAGATAGATGCATGCTTCTCTTAATCCATTATCCAGTGGTGCTTCCGTACCCATGTTTCTAAGATCTGGCAACTCGTCGCCGAGGGTTCCTCCTAGTGTGGCCGGGTGTATTTGCTACACACACACACAAACACAAACACAAACAAGAGCACATGTAAACTAATTTGAAAATGCTATGAGAATTTAAAGATGGGTTTTGCCGCAGAGTTATCTAATCACATCCATCTTTGTAAGAAGTCCAGTGTTGGCCGATGCGAAATGATTAGCTTGCAACAGTCGATTTAGAGACGCCTTGGAAGCGGAACTTGGTGTGTCCATGGAAGGACTTTCCTTAGCCTTGTCGTGTACTGACTTGCCGGTTGCAATTGAGATGGATTTTTTGGTAGCAGTCAAGATGATTCACGCTTGCGACATTGATAGATTGCTCTACTCGTCCTTGGTGAAGGAGATCAAGTACCTCATAGGTCTTCGTAGGACTAGTATTACTCACATTAGTCATTTTCAGACTAGAGTTAGCGACTCTTTGGCGAACTTTGCTCGTGTAGAGGATAGAACCATGACCTAGTTGGGGTTTGGTCCACTTGAATTCATTGAGTTAAATGACACTGATTGTAATTTTGTGTGATATGAGTAATACAAGTTTTACCGGCAAAAAAAAGGTCCACATTTAGGAATATGTCTGTCACGCCAACAACAGATCGCAGTAACCATCTAGGCACCTGTTGTGGCTAGCCAGGGCAGGGAGGAAGGTTGTGGTGGTGGGGATATGGGAAGTAAGATGAGGGGGAGCCATGTGGAGCATAGTCTGCATTTTTGTGTGTACCATTTGCTTATGCTTCATTTCATCCAAGTTGTATGGGCGCATATGGATGCAAAGCTTACTGGTGCATGATCTATGATGGATCTCAGTGAAGGTATCATTCTTGATGCCTCTAAATCCTAATGTTGCCTAGCTCCCTTGGCATGTGCATGTGGACACGTGAGTCCTCTCGTATAGTGGCCATAACATGAGAGACATGCCCTTCAAGTGGCTTATATTACCTTCTATTTTGGGAGTCGTGTGTCACACTATAATTTGGAACCTACCTTTTGATTCTACATTTGTTGTTGCCTATGTACAACTTTAGCTGTCATGATAAAGCCAGGGTGGGGGTGGGGGTGGGGTGGGGTGTCAAATGTAGTTGAGGCAATTTGCCCCAGCCCCCGCGCCGCTCCCTCCCCGGGGCGACACGGGCGGCGGCTCCCACCCCCACAGCCTCCGCCCCTCCCGTCTCCTTTCTCCCCTCGCCGTCGCCGGTGGCCTCCGGCAGCAAAGCTCTGCTGTGAGCCGGGCGGCGGCGGGCGCTCTCTGCTGCTGCTCGCTCGTGGGAGGGATTCGGCGTGTGGGCGGCAGCTGGCGGCGCTGGCTCCGGGCGCGCGCTGGCTCATGATGGAGGAGGTCTCCGGCGCGAGGCTCGGATCTGATCGCAGAGCTGGGCGCGCCGTTCTGCGGCGGTCGCGGTTGTGGCGCCCGAGCGGGCCCGATCTGGATCCTCGCGAGCTGCGGCCGGCGCGGACGGTGGTGCTGGGTTCGAGGGAGGCTCGGCCCCCTGCTGCTCGTCGTGGAGGGGCCCTTGCTGCGTTCTCTGCTTGGTGTCGTGGTGGTGCGGCTGGTGTTTCGGCTGACGAGGCGGCGGATCTGGCAGCTCGTCCGGCGAGTTGGGGTGGGGTGGCGGCCCCCCCCTGCTCGGGTTTCCTCTCTGGCTGTGCGTCGCGCGGCCGCGCGGTGGAGGTCTTCGGTTGCCAGGGCGGCGGCCCCGGATGTGGTGGTGGCGGCGGCTACGGCCCGGGAGGTGGTGCGTGTCTGGTTGCGGTGGATCGAGGGATCCCGCGGCCAGAGTGAGGTTGCTCTCAGCAGGGGTGGTGGTTAGTAGGCGGTGGTCGGTGGCGGATGGTGGACGGCGCAACTCCGGGAGAAATCCTTGCTCCGGTCTCCGCCGGAGCCGGTGACGGCGGTGCCCACGGGTACCGTGATCTTTCTTGGAAGCGTCATCGTGGAGGTGCTCCTGCTCCTCCCCACGGCTTTGGCTCCGGAGGGAAACCTCAGATCCGCTGGATCGGGCGATGGAGGCGTCTTCGCGTCTTTCTCCTCCTTGGGGGCATCGTCTCGGAGCAGGCTACGACTGGGAGACCGGTGGATGGCGGCATCTTCGCCGCGTGGTTTGCGGCATCTTCGCCGCGTGGTTTGCGGCATCTTCGCCGCGTGGTTTGCTGAGGCAGCCTTTTTGGGGCGCTGATTTCTGTTTGGCAACGATGATGGCGTCGAGAGGAGCTTTGGTCGCGGCTCGGACTTCGGTAGTCGGATCTTCCCGGCGTGTCCGAGGTGCTCTTTTGGGCACGGTCGGCGCAAGTCCTGCATATTTCCCTTGTGATGATCGTCGTCAGAGTCGGAGCTGTCGGTTGTTCGCGCGTGTGGCCTGCTGTTGGCATGTGCTGTCATGGTTTCTGTGCAGCTGTTTGCGGGTCGGCTTCGACGATGAAGGTCTACGGTGAAGTCGGAGTCGCCCGTTCGGAGGTAGCCGGTGATGACGATGACGCTTGCGACTGCTCGGCGCATGTCTCTCCCTCTCTGTAGCTCTGTGATCCCATGTCGGTGGCCAGGTTGGCCGGTGGTACCCACTTTATGTGGGTTGGTTGTATCGGTTTTAGCCCGGTTTTCCGTCAATTAATCAGGCAATTCTCACTCCTTCTTAATCAATGAAAATGGCAAGCCTTTTGCCTTGTTTCAAAAAAAAATTTATATTTTACTGACTCGTACAAAGTTTAGGTGTTTATATCGCTCATGCCATAGGCAAAATGCATGATAAACATCTTTAATTTTCTTTATTATTACAAAGTGACATATTTCTCAACCAAGTGCATGATATTAGCTAGTTTGGTAAATGCGAGGATAATGGAGTAATCATTTTTTCACAGTGAATTCTATTTTGTATCCCCTGTTTTGCATTTGTGACAAGAACAACATTATTTATGAGAATTTATCCGAGTAACCCAATTAGCAGGAGTTTCCACATTTTACGCCATTCAAGTTTTGTGCCCTTCACCTTAGGCGCACATCTCAGGTAGTTGTAGTGTGACACCTGGCTTGGTAAGTCACATTCTGTCATGGTTATTAAATGACTACCCATAGTGGCCTACAAATGTAGGCCTGCACGGTCTAACTGCGGTCACATGGTGTTGATTGATCAATTGACGAGGGGTGATGTTGAGTGGGACGAGTCAAGCGACATGGCTTATGTATTCAAGGCTACGTTCTTTATCTGCCTTAGTCTTTTTTGGCGGACAACCAAGAAGAGGGGATGTGGAGGCATTATGAGGATCACTATGTTGTTATTTGGTCATGTTCATGTGAATGGCGTCGATGCATGGTTGTTGGTGTCTAAGCTTAGGACTGTTTCCTACACCACCAGAATACACACACCTAGCTTTTGTCATTTAGTCTAATGTATGTGATCCACGGTCATTCTTGAACTCGTGAGAGAATACATGAGAAAGAAACACAAATTGGAAAGAAATTAGCACATAGCTACAACATCTCTTAGGTTCATCGTCAACTCACCATATGTCAGCTACATCCCGAGCCTGTTGTTGTGGGTCAGGTAATTGATGGCCCTGTCTATATCCCTAGAAACAACAACAAGGAGCTCCAGGAGACATGGTTGAGCCTAGTCTCAGTAGAGAGTGTCTGACCTCTAATATTGGAACCACACACACAGGCATATTTATAGGATGTTCGTTGAGCTGAAGGCATGATACTCACAGTACTACATTCAATCCCTTCCAATCCTTTGGCCCAATTTACACCCAATGGTCATGCCCAGTGGCGGAGACATGCCCCAGGCAACAGGGGCCTTGGCCTGGGGCGTGTCGACCAATTCCTTTGTCAATTGTTCATACTGTAGGTACTTTGTACCACGACTGTTTATACTGAAGGTGGCCCGGGGCGTATGCTCTTGCTGGCTCCGCTACTGGTCATGCCATGTGTGTAGGACATAAAGATATTTTTATTACTAATTATTTTTGCGCAAAAGAGTCTAAACTCATTTTATTATCCAAAACCCTAAAGTAGAGGCTTGAACTAAAAGTATTTATTTTTACAAAACAATAGTTCATTATTATTACCAAGGTATAATATATATAAGACCACTATTTCCATAAAAATAAAAAAATAATTTAAAAGTATTTAAGCCTTCTTTAAAAATACTTTAAGTAAAGGCCAGAAATGTTATTTAATTAAGCAAAATGTTCTATTACCTCTAAAATCAAGAGAAATTTAGGAGAGACTTGTTTGGTCATTATCATCAATATATGTGAGTCTCAGAACATGGTCATGATCCCATCTTACCCAAAAAAGCATCAAACACCTCCTGGACATTTGCGGTATACAACGGTTGGGCAACAAAGCATAGGAAAGTCATCATGGAGATTTCTTCACAAGAATGCTCCATTTGCTTTAAACTACTCCACAACAGTTTTCATTGTATTGTGGGGGCAATCATGGCCTATCCGATATGGCATGTCATGGCTGCCAACATGTGATCTTGAGCTGTCATAGTGGGTCCAAAACTTATATACAATAAAATGTAGATATATTTCAACTAAA
Source organism: Aegilops speltoides (assembly GCA_021437245.1). NCBI lineage: Eukaryota > Viridiplantae > Streptophyta > Magnoliopsida > Poales > Poaceae > Aegilops > Aegilops speltoides. Next base: position 426,285,673 of record CM038141.1, on the reverse strand, counting down.
TGAGTAATTTGGTAGAATTCTCGTAAAATGAGATAATAGCTTTCAGATGGCCAACTAGGAAATAAAAATTGGAATACATGTTATATTGGATAAACACTAGATAATAGGTCACGTCTTCTCAGTTATTGAAAACTGTGAAACTATCCCTCTAGAGAAGGTATATACAAACATATTTATGTACATGTGGGTATGAAAATATGACCACTATGGAGTTGTGCACAAGATCACAAGATGGATTTTGCCCAGTCAATTGCTTAATTTATAATAGCTACTTTGACTTATTTACATATTTTGTTTTTAGGAGTAAGACACCCATTACATTTCCATTGTCACATGTTCATTACAAGCAATATTCCGCAATCGGCTAGGCACATCTCCGAGTGTAATATGATCTCCAAACATTCTTGCATGTGCTGCAAGCCTGTGTTCCACAGACCCGATGGGTAGCCACCGCCGAGTAGCATCAGACAGGGCTACGGTGTTTTGCAATGCTTGTAAATTGTAGAAAAAAGTTATGTCACCGATAATATGTCTCAGCTGCTTCTATGCGTACAACCATGACTGGATCGGATTCACCGTAGACAGCAAGAAGAACAAACATACAGTTCGCAATGCAATTCAAACTTGAAACCAAACATTGCAATGACAAGCACACCGTACAGTTAAACACAAGAGAAAATAATATCTCAATCGTGTTGTTGAATTTATTTTGGCACATGGGAAAAACATAAAAGAAAAACAAGTGCATCATCTTATCAGTGGGATGAATGTTAGAGTTCATCCATCTGCCAGTGGTGCTTTTGTGTAGCCAAGCTCTGAGGTCTCCCAACTCGCCGCTGGGGCCACCTCCTGGTGCAACCAAGTGTATTACTGGACACACAGAGAAGAAAAAGGACATGTAAACACATTTGAGAATGTAGTGAAGGAATATAAAGATGGATGTCAGAACGAAATTATCAAATCACCTCCATCTTTCTCAGCAATTCAGCGGCGGTTAGCACCGAGACAAGTATGTTTGTACAATCTGGGTTGATGAAGCCCTCTCTAGCGCCTTTGTCAAACAATGCAAGCAGGGGATCATACTAACCATCATCATTTAGCAGCCCAACCTATACTGATATGATTTTTATAAGCGAAGGAAATCTCGGTTCATTTAGGTATGGCGTAAAAAATGCGACCAAATTTGCCATGAAGTACAATCTATCTATTATGCTCGGTTGCTTACAGGTTTGTTGTGAATACCGAGTTCGACCATGTTATCATCTCCAACAGCTCCTCCATGGTTCCGTACCCCCTGATGAACAGAAATTTGTAAGCAAGCTCTACAACTTATGAACGTGATTGATTGATAATGATATAATGATTAGAAAGATCGCTAACCCTGTGGCACCTGGAAGAGCGATGAATGCTTCAGATCGGCGGGCCATCTCTGCTTTCCTCTCGTGCATGTCAAATACAACCTTCACTTCTCCCACACTCTCACCTAATATCAGTCAGTACAAATTGAAGTGAAACTTTCAGGGAAACGGCAACTGGATGTAATGTTGTATACGTACAAAATCAGACATGCGTCAATCCCTCACGTGCCAAGTAACTTTTCAGGTGTACGGCTGAATTCAGATGACAAAACAAAACAAAACCTTGACCAGATTCACATAAGTTATCTTATTATTATTACTATTATTATTGTTGTTGTTGTTGTTGTTGGTGTTGTTGCTGTTGCTGTTGTTGTTGTTGTTGTTGTTGTTGTTGTTGTTGTTGTTGTTGTTGTTGTTGTCGTCGTCGTCGTCGCAGGGAAGTTGCCAGAACTTGTACGTTCGGCTAGAGAAGTAGACAGGATGCCTTCTTTCACATTGCAATCTCAGCATGAACCAGAGCATGAGAGCAGAGCTTTTCTTAGTCTGCTAGGCTAGAGACTTACACAATGCTACGTACAGGACAAAGATAAAAAATCGACAGGCATGAGAGCCCTGGGAATCACCCTGCCAAGTGACGAAAGAAGAAACACTCAGTGCATGTCTTAGACGGGCAGAGCGGAGCACTCTGCAAGAAGCAGAGGAAGCATTGGATAGAGAGGGACGTATTCGACCACACGGCGGCCGCCGTCGAGCACCATCCGCTTGATGAGGCCCATGAGGCCGATGTTTCCACCGCCGTAGACCAGGTCCACGTCCTCACCTGCAAATGCAAATTCCAAAAAAAAGAACCAGTTCAATGTACAGATCCATTTATACTGTACCTGATACTAGTTGTACTATGTTTAGATAAAATTTATGTTTATATAAGCAGATTGAATACTAAATGACATAATTCGGAGGTATACCAGCTCAACGATTTGATGGGTTAGTACGTGATATTAGCATAGCATGATTAGAAAATTGGGCCATAAGCAGACATGCAACATTGATATCTCCGCGGTATTAATATATTCCCCTTTGTCAAAAAAAAGGCAGACCGGCAAAATGAGTAGGAGGATAGTAGACACATACGTACATGGACAGAAGTTATGGATCATAAATTGATATTCAGATTGTGCTAGACACACGGTACTGGTACAATATGAGAAGCTTGCTGGAGATGTGGGGCATATAGAGTATCGAGATTTCCGTGGAAGTGTCATTCCTAATGCCTCTAAATCCTAGCGTGCCTTGGTTTTCTTGGTATGTGTATTGAGATGTAGATAACAACAAAATGGTGTTGCAAAATATAGGTTGAAATCTGGTATTGAGCATAGCATGAGATCGATGCTTTTTTGACTGACTTATATTACCTTCTCTTCAGACAGAACAAGTGAGAATTTAATATGGCACCTACATTTTGATTAAATGCATTTGTTATTGCATACTACCTACAAATTTAGTTGAGGCAACAACATCCACTCTGTTGTGTGGCTTGTGTGCGCGCCAGAGGGACATTGTGTGGCTGGGAGCCCAATGAACAGTGACCTATCCAGTGGCATCAAAGAAACAGAGGGCGTGGAGATCAATTTTACAATTGCCATAGTTGCTGACCTTTGTTGATGAACTATAGCTAATTGATAGTCTCTTGGATGATCTGCTACAATGAAAAATTGTAGCCCACTCTGAGTTCTTCCAGTTCCAAAAGAAACTATACCTACTACCCAAAAATGTGTGTTCGGAAGCGAAATATGACTATCACTCCACATGAGGCGGAGCAAGGATAAATACCAATCACGTCACTCAAATCGCCATTGTTTCCTTAACCAAAGAAAAAGCAACTTCAAATGAGTATAGATCCCATCAGCGGCGACTCACTAGTCACATGTGACATGTGCCAACTCCTCCTATGAGTGCAACTCTCGCCGAATCACACATGAACACTCCAAACAAACCCACACACTTTTGGGGATGCAATTCAACTTCAAAATTGTAGATGGACATGACAAGCATGTTGTATGATTGAATGCAATGGAAAATAATCTCTCAGTCATGACATTACAATTTGTTTGGACTTATAAATAGAAAAGGGAACATGAAATTTATTGACCATCACTTCACTAGTGGAACACGTTGGTATTGGGATGCAAATGCATGCTAGGGTTCATCCATTAGCCAGTGGTGGTTTTGGGATGCAAATGCATGCTAGGGTTCATCCATTAGCCGGTGGTGCTCTTGAGTAACCAAGCACCGAGATCTTGCAGCTCATCACTGGGGGAAGATCCTAGCGCGGTGGAGTGTATTGCTGGATACAGACAAACAAGGGTACAAGTAAACAGATTAGAAAATGGTACGAGAATTTACATATGGATTTCATCACAAAATTATCTAATCACCTCTATCTTTGTAAGCAGTTCAGGGGCGACCAGTATGAAATGAGTATTTGTCAGCCGTTTATATTTATAAATCCATCTGTAGCGCCGGTGACGGGCCGTAACATCCATCTGGGTACCTACTGAGGCCGATTAGGGTAGGGAGGAAGGTGGTGGTGGTGTTTGCGTGAGAGGGGAGATCATGTGGAGTCCAGTGAGTTTTTTGTATCTCGTCCATTTCATCCAAATTATATGGGTGTGAAGCTTACTGGAACATCTAAACTGCCATGGTTCTTGGTGAAGGTGTCATTCTTGATGCCTCATCCTAGTGCTCCCTAGTTCCCTAGTTATGTGCATGTGGACACGTGAGTCCTCTTGTATGGTGGTCATCACATGATGGGGGACATGCTCTTCTGCCGGCTTATATTACCTTCTCTTGTGAGAGTTGTGTGTCATGCTTTAATTCGATACCTACTTTTTGATTCTCTACATTTGTTGTTGCACTATATATGAATTTAGTTGTGACAATAAATTAATATTTCACTCAATCATACAAAAAGTAGTTTACGACGGACCATGCCATTACCTTCCTCGGGCAAGTTGCATGATAAACATCTTCAATTTAGTTTACAATTATACAATAACATAAAAATGAAATTTAGTTTACAATTAATTCAGTTTATCAGTCAAATGAATTTGTACATGATATTAGTTAGTTTGCTAAACATCAGGATCATGGGGTATTCATTCTTTTGCAGTGTATTCCATGTTTTAACCCCTAGTTTGCATTTGTGAAAATAATCACCCCCATTTAATAAAAATTTCTTCCGTTTAATCAATTAGCAGGATTTTTTTCCACATTTTACCTCATTCAAGTTGTGAACCATTTTCACACCTTAGGACCACGTCTCAAGTAGTTGTGATGTGGCACCTAGCTTACTAAGCCGCATTATGTCAGTGGTTAATGTGAAATGACCGTAAATAGTGGTAGATAAATGTACCTACACAATCTGATCATATGGTGTTGATTGATCAATGGATGATGGGAAGATTTTGAGTGGATGACTAACTGTCATCATGTGGCTTATGGATTCAAGGATATATTCTAGCTCCACCTTTTTATTTGTTGGGGGATAGCGAGGAAGAGTTGGTTTTCTGGGATACTGAGACATTTGATTTTAATGAGCATTATGTTGTTATTTGGTCCTGCCCACGCGAATGGTGTCTGTGCGGAGTTATTGGTATCTACATGTGACTAGTTTTTGCCATTTAGTCTACGTAACCCACGATCGCTCCTAAACTCAAGCGAGAATACATGGGGAAGAAACACAAATTGGAAAGAAATTAGCACATAGCTACACCATCATCGACTCCTATATCCCCGGATGCTACAACAAGGGGCTCCCAAAGAAATTGGTTGCGCCTAGTCTTAGCATAAAATTGCTTGTCTCTAACACGGGAACCACATGCATGGGCGCATTATCAAGGAAGTGTGCGCTGAGTTGGAGGGCATGATACACACAGTACCACGTCGGTTTATAGTTGGAGCTAGATTTGGTGTGGTGCATGGATGATGGTGTGGGCGAGGCGGCATACAACGGTTCGCCAATGAAGCGTAGGAAGGTCTCCATGAAGCTTGCTTGACAAGAGTGCCCCATTTGCTTCAAACTACTCAACAAAAAGTTTCATTGTATTGTGGGGCCAGTCGTGACCTATTCGATGTGGCATGTCATCGCTGCCAACATATGATCTTGAGTTGCCGTAATGGGTCCAAAACTTATATACGGTAAAATGTAGATATATTTCAACTAAATGAGTAATCTGGTAGAATTCTCGTGAAATGAGGTAATAGCTTTCAGATGGCCAACTAAGATGTAAAAACTGGAATTCACTTGTGATATTGGATAAACAAACATACTAGATCATGTCTTCTCAATTGTGGAAAACTATGTAACTATCCCTCTAGAGAAGGTATACAAACATATTTACGTAAATTCAGGTATATAAATATGACCACTATGGAGTTGTGCAGAAGATCAGAAGATGGATTTTGGCCAGACAATTACTTAACTAGTAATGACTATTGTAACTTATATACGGATTTTCACAATGCTTGCAAATTGTAAAAAAAGAATATATATGTCGCCTATAGCATGCCCCAGCTGCTTCTACACGTAAGGCTGGTCATAGTGGGGAGTAACTTAGACTAGTGTCATGCATATGACACTAGTGTAAGTTACTACCTCCATAGTGCAAAGTAACATAGTAGTAGTATCATAGATTGCTTCATTTATTATCTCATAGACTCATTTTGCCTCGGAAAGCGCTATGTTACAGTAACATATTATGTTACCACAAGCACCTCTTTCCTCATTAAATACTTGCCACATAAGCAAAATTGTCTTGGGATGTGTTAAGTTACTACCTAAGTTACTCCCACTATGGCTAGCCTAAGACCATTGCCAGATTGATTCGTCGTAGACACCAATAATATAAAATAGCTAGGACAATTCAAATTTGAAAGCCATAGATGGCAACAACAAGCCCACCGTAGAATTAAACACAACAGAAAATCATAATGTTGAATTTCTTTTGGCACATAGGAAAAGCGTTCAAGAAAAACAACAAATGCATCCTCATATCAGTGGAATGACTGTTAGAATTCATCCATCAGCCGGTTGTGCTTTTGTTAGCCAAGCTCTAAGATCTTCCAACTTGTCGCTAGGGCAACCTCCTGGTGCGACCGAGTGTATTGCTGGACACGCGAAAAAAAGACACATAAACACATTTGAAAATGTGGCACGGGAATTTAAAGATGGATTTTGCGACAAAATTAACAAATCACCTCCATATTTGTGAGCAATTTAGCGGCTGTTGGCGCGGAGACAAGTACATGTGTACAATCTAGGTTGATGAAGCAGACTCTGGCGCCTTTGTCAAATAGTGCCAAAAAAGGGATAAAGTTTTGAAATATAGTATGGGCTATAGGCCCATATAATAATTTCTGAAATGTCTAAAGGCCTACGTTAGAAAATAACTAGGTGGTGTGAGAATTTTAGTCCCAACCTTTTAGCGGAGGAAGAGTTGGACCGCCTTATAAGAGATTCTCTTCCACATATTATTGGAGTTTAAGAAAAGAAGTGGTTCTTGCGCCCTCCGCTGCCGCTCGCCTTGTCCCGGCGTGCCGCAGGTACGAGCCGAGCCGAGCTCAGACCTATGTCACCCGTGCGTTTGCTTTTTGCCGGTTAGGAATGGAGAGTCTCCGACAGACACGCCACGATACGTACCCAGGAACGGTGAGTCTCTGACAGACCGGCCACAATCTGAGACGTCGGATTGTGGGTTGTTGCCGACTCGGAGGTGGGTCCAACCCATGTCTCCCAACTCGACGGTGCCTATATATGTGAGGTGTCAGCCAACCCTGGCCACCACGAAGACCAGATCACATTTGCTCCACATGCACCCACCCACTGTCATTCCTTTTTCTGCTGCTCCGCCGGCGATCCCATCCCATCCATCACGTGCACAGTTGATGGGAGAGCAGGCCTCCGAAACCCCGCCTCTCGAGATCCTGTATGGGAGAGGGGCGATTAGGTTTCTGGGGAGCATCTCCCACGTGACTGCTCGCCTCTGTTCGTCTGCATCCACTATGTCGTCTATGTCTGCGTTGCTTTCGTCATCATCATGTCCATCGAAGCTGAGAGACTTGCTGCCAAGAAAGCAGTTGTGGACAAGAAGACAGCCGAGGAGGCTGCCGCCGCCACCGCTACTACTGCCAGCTGGCCTACTGGAGGGTATAACACATTTATCCCACTCCGTTTATTTCCGTTTATGCAGTACTAGCGATTTGCGTAGATGTTTCTACTATCTGTCTAGTACGTGGTAATATGATCAAGTATCAACATCTGTTTAGTATTGTTTACGTCATGCTCATGATTTATTCCTGGATTAAATTAATCAAAAAATTGCTAATATACTCAACAAAAGTAACCATCCACGTTTAGTATCCCAGCCTATATTGATATGATCTTTGTTAGCAAAGGAAATCTCGGTTTATTTGGGTTTGGTGTAAAAACTGCGACCAAAATTTCCAGATGTACAATCTATCTGTTATGCTCGGTTGCTTACAGGTTTGGGACCATGTTATCATCTCCAACAGAGATACAACCTTTACTTCTCCCACACTCTCACCTAATATCTACTTGTACAAATTCAGCTAAGATAACCTCATGTGCCAAGTGAATTTTCAGATGACAAAACAAAACAAAACCTTGACCAAATTCACGTAAATTATCTTTTTTTTTTCTTTTGAAGTGAAACTGCCAGAACTTTTTAGGCCTAGACTAGAGAAGTAGACATGATGAGTTATTTCATAGTTCTGTTTCCGTATGAATCAGAGCATGCCTAATTCCATACACCAATGCACGCCGCGTGACTGAACTGGGCAGTATATTTTTTACTTTGAGAGACTAGACATACACAATGCTACAGATGTAGAGTACATAGATAATACACCAGTGGGAAATTTGAACCATAAAGTAATATTCGGATTGTAGGACGCTGGTGGTAGGAGTCGCATTGCATGAGGAGGTCACTAGAGCATATGGAGTGCCATGGAGCAATTCTCCGACCCTCCGTGGAGGTCTCATTCTCGATGCCTCTAAATCCTAGCATGCCTTAGTTTTCTTTGGCATGTGCATAGTTGGAAGTCCTCTCGTACTGAGCATAGCATGAGATCGATGCTTCTCCGGCCGACTTATATCACCTTTTCTTCCTAGAGAATGTGTGACAATTTAATACTGCACCTACTTTGGTTATTTGCACTGGTTATTTTACTGTGTTGGAACTTCAATGTGGCAACACCATGCTGTGGTGCGTGGTGCATGTGGACGCAGCTGCGGAACTCATGTGCGCCATGCTCCAGAGCAACGTCGTGCGGCTGGGAGCCCAAAGAACAACTAACTGTCCATTGGCATCAAAGAAACAAAGAACAAGGAGCTGAATTTAGCAATTGCCACAGTTGTTGACCTCTGTTCATGAACTATTGCTAATTAGCAGTCTCTTTGGCGATCTCCTTCGACCGAAAATGTAATTATTCCGGTTCCAAAAGAAATCACCTACTTCGCAAAAATGTCCTTTGGAAGCACGTCACTCTACATGAGGTGAAGCAAGGATGAGTACCAATCGCATCACTTAAATCACCATTGTTTCCTTAACAAGAAAAAAAAGAGAAGCCTCAAATGAGTAAAATTTGCCATCAACAGCTACTCACTAGTCACATGTGATCGATATGGCCCCAGGTACTCCTAATCACGCTTAACACTGCAATGCAAACGACAACAAGAGCACAACTATTTTTTACTTTGGTTACTTAACAATCCCCTCCGTCTCGTGAGCCACTCTTCCAGCTCACAAGGTAATCTAGTCACTGCCACATTCGTTCCCCACTCCCTCCGTCTTCTCCCGGCCACCGCTGCCGGCGGCGGTGGCAAGATCTCCCGCATCCTCCTCCTCCTCTGATCCTGCCCTGTCCTCTTTGTTATACTTTAACATCCACGCACACATAACATCCGCGACACTTCATCTGTTTGGCTGTGTGGGGATGTCAGACGTTCGGCTTACAAACTTCGGCTTGTTCTTCAGTCTCACTGTCTGCGTCACTACCATTCTGATCGCGGGAATGTTAGAGTATATTTGGTATATGTTTATTTGATAGTATAAGATTCATATCCTTCTCCTTCCTTGCCTCTACGGGGGTTTCATATCCTCCAAGACATGCCCATAGGGATCAGCAATACAACAAGCGATTCCACCAATTCTCCCCTCTAATCCTCTTACACTCTCACATTGCCTCCAACTGCAAGTTGCCCACGTCCGACCCATGGTGCTCCGTGTCCCACGCTCATAGGGTCATTCGAGAATCCAAATCCGGCTGGGAGTGCCCATCTGGTGGGCGAGTCGTGAATGTGGTGTCCCTTCTAGTCGTCATTAGCCCAAAACATGGGATGCTCGCCACAGATCCATCTTGGATCTGGTGTAGCGCCTAGTTCTCGCGCGTAGGGTACTGGTAGTTGGCAGGAGAGAGAAGGGGGCGGGAGGCTGCAGCGGAGCTCTCTTGCAGTTGCCAGGGAGGCTAGTCTCACGTGAGGTGGCCCATCGTTCTTTAAGGGCTGGGTGAGGTTGGTTCTCTTCGGACGTCGGGGCAGTTCGTTTTTCTTTGCTTGTCTATATGGTTTTATTTTTATGAATGAGCCCTTGGTAATGATTTCATCACTATTCTATGTCGCAGGCACCTATCCAGTCTATAAACAAATACTAATGAGAGGATGAAAACTACTAAACTAAAGATAACATACGATAGAGATCCTAAAATCTAAAAAAGGCATATTTAGGGCTATATGGATTCGAACGTAGCCCTTCTTCATAAAACAAATCACCTCGGTAGGTGGGTGTGCGTCTGCTCATGTCTGTTGGTGGTTCAATGCCCTCGAGCATGGGCAAGAGGATATAGGGTTTCCCTCTTCAGTTACAATGGCACGCTGGTGGTAAAGAGTGTCTGGTGCCTCATCTACTCCTAGTTTGCTTCGTCGATGCTGTGGTCACCTTTGTGCTGGGCTTCTCGTGTGATGAGTTTTCAGCTTTGTCTTGTTGCGTGGGCAGTCCCTTGGTTGGTGTTGGGATCGTGGAGTACTGCTCCGCGAACCTGGTACCCGTTCTGGTCTTCTTCCTTGGTAGCCAGGTCTATGTTGTTCTTTCGTGCTCTAGAGTGAGCTATCTGCTAGTTGACAATACGACACCCTAGAGCAGATGACGCGAGGGCGCTCTGAAGGCGCTCGCGAGGGCGCTCTGGGTCCGACGGCGGACCCGCCGGCCTGCGCCGGTGATCGGCGGCGGGTGGGGGGCAGGTTCTGGGCGTTGGCGAATGATGACGAGGAGGACGCGGAAGACGATGGGGTGGAGCCGCCGGTGGAGTCGCCGCCGTCCCCTTCACCGTCCGACCTAATCTGCGAGTTCTTTCATTCCGGGTACTCCGAAGAGGAAGTGGCGACTACGGTGGATCGGGTTGTACCCCCGGAGGATCCGGCTCGCGCGGGGCTGCAAGCTGGAGAGAAGATCGAGATGATTCGTCGGATAGTTCATCGGAAGACGGCGGCTACGGCGCTTCGGCCATGGAAAGGTCCATTACCCAAGGTTAGTTTGCCGAAACTTACGGTTTTTGATTTGATTCGTCCGGAAGAATGGGTTACAGTAAAACGGAAAAAGAAGATGCGGAGATTGCCCCGGGGTTTGGGATCGCCGGCGCCGGCCATGGCAGCCACGGCGGCCTCGATTCAAACCTCGAGGGCGGAAGCGCTCGATCGGCTGCTGTGTGCGGCTGAGCCGGGTCGTTCGGTTGCGGGCGATGTGGGTGTTGGGCCGGATCAACATGGGTATGAGGCCCATGTTTGTTCTGCAGCCCATACCGGTATTTCTCTCGAGCCATGCACGTTCGATCAAAGAGTTACGATCGCCCCTACGCCGTCGGTGGAAGGCGCTAGGGTTCGTAGGTCGGGGCGTCGAGGCTTCCCTGTCTGCGGTGCGCGCCGGGCCAGGAGGATACCCCCGCTGTGCGCGATGGCTGGCCGGGGGAATGCGCCCCCGCCCGCGGCGAGCGGTGCGGCGGGAAGCAGAGGTGCTGCTCCGCCGGTTCATGGGACGGGTCGCGGTGCCCCTCCGATCGGGCTGCGGCCGCCCGCGCTGATCGTTGGGCGCTTCTTTGGCGTGGTGGGCGCCCCCCCGCGATGCTGGGGAACGTAGCAGAAATTCAAAATTTTCCTACGTGTCACCAAGATCTATCTATGGAGAAACCAGCAACGAGGGAAAGGAGAGTGCATCTACATACCCTTGTAGATCGCTAAGCGGAAGCGTTCAAGAGAACGGGTTTGAATGAGTCGTACTCGTCGTGGTCCAAATCACTGGAGATCCTAGTGCCGAACGGACGGCACCTCCGCGTTCAACACACGTACAGCCCGGTGACGTCTCCCATGCCTTGATCCAGCAAGGTGAGAGGGAAAGGTTGGGGAAGACTCTGTCCAGCAGCAGCACGACGGCGTGGTGGTGATGGAGGAGCGTGGCAATCCTGCAGGGGTACGCCAAGCACCACGGGAGAGGAGGAGTACTTGGGAGAGGCGGAGGGCTGCGCCAGGACTTGTGTTTTAGCTCCCATGCGCCTCCCCACTATATATAGGGGTGGAGGGGTTGGTTTCTTGCCCTCCAAGTCCATTGGGGCGTTGGCCAAGGTGGGAGGAAAGAAATCCCATCATTTCCTTCCCCACCGATTGTTATCCCCCCTTTTTAGGGATCTTGATCTTATCCCTTCGGGATATGATCTTATTCCTTCTAAGGGGGATCTTGGTGCGCTTGACCAAGGGTGTGGGGCCTTGCCCCACTACCCACGTTCATGTGGGTCCCCATGTAGGTGGGCCCCACTCCGAACCTTCTAGAACCTTCCCGGTACAATACCGAAAAATCCCAACATTTTCCGGTGGCCAAAATAGGACTTCCATATATAAATCTTTACCTCCGGACCATTCTGAACTCCTCGTGACGTCCGGGATCTCATCCGGACTCAACAACATTCGGTAACCACATACAAGCTTCCTTTATAACCCTAGCGTCTTGAACCTTAAGTGTAGACCCTACGGGTTCGGGAGACATGTAGACATGACCGAGGCGTTCTCCGGTCAATAACCAACAGCGGATCTGGATACCCATGTTGGCTCCCACATGTTCCACGATGATCTCATCGGATGAACCACGATGTCAAGGACTCAATCGATCCGTATACAATTCCCTTTGTCTAGCGGTATTTTACTTGCCCGAGATTCGATCGTCGGTATACCGATACCTTGTTCAATCTCGTTACCGGCAAGTCTCTTTACTCGTTCCGCAACACATCATCCCGTGATCAACCCCTTGGTCACATTGTGCACATTATGATGATGTCCTACCGAGTGGGCCCAGAGATACCTCTCCGTTTACACGGAGTGACAAATCGAGCCTCGATCCGTGTCAACCCAATGACACTTTCGGAGATACATGTAGTGCACCTTTATAGTCACCCGATTCGTTGTGACGTTTGATACACCCAAAGCACTCCTACGGTATCCGGGAGTTACACGATCTCATGGTCTAAGGAAGAGATACTTGACATTGGAAAAGCTCTAGCAAACGAACTACACGATCTTTGTGCTATGCTTAGGATTGGGTCTTGTCCATCACATCATTCTCCTAATGATGTGATCCCGTTATCAACGACATCCAATGTCCATAGCAGAAACCATGACTATCTGTTGATCACAACGAGCTAGTCAACTAGAGGCTCACTAGGGACATATTGTGGTCTATGTATTCACACGTGTATTACGATTTCCGGATAATACAGTTATAGCATGAATAAAAGACAATTATCATGAACAAGGAAATATAATAATACCATTTATTATTGCCTCTAGGGCATATTTCCAACAGTCTCCCACTTGCACTAGAGTCAATAATCTAGTTCACATCGCCATGTGATTAACATTGACAGGTCACATCGCCATGTGACCAACATCCAAAGAGTTTACTAGTGTCATTAAACTAGTTCACATCATCATGTGATTAAGACTCAATGAGTTCTGGGGTTTGATCATGTTTTGCTTGTGAGAGAGGTTTTAGTCAACGGGTCTGCAACATTCAGATCTGTATGTACTTCGCAAATCTCTAGGTCATTCTGTAAATGCTGCTTCCACGCTCCACTTGGAGCTATTCCAAATGGTTGCTCCACTATATGTATTCGGTTTGCTACTCAGAGTCACTCGGATAGGTGTTAAAGCTTGCATCGACGTAATCCTTTACGTCGAACTCTTTATCACCTCCATAATCGAGAAACATGTCCTTATTTACTCCAAGGACAATTTTGACCGCCGTCCAATGATCCATTCCTGGATCTTTCTTGTACCCCTTGACTGACTCATGGCAAGGCACACTTCAGGTGCGGTACACAGCATAGCATACTGTAGAGCCTACGTCTTAATCATAGGGGACGACCTTCGTCCTTTCTCTCTATTCTGCCGTGGTCGAGCTTTTAAGTCTTAACTTCATACCTTACAACTCAGGCAAGAACTCCTTCTTTGACTGATCCATCTCGAACACCTTCAAGATCATGTCAAGGCATGTGCTTATTTGAAAGCACTATTAAGCATTTTGATCTATCTTATAGATCTTGATGCTTATTGTTCAAGTAGCCTAATCCAGGTTTTCCATTGAAAAACAATTTTCAAATAACCCTATATGCTTTCTAGAAATTCTGCATCATTTCTGATCAACAATATGTCGACAACATATACTCATCAGAAATTTTATAGTGCTCCCACTCACTTCTTTGGAAATACAAGTTTCTCATAAACTTTGTATAAACCCAAAATCTTTGATCATCTTATCAAAGCGCACATTCCAACTCCGAGATGCTTACTCCGGTCCATGGAAGGATCATTGGAGCTAGCATACCTTTTAGCATCCTTAGGATCGACAAAACTTTCGATTTGTATCACATACAACCTTTCCATACTGAAGACCGGCAAGGAAACTCGTTTTGTCATCCATCTGCCAGATTTCATAAATGCAGCTAATGCTAACATGAATCCGACGGACTTAAGCATCGCTACGGATGAGAAAATCTCATCGTAGTCAACTCCTTGAACATGTGAAAAACTCTTCGCCACAAGTCGAGCTTCATAGACGGTGACATTACCGTCCACGTCCGTCTTCTTCTTAAAAATCCATTTATCTCAATGGCTTGCCGATCATTGGGCAAGTCCACCAAAGTCCATGCTTTGTTCTGATACATGGATCCTATCTCGGATTTCATGGCTTCTAACCATTTGTCGGAATTTGGGCCCACCATTGCTTCTCCATAGCTCGTAGGTTCATTGTTGTCCAGCAACATGACCTTCAAGACAGGATTACTGTACCACTCTAGAGTAGTACGCATCCTTGTCACCCTACGAGGTACGGTAGTGACTTGATCCGAAGTTTCATGATCACCATCATAAGCTTCTACTTCAATTGGTGTAGGTGCCACAGAACAACTTCACGTGCCCTCGCTACACACTGGTTGAAGTGATGGTTCAATAACCTCATCAAGTCTCCACCATCCTCCCACTCAACTTTTCGAGACAAACTTTTCCTCGAGAAAGGACCCGATTCAAGAAACAATCCCTATTGCTTTCGGATCTGAATTAGGAGGTATACCCAACTGTTTTGGGTGTCCTATGAAGATGCATTTTATCCGCTTTGGGTTCGAGCTTATCAACCTGAAACTTTTTCACATAAGCGTCGCAGCCCCAAACTTTTAAGAAATGACAGCTTAGGTTTCTCTAAACCACAGTTCATACGGTGTCATCTCAACGGAATTACGTGGTGCCCTATTAAAGTGAGTGCGGTTATCTCTAATGCCTAACCCATGAACGATAGTGGTAATTCAATAAGAGACATCATGGTACGCACCATATCCAATAGGGTGCAACTATGATGTTCGGACACACCATCAAACTATGGTGTTCCAGGCGGTATTAATTGTGAAACAATTTCCACAATGTCTTAATTGCGTGCCAAAGCTCGTAACTCAGATACTCATCTCTATGATCATATCATAGACATTTCCTCCTCTTGTCACGATGATCTTCAACTTCACTCTGAAATTACTTGAACCATTCAATAATTCAGACTTGTGTTTCATCAAGTAAATATACTCTACATCTACTTGAATCATCTGTGAAGTAAGAACATAACGATATTCACTGCATGCCTCAGCACTCATTGGACTACACACATCAAAATGTGTTAATTCCAACAAGTTGCTATCTCATTCCATTTTACTGAAAAACGAGGCTTTTTAGTCATCTTGCCCATGTGGTATGATTTGCATATCTCAAGTGATTCAAAATCAAGTGAGTCCAAAACGATCCATCCGCATGGAGTTTCTTGATGCGTATACACCAATAGACATGGTTCGCATGTCTCAAACTTTTCAAAACGAGTGAGTCCAAAGATCCATCAACATGGAGCTTCTTCATGCGTTTTACACCAATATGACTTACATGGCAGTGCCACAAGTAAGTGGTACTATCATTACTATCTTATATCCTTTTGGCATGAAAAATGTGTATCACTACGATCGAGATTCAATAAACCATTCCTTTAGGTGTAAGACCATTGAAGGTATTATTCAAATAAATAGAGTAACCATTATTCTCCTTAAATGAATAACCGTATTGCGATAGACATAATCCAATCATGTCTATGCTCAACGCAAACACCAAATCTCGATGGTAGAGGGAGCGTGCAATGCTTGATCACATCAACCTTGGAAACACTTCCAACACATATCGTCAGCTCTCCTTTAGCTAGTCTCCGTCTATTCCGTAGCTTTTATTTCGAGTTACTAACACTTAGCAACCGAACCGGTATCTAATACCCTAGTGCTACTAGGAGTACTAGTAAAGTACACATTAACATAATGTATATCCAATATACTTCTATCGACCTTGCCAGCCTTCTCATCTACCAAGTATCTAGGGTAATTCCGCTCCAGTGGTTGTTCCCCTTATTACAGAAGCACTTAGTCTCGGGTTTGGGTTCAACCTTGGGTTTCTTCACTAGAGTAGCAGCTGATTTGCCGTTTCATGAAGTATCCCTTCTTGCCCTTGCCCTTCTTGAAACTAGTGGTTTCATCAACCATCAACAATTGATGCTCCTTCTTGATTTCTACTTTCGCGGTGTCAAACATCGCGAATACCTCAAGGATCATCATATCTATCCCTGATATGTTATAGCTCATCACGAAGCTCTAGCAGCTTGGTGGTAATGACTTTGGAGAAACATCACTATCTCATCTGGAAGATCAACTCCCACTCGATTCAAGTGATTGTGGTACTCAGACAATCTGAGCACAAGCTCAACGATTGAGCTTTTCTCCCTTAGTTTGCAGGCTAAGAAAATCGTCGGAGGTCTCATACCTCTTGACGTGGGCACTAGCCTGAAATCTCAATTTCAGCCCTCGAAACATCTCATATGTTCATGACGTTTGAAAAACATCTTCGTGCCTTAATTCTAAACCGTTTATCCGAACTATCATGTAGTTATCAAAAGCGTGTATGTCCGATGTTCGCAACATCCACAAACGACGTTTGGGGTTCAACACATGAAGCGGTGCATTAAGGACATAAGCTTTACACTGTCCGCATAATTGCTCTCATCAACTTTCAACTATATTTTCTCTAGGAACATATCTAAACAGTGGAACTAAAGCGCGAGCTTCGACATAATTTGCAAAGATCTTTTGACTATGTTCAGG
The DNA here is from genome assembly GCA_021437245.1 of Aegilops speltoides. Lineage (NCBI taxonomy): Eukaryota > Viridiplantae > Streptophyta > Magnoliopsida > Poales > Poaceae > Aegilops > Aegilops speltoides. The sequence continues at coordinate 426,268,526 of CM038141.1, read as the reverse complement.
ATAATTAAGTTCATCTTATGAACTCCCACTCGAGATAGACATCCTCTGGTCATCTAAGTGATTACATGATCCAAGTCAACTAGGCCGTGTCCGATCATCACGTGAGACGGTCTAGTCATCATCGATGAACATCTTCATGTTGATCGTATCCTCCATACGACTCATGCTCGACCTTTCGGTCTCCGTGTTCGAGGCCATGTCTGTACATGCTAGGCTCGTCAAGTTAACCCCAAGTGTTTTCATTGTGTAAAACTGTCTTACACCCGTTGTATGTGAACGTAAGAATCCATCACACCCGATCATCACGTGGTGCTTAGAAGCGACGAACTGTAGCAACGCCGCACACGAGGGAACACTTCTTGAAATTTTGTAAGGATCATCTTATTTACTACCGTCGTCCTAAGTAAACAAGATGCATAAACATGATAAACATCACATGCAATCAAATAGTGACATGATATGGCCAATATCATTTTGCTCCTTTTGATCTCCATCTTCGGGGCTCCATGATCATCATCGTCACCGGCATGACACCATGATCTCCATCATCATGATCTCCATCATCGTGTCTCCATGAAGTCGTCTCGCCAACTTATTACTTCTACTACTATGGCTACCGGTTAGCAATAAAGTAAAGTAATTACATGGCATTGTTCAATGACACGCAGGTCATACAATAAATTAAGACAACTCCTATGGCTCCTGCCGGTTGTCATACTCATCGACATGCAAGTCGTGAATCCTATTACAAGAATATGATCAATCTCATACATCACATATCATTCATCACATTCTTCTTGGCCATATCACATCACATAGCAAACCCTGCAAAAACAAGTTAGACGTCCTCTAATTGTTGTTTGCATGTTTTACGTGGCTGCTATGGGTTTCTAGCAAGAACGTTTCTTACCTACGCAAAACCACAACGTGATATGCCAATTGCTATTTACCCTTCATAAGGACCCTTTTCATCGAATCCGTTCCGACTAAAGTGGGAGAGACGGCACCGCTAGCCACCTTATGCACGGTGCATGTCAATCGGTGGAACCTGTCTCACGTGAAATGCGTGTAAGGTCGGTCCGGCCGCTTCATCCCACAATACCGTCGAAACAAGATTGGACTAGTAACGGTAAGCATATTGAACAACATCAACGCCCACAACTACTTTGTGTTCTACTCGTGCAAAGAATCTACGCAATAGACCTAGCTCATGATGCCACTGTTGGGGAACGTAGCAGAAATTCAAAATTTTCCTACGTGTCACCAAGATCTATCTATGGAGAAACCAGCAACGAGGGAAAGGAGAGTGCATCTACATACCCTTGTAGATCGCTAAGCGGAAGCGTTCAAGAGAACGGGTTTGAAGGAGTCGTGCTCGTCGTGGTCCAAATCATTTGGAGATCCTAGTGCGAACGGACGGCACCTCCGCGTTCAACACACGTACAGCCCGGTGACGTCTCCCATGCCTTGATCCAGCAAGGTGAGAGGGAGAGGTTGGGGAAGACTCTGTCCAGCAGCAGCACGACGGCGTGGTGGTGATGGAGGAGCGTGGCAATCCTGCAGGGCTTCGCCAAGCACCACGGGAGAGGAGGAGTACTTGGGAGAGGCGGAGGGCTGCGCCAGGACTTGTGTTTTAGCTCCCATGCGCCTCCCCACTATATATAGGGGTGGAGGGGCTGGTTTCTTGCCCTCCAAGTCCATTGGGGCGTTGGCCAAGGTGGGAGGAAAGAAATCCCATCATTTCCTTCCCCACCGATTGTTATCCCCCCTTTTTAGGGATCTTGATCTTATCCTTCGGGATATGATCTTATTCCTTCTAAGGGGGATCTTGGTCGCTTGACCAAGGGTGTGGGGCCTTGCCCCACTACCCACGTTCATGTGGGTCCCCATGCAGGTGGTCCCCACTCCGGAACCTTCTAGAACCTTCCCGACAATACCGAAAAATCCGAACATTTTCCGGTGGCCAAAATAGGACTTCCCATATATAAATCTTTACCTCCGGACCATTCGGAACTCCTCGTGACGTCCGGGATCTCATCCGGACTCGAACAACATTCGGTAACCACATACAAGCTTCCTTTATAACCCTAGCGTCTTGAACCTTAAGTGTAGACCCTACGGGTTCGGGAGACATGTAGACATGACCGAGGCGTTCTCCGGTCAATAACCAACAGCGGGATCTGGATACCCATGTTGGCTCCCACATGTTCCACGATGATCTCATCGGATGAACCACGATGTCAAGGACTCAATCGATCCGTATACAATTCCCTTTGTCTAGCGGTATTTTACTTGCCCGAGATTCGATCGTCGGTATACCGATACCTTGTTCAATCTCGTTACCGGCAAGTCTCTTTACTCGTTCCGCAACACATCATCCCGTGATCAACCCCTTGGTCACATTGTGCACATTATGATGATGTCCTACCGAGTGGGCCCAGAGATACCTCTCCGTTTACGGAGTGACAAATCCCAGTCTCGATCCGTGTCAACCCAACAGACACTTTCGGAGATACATGTAGTGCACCTTTATAGTCACCCAGTTACGTTGTGACATTTGATACACCCAAACACTACAAGAAATATGTCAACTTGTGACCCTCACTATTGGTCGCTGAAAGGTCATAGTTTTTCATTTGCGACCTTTTTGTGACCAAAAACAGAAGGTCAAAAGTCGAGGGTCATTAATCGACTATAGCGACCTTCTCTGTGATATGTAAAGGTCGTTGGTTCTTTGACCAAATTTTTGGTCACTAGCAACCTCCCCAGTGCCACGTAGGCATCCAGCGTGGCAAGTGTCGATGTGGCACAAGATTCAGCCCGGTCCAATTCGGTTTTCTACATGGGCCTAGCCCAACAATTGACCTATTTGTGTTTTTTCTCATATTAATTTTGGCTAGGTAGATGGGCCAAGCCCAACAATTAAGCCTTCTCATTTTGGGGCCGTGGCCTTTTACGCTAGAAAGTTTTAGTTTTTTGTAATATAAAAAGGTCCACTAGTCAAATGGGTCCCAGATGTCGTTTCAGTACGTGGGTCCCAGCAAGCAAGTTCTTATTCTTCATATTTCAATCTAACAATAAATAAATAACCTGTATTTAAATTGGCACAAACAAAACACACACATAATACTCCAAATATTATCAGTGATTCAAAGACTGAGCTCCTATTGTACAAATAACATATACTTTACAAGCTCTACACGTGATACATTTACAAGCTCTATACATATACAAGCTCTACAAGCTCTACAAGCAGCCATGGTGTTAACCCCGGTGCTCTTCAATCTTCTTCAACATGGAGCTCCTTCGTGGCGAGCACAAACTAGGCACTGCATCATCACAGAAGGCAATTTTAGATCATAAAATGAATGTTCCAAGCACAGTTTAGAGAAAAGAACCAAGTAAATTTGCCCTCAACCATACAAACAAAGTTTAGAAAACCAAACATGAACAAGCACTTATTATGCAGTTTTAAAGTTTTTAATACATTTATTTTCTATTAGTAAAACTGAATATGCTACTTCTGATTCATGGCTGCATAATCCAGCTAGCTACACCAGTTTTCTCTCATGCAAAAATTAGAAAGAAAAAAAAAATGTATAAATCAACACCGATTTCTCTAACACATCTGATAACTTGCTGATATAACTTGTATAACTTGTATATTTGTTTACGAAAACGGGTGCAAAATCATGTTTCAGTCCAGATCAATCTATCATGAGAAAACATGTATAACTCCCACTAGAATTTTTTAATGCGATTCTGAATTATCTTGAAAACTTATGCACTTAATGATGGTTAGATCCATCTTACGTAATAGTCGACTTCAATATAAGTTAGGTACGAACAAAATGTATAAGCACGCAGTAAGATAGGACATGCATCAAACACAAAAATAATTTTACTAGGTAGCGGCATAGTAAGTTGGTTTTTACTAGGTAGCGGCATAGTAAGTTGTGACATTTAAAAACAGTAAGAAAACCAGCGGCGGCTGCTCCAGCCATTGCTCTCCTCCCGACACACCGCTGTAAATTTAGCTAGCAATCATCGAGAGCAAGTCAGAGTAAATCGGGACTTTGTTGTAGCTCTGAAACTGAAACAACACACATCATGGAATTTCATATCATAGCCAACAAATATTTTACCAGAACACATGGTGTTCTTCTCTCTATTTTAGAAACATGCAAACGAAGGTTTTAGTAAAAACAAACAAGTGGAAGAGACAAATTATCAGCAAGAAATCAATGGCCAGATGAGCACCACCACAACAAATCGGCACTAACACTTGGTCATCGACGCGATGCCCAAGCAAGGAACCAGCTTGCACACGCAAGATGATGATTACATACATACAAATCATGTCTTTGGCGAGAAAAAATCCAAGCATGAGCTCATATTCTCTCTCTGTTTGGTAACTAACAACCTAAATAAAATAAAATAAAAAACATGACTTGTTCATATAGATCCCTCTAAAATTCCTTGGGACAAGTGCATCACATATTCGTCAGCTTAGCAGCAGAAGTAGTGAGCACAGGAAGAGGGGGCGGAAATGGAGGAGCTACCGCCGCGATCGCAATGGAAGCAGAGGAGGCAGACCCTCTGCCCCTCCGCCACAAGCGTGATAGGGCTGCCGGCTGGGCACGCCCTACTCCTCCGCCTCCTCGGCGAGACCCCTTCCCCTCGCTGCTTGGCGAGCCGCATCACTAGTCACCTTCTCATGCAAGAAGTACACAATAAATAGACAGACGGTTAGTGAGGTACATTTTCACAGCAATAGAAGCTTAGAATTAATAGAAATACACACTCAAATGAAGTCACTAAGATAATTAAGTCCACCACATGGTGTAGAATTATGTGGTATATAATTGCAACACCGTGACTAAAGCATGCAGACCACAATGTTCAAAGCAGAAGCAAGCGGGCAGTATGAGCTACCTACTGGCAAAGTATAAAACCTGAATCATATAGTATAAATGAATCAAGAAAACAAGAACTGACAATGAGAACTACATACTAATGCACCAGATGATCAACATCAAGCACAAGCATGCAAACATGCATCTCATCACAACCTAAAACTAGAAACAGAACACCCTAACCACCACCAATTCTCTTCATAGTTGATGAGACGACATTAACCGTACATAAATATGGTGTAAAAAAGTAAGCAATATGATACTACTAATTTAAAGTGTGCAAACAGAAGGATTTTCTCCCCTCATGCTCTACCTGCCCGCATCAGAGATTCACATTCTGAACGGTCATTGTCATCACACTAGTTTTGATTCTCGAACTTGCAACTAGCACAAGAGTGAATTTCATACATCATCAATACAATAGAGCAGCACTAACCAACACAAAGCATTACATCATATATGAGACAGACTACAAGAGGAACAAATCTGAAACCAGTAGGCATAACCCATCAATTTAGATTGAATGGGCACATCCTAATCTACACCATGGCTTGCCGACAACCCCACAAACAGGCTGCACAATAGCGAGAATACACACGAACCAGATCGAGTGTTACCTTTGGTGTGGCCATGGATGGCGTGGAGAAGAGGAGGAGGACGGCCACCGGATGCCTGGAGCAGGAAGAACGAACGAACACCTATACTGCAGAATGAATTGTGAGGAAATTTGTCAAGGGGGAGGGCCGGAGCGGGAGAGAGATTCATGGGCGAGATCCGGAGTACCTCAAAGAGCCAAGTAGGAGCGGAGGACAACAGCAGTCCGGCGTCTCTTGTACAATGAAAGGAACATGAGCGAGGGGAGGTGAGGTGGGGTGGGGTACCGCGGCGGTGAAGAAGGTCTTGTCGCCGACCTCGGAGAGCACGGTCATGGCCAGCGACTTGGTGAGCCCCTGCAGCAGGAAGGAACCAAGCAAAAAAACAAGGTCAATTCAGCAACCTCCACCCGCACCGTGCAACGAGAAAGAGAGGAGAGAGGGGGAGGGAGGGGAGCTGACCTTGAGCAGAGACGGCGACATGGCGGCCGGCGGCGGAGGGAGGCGCCGATTCCGATCTAGGGGGTGAGGAGAGGATGTGCGGGGACCTTGACAAAGAACTTGGAGACGGCGGGGACCTTGACGACGAACCCCGCGGCGGGATCCCAGACCTGGTGGGCGGGGATGGCCTTGGCGTCGACTCCGAGGCGGGAGCGGCGGGTGGAGCAGGTCGCGGGTGCGCCCCCGTGGAGCGAGACCCTCCTGGCCGCGGTGGCGCGGCCCTCGGCCATGGAGGCAGACGCTAAGAAGGGAAACCCGCCGAGGAGGCAATGGCGAGGGCGGGTGAGGCGGAGGCCTTGAGCGAACATCAACGGCGGAGGAAGGAACGGTGGACGAGGGGGCTTGGATTGGATCTGGAGAGAATGGGTGCGGCAATGAGCGGGGAGGAAGGGAGGGATCGAGAGGAGCTCCGCGGATCTGGAAGGGAGAGGAGGAGTAGAGAGCGAGGGAAAGAATGGAGGCGGGGGTGGATGGAAAATGACCACAGGACAGAGCTAGGGTTTCGGGGACACATCCATGTTTGGTGCGGGCCGTTGGATCCAGGGGATCTGACGGTGATTTACCCATGATCCGCGTGAGAGGCCCCTGGACCAATCAGAACACAGTATACAGGTATGATATTTTGACCATTTAAATTGGTCATAATCGACTAAAATTATGTGCTAAATCATGTTAGCTATTTTATTATGACCTAAAAATTTGAAAAAAAAACTTTCTATTGTGTCAAAGAAATTTGACTATTGTTTTCGGGAATAATAATAAACTGAAATAAGATAAATATTTTTTAAAGAGTTATGAGAAATGAGTTCTTTTAAATCATTTTTTTTCATTTTTAAGTGTTTTAAATGAGCTTTTTGTGAAGGACCTACCAAATAATTGTTGCAACTTTGGACCAAATGAATTTTATAAAATACTAGGCCATATTTAATGCATAATTGACCAAATAGTTTGGTGTCACAAGCTTTGATCCACCTCTGGTGAAAAAGACAAATTGCCGTCGATTCAGCTGGAAACGTGTCAAATTTGAACTGTAGCTGCCTCATAGTTTGCTATTTATTTTTTCCAAAAATCATTTCGAGGTACATAAGTATCTATTTAATCCGAGAAACACCAAAAAAGTTCCAAGATTCAAGCACTAGCTAGGAACGGTCATTCCCGCCGTTTTGACTGCATTTTGGAACGGGCATAAAAAATTCAAAAAAAATAAAAAAATTGGGAAACCTTCGCATTGTGTCATCATATGTCGCCAAGTTCCTAGGAAAAGTAACAAACTTGTAATACGGCAATTATTTTAAAAAAGTGTTCTCAGAAACGAGCTATCATGTGTTGAGATCAATGGCTTTCAAGCCAAATGATCAATCTTATTGCCACATTCATGGCATAGTTTGTTCAAATGATCTCATATTGTGCACAAGGGTGCATATTGGAATGGCAAACAATGTTGCCCAAGGAAGTTTTCATTTTCGTTGGACGAAAAAACCATTTTCCATTTTTCGAGTGCCTGAAAGGAGGTTTTTTTGTGAAGGAACTACCAAATAATTGTTGCAAAATTGGACCAAATCATTTTTATAAAATACTAGGCCATATTTAATGCACAATTGACAAAATGGTTGGGTGAAAAAAGTTTTGATCCACCACCGATGAAAAAGACAAATTATCGCCGATTCAAATGAAAACGGGTCAAATTTGAACTGTAGCTGCCTCATAGTTTGCTCTTTATTTTTTCCAAAAATCATTTCTAGGTACATAAGTATCTATTTAATCAGACAAACACCAAAAAAATCCAAGATTCAAGCACTAGCTAGGAGCGGTCATTCCGCCGTTTTGACCGCATTTTGGAGCAGGCATAAAAATTCAAACAAAATCAAAAATTGGGAAACCTTCGCATTGTGTCATCATATGTGGCCAAGTTCCTAGGAAAAATAACAAACTTGTGTCGGCAATTATTTTAAAAAGTGTTCTCAGAAACGAGCTATCATGTGTGGAGATCAATGGCTTTCAAGCCAAATGATCAATCTTATTGCCACATTCATGGCATAGTTTGTTCAAATGATCTCATATTGTGCACAAGGGTGCATATTGGAATGGCAAACAATGTTGCCTAAGGAAGTTTTATTTTCATTGGACGAAAAACCATTTTCCATTTTTCGAGTGCGAAAGGAGGTTTTTTGTGAAGGAACTACCAAATAATTGTTGCAAAATTGGACCAAATCATTTTTATAAAATACTAGGCCATATTTAATGCACAATTGACAAAATGGTTGGGTGAAAAAGTTTTGATCCACCACCGATGAAAAAGACAAATTATCGCCGATTCAAATTGAAAGCGGGTCAAATTTGAACTGTAGCTGCCTCATAGTTTGCTCTTTATTCTTTCCAAAAATCATTTCTAGGTACATAGGTATCTATTTAATCATAGAAACACCAAAAAATTCCAAGATTCAACCACTAGCTAGGAGCGGTCAAGCCCGCCGTTTTGACCGCATATTAAAACGGGCATAAAAATTTAAAAAATCAAAAATTGGAAAACCTTCGCATTGTGTCATTATATGTGACCAAGTTTCCAGGAAAAATAATAAACTTGTAATACGGTAATTATTTTAAAAAGTGTTCTCGAAATGAGCTATCAAGTGTGAAGATTCATGGCTTTCAAGCCAAATGATCAATCTTATGGCCACATTCATGGCATAGTTTGTTCAAATGATCTCATATTGTGCACAAGGGTGCATATTGGAATAACAAACAATGTTGCCTAAGGAAGTTTTCATTTTCGTTGGACGAAAAACCATTTTCCATTTTTCGAGTGCGAAAGGAGGTTTTTTGTGAAGGAACTACCAAATAATTGTTGCAAAATTGGACCAAATCATTTTTATAAAATACTAGGCCATATTTAATGCACAATTGACAAAATGGTCCGTGTAAAAATTTTGATCCACCTCTCGTGAAAAAGACAAATTTCTGCGATTCACCGAAGCGGGTCAAATTTGAACTGCAGTGCCTCATAGTTTGCTATGTATTTTTCCAAAAATCATTTCTAGTTACATAAGGACCTATTTAATCATAAATACATGGTTTGGTGGCGATCGTCGAGGTTTGGGCGGTGGCCGAGGGCCACAACTCTAGAGCGTGGAACTCATGCCCGCCAAGTGGTCACCGCGTGACCGTGGCGTTGCCATGTGTTCAGGCGGCCTAGGCATGTCTAGTGGGTTGGGCACTCCCGAGGTTGGTGCTAGGAAGAAAATTACAACATAAGATTCTCATGAGGAGACCAATCGATGCTCAAACATGAATTAGCGACCAAGTGTTTGATTAGTGGTGCGGAAATGTACATGAATAATGGGCGTGAGTTTTGGTGAGGATAATCGGTTACTAAGAAGACCGTTTTCACAAATTTTCAGCTCAAAAGGAGGAGCCTAGGTGGTACTTGCTTTGCAAACCACCACACCGGACATAAATCTGAATGTTGAAGCTCGGCTCAAAATAATGAATGGATTGAGTGGCATTTGGTGGAGGATGGTTATTTGGGCATAGGAAAGCATTGAGAAAATGGATACTATTTGGACATGCCAAAGTGGTACTTCCTTCACAAACTGTTACTCTGAACAAAATAGGAAAATGAATATTTTTGAATTATTTTTGAACTAGGCAAGGAAGGTTTTACATATTTGACGAAGATATGACCCAAAGAATTTATGAGATTTTTGGGAATTTTGGGAATGATAGAAATATAGGTTGCTTCACAACCTAGGGCAAAACCGCCACATGGACATGACACATAGGCAAACCGATGAGGTGGCGCCTAGTCATAGCAACCCACCACAATTTACAAGGCTATGACCATCTATATTGGTCGTTAACAACTAGAAATAAGGCAGCGGACTAGCACTATTTGCTTCATGACCATTTCGTGTAAGGAAATTACGACCTTCGACCAAAATGGTGCAATGGTTCGAGGTTTGGAGCCCCACAACAGCTTTTGACCAATTGGTCTAAAATGGTCATAGATTTATGACCAATTCTTCGAGGGTCACTGATAGAAGGTCATAAGTTGACATATTTCTTGTAGTGAAAGCACTCCTACGGTATCCGGGAGTTACACGATCTCATGGTCTAAGGAAGAGATACTTGACATTGGAAAAGCTCTAGCAAACGAACTACACGATCTTTGTGCTATGCTTAGGATTGGGTCTTGTCCATCACATCATTCTCCTAATGATGTGATCCCGTTATCAACGACATCCAATGTCCATAGCAAGGAAACCATGACTATCTGTTGATCACAACGAGCTAGTCAACTAGAGGCTCACTAGGGACATATTGTGGTCTATGTATTCACACGTGTATTACGATTTCCGGATAATACAGTTATAGCATGAATAAAAGACAATTATCATGAACAAGGAAATATAATAATACCATTTATTATTGCCTCTAGGGCATATTTCCAACAAGCACCACCGCGGTGCTCCACCCCCTCCGTTGCGCCAGCCGGTGGGCAACCAAGGCCCCTCGACCCAGGGAGCCCGGGTCTCGGCTACGTTGTCGACGACGGCGGGTCGGGGCGGGCAGAGGCCCATTGCGCCGGCTCTGTTCCGATCCTTCTTGCCGGGTGAGCAGCAGCCCCTTCCGGTGGCCTTCCGCTATGACGGCGGTGGGTTCGGCCGGGACCAGACCAGCGCGCGGGGCTAGCCGGCGCCAAGCGGGAGGGTCTACCGAGGCCGGATTGTGCATCTGGTGGTCAATACAGCGCGCCACCGCCTCATCCGCCGTTCGGCGGCGCAAAAAACAGGCTTGGGCGGACTCGAGACCTGGCCGGGCAGGTTAAGAACAATGGGGTCAAAATGCTCCTCCACGAGGCAAGTGGGGAGATGACGGTTATAGCGCATATGGTGTCGGTCGACATCGAGGTTCTTCTTCCACGGAGGAGGCCGTGGGTATGCTTGGCAGTGTGACGGTCTGGCTGAGAGACCATTTCTAGGCCCACCGGAGGCTTTGTTGAGGGGGCCTCGGGGCGGATCACGAGCAGAGAGGAGGGTTTCATGGATACCGTGGCGTGGTGGAGGCCGAGGAGGTTCGCCGCCGGCCGCCTCCACCTGTGGTGGTCTGACCTCTTGATGCGGCAATGGAGACAGACCAGGTTACCGGGAGTTACCATCCTGCAATGGAGGTGGTGAATGCTCTTGCCGTTGTTGATGTTCCTGGGACTGCTAAGGACACCGAGGTTGCTGACCGGGCTGAGGTAGAGCGGGCATCCAAGTATGCTCGCAAGAAAGAGAGGATGCTCTGTTACCGGTGCGGTGAGAAAGGTCATTTCATTGCGGAATGCGTTGCCCAACTTTGTGACTCTTGTGGCAAGCCAGCTCATGCGTCGGAGAGTGTCCTTTTTGAGGAAGCAGACTCCAGCTCTTACGATCTCTGGCGTGTCTTGTCTTGAGCTTATGTTTTTGAGTCAGCAGATTGTAGGAGATTCGATTGATGCTCGAGTCTCACTACTAGTTTGGTGAAGGTCACCCAGGAGATGTCTCACGAGCTCAGATTGTGCGAGAGGCTTGTTGGTGGCTCCGGTGATTTTCGGTGGGACCTTGTTTCATTGAGGATAGAGTGTTGAGTTGAGTTCCTTGATTGAGGACTTGCGGCGATTGCTGAGCTTTGGGATGTGTAGGTGCGGTGCACTAATGGTATTTTGGAGTTTCATGAATGGAAGAAAGTTGAGCCTAAGGGGAAGCCGCTTACTCAGGTGTGGCTGCGTTTCTCTGGAGCACCTTCTGAGGCTCTGGCTGATGTTCGTGTGGTGGCTAGTTTGGGGATTTTGGTTGGTAAGACGGAGAAGGTTGATATGGCGTTCACTCAAGCGCAGGGGGTGGCCAGACTGCGAGTCAGTATTTTGGACATAGAGTATGTTCCGGATGTCGTCAATTGGACATATAGGGGAGAGGTATTTCCCCTTGACATCGAGTTTGAGGATGCGGAGCTGTTTGCTGAGGTGGCTGTGGGTACTGATGTGGACATGCACGAAGGGGGAGGTGATGCTGGTGGCTCTGGGGGACCAGCTAAGGAGGCTGGACAGGAGTCCAACGGTTCGGGACCTATAGCTCAGGAGCCTGGGAACGGATCCGGAGTGGAGCCGTCTCACACTTCATCCACGCCTCATAACTCTTTGCGATTTGGGTCCTTTCAGTCGTCGTCAGCCCCTCCTCGCCTGTGGAGTGATCGGGTTGACTCTGATGAGGCTTATGAGCACTCGCTCCCGGTCTTGGACTTTGGACCGGCACTTCGGCGTACGGATGGCACTCGAGCGACGGTTGTACGCGCGGTGGAGTCTCAGGGGTCGCCGGTGCTCCCAGGGCCTTCGGTGCCATCGAGCAGCCGGCTGAGCTCGGCTTGGTTCCTTCTCCGAGGGAAGGGGTGTCGGGGCAGGCGGCCACGACTACCTCTCTTGCTACCTTGTCACAGGTGTCGACTCCTGTGGCGCCTGGGGTCGGTGCTGGTGATCCATCTCTGGGGCGGGTGGCCCTGGATGATTGCCACTCGGGAGCTTTGCGTATGGAGAGCCCGCCGGAGGCGATGGGCAGTGGTCTGGGGCAGGTGGCCCTAGACCCACTAGTCTCGGCGGCGGTCGAGCCGGTGGTGCTCTCGGCTGCAGGGGTGAGAGCTGGGGGGGAGGGACTAGGGCAGGCGGCCCTGGCGCATACCCCCTCTGTCTTCTCCCCCGACCTTCGGAGGTCTCCCTCGTTCCGCCCCCTCCAAGTGCCATTACTCGGGAGGAGGTAATTGCTTTCGGGGGGATCCCAGACCCGGTCTCCGAGGGGAGACGGATGAGCTCTCGTATCCAAGACCTTCCGGAGGTGGATGACATACAGCAGCGGTGCGCTATGCGGGCGGCCAAGCTCCGTGATGTTGAGGTCACAACTGGTATGTCAGTTAATTTATCTAATTCTATTCTGCACTTCTCTAAGGATGAGATTATTAATAATGCCAACCAAGTAGGGGTTTCGCTTGGGAATGATAATTCTGAAATTTCAAATTCGATTAATGATCTCTTAGACTTGGAAGCGGAACGAGCCTTAGAAACCATTAGAAACCTAGCGGCTGTAAGACCTATGAATGATGCGGAAATTGACGCATTGGGGGTAAGGGTGCTTGACAATTTCTGTGCGGATCTTGTTCCTCCGTCTGTGGAGTCTGACGAGGAGGAAGTCGGTGTGGATGAAGTAGTAATTACACAACCGGAGCCCGGTTATGAGGGCCGGGTTGCGGGAAATAACATTCCTAAACGTAAGTGGAAGCGGAAGGTGTATCCTGCATCCGCGGTACGTAGGAGTGCTAGGATTCGTACTGCCAAAAAATTCCATGATGACCTATGAAAGGAATCTTCTGGAATAGCAGAGGTCTTAAGGACTTGGCTAAACGTAGGTTTCTAGCGGAGGCATCTTTGGAGCGCAGTTTAGACTTCATTGCGCTCTCTGAAACTGGTAGGGATAATTTTGCACCACAGTTTCTTAACACTTTGTCGGGAGGAGTGGAGTTCGATTGGCATTGTCTTCCTCCAAGAGGGAGGTCCGGTGGCAACTTGCTTGGTGTGAGATGTGACTCCCTGGAAGTCCGGAGCGTTGTTATGGGTGACTTCGGTCAAATTTTGAGTCAGTCTAAAGTAGATGGGTTTAAGCGGGTTACGGTGGCGGTCTATGGGGCCGCACAACCCGAGCTTAAACCGGAGTTTTTGGCGGACTGGTTCGTATTTGCGGATCTGAACAACTTCCCATTTTGGTTGGGGGGGGGACTTCAACATCATTAGGAGGAGGAATGAGAAGAACAATGATAACTTTGACGGCCGATGGTCTTTTATGTTTAACACCATCATTGAGAGCTTGGATCTGAGAGAGATCGAGCTTTCTGGTCGCCAATTCACCTGGGCTAACTCTTTACCCAATCCGACATATGAGAAGTTGGATCGGGTGCTAGCAAGTGCCGAATGGGAACAGAAATTCCCTCTCGTCACGGTTCAGGCTCTCACGCGTGGGATTTCGGACCACACGCCTTTGTTCGTAGACTCCGGTGAACCAAGGCATGTGGGAAACAAAAATACCTTCTCTTTCGAAACGGCGTGGTTTGAACGAGAAGGTTTCCTGGATCTCGTAGCTAGGGAGTGGGCTACGGATACTGGGGGAAGATCGTCTGTCGAGAGATGGCAGAATAAGATCAGGCATTTGAGGAGCTTTCTCCGGGGATGGGCCAAACACCTAAGTGGAGTTTATAAGATTGAAAAGGATAGACTCCTAGATCTTATACCATCCCTAGATGTTAAAGCTGAATCTACAATTCTGCAGTCTGCTGAATTGTCTTGTAAGCTTGATGCGGAGAAGAGGTTGAAGGAACTTCTCCGTGAAGAAGAGCTGAAGTGGGCGCTCAGAGCAAAGGTTCGCAAAGTAATCCAAGGGGATGCGAACACTCAATTCTTTCATCTTATTGCAAATGGCAAACACAGTAAAGAAAAAAATTCAGCTCGAGCAAGATGAAGGCACAATTGTGGGTCACGATAATCTAAAGATCTACATCACCGAATATTATAAGCAGTTATTTGGACCGCGGAGGATAGCGAGGTGTCCTTGATGAGTCCAGATTGAGGATGTGCCTCAACTAAGCGCTCGATAATGCTATCTTGATTGCACCGTTTTCGGAAAAGGAAGTTTTCGATGCCATTTCCCAGATGGAGAACAATAAGGCTCCTGGGCCGGATGGGTTTCCGGCGGAGTTTTATAAAAAATGCTGGCATATTATCAAGGGGGATCTTTTACCCATGTTTCACGACCTTTTTGCTGGACGGCTTCATCTATTTCACCTGAACTTTGGAACCATAACGTTGCTACCAAAAAAGACAGATGCTCGAGGATTGAGCGATTCACGGCCTATCTGTCTTTGAATGTTAGTTTCAAAATTTTTACCAAGGTTGGGACGAATAGGCTCACACAGATTGCGCATTCTGTGGTGCAGCAATCCCAGACAGCTTTCATGCGGATAGAAACATCCTAGAAGGGGTGGTGGTTTTGCATGAAACGCTCCATGAAATCCACTCAAAGAAACTCGATGGAGTCATTTTTAAAGTGGACTTTGAGAAAGCGTACGACAAATTTAAGTGGCCTTTCCTGCAACAAGCTTTATGTATGAAAGGGTTCGACGAGGGCTGGAGGAGCAGTTGAATCGTTCACGCAGAAGGGTAGTGTTGGTATTAAAGTGAATGACGACATTGGTCATTACTTCCAAACACACAAGGGCTTCGGCAAGGAGATCCGATGTCCCTATTACATTCAACATAGTTGTGGACATGTTGGCGATTACATTAGGGAGAGCCAAGGAGGCAGGCCAAGTAGGAGGCTTGGTGCCTCATTTAGTGGATGGAGGTATTTCCATCCTGCGATGCTGTGATGACACTATCATCTTCATAGAGCATGACTTGGTAAAAGCGAGAAATATGAAGTCGTTGCTTTGTTTGTTTGAGCAATTGAGTGGGCTCAAAATTAACTTCCATAAAAGCGAGTTGTTACGCTTTGGTAGAGCCAAAGAGGAACAAGAAGCCTATAAACAATTGTTTGGGTGTGGTTTGGGGAGCTGCCATTCACATACCTAGGAATTCCTATACATCACCGTAGGGCTTACTTAACAATGAATGGAAGTGTATTGAAGATCGATTTGAGAAAAAGCTAAGCTGTTGGAAGGGTAAGCTCATGTCATATGGAGGTCGGTTAATTCTTATTAATTGGTCTTGTGAGCATGCCCATGTTCCTTTGTCTTTCTTTGAAGTACCGGTTGGTGTAAGGAAAAGATGGACTTCTATCGATCGCGGTTCTTTTGGCGGGGAGATGAGCTAAAAAGAAAATACCGGTTAGCGAAGTGGGATATCATTTGTAGGCCAAAAGACCAAGGGGTATGGGGATTGAAAATCTCGAGGTCAAGAACCGATGCCTTCTTAGCAAATGGTTGTGGAAGTTATCTTGAGGCTGAAGCCACTTGAGCTCAAATCGCCGTAATAAGTATCTTCAAACCAAAACATTGTCTCGTGTCACGGTTAGACCGACCGATTCACCCTTTTGGAAAGGGCTAATGAAAGTTAAGCTTTCATTCTTTCGAGGGCAAAGCATGTTGTTGGTAACGGTGCGGCACAAGATTCAGGAGGATATTTGGCTCGGTGATACGCCCTTGCAATCCAAAGATCCGGCGTTGTATCGTGTTGTACAAAGCGCGATGCTCTGGTTGCAACAGATCTTCGTTCCATTCCACTTAATATTCAATTTAGAAGATCGTTAGTGGGCAATCGTTGGGAACAGTGGCTGCATCTAGTTAGGAGACTGATGCAGGTCCAGCTTTCACAACAACCTGATAAACTGCGCTGGAATCTCACTAGGTCGGGGGAATTCACAGTTAATTCAATGTATGTTGCTGTTATTAATTCCAGCTCGATTCCTACCTCCAGGCATGTGTGGGATGTCAAAGTTCCTTTAAAGATTAAGGTGTTTATGTGGTTTCTACATAAACAAGTTATCTTGACAAAGGATAATTTAACAAAGCACAATTGGACAGGTCCTACTAGGTGTAGTTTCTGTGATCAGGGTGAAACCATTAAGCATTTATTCTTTGATTGCCTACTAGCTAGAATTCTTTGGACAACTGTTCATGTTGCTTTCAATATTACTCCACCAAATTCGTGAACATGATGTTTGGAGCTTGGCTTAACAGGTAGAGCCGGGTTAGCTAAACATATTCACGTGGGGGTGTGCGCCTTAGTGTGGGCGCTTTGGAATTGCGAAATGATCTTGTTTTTAACGAACAACAAACATTCATGTTTTGCGTGTTATCTTGAGCCACGGCACTTATCCGTTCTGGTCGCTACTCACTCCGACGGAGGCCGTGGAGCGTTTGGTTCTTGGTGCTATCCGATGGGAGGCGGTAGCTCGGGATATCTTCACCGGTTTGGATGGCGGTCATGTAATAGGATAGGCAATTAGTTTACCTGTCTTTTGTTGAGCCAACCGGCTGTGGTTTATCCTTTGTTGGGCTAGCTTATGTATCTAGCCTTTGGGTTCTGTGTGAGCCTTTTCGTCTTCTTTTTATTTTGCTACTACTGAGACTTCGAGACTTTGTGGATGTTTTATTATTAATAAGATGGCCGTATGCATCATGTTGATGCAGAGGCCGGGGATACCCCCTTTTCGAAAAAAAAAGGAGCTACGGAGAGCGGGCAGAGCCGTAGAGGCCCTCTTCATTGGTACCACTATCAGATGACATGGTATACTTGTCTTATCCTTCTAGAAGCGGGCAAATAAGTGTTCTTCATAGGTGGTGTCCCTCTTATGATCCTCACCTTCCTACTGTGTTGGATGTTGTTGAAGACGTTGGAAGAAGAGCTTCAGTTTGTGTTTCTTTTCTTCTCATGTTTGTCTGGTAGACCGGTTGGCGGATAGGCATGTGTACGCACTATGTATTTTTTTCCGCCTTGTTTTTTCTTCTTTGCTTGTTGTATGTCGTTTTGTAATCCTGGTTGGTTAACGACTTTGTTAATTCCAAATCGGACTCTTCTTGAGCCTTCTTTCTAAAAAAATTGCAAACAAACTCACAAACTTTTTGCAATTCAAACTTGTAAACTGTAGATGGACATGACAAGCATGCCTTATAGTTAAACGCAGTGAAAAATCAACTCCCTGTCATGACATTAAAATTTGTTTGCCCTTATAAACATGAAAGAAAACATGAAATTTATCGACGGTCACTTTATTAGTGGAACACATTGGTTTTGGGACACAGATGCATCCTAGGGTTCGTCCATTAGCCAATGATGCGCTTGCATGTCCAAGCTTCGAGATCTCGCAGCTCATCACCAGGGGAAGCTACTAGCATGGTCAAGTGTATTGTTGCACACAAACATGGGTAAAAATAATCAAATTTGAAAGTGCTACAAGAATATAGAGATGGATTTCATCACAAATATCCAATCATCTAACGTTGTAAGCAGTTCAAGTGCTATCGTCACAAAATGAGTATCTGTTGGCTATACATGTTGATAAATCGATCTGTAGTGCAAGTGACAGACCGTAGTATCCATCTAGGCACCTGATGTGGCCAGTCAGGGCAGGGAGGAAGGTGGTGGTGATGGATGCATGAGAAGGAAGGTCATGCGGAGTCCAGTCTGGTTTTTTCTATATCTCATCCGCATATGCTTCCTTTCATCCAAGTGGATGTACCCATATGGATGTGAAGCATATTGGAACATCTAAATGCTGATGGTTCTTGGTGAAGGGGTCATTCCTGATGCCTCTAAATACTAGTACACTCTAGCTCTCTTCCTATGTGCACCTAGATACATGAGTCCTGTCGTATGTTGGCCATAACATGGAAACATGCTCTTCAACAGGCTTATATTATCTTCTGTTGTGAGAGTTGTGTGTCACACTTTAATTTGTTACCTACTTTTTGATTCTCTATATTTGTTGTTGCACTATATACGAATTTAGTTGTCACAATAATTTATATTTAACTCACTCATACAAAATTTAGGAGTTTACGACGGCCCATGGCCATTAACTTCCTTAGGCAAGTTGCATGATAAGCATCTCTAATTTGGTTTACAATTACACAGTAACATAAAAATGATAGTCAGATCCATTTGTGCATGATATTAGCCAGTTTGATAAACATCGGGATCATGGGGTAACCATGTTTTATAGTGAACTCCATGTTTTACCCCCACGTTTGCATTTGTGACGATTGCCCCATTTAATGAGAATTTATCCCTTCTAACCCACTTAGCAGGAATTTTTCCGCATTTTACCCCATTCAAGTTGTGGACCATTTTCACACCTTAGAACCACATCTCAAGTAGTTGTGGCGTGGCACCTAGCTTACTAAGCCATATTCTGTCGTGGCTAACGTGAATGACCATCCATAGTGGCACACAAATGTAAGCCTACACGATCTAACTGTGATCACATGGTGCTGATTGATCAATGGACGATGGGAAGATGTTGAGTGGACGAGTAACTTTGATCATGTGGCTTATGATTTCAAGGTTATGTTCTTACTCTACCTTCTTTATTCGAGGACAATGAAGAAGAGTCGGGTTTGAGGGATATGGATGCATTTGATTTCGAGGACCATTATGTGTTGTTATTTGGTCCTAGACAGACGAATCGTGTATGTGTAGGGTTGTTGGTATCTACACATGCCTAGCTTTTGCTATTTAGTCTATGTGACCCCTAATCGTTCTTGAACTCAAGGGAGAATACATGAGGAAGAAAAACAAATTGGAAAGAAATTAGCACATAGTTGCACTATCTCTTAGGTTCATCGTCAGCTCTCCACATTTCTGCAACGTCCCGAGCCTGTTGTTGTGGATCAGATGATCGTTGGTTCCTATATCTCCCCGACGCTACAACATGGAGGTCCTCGAGCCATGGTTGAGCCTGGTCTCGGCATAAAGTGGATGGTTTCTAACACGGGAACCACATGCCTGGGTGCATCTATCGAGGATGTGCACACTGAGCTGAAGGGCATGATACTCATAGTACCACACTGGTTTATAGTTGGAGCAAGATTTTGTGTGGTGCGCGGATGATGATGTGGAAGAGGCGGCATACATCGGTCGCCAACAAAGGAGAGGAAGGCCATCATGGAGGTTGCTTGGCAAGAGTGCCCCATTTTCTTTAAACTACTCCACGACAACTTTCATTGTATTGTGGGGGCACTCGTGGCCTATTCGTTGTGGCATGCCATGGCTGCAAACATGTGATCTTGAGTTGTTGTAATGGGTCCAAAACTTATATACCATAAAATATAGATATACTTCTACTAAATGAGTAAATTGGTAGAATTTTCGTCAAATGAGATAATAGCTTTCGGATGGCCAACGAAGAAGTAAAAAGTGGAATTCACTCGTTATATTGGATAAACATACACTAGTAGAAAACCACCAATCAGTCCCGGTTCGTAAGGGCCTTTAGTCCCGGTTCGGGAACCGGGACTAATGGGTCGTTACTAATACCTTAACCCATTAGTCCCGGTTCAGCACGAACCGGGACCAATGAGCCTCCACGTGGCCCTGTGCGCCGAGCCCAGTCAGGGGGCCTTTGGTCCCGGTTGGTGGCTCCAACCGGGACCAAAAGGCGTCCACGTGTCTGCATTCCATGGCCTGGTTTTTGTTTTTTTTTTGAAAGGAGGGGGTTGGGGGTTTTGGGGGGTTAATTTAGGTGTTTCATTAGCTAGCTAATTAATAGAGAGAAGTGTCCTCTCTTAATTATGTCCGTGCTTGCTCGACGCCACGTAGTAAATATACATAAGTGATCGAGAGAACCATTCAAGATGAAGTTCGTCATGCATACCGAGAGAAGTGATCGATCGACCTCTCCTTCTACGAGAGATTGGTCGAACAACAAGTTTTACTGGCTACATACATGTACAATCTATATAAGATCTCTTAATTACAAACCACTAGGATTTGAATTCAAGTTCCACATGGTATTCTCCGGCTTTACTGATGACGTGATCAAGAAAGAATCCCGCCAATTCCTCTTGAATTGCTTTCATGCGATCTGGTTCTAGGAGTTCATCCGCATCTGCCACGTCTAATTTGAAGAAGGGGGTTAATTAATACATATATATGAATGAAACTCAACAGAAATGATGGTGTAATAAAATGAAATTGCGAATATTATTGCTTACGCACTTCATATTGTCTTCTAGAGTAGCCCCGCTTGTTTTTCAATGTCGCGTTGTGGATGAACTCGCACACGTAGTATCCACAGAAATCATTCCCTTCCTCCTGCCACAAGCACTTTACGAGAAATAGAGGTCAATCAAACTGATAATGAAGCATTATATAAATGGCATTGATGAAAGTATAGCTATAGAATCAACGGAGATCGCGCCAATAGTACTTACTTTCGGTATGTATATCGCAGCTCCTTGGCGATCCGGAGCTTGTGCGGTGAACTGTTTCCAAACCCCGCAAGACAAAGAAAATATTTGTTATTACTTGAGATATCAAGAAATGAATAAAAGTTGCCGATATGGTGCGATAATGATCGATTGAACTTACTTGCTGAGCATGTCGGTCATGTCCGCATAGGTGCTGGGATCTTTCCGTCAGAGTCTAAGACGGTTACTAGTCCACGCTCAAGCTTAATCTCCGAAGAATATAGTGGTACCTACACGCAAGCATAACTCATCAATTACATTAACCTCGCTCGAGTAATAAGGAAAACCGAATATGCACACGACGGTAACACTCACGGGCCGTGGTAAGGAAAGAGTATGGTATCTTTGTTTTGATTTTTGATCAATGATTGTAGCAAGTTGTCCTCGGCCTCTTGGTAGCGCTTTTTAACCAGAAAAACATCTATGATATTTGTGTTAATGAACCCAATATCATAGATTTCATTTTTCTTGCACTCGGCGATCTTCAATCTGCATAATATATTGAGGATAATTAATTATAAATACATGCAATGAAAGAGCCGAGCTATATATACGACTAATATGATGAAATAGTACTTACAGCAGTAGCAAAAGACCATTAATTTATCGAGGGCCTTTTGATTGAAGAACTCAAGAACTCCTCAAATGGAACAGCCAACACATCATTTGAAGCGAGGTCGTGCTCCTCTTTAATTTTCAGATACAAACTGTTCGTCCCCTCAGACTCTCTGCAGGTTTTCATGTACCAACTGTGGAATCTTCGCATCATTGTTGTCAGAGACTTTTCATCTTTGACGAGAGGCTTCCCGTACTCGTATCTAAATAAGTCCACCTCCATGAAATCAGGAAGTGCATCGTCAGGCAGGTAATCTTCAAGATTGCCATAACCGGCCACCATGCCCGGAGGATTAGACACATTCAGCGAGGGGCACGATTGCTGTGCTTGTTCGCCGAGCTGGGCAATTTTTTTCCCCTTTGCCCGTTGTTCTTTTGACCTTTTATCCCTGACAGTAGTTCCCACCGCTTGGCTTGGAGATATGTCTGCTCATGAATCGCTCATAGTTGGTTCTCGGCGGAGACTTTGGTGGTTTCCTCAGGGCATCGAGAGTGCGCTTTGCTTTCACCGGATCGACCTTCTCCTCCGGAGGTGGATGTATCTTTGCTTTAACCCCTTCAAAGAACTCCTTCACTTGGCTCTGCACGATCGTATCGTTTTCCTCCTTGCTCCTCTCATACGGTAACTTCTCTACAGGCTTTAGAGGTGGACCGTATCTGTATTGCCTCTCTCTTCTTGTGCTGCTAGACGCCGAGCAGACGGAGCGGGCTGCTGGCCTGCCTTCCTTCGTGCTTGCTTACGAGGCGGAGGAGAAGGACTACGACGCGTCGGAGCAGCCGGGCGGGGCGGGTCTCTTCCGCCCTGTCGGGCGAGGCGGAGAAGGAGGAGGCGGAGTGCCGCCACGCCGGAGAAGGGGCGGAGTGCCGCCACGCGTGCCTCGATCTTCACTCACGGAGGAGGAGGCGGTGGAGGCGGAGTGCCCCGACTCGCCGGATGAGGAGGAGGAGGCGGAGGCGTCCCAGCCTCGAAAGGTCGATGAGCTCCTTCCGCCATAGGCATGGAGTCTTGAGCGAAACCCAGCCTAGTCTCCCTTCACCGGTAGGGTGCTCAAGCGAGGTCCTCAAATCCTCCGTTATTTCATCAACCATCACCTTAGCAAATCATTCCGAATCGGTGGCGGTGATAAGTTGTGCGGGTCCACTAGGATAAACTTGGCCAACAGCCGCCTTGACCTTCAAATTCATGCATCGCGCCATAATGTGGCAATTTTGAGACTCGTGATACCATCCACGGATAGCTGGCGAGAGCCGTCAAGACATGCTCCGTGAAGCAGCTCGGTGGAAGCAACGCTGCTTCTGCTACCGAGATGGCGGGGTAGCCGGGAAGCTTGCATGTCGTTTGTTGCGATCTGCTGCTTCTCGGTCCTCTTCTCGATCCTCTAGCCCCATTACCCTTCCAAGCAGCGCTGCATTTGGTCATGCTCCACTTTCTTCCTCCTCTCGTGGGTTTTGTAACCCCTGCGTCCGAAAACCAACCTTCCACGGAAGCGAGCCTGGCGTGCCTCGTGTCCGTCCGTGGTGCTCGGGATTCCCAAGGGCCATTGTGAGCTCGTCCTTCTCCCTGTTTGGAAGGAACGTCCCTCGCCTTGCAACAGCAATATATTGTCGAAGTTTCTTGACTGGTGTTTGCGCTGCTCGTTAGTCCCATCGACATCGCCTCATTCATAGGTCCAAGGTTCCGCCAGCCCGAAGAACCAAGTCCGCAACGGTCCGCGGCAGATCGTCTCGGTTCGATCCCTTTTCAAGCAGATCATGCTCAGCCTTGGACCACTTAGGCGGGCTTTGAGGTAGCCACGACCCGTCACGATGGTGAAGCGTCTTCTTCGCAGCATTTTTCTTGTTTGTCTCCGACATCTTCTTACTCTTTTCCGATGTCTTGTGGGCCACAAATGCGGGCGATGATCTTTGATCTTCTCATATTTGCCGATGAATTCTGGTGTCTCTTTTTTACGGACAAACTGGTTCAGCTCTTTCCTCCACCTCCTCATTAGGCCATCCATCTTCTTAAGAGCACAAGACTTGATTAATTGCTCTTTAACTGGCTTCTCCGGATCCTCCTCTGGCGGTAGGGTGAAATTTGCCTTCAGCTCATTCCAAAGATCTTCTTTACGCAAATCATTGACATAAGACACCTCGGGGTCTTCATCCTTAGCAGCTTATACCATTCTTTGGATGCTGATCGGGATCCTTTCCTAACAAGAACCCCGCGACCGAGCGTAAAATGCCTTCTTTGTCCGGATGGGTTCAATCGGTTCGCCGTCGGTAGCGATTTCTATGATCTCAAACTTTTCATCCGAGCTCAACTTTTCTTGGGCCTCGTCTCCGTGCAAGTTGTGCTCGATCCGGAGGGCTAGAAATTATAAGGAAGAAAGACGACGAGTATACTTAATATGTGTACATATACCAAAACAATGGATGCATCAATTAACTTGTCAACACGGGCTTAACTAATATATATATACCTGGCGGACTCGGTTCGGTGACTCGGCTCGGCACGGTCTCCTTCGTCTTGTACCTCCATTGTGTCACCGGAGCCATCATGAACATAGTCCTCCTCTTGTACCAGCATTAATGCAGGGTCGAAGCCATCATAATCATAGCCCTCTTCTTCATCCATCTGACCAACGGTGTCAATGAGAAATGACGCAACATCATCACTTCCATTTGCGATTATTTCCCCCAACATCGCTTCTGTTTCTTCGTCTCGGGAGTGCTCCATAGTTTCTGCAAATATTGACAACATGTCAATTATTATTCAACATCGTTTTCTCTCTAGGGTTTGGGTGTCCTCGAGAGTTTTGGTCGAGCGAGAGGGCCGAGGGGCTGCTGCAGTTGTATCTAGAGGGGTTAATTATATCGACAACGACGCGACATACATATACATATCGGGGAGGGGTATCGGTACCACCCCTCGTGTTTAAGTTTCTTCTTTCTCCTTTCCTTTCTTTCTTCTTCTCCTCTTCTTTTCTTCTTCTCCCTCGAGAAAGGAAAATAATTAAGGAAAAGGAAGAAAAGAGGAAGAAGGAAGAAGGAAGAAGAAGAAGAAGTAAAGAAGAAAAAAAAAGGAGAAGAAGAAAGGAATAGAGAGAAGAAAAAAATAGAATTTTTTCTTCTATTTTTCTTCTTCTCCTCTATTCCTTTCTTCTTCTCCTCTTCTTTTTCTTCTTTTTCCTCTTCTTATTTATTTCTCCTCTTCTTCCTCTCCTCTTTTCTCCTTTCTTCCTCTTCTTATTTTCCTTCCTCTCATTCTTTTCTTCTTCTTCTTCCTTCTTCCTTCTTCCTCTTTTCTTCCTTTTCCTTATTTTACTTTCTCCTCTACACTAACCTAAAATGCACTAACCTAAAATCGATCGATATCTACTAACAACCTAAATATAAAATTAATACATATATGAAAAAACATATATAAACAAAAAAATGCTATATGAACATTATATTCATACATGCATACATATATAGCCACATCCATTCATCACATATATATATAGCTACCACATACATATATACATTATACATATGAAAAAAAATGCAATGAACAAAAAAAATACACTTACGAAAAAAATACTATGAATATGTACACATATATATACATACAAACACATATACACAATTCTTCTCCTCTTTTTTTTCTTCTTTTCTTCTTCTTCTTCTTCCTTCTTCCTTCTTCCTCTTTTCTTCCTTTTCCTTATTTTACTTTCTCCTCTACACTAACCTAAAATGCACTAACCTAAAATCGATCGATATCTACTAACAACCTAAATATAAAATTAATACATATATGAAAAACATATATAAACAAAAAAATGCTATGAACATTATATTCATACATACATATATAGCCACATCGACCATTCATCACATATATATATAGGTACCACATACATATATACATTATACATATGAAAAAAAATGCAATGAACAAAAAATGCAGGGGCAGGCGGGGGGGTGGGGCATGGGCAGGCAGCATGAGGGCAGGGGCGGCACCGCGCACCGCCACAGAGACAGGCGGCGGCAGGCCGCCTGAGGCAGGCAGGCGCGGGCGCAGGCGTCTGGCAGGGCGGCGGCGTGGACGCGCAGGGCGCGGGACGGGAGGCGCGGGAGCAAAGCTATGCTCACAGGGGGCGGCGACGGCGAAGGCGAGTAGCTCGACGGCGTCGGCGGCGGCGGCGACGGCAAGGTGGAGTAGGGCGTCGGCGGCGACAACGACGAGGAGGAGCGGGGCGTCGTCGGGGAGAAGGGCGATTGGCGGAAGCGCCAAGTGCTGCTTATATAGCACATCCTTTAGTCGGTTGGTGGCACCAACCGGACTAATCTGCTTTAGTCGGTTGGTGCCACCAACCGACCAAAGGCCTCTTTTCGGCAGCCCAAAGGGCGGGAAGTCTGCGCCTTTGGTCCCGTTGGTGGCTACAACCGACTAAAGCTCTCTTTAGTCGGTTGGAGCCACCAACCGGACCAAAGGCTCACGCTTGCCGCGTCGGGGCCAAAGTTTAGTCCCACCTCGCTAGTTGAGAGGGGCGCGATGGTTTATAAGCCCCACCGCCGCTCCCTCTTGAACTCCTTTGAACTGCAGGCTTACGGGCCTATTTGCTCCTTCGTTGCTGTTGGACCTTCTCTGGTTCTGCGGGCTGAATCTGGCCCAAATAGGGATACCGATCGTATTCAGGCCGTGGCGGCCAATGGGGTGGCATTTTTTTTCTTGCTTTATTTAATTTATATTGTTTCTACTTACAACAAAATACTTATTGTTGTTTTTTTGTTTTGTTTTCTGCATTATTTATTTTCTTTTGTTTTTGCTCTATTTTTAAATCTTTTTGCTTCTAGTTTTAGGAAAATTATAAACTTTCTGTTAGTGCCATTACTAATTTTCAAATTTGAAAACACTTTTTTTTGTTTCTTTCTTGCTTTATTTAATTTATTTTGTTTCTACTTACAACAAAATACTTATTGTTGTTTTTTGTTTTGTTTTCTGCATTATTTATTTTCTTTTGTTTTTGCTCTATTTTTAAATCTTTTTGCTTCTAGTTTTAGGAAAATTATAAACTTTCTGTTAGTGCCATTACTAATTTTCAAATTTGAAAACACTTTTTTTGTTTTCTTTCTTGCTTTATTTAATTTATTTTGTTTCTACTTACAACAAAATACTTATTGTTGTTTTTTGTTTTGTTTTCTGCATTATTTATTTTCTTTTGTTTTTGCTCTATTTTTAAATCTTTTTGCTTCTAGTTTTAGGAAAATTATAAACTTTCTGTTAGTGCCATTACTAATTTTCAAATTTGAAAACACTTTTTTTGTTTTCTTTCTTGCTTTATTTAATTTATTTTGTTTCTACTTACAACAAAATACTTATTGTTGCTATTTTTAATTATTACGAGGGCGAACCATAAGACATTTCAAATGAACTCAAAAAGTTGAAAGTTGGCATGGTATATCATAAATTGACCCACACATAGCATGTGCATGTACAAAACGAAAAATGGTATCATACTCATCGCCACAATATAATGGTATCATAAGCGAACAATAGTTGCGGAGAAAGTCTTCACTTTTTCTTCGCTTGTGTCATTTGCTTATTGCGCCAGTAACCATGGATAATCTTCATCGTTTATCGGGATGTTTGGGTCAGCCTTGACTTTAAAGGAGGAATTTCATGAAACTTTTCATAATCTTGAGACATGTCATCTTGTCCTCCACTCCCACGATGTCCCTTTTTCCCGAAAGAACTATGTGGCGCTTTGGCTCATCGTATGATGTATTTGCTTCCTTATCTTTTCTCTTTCTCGGTCTCTTGGACATGTCCTTCACATAGATAACCTGTGCCACATCATTGGCTAGTACGAGCGGTTCGTCGGTGTACCCAAGATTTTTCAGATCCATTGTTGTCATTCCGTCTTGTGGGTCTACACTGCACTCGCCTCCCCGACAGATTGACCCATTTGCACTTAAACAAAGGGACCTTAAAATCATGTCCGTAGTCAAGTTCCCATATGTCCACTATGTAACCATAATATGTGTCCTTTCCTCTCGGTTGTTGCATCAAAGCGGACACCGCTGTTTTGGTTGGTGCTCTTTTGATCTTGGTCAATCGTGTAAAATGTATTCCCATTTATCTCGTATCCTTTCCAAATCAATACGGTCAAAGATGGTCCCTGGATAACAAGTACAGCTCCTCACAAACAGTCTTGTCACCTCGATCGTGCTTCCAACCAACTGCTGAAAGTCTGATGTGTTCACATGTGATCCGATCGTCGCCTTTGCTCCGGGTGTTTGAAGCGCAGATCGTTCTTGTGTTCATCGACATACGGGTCACCAAGGTAGAGTTCGTAGAAGCGTGTAGTGGGCTTGAGACCAAGAATATCCGTCCCTGCATATTATTGAGTCCTTTCCAAGCGTGCCTTTTCGGTCCAAATCTCCCCTCATACCGCGATTTAGGGAGACCTATCTTCTTAAGGCCAGGAATGAAGTCAACACAAAACCCGATGACATCCTCTGTTTGATGGCCCATGGAGATGCTTCCTTCGGCCTAGCGATTACGGACATATTTCTTTAGGACTCCCATGAACCTCTCAAAGGGTACATATTGTGTAGAAATACGGGTCCCGTAATGACAATCTCGTCAACTAGATGAACAAGAACGTGCGTCATGATATTGAAGAAGGATGGTGGGAACACCAGCTCAAACCGACAAGACATTGCACCACATCACTCCTTAGCCTTGGTATGGTTTCGGATCGATCACCTTCTCGAGATATTGCATTGAGGAATGCACATAGCTTCACAATGGCTAATCGGACGTTTTCGGTAGAAGCCCCTCAATGCAACCGAAGCGCTTGCGTCATAATCACGTGGCGATCATGAGACTTTAGGTTCGAAACTTTTTCTCGCCATATTTATTATTCCTTTTATATTCGACGAGAAGCCACCGGGACCTTCATACTAAGCGAGCATTCAAAGAAGATTTCCTTCTCTTCTTTGGTAAGAGCATAGTGGCGGGACCTTCATCTTGCTTTGGAGGCATGCCGTCTTTTTCGTGCAAACGTTGCAGGTCCTCTCGTGCCTCACCAGATCTTTTGTCTTCCCATACACGCCCAAGAAGCCTAGCAGGTTCACGCAAAGGTTCTTCGTCCACGTGCATCACGTCGATCAAGAGCGGACCTCTAGGTCTTTCCAAAGAGGGTAGGTCCCAAAATATAGATTTCTTCTTCCACATGGGTGCGTGTCCTCGGCGTCACTCGGAACAGCTAGTCCGCGGGACCCTTTCCAAAGATTACGTGTAAATCATTGACCATAGCAAATGCGTGATCACCGATGCGCATGGCGGGCTTCTTCCGTGATCTGCCTCGCTTTTGAAATGCTTGCCTTTCTTTCGACATTGATGGTTGGTCGGAAGAAATCGGCGATAGCCCATGTACACATTCTTCCCGCAGCTTGCGGTATATACTATCGATGTCAAGTAAGCGGTGCGTGCATGCGTGGTATCCCTTGTTTATGCGTCTCGAAGGTTCTTGAGAGCGGGCCAATCGTTGATGGTCACGAACAGCAACGCCTTTAGGTTAAATTCCTCCTGTTTGTGCTCATCCCACGTCGTACACCGTTTCCATTCCACAGCTGTAAAAGTTCTTCAACTAATGGCCTTAGGTACACATCAATGTCATTGCCGGGTTGCTTAGGGCCTTGGATGAGAACGGCATCATAATGAACTTCCGCTTCATGCACATCCAAGGAGGAAGGTTATACATACATAGAGTCACGGGCGTGTCTGTGATTGCTGCTCTGCTCCCGAAAGGATTAATGCCATCCGCGCTTAAAGCAAACCATACGTTCCTTGGCTCACTTGCAAACTCATCCCAAGACTTTCTCTCGATTTTTCTCCATCTGCGACCCGTCGTGGTGCTCTCAACTTCCGTCTTTCTTACGGTCCTCACTGTGCCATCGCATCAACTTGGCATGCTCTCCGTTTACGAACAGACGTTTCAACCGTGGTATTATAGGAGCATACCACATCACCTTCGCAGAACCCTCTTCCGGGGCTCGCCGTCAACATCACCGTGGTCATCTCGTCGATCTTATACCGTAATGCACCGCATACCGGGCATGCGTTCAGATCCTTGTACGCACCGCGTAGAGGATGCAATCATTAGGGCATGCATGTATCTTCGCACCTCCAATCCTAGAGGGCATCGACCTTCTTTGCTGCGTATGTCTTGTCGGGCAATTCGTTATCCTTTGGAAGCTTCTTCTTCAATATTTTAAGTAGCTTCTCAAATCCTTTATCGAGCACAACATTCTCTGCCTTCCATCGCAGCAATTCGATCGGGTACCTAGCTTTGTGTTGCCATCTTCGCAATTGGGGTACAACCCTTTTTGTGGTCCTCTAGCATGCGATCGAACTTCATCTTCTCTTTTGACTTTCGCATTGCGTCCTTGCATCGACAATGACCCGGCGGAGATCATCATCATCGGGCACATCATCGGTTCCTCTTGATCTTCAGCAGCTTCTCCGTTGCAGCATCATCGTGCACATCGTCTGGTTCCTCTTGATCTTCCGGAGCATCACCGTATTCAGGGGCACATAGTTGTCATCGTACTCTTCTTCTTCGCCGTCTTCCATCATAACCCCTATTTCTCCGTGCCTCGTCCAAACATTATAGTGTGGCATGAAACCCTTGTAAAGCGGTGGGTGTGCAGGATTTTCCGGTCGAGTAAGACTTCAGATTCCCACATATAGGGCATGGACAACACATAAAACCATTCTGCTTGTTTGCCTCAGCCACTTCGAGAAAATTATGCACGCCTTAATGTACTCGGAGGTGTGTCTTGAACCGTACATCCATTGCGGTTCATCTGTGTGCATTATATATAATTAAGTGTGTCAAAAATCATTAGAGATCATGAATAGATAATTAATTAAGTGACCAAATTAATAGAAGTTCATCATCACATTAAAACCAAAGTACATACATAGTTCTCATCTAACAACATAAAGCTCTGCGAGCATCTAAATTAATTAAACCATACACTGAAACTATGTAAAACATTTCAATGCGAAACAAATGCGATCATAATCGCAACCAATGTAACAACCGATCCAACGACATAATGATACCAAGCCTCGGTATGAATGGCATATTTTCTAATCTTTCTAATCTTCAAGCGCATTGCATCCATCTTGATCTTGTGATCATCGGCGACATCCGCAACATGCAACTCCAATATCATCTTCTCCTCCTCAATTTTTCTAATTTTTCCTTCAACAAATTGTTTTCTTCTTCAACTAAATTTAACCTCTCGACAATAGGGTCGGTTGGAATTTCGGTTCAACAACCTCCTAGATGAATAAAATCTATGTCACGTTGGTCGGCATAATTGTCATAAACAATAAATGAACCAATAGTTATGAAAAGATAATATATACCACATCCGAATCATAGACGGACGAGGGCCGACGGGGCGGATACCAAAACCATCGCACTATATAAGATGCAATAATAAAAGTAAGAAAATTATACAAGTATATATCTATCTAAACATACAAATAAGAATATTTTTCCTTTCGGAAAGAAGATAAGAACAAGAGGCTCACCACGGTGGTGCCGCCGATGAGATCGGTGCGGGTGATCGGCGGCGTTGAAGGCGGGATGGGGCGTGACGGACCGCTAAACCTAGACAAATATGGAGGAAAATGGAGCTTGGCGGTCGAGCTTGGAGAGGAGAAACCTTAAGTAGTGTGGCTCGGGCATTCCATCGAACACCTTGTGTGCATATGAGGTGAGCTAGAGCACCACCAAGCCCTCTCCCTCGGCCAAAAAAAAAGAGGCGGTGTGCTCTGCTCTTGCTGTGGGGGTATATATAAACACCACCATTGGTCCCGGTTGGTCGTCTGAACCGACTAATGGGTTCCTTTGGTCCCGTTCGTGCAAGAACCGGACGAATGGTTTGTTGGCCAGAGGCGGGGATCATTGGTCCCGGTTCATCCTACCAACCGGGACCAAAAGGTCCAGAACGAACAGGACCAATGGCCCACGTGGCCGCCGCCCCGGGCTCATGAACCGGTCCGATGCCCCCATTGGTCCGGTTACGGATTGAACCGGGACTAATGGGCTGGACCGGCCTGGACCATTGCCCCCTTTTCTACTAGTGATAGATAATAGATCCCTCACAGTATATAGTCAAAAAAACATAGATAATAGATCACGTCTTCTCAATTATGGAAAACAATACAACTATCCCTCTAGAGAAGCTATAAAAACGTATTTATGTAAACTTGGGTGTAAAAATATGACCACTATGGAGTTGTGCACAAGATCACAAGATGAATTTTGGCCGGTCAATTACTTAACTCGTAATAGCTATTGTAACTTATTTATGATTTTTTGCAATGCTTGCAAATTGCAAAGAAAAGGAAAAAAGTATAAGTCACCAATAACATATCACAACTGCTCCTACGTGTCCAATGATGGCCTGATCGGATTCATCGTAGACAACAAGAAGAACAAACATACTTGGTAATGCAATTCAAACCTGAAAACCATATATGGCAACAACAAGCACACCGTACAATTAAACACAAGTGAAAATCATATCTCAGTCGTGACGTTGAATTTCTTTTGGCTAATAGGAAAAACATTAAAGAAAAACAACAAATGCATCATCATATCAGTGGAATGAATGTTAGAGTTCATCCATCAGCCGGTGGTGCTTTTGTGTAGCCAAGCTCTGAGATCTCCCAACTCGTCGCTGGGGCCACCTCCTGGTGCGAGCTAGTGTATTCCTGGACACACAGAGAAGAAAAGGACATGTAAATACATTTGAAAATATTGTGCGGGAATATAAAGATGGATGTCACAACGAAATTATCAAATCACCTCCATCTTTGTCAGCAATTCCGCGGCGGTTGGCGCTGAGACAAGTATGTGTGTACAGTCTGGGTTGATGAAGCCCTCTCTCGCGCCTTTGTCAAATAGGGCAAGCAGGGTATCATAGTAACCATCCACATTCAGCAGCCCAACCTATATTGGTATAATTTTTTGTTAGCGATGGAAAGCTTGACTCTTTTGGGACAAAAACTGCGGCCAATTTGTCGTGCAGTACAAACTACTCCCTCCGTTCCCAAATACTTGTCTTTCTAGGCATTTCAAATGGACTCAACATACGGATGTATGTAGACATATTTTAAAGTGTAGATTCACCCATTTTTCACCGCATGTAGTCACTTGTTGAAATATCTAGAAAGACAAGTATTTAGGAACGGAGGGAGTATCTGTTAAGCACGGTTGCTTACAGGTTTGTTGTGAATTCCGAGTTGGGACCATGTTATCATCTCCAACAGCTCCTCCATGGTTCCATACCCCCCTTATGAACAGAAAATTGTAAGGAAGCTATACTAACTCATCAGCGCGACGACCGGTCGATGATGGTAGAATGACTAGGAAGATCGTTAAGCGTGTGGCACCTGGAAGAGCGATGAATGCTTCGGATCGTCGAGCCATCTCTGCTTTCCTCTCGTGCATGTCAGATACAACCTTTACTTCCCCCACACTCTCACCTAATATCTGTCAGTACAAATTGAAGTGAAACTTTCAGAGAAACATCAGCTGGATATAGTATGTTGTAAGTACAAAATCAGACCTGCGTCGTCGTCATTTCAGTAAGATGAACCTAATTTGAATGTTTTGCCACACACTTCAAATTCAGCTGAGATAACCTCATGTGGCAAGTGAATATTTCAGGTGCACGGCTAAATTCAGATGACAAAACAAAACAAAACAAAAACTAGACCATATTCACATAAATTGTCGTCCTAATATTATTATTGCAGGGAAATTGCAGAACTTGTATGCCTAGAGAAGTAGAGAGGTGGTTTCTTTCATAGTGCAATTTCACTGTCTCGGCATGAAGCAGAACATGAGAGCAGAGCGTTTCTGACTCTGGTTAGACTAGACATACACAATGCTACGTACAGCACATAGATAAAAATCTGAAGCATCGAGATTGCGTACCTCGACAGGCATGAGAGCCCTGGGGATCACCCTGCCAAGAGACGGAACGAAGAAACATTCAGCATGAACGAAGAAACATTCAGTGCATGTATAAGACAGGCAGAGCAGAGCACTCTGCAAGAAGCAGAGGAAGCGTTGTGTAGAAAGGGACGTACCCGACGACACGGCGGCCGCCGTCGAGCACCGTCCGCGCGACGAGGCCCATGAGGCCGATGCTGCCGCCGCCGTAGACCAGGTCGACGCCCCTCCTCACCTGCACCAGTGGCATGAGCAACCCCATGCGTGAGCTCAAGAGCTTAACTTGACAAGAAGACGCACGGTGGCAAAGCCGAGCCAGTCCGATCCGCCTACCAGCTCGCGGCCAAGGTCGAGGGCCGCGTCGCCGAACACCCTGCGTCGGCCGGCGCTGCTGCCGCAGAAGACGCACACCGTGCGGAACCTGCACGACGCCCTATCCCCCATCGCCGGCCGGCCGTGCCCGCCTCCAACCGGCCTCGGCTCGCGGCGGCGGCGTCGCCGTCGTCGTGTCTGGCCTGGCTGCGCGCGCGCTTGCCTGCTACGTTATGGTGGCGTGGCAGTAGCTGCGAAGATCAGTGACGCTGGCTGATGATCGCCCGCCTCCATTTAACTCCACCGTCGCTGTCACTTTGGCTCGCGGTGACCACGCCAGGCCGTGACAACTGACACCAATCACCGTGGCCCCGTGTCCCCGTCTTCTGACGAAAGGCTGTAAACTCTGAATCGTCCCCGTCCCCGCCGTCCTCGAGAATCCTGCCTGTCCCGTCACACTGCCCGCTGCCCCGCCTCAGGATAACGGCATGGGCCGCACTGTTCTGGCCGGTGCCGCTGCCGCTGCCACCTCGCATGGACCATCATCCCTTTCTGTCGCCAGCTCTACAGTGCACCATGCAAATCTGGATCGTCGAATCATGCATGCCTCCTTTGTGGCACGAGGAGCATGCATGGGCTGCGCATTTCACCACTGAAAATTACCTACTGCTATCAGTGTCCGGCACCGGCAGTAACAGCTGGTAGTAGTACTGTACTAACACACTTTTGGTTTCGGGTCCCGATCGAGCAGGTGAAAGCTTAGCACTCGCGATCGAAGATAAATCCACATTTAACAAGGTCGTTAGTCAAACGTGGCCGGATGGACAGGTCAAGGGGCAGGGCGATCGCTACGTGCCAACGGCAAAGCAAAACGCAAGCACGCACAGGATGGAATGGATGTTTATTTTACCCGGACGGCGCTGGATTCTGATCTGATGAGGGCATCGTATATGCGACGGCCAATCCGAGTGAACCCTGCAATTTGTTTGTGCGACTGGAGTCACTGGCCGATCCTCCGACGCGCGTCACGGGATCTTCGGGAACACGACATGCACGCCGTCGTTTGGTTCTCGCAACGATTTAAAATGGTCAGTTAAGCTTGCACCGTTCTCATTGTCCCCCATATTTGTCAAGTTTCACCGTTTGTGACCAAGCTCAAGCGACTGTCTCCATCCCCACTTTAGAACCATTCTAACTTTTCGGTGTACTACTACAAGCTGGTAGTCTTTTTCTTTTTATTGCAAAAGAAAGCTCCCTTTCCGATTTTCATTAGGAGAAATCACAGCGTCTTCTTACAAACTTCAAAGAGAAATTAGCGAAAATTTCACAAAAGCCCCGAGAAGCAAGGACCACCACGAGAAGAGGGAGCCATCCCTCCCCCCACCCCCTCCCGGCAAATCTTTGGACAGACCTAACCTCCAACGTAGGCGTCGGAGGCGACCCGGAAAGCTACCTTACCAGCAACACAGAAACAAAACACAATCCAAAGTACATGGTCTTACATCAACGAGATAATCTCGAAGACAAACATGAACAAACAAGCGAACAAAGCAGCAAAGTAATGAGATCATGTTCTTTTAGCAGCACCCGTTCGAGAGAAGGAAGAACTTCAATTCTCGCAACCCCATTCTCCATCCGTGCACCGCCCTGAAAATCTCCTTTGCAACCTATTCAACTTGTCTTATGCCCGCCGCCATTCGCTTTATTCTTTCTTGGTTTTTCTACAAAATATTCCATTCATGTAACCATTTTAAAATCATGTTAACTGAGACACAGGGATCAGTCACCCTGTTATTATCAAATACTACTATGTTTCTAAGTTTTCACGGAGTCCAAAATATAGCAGAAATCCCAACCGCCATCAAATCTCTATCATTCCTATTAATTGTTTTTAATCCAATGGCCAAACAATTGCTGCACACTATCAGGAATATCGTGCGTGTTAAAAGAGCATTTCATAACCATCCATAGCATCCTAGCAATGGAACAATGAAAAATAAATGGTTAATATTTTCTTCTCTCCCAGAGAAAGAGCGTTTGTTATCCCCAATCCATCCCCTCTTGATCAAATTATCCTTAATGAGGATGCTCCCCCCTCAAGGTTAACCACATGAAGACTTTAACACGTGGAGGCATTTTGACTTTGCATAAGAACTTATGTGGATACCTATCCCCTGTTTGTATCATAAATCTATAACAAGATTTCACAGTATATTTTCCATTACTAGTCAAAGGCCATTTCACCACATCTTTTTGATCACTGAGGATCACCGCCCCACGGGCTTGTTTAATGTGATCCCACAACTCCAAGGACTCACCATGCAATGTTCTTCGAAACCTAACATCATGCAAACCCTTCCCTAAAATATCCATCACCTATTTGTTCTTACCAAGACAGATATTATATAGTCTAGGGAATCTATATTTCAAAGATTTTGGTCCTATCCATCAGTCTTCCAAATATCTAACATTTCTCCCATTACCCACAATAAATTTGCGTAAAGAGATAAACAACTCTTTATGTTTCAACAATTTAGACAAAACTACGAATCTCCCATTTTATGTTTTATACTAGTAATACAAATATTTTTCATATACTTATTTAGAAGCAGACGCTGCCGAAGCCCTTCTCTGTTGTAGATTTTCCACCACCATTTGCAAAGCAAGGCTTTGTTCATCAAAGCTAAATTCTGGATCCCCAAGCCCCCCATGTCTTTAGGTTTACACACTTCACACCATTTAACCAAATGTTTTTTTCTTATCAATCTTTTCCCACCATAACAATCTAGCCCTAAAGAAGTCCATTCTTTTGTTACCCCAATAGGTTATCCATAGACGAACGTCATGAAATAAGGAAAACTAGTTAGTCAAGATTGAATCAGGGTGATCCTAGCAGCACTGGCCATATCAACCTTCCCTGCCATGTGGCATGTGCCACACTTCTTTTCCATCTTTTCTTCTGGAGGCTTTCAGTGTATATTTCTAATTCTTTTTTTTATCTACAGGGAGATCTAAATATTTCAAAGGAAGGTCTCCCACTAGGCATGTAAAAATTCTGGAATAATCATATTTTTATCAAAAGCTTTACCAAACAGGAACAATTCACTTTCATGAAAATTAATCTTCAATCCAGACATCTGTGCAAACAGACATAAAATATATTTCAGATTATCTACACTGTCAAAATCATCTTGCAAAAGAAAGATGGTGTCATCTGCATATTGCAGCATGTTGACACCACCTTCCAAGTTTTATGTCATCAAACCTTTAATCAATCCATTTTTCCTAGCATTATGCACCAACATTGCCAAAGCATCTGCTGCTAAATTAAAGATTAAAGGAGATAAAGAGTCCCCTTGTCTTAAGCCTTTGTGAGTAGGAAAGTATGGCCCCAAATTATCATTAACCTTGATGCACACATTCCCCCCTCTAATGGTCCCCATGATCCAATCAATCAATTTATCAGGAAATCCATTCATTTTTAGCATTTGAAAGACAAAAGGTCATTTAACCTTGTCATATGCTTTCTCAAAATCTAATTTGAATAGCAAAGCATCTTGTTTTTTGGTACGAAGACTATTCAAAGTTTCATGTAGGACAAGGACCCCCTCCATAATATATTTGCCCTTGATGAAGGCAGTTTGGATTGGGGAAATAAGCTCTATAGCAACCCCATTTAACCTATTCATCAATACTTTGGTAAAAAAACTAACATTTAAAAGACATATAGGTCTATATTTTTGTATCTGATCAGCATCATTATTTTTAGGAAATAAAGTGATAATCCCATAATTTAATCTTCTTACATCTAACTTTCCTTTATGAAAATCATCAAACATAGCTTTCAAATCATGTTTAACTAAGTCCCAAAAGGGTTGATAGAACTCAGCTGTGAACCCATCAGGCCGAGGGGATTTGTTGTGAGCCCTTTGAAACACTACACTTTTAATTTTTTTTCCTGAGGAGAATTCATCCACTAGTTTATCTCTAGCAGAATTAGGAACGGTAGCAGGGTTATCAATGTTTAAGACATGAGAAACTTCAAGATGACCAAACAATTTTTTATAAAAACTAGTAATGTAATCCAATAAATTTTTATTCCCTTCTATCTTCTCCTCATCCTGGTCCAAGCTATTGATTTTATTCCTCCTATGCTTGCCATTGGTTTTTGCACGGAAGTATCTAGTATTACCATCCCCTTCCAAAATCTCATCAAATTTTGCTCTCTGTTTCCACTTTGCCTCCTCCCGACTTATAAGCCTATCAAGTTGGACTTTGAGTTCCATCTGTTCAACCTTATTTGCAACAGATAACCCATGAACTTCACAGTGTTTTTCCAGTCTGTCAAGTTTCATAACAATATATTTTTAACTCTCTATGACAAACATTCATATGTTTCTATTCCACCCCTTCAATTTGGGCCTAAGCATTCTTAATTTCTTTTTCCATTTATCAATATTAGGACCACTGATGCCTGGACAAATCCATATCTAATCAATAATCCTATCATGCCATCTCTAAGAAACCAAGAATTTTCAAATCTAAAGATTGGATCGGTCTTAAGAAACCACATCTCAAGTATCAAGCAGTAAGGGGACATGATCAGATTTTTCTCTAACAAGAGCAGAATCCTCTGTCAAAGGGTAATTTTACTCCCATTCCACACTACATAAAACTCTATCTAGCTTCTCAAAGGTAGTTTGTGTAGGGGAACGTAGTAATTTCAAAAAAAAATCCTACGCACACGCAAGATCATGGTGATGCATAGCAACGAGAGGGGAGAGTGTTGTCCACGTACCCTCGTAGACCGAAAGCGGAAGCGTTAGTACAAGGCGGTTGATGTAATCATACGTCTTCACGATCCGACCGATCAAGTACCGAACGCACGGCACCTCCAAGTTCAGCACACGTTCATCTCGATGACGTCCCTCGAACTCCGATCCAGCCGAGCTTCGAGGGAGAGTTTCGTCAGCACGACGGCGTGGTGAAGACGATGATGTTCTACCGATGCAGGGCTTCGCCTAAGCACCGCTACGATATTATCGAGGTGGAATATGATGGAGGGGGGCACCGCACACGGCTAAGAGATCTCAAGGATCAATTGTTGTGTCTAGAGGTGCCCCCCTGCCCTCGTATATAAAGGAGCAAGGGGGAGGGGCGGATGGCCAGGAGGAGGCGCGCCAGGGAGGAGTCCTACTCCCACCGGGTCCCACCGGGAGTAGGACTCCCTCCTTTCCTTGTCCAAGTAGGAGAGGGGGAAGGAAGGGGAGAGAGGAGAGGAAGGAAAGGGCCCCCCCTTGTCCTATTCGGACTAGAAGGGGGAGGGGGCGCGCGGCCTGCCCTGGCCGCCCCTCATCTTCTCCACTTTGGGCCCATGAGGCACATTAACCCCCCGGGGGGTTCCGATAACCTCCCGGTACTCCGGTATACATCCGATAACCCCCGGAACCATTCCAGTGTTCGAATATAGTCGTCCAATATATCAATCTTCATGTCTCGATAATCTCGAGACTCCTCGTCATGTCCGTGATCATATCCAGGACTCCGAACTATCTTCGGTACATCAAAACACATGAACTCATAATATAACCGTCATCTAAATTTAAGCATGCAGACCCTACGGGTTCGAGAACTATGTAGACATGACCGAGACATGTCTCTGGTCAATAACCAATAGCGGAACCTGGATGCTCATATTGGCTCCTACATATTCTACGGAGATCTTTATCGGTCAAACGCCATAACAACATACGTTGTTCCCTTTGTCACCGGTATGTTACTTTCCCGAGATTCGATCGTCGGTATCTCAATACCTAGTTCAATCTCGTTACCGCCAAGTCTCTTTACTCGTTATGTAATGCATCATTCTATAACTAAATCATTAGATACATTGCTTGCAAGGCTTATAGTGATGTGCATTACCGAGAGGGCCCAGAGATACCTCTCCGACAATCGGAGTGACAAAACCTAATCTCGAAATACACCAACTCAACATGTACCTTTGGAGACACTTGTAGAGCTCCTTTATAATCACCCAGTTACGTTGTGACATTTGGTAGCACACAAAGTGTTCCTCTGGTAAACGGGAGTTGCATAATCTCATAGTTGTAGGAACATGTATAAGTCATGAAGAAAGCAATAGCAACATACTAAACGGTCAAGTGCTAAGCTAACGGAATGGGTCAAGTCAATCACATCATTCTCCTAATGATGTGATCCCGTTAAATGATAACTCATGTCTATGGTTAGGAAACACAACCATCTTTGATCAACGAGCTAGTCAAGTAGAGGCATACTAGTGACATTATGTTTGTCTATGTATTCACAAATGTATTATGTTTCTGGTTAATACAATTCTAGCATGAATAATAAACATTTATCATGATATAAGGAAATAAATAATAACTTTATTATTGCCTCTAGGGCATATTTCCTTTAGTTTGAGGCAACTTATTGCCCCAAGTAAACTTTCTACCATGCATCTCAAGCTCTCTCACCCCAGCTAGTTCAATGATGGCATTGAAAAGAAAACTCGAGTGCCCAGTGTTAGGTTTGTTTTTGTCAGAAGCTTTTCTGATAATGTTAAAATCTCGTCCTATCAGGATGGGGTTAGCACCATCTTGGAAAACCCTAGATAACGCATCTAAAAATTTAGCTTTGCCAGCAGGCTGGGCATCCTCATAAACCACCACCAAATCCCACATAAATTTGGTTTTTGTATCTTGCACATTCGTTTTCGTGAAGTAATCACCCACATCTAATGAGATAAGATCTAAAGTAGTGCAATTGACACCCATGAGAAGTCAACGAGATTTCCCCCTAGCAGGGACATGATGCTAGTGAAATTCCCTCCCAGCACATATCCCTTGTAGATTATTTCTAGAAAATTTATGTCTCATAGTTTCCTGCAACTTTCACATCCATCACCATTTCCCTAAGAAATATTTTCTTCACATCACCCCCAAAACCCTCATGTTCCAAAACCCCCATCTTATTTCCTTTTTTTCTTATCAACAAAATGTTCAAGTTTTTTCATGCCTAAAATAGATTTCCTCCTAGAATGTCTAGAGGATCTATTTTTATTTCTATATTTCTTATGAGAAAACATTTCTCTAAAAAGTTCTCATCCTTCTTTTTCCTCATCCATATCACTATCATCACCCTCATCTACAATTTATTCTATATTGTATTCTCCTATTTCAATAACAGGAGTCACTTTTTGAACATAAACTTTGTCTCCATTTTTTCCATTATTTTTATTATTATTGGTCACCCATAAATCCACTCTAGCTTTCCATTGTTTTATAAGGATGATATTATAATAAACCATATTTATTTTAGCCCCCAAATTAACACACACATTCACAGCTACATCATGTAAATATTCATGAGAGGAGGATGATAGAGTAGGAATTTTATCCTCACCATATTATCCTTCTCAGCCGCTCTTTTCTTGGCCAACTCTTCAATATTGCACTCCTCTTTATCTTTACGTCTCTCACTCCTCAACATCTCCAAACTTTTAACATCAAGTTCCCCTCTCTTAGTTTTCTTAATCAAGGTTTCAAAAGAGACATGTTCCTGACTAGCAGTGCAATCCACCTGTCCCAAGTATCCATCCCCTTCCTCCATCCCACCAAGTTCCTCCATGTGTTTGTCATTGTTATTATCCTCACTCTTTTTCCTCAACATAGACTTGCTCATCATCATCTGCTTTATTAGCAGTTTGAGAACCACCCACCTCATCAAACAGACTCATGTTTTGTTGCAGCAGTTCATGTTGTCTTTCGATTTCTCTTTCTAGCTCCATCTTTATAATCTCAATTTTTATTCTTCTTTTCTCTTCAACTGTCAGCTAAGCTGACTGCCTAGCAATCATCTCTTCAACCAACTGTAACTCGACTAGTAAAGCCTCATCCCCTTCGGTGACACTAGTGTTGTCTTGCTCCTTAATGAAACTACAATCCCCATTAGTCATCTTTTGAATATTAATATTAACCATATTTTCATATTGTTTCAATGATGAACTTCCCAAGGTCACATTAGTCCTACATTGGTCAATACCGTTACTTTTTTTTTGCTCATATCATTCTCTTTTTGACCCACAACATCCTCTAGACTGATGAATTCAAACACCTTTCTCTTATTACCCACTTCAAACTTATATCATCCTTATTGAGCCACAGATTCCAGCTCAAACCCACTATCATACAACAACAAATCTTTCGTAGCGATTTATGTTCCTGTGGATTTTATGAAGATCTCTAACTCCCACTTTCAATCTTATATCTTCCTTTGTATGTATATTTTCCACATCTACTTCCACCACTGGCCCCAACGCAGACCCAATCACACAAATTCCTAGGTAATGTATCAGAGAGTCAGGAAAACCATGCATCTGTATCCATATGGAGTGCAACTTCCCGTTGGCTTTGTCAGCTGGACTCTAAAGAATCACCTCAATAGTAGCACCAGTTCTCAGCAAAGTGCATTTCTCAACAACAAAAATCCATCAGCTTGGCCTTATTGGGAAACCACACCAGAAAGGACTTAGCTCTTTGAAACTTGGCTGACCAAGTCCACCCCCAATCAAACATCCTACTCAAGCATTGCACCAAAGTAGTCTCGTTCAATTGAGCAGAGTGTACAACCACAATTGCTATTGGGTTAGCATGTTCGACAACTAAGATATCCTTCGTATTCTGAACCAACAAACATACTTAGAAACTGGCTTGGGTCGTCTCAAGATGGTACAATCTTCATTTCTATGTGAGACTCTCTGACACACCACACAAAAAACATTGTTCCTACAATCTTTATGCCATGTCCATTCCCTGATTCCCTTACACCTCCCACAAGTTTGTTCCTTTCCTCCCCCTCCATCACCCTTGGATCCAATTACTCTATCACTTTCTTATTTCTCCCCACATGGTACTGATAGGACACTGTGTTGGGGGACGTTGGCCAACAAATATTGATATTGTTGTGCCAATTAATCAGGTGGCAAAAAACCAAACTGCCCCATCCCCAGCCCCAGAGGCACCATCTGTGGGAATTTCTAAAAGAAGCAGGGAGAGTCCCCTCCCCATGCGTCTGGCTATTCAAAACTCCTTGTTTTTGTTGCCTTCCATCACCCCCTTGTCTTACAAACCCAATCCCAGATTTATCATCCCTATGTTGTTGATATCCACTCTTTCCACCCCGTCCAACAAAATTTCCAAATCCAGACGTTCATCTCCCATTCCGCACAAAACCTCCTACAAGTCTCCCATGTTGAAACCCTTCTCCTCCGCTGTTGCTGCTCCCAGCTCCATCATGAAAGCTTTCACCCCCTTCTTTGTGATCCCCATGCTCGTAACTCTTGTCTTCCTGCCTCCCAAAATTTCTCCCTGATGAGATATTGATTCTACTAGAGGGGAAGTTGGACCTTCCCCCAAATCCACCCATCCTTGGCCTCGGCTGCAATTGCCCTAGCCTAGGTTAGCCGCCATAACCCTAACCTCTCTGGGACAAAAAGAATCAGGAAAATCCAAATGCTTTAAGGCAGGGATGTGAATGGGGTTTTTATATATCCCACCCTCATCACCCGCACATGGGCCAGCCACATGATGGGCTTCATCCACCTCATGTGCCAGGTGTTGAAGCCTAGAAACCAGAACTACATTTTCATCAAGCCCAGCCCAATCAAGCTTTTCAAAATCAATCCCCACCTCCCCCTCATACTCAGTAACCATCGTGTCCTCAAACAATTCTTCCAAAGACAAATTCCTAGGAATATCGATTTCATCATGGTATGTTTTATCAATCCTACTCCTAACATCTTTACCACAATCTCTCATCTTATTAATGGCAAAATTATCATCCCCTCAATTTCATCTATCAGACTTGGGAGTCTACATAAATCTTTGAATCTGGGCATGAAGGGTTTCATATTAATTAAGGCCCAATCAACCTCAACCATGTGATATTTCTCCAATTGGGGGAATGGACACGTGGATACATCTGATCCACAATGTCCCCTGATCGACCACATTTCTACTTACATGTTTTTCTATCATCCCCATCACCCTTAAGAAACAAGCTTCGAATATATTTATCCATTCTCAGTTTGTTCCTACGATTAACCTGATGATCAATGCGAAGTTTTTCTTGATCTCTCTACTTGTGAATCTCCCACTAGATAGTGCATCAGTTTGCAAATAATCAGCATAGGGAGATCAGAAAGCATACAACTACTAGACTCCTCACCGGAACCGTTCTCTGATTCCTCGCCGCCTAACAACCAGATGCGGTTATTAGCCAGCTTGGGAATCATATCCCCTTTCCGGCAAGGTGTGTGTGGAGCGACGGACCTCCGGACCTAGGGCTGGAGCCAGGCAAGCCCAGCGGCGTGGCAGAGGTGTTGAGCCCCCCCCCCCCCCGAAACATGTTCACGCACTTGAGTCCCCCTTCTTCTGCTCCCTTCACCCTCGTCGATCATAATCGGGGCCATAGCCGATCCTGGCGCCGGAAGAGCCAGGGCCGCCTTGCCCGCCCTCATCGCAGAAGCCCTCATCGTCGGGGTTAGCGGCGTGGTGGAGAACGAAACAAACACCTCCCACTTGCCTGCCCTCGCCGGATCCATCAGATCCGCTGATCCATTGCCCACAAGGGATCTCCAACGAATGGTGCTTGCACCTCCTCCTGAATAGTTCCCCTTCTTCCTTCGACAGCGATTCCACCACCGCATGTGCCACTGCCCGCATCTCCGCCTTGGTGTCGAACTAGGAGCCAATCTCGAGCAGGCGAGCATGCTTGCGTGCATCCCACCCCCACGAACTCCCTCATCCTCTCTTCTGTGATTTCACCATCGCCGACAAGGGTTTCGACAGGACGAAGC
Source organism: Aegilops speltoides (assembly GCA_021437245.1). Lineage (NCBI taxonomy): Eukaryota > Viridiplantae > Streptophyta > Magnoliopsida > Poales > Poaceae > Aegilops > Aegilops speltoides. The sequence goes on along the minus strand of CM038141.1, from coordinate 426,223,735 downwards.
TCTCTGTGGTCTAGATTGGGGAGGAAGGGGAAGAGTGAATGTGACCCACTACCTCCAGCACCCCATGACGGCTTTAAACCTCTCTCTCCCCTGCCTGCCATTCGTGCCGATCGAGATGTACTATGCCGTATGGCCAGTCGCCTCACCAATTCTCGCAACGTGACAAGGAAAATGTACCATGTCGCATGGTGCAACCTCCTCCCCCGACACGTGCGCCGGTCCACCACGTAGCCACCCTCGTCGACGAGGAAGACCATGTGAGCCCGAAGAACCACCACAGCCCGCCAGTAGACGAGCACCCCCGCCACCCTGAAGTCTGGCAAGTACCACGCCGACCACCACAAATCGCGAGACGTGTCACCTAGCGCGTTGCGCGAACCGCTACATTACATCCCCTGTCATTGTCGTGGAGGCTATGGCCCTATAGGTTCGTCGTATCTCTTTCCCGGGCGGGGAAGGACCGGCCGGCTGCCGACCGGCGCCTCACTCTTCCAAGAGATTCGATCTCATGCATCCGAGAGAGAAGAAGATGGATCCTGCCACACAGCAGCTAGCTAGAGCCTAGAGGGACAAACAGAGGTTCAACCTTTGACATAGGTACAAAGTACAAAACGGAATTAGATCAGGACAATCACAAAGACTTGGGGAATGTTTTCCATTCTGACCAATGTCACCTAGAATATTTATTATTGATGCAATGAGGCGTTGAACTTGAACTGGGTATGTGTGTGTGCACATAACGCTACAGCAGAAGCAGAATGAAGAAAATTTATATATGAGGTGCAAACTAGTTTGACCATGTGAGCAGATAACTGGGATTAATAATTGTAGTTCTCCTTGTCCAAGCTTCGGGTCATGCTCTGCCCTTTCAGAGACAAGCTGTTCAACCTCCTCGCGGCGGCCGAGACATCCGAGCCGGCGTTGCTCTCCGAGTCCAACGAGGAGAGCGCCACCCTTCTGCTGTAATACGGCACGCCCCCAGACCGCTGCCTCTGCAGCTGGAACGGCCCTCTCCGACTGCCGCCGACGTCCTCCAGCTTTGCTTTGGCAGCCTTGGTCAAGCTCATGTAGCCCGGCCCTCCACCACTGTCAGACCTTGCCTCCGACGCCAAGGTGTTGGTAGAGTATCCCGGGGTCACCGAAGATGTCGACGGAGAGCTCTCGTCACACCCAAAGTCCGAGGAGGAAGCCGAGAGCGCCGGAGGAGGCATTGCTTCAACCCTGGTCGAGTCATTGTTTCTTCGGGTCTTGGTGGAGCCAGCACATGAATATTTGGAGTCATCGAAGTCCATCTTCTCCTTATAACTATGTAGGCGACGCGACTGGCCGAGGTTTGAGTCCATATGCGTGCTCTCCCATGGTTTTGTTGCCATCCATCCTTCTATGTAAGATTCATGGTTCCTGAGAGAGCTTGCAGGGGAGCTTGACCTTCCACTGTATCTAGAACTCCGACCCTGAACGAATTATGAGCAAAAAGAAATAAATAAAAGAAGTGAAGAAATAAAGATCAGTCTCAACTCTCAAATGTAAGGTGTCTACGTATTAGAAAATTCTCATTGGTTCAGCATATACCTGGTGAGAATGAGCATAAGCAATTGCCCTTTGTCTCTTCACTGCGCCCTCATGTTTCATGTGCATTCTTGATTTTACTTGGTTGACAGAACCTTGCCTGTCACACCATCGTTCCTGCAGTGCTAAGAATGTCAGCTAATCTGTCACAAACAAGTTTGACGCCACATTTCCTAATCAACTTACATAATTCCACCAGTGAGAACACCAAATATGTTATTACTTGGTTATCCTAATTAATTCACATAAATGTCAACATGTCCTCTGAGCTCCATTGTTGTGTTCTGAACTTAAAACATGGTGGGCAATCACTAACTGCGCAAGGCCTCATTGGTGTATACATATTGCTTTTCTCACCTAACATCGTCACTACAAAGATCGATTCAAACAAGCATGGTACATGTGAAAGCACAAATAACAATCTTATAATCGACTCAATCATCACCCGCAACAAAAGAAGTTTAACTGTCAATGTCAATCTTAGTCATACTGGCAGAAGTCCTTTTCAGATAAAAGTAGCCATATTCACACATCCTTTTCTTTTTAAGAACAAGTGCAAACCTCTCAAATTATACATGAGCCGTTCTAAAAAATAACATAGACGAGTTGAAAAGTAAGAACCTAGTACACTTCATCAAAACTCTTCCGCTAATTAAACTGCCTTTTGTAAACACATAGTGTAGTCAAGCATTCAGATGGTGATTTGCATCTACAGAATTATCTCTGAATTCACATCATGGAAGTGAAACGATCTCCAAACCTCATGCTCGAACCAAATTTGGTTTGCACAAGTAATTATTTACCAACTGGATTCAAATATATGAGCATGGCAATCTTTCTTACTTGGTAACTTGAATCCAGATCTAATTAAAATCACTAATGGTGTTTTTTTGTAGAAAAAGTATATTTGTGTTGTAGTTTGAAAACCTGTAAAAGTGTGTTTTCTTGTGTGTGTTTTTTCAGAAAAGGAAGAGAGCGGACTCAACAACATAACCCACGGGCGAGTGTAAACTCAGAAAGTGGAGGCCCATACTAATTTACAGGAAGGCCCAGTTGAGCCCCAATCTCTTATTCTGCATCAAGAAATGGAGCGATTCTATCAAATTTCTACATTCTCAACAACATAGCCCATGGGCCAGTGTTAAACTAAGAACCTGGAGGCCCATATTTTGTAATAGGAAGGCCCAGCTCAGCCTCAATCTCTAATTCTCCATCAAATTCTTGCCAAGCGATTCTCCATCAAATTTGCAGGAATGAGAAGTACAGTCTTAACATTACCGAGCGCTGCACGAGTCATTGATCGAAGCAAGCATTGGAAATGCACATTCAATCCAAAAAGATAAGTATGTACCTCTGTTTCCCTGAGCGAATCGGCACGGCCGTCGCGGTGGCCGGGCGCGTCCTGCGACTGCGCGTCGGCGGAGCAGCGCGCCCGGCGCTCCATGGCGCGCTCCTGCACCCTCAGCAGCGCCTCCATGCGGCTGAGCGTGACGGCGAGCTGCCGCCGCACCAGCCGGCCGCGCACCAGCGCCTGCAGCCGCACGATCCCCCGCAGCGCCTTCAGCGCCCGCCTCGCCTGATCAATCACGCACCGAGACACACGCATCATCATTGATCAGTTCATCAGCACCGACACGCATCAGATCAGAGTACTAGACTACTACTAGTACGAGAAGGTGGAGGAATTCGCGCGTTGGTTACGACTTACCAGGAGAGCGCGGAAGGCGGCCTGGATGCGGACGGCGGCCCACTCCTGCCTGATGACTCGGAAGTCCCGGGGCGGCGCGCGCGCCACGGCGGGCACGACGGAGCCGATCCCGCTGGCGGACGACGTGGTCGAGGACGTCTCGCAGCCCCCGGCGCCGTCCCTGGACGCGCTCCGCCACAGCCGGCTCCACTTCCGCCCCTTCCCCGGCGCCGCGGACGCCGACGGCGCCTTGAGGCCCACCAGCGACTTGATCCACTTCCCCATCGACGCCGCGCAACTCCGCCCCTCTCTCTCGGCGCGTCGGAGGTCCGAGCTCCCGCGTGGCACTGCGGGTGTGAGACTGAGGAGGGGGTGACGATGGATGAAGGATGAGGCCGGCCGATCGGGACGAGACAAAACGGAAGCACAAGTAGTGGGGGAGGTAGCCGTTGTCTTTTTCTCCGGGGGGTTGGAGTCCGTTTCCGCTCCGCGCGTGGGCATTCAATTCGAATTTCGAACGGCGACAAGGAAAGCCGGCCCCGAGGAAGAGCACGCCGGGTCGCTGGCCGCGGGCCCGGCGCTCAAGGTGGGGCCCACGTGTGTTTGCTGGTTCAGGTGGGAGGAGGCACGGCGGAGCTCCCGTCGCGCATCGGTTTCCGGGAAAGAAGGACCGGCCGGAACGTGGCTTTCTCGTGGGGCGGGCCCCGGACGCTGACCCGCCGGGCCCTCGGCGAACGTGGGCGCACATGTCAGTTGCGGACGGCCTGGGGAGGTTGGGGCGATCAGCTCGCGCTCGTCGCTCGACGGTCTACGGCGGCGTCGGTACGGCACGGCGTCGAGGGGCCGTGGGAAGAACGGACCTGGGTGCGCTTTCACGCTTCGTTTCTCGCAAGGGAAGATCACTAGTACTCTCGCTCCTGTCCTTTTTAGTCTCACTAGCAAACGTGTTCATGTTCATGCGTTGCGTTGCAACGCGAGAAAAAAATATCACAAACCAATAAGTATGGCTGAAGACCCCCTCCCTTAACACATCCATTCCACGTCATTTATTTCAACACGATGCCTACTTGCCGCTTATCCTTCTTCCGGTCCAGACGATGAGCACATTATCCATCCAATCACAATGAATCCAAAATATGGTCAATCCCAAGGTGATGAGTTTAATTTGACGCGAGGTGGCTACGTACATCGACGCCCTCCTATGCGCGACTTCCATTGGAACGGATGCTCTGTACATAACCGTTGTAACGCCATCCGGTGCGTGTGGCATTCTTTGTTCGACGACTATTATGAAAATCATAAACTTCAAAGCGCATCTCATCTACAGTTTAATAAATCCGTCTAGCAGTTTTCAAAATTTCTACAAAATGTAACCCGTAAGGTCATACTTTTGTCAAATTCACTAAGCGTGGTGAAAATGGTACCAGTTCTGCATTTTGTAAAAAGATCAACCATTTTTTTGTCGAATTCACACAAACTACTATCAAAATGGTAACTTTTTTTTGAGCATCAGTACAGACACAAGCGCTCATATACACGCGCATACACTCATCCCTATGAACGCACACACGCACACCCTATCCCTATGAGCACCTCCGAGAGACTGAGCCGGCATATCATCTTGAGATTTACGAAGTCACCGTAGGCGCCTCGTCATCGACGGGAACATCTCCTCCCACTGAAAGCGCATCGCCGGAAATCCTGAAATAAATTTTTAACCTGTATATGTGTGGTTATTTACTAGAGAGCATTTTGAACATAATAAATTCATAAGTTCCAAGCATCCGCGACATGAAACTAAAATTGGTTGTGCGATAGTCCTTTGTCCGCCCAGTTTGCCACACTCTTGCCTGTCAGCAAGAAGTGAGGTAGCTGAGGATGGTGCGGAGGGGTGGGGCAAAGTGGGGCAGCACTGGTTAACACCAAACTTTCCCATGTCTAATGTTGTGTACTATGGGAACGTCTTACGCGACGGTCCTTACGGGGTGGATGTGTCCTTGTGCGAGTCGACTACGGTTATAGTTAGAGACATGGTCAACGTGGGTTACGCAGCCGTCAGAAGGTGCATCTGAGCGGTGTTTAGCCCAGGGATGCAGGGAAAAAATGATAATGGAGGCCTTCGTCGCTGACGGAGCAAATGATGGGACAGCTGCCCGTTGGGATTTGCGGCCTGTCACAGGCAATCAGTCGTGGGGGTCGTACATGAGGTTTGCAAGCAATCCCAATAACCCAGTGTTTGGTCAGCCAATGGTGTATGTGGAGTTCATTTCATCATCGATGTTGCGGATGCGATGGCGAGGCGGTGAGTCGGTAGCCCTCACATCAGCCCCTAGCATCGGCCCATCGGAATCGAGGGGCGACCAGCCTGTGTATGACACAAGATATTGGTATGCTGCCGTTGACATGAGTGAACACGTGGAGGGATTGCCGGAGGCGCTAGATGATGACGATCACTCTTCTGCGTCTTCCGAGTCAAGCGAAGAAGAAGATGTTCCTCCCCAGAGGGCGGTCGCGGCGTCACTGCAACCTAGGTTTTTACAGGATATAAGCATCACAAATGAATTTCACTCTGTTTCTGGCCTAGAAGCGGGGAGCCTGGAGGTTGGGCAGGTTTTCCCAGACAAGAAGTCTGCTTACCAGGCAATTAATAGGTATGCAATCGCCCTCCACCGCCAGCATAAAGTGAAGCAGTCTGATAAAAAAGAGTTGAAGGTCATATGCATCCACCGCGGAAGGTTGCCGCGGAAGAGTTCTCGCTAGATGAAGCACAGGGTATGTCACCATGGCATATCACAAAATAGTGCATCATAGCTGTGAGCAACCGGGACTCTTTCAAAACACCGCAATGTGGCGGCAAGATATGTGGCACATGTGATGGAAACGATTGTGCGAGAAGTCTCAACATTAGTGTTAGGGCTTTGCAAAAGATGCGAAGATCAGTTGGCTTCCTGTCATTCTGACGAGGCTAGGCATGCGAAGGAAAATATATTCCAGAACTTGTATGGAACCTATGAGGAGGCCTATTCTTATGCCCCCAGAATGCTTCATCAGATAGCAAGTGCTAATAGGGGGACTCAAGTTTGGTGGAGAGAACGTCAGAACCCAAAGAACCTGGGTAAGCTAATCCTGGACCGCTTATTCTAGGCATTCTCCCAGACTATACAAGCCTTCAGGCACTGTTGCCCGGTATTATCAGTTGATGGTACCTTTCTCACTGGAAAGTACAAGGGCACACTATTGGTGGCGATTGCAGCAGATGCAAATAATCAGCTTCTTCCTATTGCATACGCACTGGTCGAGAGCGAGAGCAAAGATAGCTGGTTGTGGTTCCTGAGCTACGTGAAGATGGGTGTCGTTGTTGGGGAACGTAGTAATTTCAAAAAAATTCCTACGCACACGCAAGATCATGGTGATGCATAGCAACGAGAGGGAAGAGTGTTGTCTACGTACCCTCGTGAGAGACCAAGCGGAAGCATTGACGCAACGTAGAGGAAGTAGTCGTCGTCCTCCGGTTTAACCGATCCAAGCACCGTTACTCGGCACCTCCGAGTTCTTGACACACGTCTGCTCGATGGCGCACCCGATCTCCGATCCAGCGAGAGGTGCGGGGAGGAGTTCCGTCGACCTGACGGCATGGTGACGATCTTGATGTTCTCTGTCACAGGCTTCGCCTAAGTACCGCTACAATATGACCGAGGTGTAATATCGTGGAGGGGCACCGCACACGGCTAAGGAACGATCTCAATGATCAACTTGTGTGTCTAGGGTGCCCCTACCCCGTATATAAAGGAGGGAGGGAGGAAGTGGCCGCCCAAGGGGCGCGCCATAAGGGGGGAAACCTACTCCAAGTAGGTTTCCTCCTTTCCTAATCAAGATGGAGGGGGAAGGAAGGAGTAGTAGTAGTAGGAAGGAAGAGGGGAAGGAGAGAAGGAAAGGGGGGGCGGCCCCCCACCCAATTTGGATTGGGCTTGGGGGGGCACGCCCCCTCCCTTGCTCCTTCTCCCTCCCTTCCATTAGGGCCCAATAAGGCCCATATACTTACCGGGGTTCGGTAACCTCCCGAGCTCGGTATATTCCCAAACTCTCCGGAACCTTTCCTGTCCAAATATATCCGTCAATATATCAATCTTTATGTCTCGACCATTTGAGACTCCTCGTCATGTCCGTGATCACATCCGGACTCGAACAACCTTGGTACATCAAAATACATAAACTCATAATATAAGCATCATCGAAACCTTAAGTGTGCGAGACCCTACGGTTCGAGAACAATGTAGACATGACCGAGACATGTCTTGGTCAATAACCAATAGCGGGACCTGGATGCCCATATTGGTTCCTACATATTCTACAAAGATCTTTATCGGTCAAACCGCATAACAACATACTTTGTTCCCTTTGTCATCGGTATGTTACTTGCCCGAGATTTGATTGTCGGTATCAATACCTAGTTCAATCTCGTTACGCAAGTCTCTTTACTCGTTTGTAATACGTCATCTCATAACTAACTCATTAGTTATATGCTTGCAAGGCTTAGGTGATGAGTATTACCGAGAGGGCCAGAGATACCTCTCCAGACAATCGGAGTGACAAATCCTAATCTCGAATTATGCCAACTCAACATGTACCTTGGAAACACACAGAGAGCACCTTTATAATCACCCGATTCGTTGTGGCGTTTGGTAGCACACAAAGTGTTCTTCCGTAAACAGGAGTTGCACAATCTCATAGTTGCGGGAACTTTGTATAAGTCATGAAGAAAGCAATAGCGGTATACTAAGCGATCAAGTGCTAGGCTAACGAGAATGGGTCATGTCAATCACATCATTCTTCTAATGATGTGATCCCACTAATCAAATGACAACACATGTCTATGGTCGGAAACATAACCATCTTTGATTAATGAGCTAGTCAAGTAGAGGCATACTAGTGACTATAGTTTTGTCTATGTATTCACACATGTATTATGTTTCCGGTTAATACAATTCTAGCATGAATAATAAACATTTATCATGATATGAGGAAATAAATAATAACTTTATTATTGCCTCTAGGGCATATTTCCTTGATCTCCCACTTGCACTAGAGTCAATAATCTAGATTACATAGTAATGATTCTAACACCCATGGAGTCTTGGTGCTGATCATGTTTTGCTCGTGAGAGAGGCTTAGTCAACGGTTCGCAACATTCAGATCCGTATGTATCTTGCAAATCTCTATGTCTCCCACTTGGACTTGGTCCCGAATGGAATTGAAGCGTCTCTTGATGTGCTTGGTCCTCTTGTGAAATCTGGATTCCTTTCCTAAAGCAATTGCACCAGTATTGTCACACAAGATCTTCATTGGTCCCGATGCACTAGGTATTACACCTAGATCGGGAATGAACTCCTTCATCCAGACTCCTTCATTTGCTGCTTCAGAAGCAGCTATGTACTCCGCTTCACATGTAGATCCCGCCACGACGCTTTGTTTAGAACTGCACCAACTTACAGCTCCACCGTTTAATATAAACACGTATCCGGTTTGCGATTTAGAATCGTCCGGATCAGTGTCAAAGCTTACATCGATGTAACCATTTACGACTAGCTCTTTGTCACCTCCATATCGAGAAACATATCCTTAGTCCTTTTCGGTATTTCAGATGTTCTTGACCGCTGTCGATGATCCACTCTGGATTACTTTGGTACCTTCTGCTAAGCTTATTGCTAAGCACACGTCGGTCTGGTACACACATTGCATACATGATAGAGCCTATGGTGAAGCATAGGAACATTTTTCATTTTCTCTCTATCTTCTGTTGTGGTCGGGCATTGAGTTTGACTCAACTTCACATCTTGTAGCACAGAAAAGAATCCTTTCTTTGCCTGATCCATATTGAACTTTTTCAATATTTTGTCAAGGTATGTGCTTTGTGAAATTCCTATTAAGCGTCTTGATCTATCTCTATAGATCTTGATGCCTAATATGTAAGCATCTTCACCGAGGTCTTTCATCGAAAAACTTTTATTCAAGTATCCCTTTATGCTATCCAAAAATTCTATATCATTTCCAATTAATAATATGTCATCAACATATAAAACTAGAAATGCTACTGAGCTCCCACTCACTTTCTTGTAAATACAAGGCTTCTCCAAAAGTCTCATATAAAACCATATGCCTTGATCACACTATCAAAACGTTTATTCCAACTCCGAGATGCTTGCACCAGTCCATAAATGGAACGCTGGAGCTTGCACACTTTGTCAGCACCTTTTGGATCAACAAAACCTTCTGGCTGCATCATATACAACTCTTCTTTTAGAAATCCATTCAAGAATGCAGTCTTAACATCCATTTGCCAAATTTCATAATCATGAAATGCAGCAATGGCCAACATGATTCGGACAGACTTAAGCATTGCTATGGGTGAGAAAGTCTCATCGTAGTCAACCCCTTGAACTTGTCGAAAACCTTTCGCAACAAGTCGAGCTTTATAGACAATAATATTACCATCAGCGTCATTCTTCTTCTTAAAGATCCATTTATTCTCAATGGCTTGCCGATCATCGGGCAAGTCAACCAAAGTCCATACTTTGTTTTCATACATGGATCCTATCTCAGACTTCATGGCCTCTAGCCATTTTGCGGAATCTGGGCTCATCATCGCTTCCTCATAGTTCGTAGGTTCATCATGGTCAAGTAACATGACTTCCAGAATAGGATTACCATACCACTCTAGTGCGGATCTTATTCTGGTAGACCTACGAGGTTCAGTAGAAACTTGATCTGAAGTTTCATGATCAATATCATTAGCTTCCTCACTAATTGGTGTAGTTGTCACGGGAACCGGTTCTCGTGATGAACTACCTTCAATAAGGGAGTTGATCTGATTATCTCATCAAGTTCTACTTTCCTCCCACTCACTTCTTTCGAGAGAAACTCCTTCTCTAGAAAGGATCCATTCTTAGCAACGAATGTTTTGCCTTTGGATCTGTGATAGAAGGTGTACCCAACAGTCTCTTTTGGGTATCCTATGAAGACACATTTCTCCGATTTGGGTTCGAGCTTATCTGGTTGAAGTTTCTTCACATAAGCATCGCAGCCCCAAACTTTAAGAAACGACAACTTTGGTTTCTTTCCAAACCATAGTTCATAAGGCGTCGTCTCAACGGATTTTGATGGTGCCCTATTTAACGTGAATGCGGCCGTCTCTAAAGCATAACCCCAAAATGATAGCGGTAAATCGGTAAGAGACATCATAGATCGCACCATATCAAGTAAAGTACGACTATGACGTTCGGACACACCATTTCGTTGTGGTGTTCCAGGTGGCGTGAGTTGCGAAACTATTCCGCATTGTTTCAAATGTAAACCAAACTCGTAACTCAAATATTCTCCTCCACGATCAGATCGTAGAAATTTATTTTCTTGTTACGATGATTCTCCACTTCACTCTGAAATTCTTTGAACTTTTCAAATGTTTCAGACTTGTGCTTCATTAAGTAGATATACCCATATCTGCTTAAATCATCTGTGAAGGTGAGAAAATAACGATATCCGCCACGAGCCTCATCATTCATTGGACCACATACATCTGTATGTATGATTTCCAACAAATCGGTTGCTCTCTCCATAGTACCGGAGAACGGTGTTTTAGTCATCTTGCCCATGAGGCACGGTTCGCAAGTACCAAGTGATTCATAATCAAGTGATTCCAGAAGTCCATCAGTATGGAGTTTCTTCATGCGTTTTACACCAATATGATCTAAACGGCAGTGCCACAAATAAGTTGCACAATCATTATCAACTCTGCATCTTTTGGCTTCAACATTATGAATATGTGTATCACTACTATCGAGATTCAATAAAAATAGACCACTCTTCAAGGGTGCATGACCATAAAAGATATTACTCATATAAATAGGACAACCATTATTCTCTGATTTAAATGAATAACCGTCTCGCATCAAACAAGATCCAGATATAATGTTCATGCTCAACGCAGCACCAAATAACAATTATTCAGGTCTAAAACTAATCCCGATGGTAGATGTAGAGGTAGCGTGCGACGGCGATCACATCGACTTTGGAACCGTTTCCCACGCGCATCGTCACCTCGTCGTTGGCGATGCTCGCTTATTCCGTAGTCCTGTTTGAGTTGCAAATATTAGCAATAGAACTAGTATCAAATACCCAGGTGCTACTACGAGCTGTAGTTAGGTACACATCAATAACATGTATATCACATATACCTTTGTTTACTTTGCCATCCTTCTTATCCGCCAAATACTTGGGGCAGTTCCGCTTCGATGTCGATCGCTTGCGAGAGAAGCACTCGATTTCGTGCTTAGGTCCAGACTTAGGTTTCTTCTCTTGAGCAGCAACTTGCTTGCCGTTCTTTTTGAAGTTACCCTTCTTCTTCCCTTTGCCCTTTTTCTTGAAACTAGTGGTCTTCTTGACCATCAACACTTGATGCTCCTTCTTGATTTCTACCTCCGCTGCTTTCAAAGATCGCGAAGAGCTCGGTAATAGTCTTGTTCATCCCTTGCATATTATAGTTCATCACAAAGATCTTGTAGCTTGGTGGCAATGATTGAAGAATTACATCAATGACACTATCATCGGAAGATTAACTCCCGTTGAATCAAGTGATTGTTATACCCAGACATTCCGAGTATATGTTCACCGACGAACTATTCTCCTCCATCTTGCAGCTATAGAACTTATTGGAGACTTCATATCTCTCAATCCGCATTTGCTTGAAATATTAACTTCAACTCTGGAACATCTCATATGCTCCATGACGTTCAAAACATCGTTGAAGACCGGTTCTAAGCCGTAAAGCATGGCACATGAACTATAGAGTAGTCATCGACTTTGCTCGCCAGACGTTCTTAACGTCGTCGGTTACATCAAGAAGAGGCTCGGCACCCAGCGGTGCTTCGGGGCGTAACTCTTACAGGCAGCAATGAGGATAATCCTCGATTACGGACCCGATCCGTGTAATTGCTACCATCATCTTTCAACTTTGCTTTCTCAAGGAACGCATTAAAATTCAACGGAACAACAAAGACGAGCCATCTATCTACAAACAAACATAGACAAGCAAGATACTATCGGTACTAAGTTCATGATAAATTTAAGTTCAATTAATCATATTACTTAAGAACTCCCACTTAGACGGACATCTCTCTAGTCATCTAAGTGATCACGTGATCCAAATCAACTAAACCATAACCGATCATCACGTGAGATGGAGTAGTTTTCAATGGTGAACATCATTATGTTGATCATATCTACTATATGATTCACGCTCGACCTTCGGTCTCCGTGTTCCGAGGCCATATCTCGCATATGCTAGGCTCGTCAAGTTTAACTCGAGTATTCTGCGTGTGCAAAACTGGCTTGCACCCGTTGTAGATGGACGTGAGCTTATCACACCCGATCATCACGTGGTGTCTCGGCACGACGAACTATGGCAACGGTGCATACTCAGGGAGAACACTTCTTGATAATTTTAGTGAGAGATCATCTTAAAATGCTACCGTCACAAAGCAAGATAAGATGCATAAAGGATAAACATCACATGCAATCAATATAAGTGATATGATATGGCCATCATCATCTTGTGCTTGTGATCTCCATCTCCGAAGCACCGTCGTGATCACCATCGTCACCGGCGCAACACCTTGATCTCCATCGTAGCATCATTGTCGTTACGCCATCTATTGCTTCTACGACTATCGCTACCGCTTAGTGATAAAGTAAAGCAATTACGAGCGTTGCATTTCATACAATAAGCGACAACCATATGGCTCCTGCCGATTGCCGATAACCGGTTACAAAACATGATCATCTCATACAATAAAATATAGCATCACGTCTTGACCATATCACATCACAACATGCCTGCAAAAACAAGTTAGGCGTCCTCTACTTTGTTGTTGCAAAATTTACGTGGCTGCTATGGGCTTAAGCAAGAACCAATCTCACCTCGCATCAAAACCACAGCGATAGTTTGTCAAGTTGATGATGTTTTAACCTTCGCAAGGACCGGCGTAGCCACACTCGGTTCGACTAAAGTTGGAGAAACCGACACCGCTAGTCACTGTGTGCAAAGCACGGCGGTAAAACCAGTCTCGCGTAAGCGTCTGCGTAATGTCGGTCCGGGCGCTTCATCCAACAATACCGCTGAACCAAAGTATGACATCTTTGGTAAGCAGATGACTTATATCGCCCACAACTCACTTGTGTTCTACTCGTGCATATAACACCAAACCATAAAACCTGGCTCGATACCATTTGTTGGGGAGCGTAGTAATTTCAAAAATTTCTACGCACACGCAAGATCATGGTGATGCATAGCAACGAGAGGGAAGAGTGTTATCTCGTACCCTCGTGAGACCGAGCGCGAAGCGTTGGCGCAACGTAGAGGAAGTAGTCGACGTTCTCCGGTTCAACCGATCCAAGCACCGTTACTCGGCACCTCCGAGTTCTTGACACACGTACAGCTCGATGGCGCACCCGATCTCCGATCCAGCGAGAGGTGGGGAGGAGTTCCGTCGACGACGGCGTGGTGACGATCTTGATGTTCTCTGTCGCGAGGCTTCGCCTAAGCACCGCTACAATATGACCGAGGTGTAATATCATGGAGGGGGCACCGCACACGGCTAAGGAACGATCTCAATGATCAACTTGTGTGTCTAGGGTGCCCCCTACCCCGTATATAAAGGAGGGAGGGAGGAGGTGGCGGCCCAAGGGGCGCGCCATAAGGGGGAAACCTACTCCAAGTAGGTTTCCTCCTTTCCTAATCCAAGATGGAGGGAAGGAAGGAGTAGTAGTAGTAGGAAGGAAGAGGGAAGGAGAGAAGGAAAGGGGCTGGCCCGCCACCCAATTCGGATTGGGCTTGGGGGCGCCCCCTTGCTCCTTCTCCTCCTTCCACTAGGGCCCAATAAGGCCCATATACTTACCGGGGTTCGGTAACCTCCGAGCTCTCGGTATATTCCCAAACTCTCCGGAACCTTTCCGGTGTCCAAATATATCCGTCCAATATATCAATCTTTATGTCTCGACCATTTGAGACTCCTCTCATGTCCGTGATCACATCCGGGACTCGAACAACCTTGGTACATCAAAATACATAAACTCATAATATAAGCATCATCGAAACCTTAAGCGTGCGGACCCTACGGTTCAAGAACAATGTAGACATGACCGAGACATGTCTCGGTCAATAACCAATAGCGGGACCTGGATGCCCATATTGGTTCCTACATATTCTCGAAGATCTTTATCGGTCAAACCGCATAATAACATACTTTGTTCCTTTGTCATCGGTATGTTACTTGCCCGAGATTTGATCGTCGGTATCAATACCTAGTTCAATCTCGTTACGGCAATACTCTTTACTCGTTACATGTCGTCATCTCATAACTAACTCATTAGTTATATGCTTGCAAGGCTTAGGTGATGAGTATTACCGAGAGGGCCCAGAGATACCTCTCCGACAATCGGAGTGACAAATCCTAACCTCGAATTATGCCAACTCAACATGTACCTTCGAAACACCAGAGAGCACCTTTATAATCACCCGATTCGTTGTGACGTTTGGTAGCACACAAACTGTTCTTACGTAAGGAGTTGCACAATCTCATAGTTGCGGGAACTTTGTATAAGTCATGAAGAAAGAAATAGCGAGATACTAAGCGATCAAGTGCTAGGCTAACGAGAATGGGTCATGTCAATCACATCATTCTTCTAATGATGTGATCCCACTAATCAAATGACAACACATGTCTATGGTCAGGAAACATAACCATCTTTGATTAATGAGCTAGTCAAGTAGAGGCATACTAGTGACTATAGTTTTGTCTATGTATTCACACATGTATTATGTTTCCGGTTAATACAATTCTAGCATGAATAATAAACATTTATCATGATATGAGGAAATAAATAATAACTTTATTATTGCCTCTAGGGCATATTTCCTTCAGTCGTGAAAGAGCGTTTAGGTGTTTGCATCATCTCTGATCGCAACACATGATTATTAAGTGCTCTCGACATAATTAAGGAGTCGTCACAAGAGTGGGGGTGGCCGGATCTAGAGGGAAGGTGGTGCATGCGGCATTTGGCAGCAAACTTTTACTCCAAATTCAAGAATAAGGATTGGTTCAAGTTATTCAAGAGGATGTGCATGCAGAAAACTCAAGCCAAAATGAATGCCATCTGGGCAGGTATCAATGGTGAGATCGAGCGTGCGACCTTGCCGCAGAGAGAAGACCGGAGGGGTCTAAGGACGGCCATAAATTTGAGCTAGTGGATCGGCGAGAATTGCCCTGATTTGTACAAGTGGGCGCATGCTCACGACACCGGGGCTCGGTATGGAATAATGACCAGCAACATGTCAGAGGTGTACAATGGTGTTCTTAAAGGGGTGAGAGCCCTACCTATCACAACCCTAATTGAAGAAACTTGGAACCGGACCCTGTCATACTTTGCAGACAGGGTTACCGTGGCTAAAGCACAAGTTGAATTGAACAAGCCATGGTCCGAGAAGATGCAAAGACATCTGAATGAGAAAGCAAAGAAGTCCCAAAGCCATGGCTGCAGGAAAGTGGACGCACTTAGGAATAAGTGGGAGGTCAATGTGCGAGCCAAGTACGTTAAGGGTCACCATAGAGGATCAAAAAAGCAAGTTGTCACCCTCGGCCCAATGTCCTGTGAGTGCACGTGCAACAAGCCCAAGCTTGAGGGCTACCCTTGTAGTCATGTGCTCCGGGCGGCTGCAGATCAAAAAATCAATGTTGAGCCATACATATCACCGTACTTCAACATGTACAATCTGTACAACACTTGGAGCAGTGAGTTACGGGCCTGGGCACAGCGATATGAACTACAAACTCTTTGTGGCGGATGGGCGAAATGGGTTCCGAACGCGGACTTGATGAGAACCGCCAAGGGACGACGTCAGCCTAGGCATCATCGCAACGACATGGACCATAGCCAGATGGGAGAACCAAGGCGATGCCGCGTTTGTAGGTGTCCTGGACATTCACGTAGGGAATGCCCGTATCGAGCGAACAACACCGCATGATGTTGATTTATCTGTACTCGCTATGTCTACTTATATTTGTATTGTACTTTTATTAATTTAAATTGAATCTATTTGTATTATTGTATTTATATTTATTTTAAATTGAATCTCTTTGTATTATTGTACCCGTGATGTTAACTTCAACTAATTAATGTTAATTATATCTCTTTGTATTATTGAATCTCTTTGTGTTATTGTATTTATATCTATTGTACATTGAATCTCTTTATATTTGTTTTGTATGTTTGTGTGCAGGTTATGGCTGAAGAGCCAGTGCTTTTGGAGGGGCCCCATGACGTCGGCCACCGTTGCCACCTATTTTTGAACCCAAATAAAGAACATGATTATCGGAGTTTCAGACTTCGAACCGTAAAGAAAACCTGGCCAATACACAATTATTTCATTCCTCACCTTGACGCTTATGGACTACATGCTTTTGCTAGGCTCACATCATGTGAAGACCCATCCCTGTTACGTTCGGACCCATCCCTTTTGACATCCCTTGTTGACCGGTGGAGACCTGAAACCCACACCTTTCACTTTCGTTTTGGGAAGCTTGCACCTACACTGAAAGATGTTTCTATGATCCTTGCTCTACCAATTAGAGGTGAGCCGTTAGTCTCTCCACGAGTGTCTAAATCTTGGGCACAAAATATATCATACCGTCTTGGGATGACAATGCTAAAATCACAACGTACTGGTGGCCCTCATGGCATACCACTCCCCTGGCTTCATGATAACTTTTGTAATTTTTCTAGCTTCGCTGATTCTGAGACGAGGAAAAGACATCTGTTTGCGTATTTGTTGTGGCTCCTCGGGGTTATGTTTCCAAATTCACACGGGGACGTACTTCTCCCTGGTCTCATCTACATTGTGGAGAAGATGGTAGATGAACCTTTACCCGAGCAGCCAAAATACAACTTCGGTTCTGCCATTCTATCTCATACATATAGAGGCTTGTGTGATGCCACACAAAAAACTTCCTTCGCAAAAAAAGCTCCGTTACTTTGTGTCCCCTACGAGTTTCTACAGTTGTGGTCCTGGGAATACCTCCCTGTAGGACGACCTCGTATAATAAATCCCATACACCCATACGACTGTAGTGAGGGTAGTTGTGTAACTATGGCCAGCAGGTGGACAAAGGCACGGAAATATTGGTCTCCAAGTATTGCGAAAAATTGTTACCCTATATACCACCAGCAGTTTGAGGCACTTGATGAGTCTATAGTCACATGGAACCCATCACAACAGGCATGTTGACCGATATTGCATTCTGGCTGACTCGCTGCTACTGTGGTGTGTTGAGCCGTACAACCCAGAGCGTGTCATGAGACAGTTCGGTGTGTATCAGGAGATTCCACCATGTTTTCCAAGATGTACCGATGAGGAAACCCATAAGTAAGATATGACCTCCCTAAATAGTTAGTGTCTTTTTTAATTTACTAAACTCACACTTTGTTACATAATTTACAGGCTAACCAATATGGGCCACGGTTGGAGTCTTTACGATTGGAGGGAACACAACATTCAATGGGTACACAAGTGGGAAAATGAAGCGCTAGCAGATATAGTGTATCAACTTAGGTACATTTTATTTACATTATTTTATTACGATGACCATACGATGCGTGAAGATGCATTGCTTTCATCACAACGGTTGATGTTATTATATAATTTTGTAGACCGTACGATGGAAGTATAGCTCAAGCATACAAGAAGTGGTCTTGCATCGGACGCAGCGTACAAGCCCGCGACCAACCAGCTACGATACCAACAAATCTCACGCACGAGGAGCAGATGCAGAGACATGTTGAGCTGCATGCAGCTTACTGATACGTCACCAACATATCTATAATTTATGAAGCATTCATGCTATTTTATTATCTGTTTTGAATGATTACGGGCTTTATTATACACTTTTATATTACTTTTGGGACTAACCTATTAACCGGAGGCCCATCCCATATTGTTGTTTTATTGCCTGTTTCAGTATTTCGAAGAAAAGGAATATCAAACGGAGTCCAAACGGAATGAAACCTTCGGGAGCGTGATTTTTGGAAAGGATATGATCCGAGAGACTTGGAGTTCAAGCCAGGGGAGGTTCGAGGAAGCTTGGAGATAGGAGGGCGCGCCCACCCCCTGGGCGTGCCCCCAGTCTGGCCCCTTGAGGCTCCCCCGACCGACTTCTTTCGCCTATATAAGTCCACGTAACCTAAAAACATCGAGGAACGAGATAGATCGGGAGTTCCACCGCCGCAAGCCTCTGTAGCCACCAAAAACCTCTCGGGAGCCTGTTCCGGCACCCTGCTGGAGGGGGGAACCCATCACTGGTGTCCATCTTCATCATCTCGGCGCTCTCCATGACGAGGAGGGAGTAGTTCACCCTCAGGGCTGAGGGTATGTACCAGTAGATATGTGTTTGATCTCTCTCTCTCTCCCGTGTTCTCTCTATGGCACGATCTTGATGTATCGCAAGCTTTGCTATTATAGTTGGATCTTATGATGTTTCTCCCCCACTACTCTTTTGTAATGGATTTAGTTTTCCCTTTGAAGTTATCTTATTGGATTGAGTCTTTAAGGATTTGAGAACACTTGATGTATGTCTTGCCGTGCTTATCTGTGGTAACAATGGGATATTGTTGGGGAACGTAGTAATTTCAAAATTTTCCTACGCACACGCAAGATCATGGTGATGATATAGCAACGAGAGGGGAGAGTGTTCGTCCACGTACCCTCGTAGACCGTAAGCGGAAGCGTTATGACAACGCGGTTGATGTAGTCGTACGTCTTCACGATTCGACCGATCCAAGTACCGAACGTACGGCACCTCCGAGTTCAGCACACGTTCAGCTCGATGACGATCCCCGGGCTCCGATCCAGCAAAGCGTTGGGGATGAGTTCCGTCAGCACGACGGCGTGGTGACAATGATGATGTTCTACCGGCGCAGGGCTTCGCCTAAACTCCACGACGATATGACCGAGGAGGAATATGGTGGAGGGGGGCACCGCACACGGCTAAGGAACGATCCGTAGATCAACTTGTGTGTCATGGGGTGCCCCCTGCCCCCGTATATAAAGGAGGGAGGGGCGAGGTGCGGCCGGCCAAGGAGGGCGCGCCAAGGAGGAGTCCTACTCCCACCGGGAGTAGGATTCCCCCCCCCTTCCAAGTAGTAGGAGTGGGAATCAAGGAAAGAGGGAAGACAAGAGAAGGAAGGAGGGGGCGCAGCCCCTCCCCCTAGTCCAATTCGGACTAGGCCTTGGGGGGCGCCTAACCTCTCCTCTCTCTTTCCCCTAAAGCCCAATAAGGCCCATATACTCCCCGACGAATTCCCGTAACTCTCCGGTACTCCGAAAAATACCCGAATCACTCGGAACCTTTCCGAGCTCCGAATATAGTCGTCCAATATATCGATCTTTACGTCTCGACCATTTAGAGACTCCTCGTCATGTCCCCGATCTCATCCGGGACTCCGAACTCCTTCGGTACATCAAAACTCATAAACTCATAATATAACTGTCATCGAAACCTTAAGCGTGCGGACCCTACGGGTTCGAGAACTATGTAGACATGACCTAGAACTATTCTCGGTCAATAACCAATAGTGGAACCTGGATGCTCATATTGGTTCCTACATATTCTATGAAGATCTTTATCGGTCAAACCGCATAACAACATCGTTGTTCCTTTGTCATCGGTATGTTACTTCCCGAGATTCGATCGTCGGTATCTCAATACCTAGTTCAATCTCGTTACCGCAAGTCTCTTTACTCGTTCGTAATGCATCACCCATAACTAACTCATTAGTCACATTGCTTGCAAGGCTTATAGTGATGTGCATTACCGAGAGGGCCAGAGATACCTCTCCGACAATCGGAGTGACAAAACCTAATCTTGAAATCGCCAACCCAACATGTACCTTTGGAGACACCTGTAGTACTCCTTTATAATCACCCAGTTACGTTGTGATGTTTGGTAGCACCCAAAGTGTTCCTCCGGTAAACGGGAGTTGCATAATCTCATAGTTATAGGAACATGTATAAGTCATGAAGAAAGCAATAGCAACATACTAAACGATCAAGTGCTAGGCTAATGGAATGGGTCACGTCAATCACATCATTCTCCTAATGATGTGATCCCATTAATCAAATGACAACTCATGTCTATGGTTAGGAAACTTAACCATCTTTGATTCACGAGCTAGTCAAGTAGAGGCATACTAGTGACACTATGTTTGTGTATGTATTCACACATGTATTATGTTTCCGGTTAATACAATTCTAGCATGAATAATAAACATTTATCATGAATTAAGGAAATAAATAATAACTTTATTATTGCCTCTAGGGCATATTTCCTTCAGTCTCCCACTTGCACTAGAGTCAATAATCTAGTTCACATCACCATGTGATTTAACATCAATATTCATATCTGTATATGATTAACACCCATAGTTCACATCGTCATGTGACCAACACCCAAAGGGTTTACTAGAGTCAATAATCTAGTTCACATCGCTATGTGATTAACACCCAAAGAGTACTAAGGTGTGATCATGTTTTGCTCGTGAGAGAAGCTTAGCCAATGGTTCTGTCACATTCAGAGCCGCATGTATTTTGCAAATATTCTATGTCTACAATGCTCTGCACGGAGCTACTCTAGCTAATTGTTCCCACTTTCAGTATGTATCCAGATTGAGACTTAGAGTCATCTGGATTGGTGTGAAAACTTGCACCGATGTAACTCTTTACGGCGGGCTCTTTTATCACCTCCATAATCGAGAAATATTTCCTTAGTCCTTACTAAGGATATTTTTGACCAATGTCCAGTGATCTACTCCTAGATCACTATTGTACTCCCTTGCCAAATAAAGAGCAAGGTATACAATAGGTCTGGTACATAGCATAGCATACTTTATAGAACCTATGGTGAGGCATAGGGAATGACTTTTCATTCTCTTTCTATTTTACGCCATGGTCGGGTCTTGAGTCTTACTCAACTTCACACCTTTGCATCACAGAGCACGAACTCCTTCTTTGATCGTTCTATTTTGAACTATTTCAAAAATTTATCAAGGTATGTACTCATTGAAAAATCTTATCAAGCATCTTGATCTATCTATATAGATCTTGACGCTCAATGTGTAAGCAGCTTCACCGAGGTCTTTCATTGAAAAACTTTTATTCAAGTATCCCTTTATGCTATCCAGAAATTCTATATCATTTCCGATCAACAATATGTCATCTACATATAGTATCAGAAATGCTACAAAGCTCCCACTCACTTTCTTGTAAATACAGGCTTCACCGTAAGTTTGTATAATACTATATGCTTTGATCAACTTATCAAAGCGTATATTCCAACTCTAAGATGCTTGCACCAGTCCATAGATGGATCGCTGGAGCTTGCACATTTCGTTAGCACCTTTAGGATTGACAAAACCTTCTGGTTGTATCATATACAACTCTTCTTTAATAAACCCATTAAGGAATGTAGTTTTGACATCCATTTGCCAAATTTCATAAATGTGGCAATTGCTAACATGATTCGGACAGACTTTTAAGCATCGATACAAGTGAGAAAATCTCATTGTATTCAACACCTTGAACTTTGTCAAAAACCTTTTTTGACAAGTCTAGCTTTGTAGATAGTAACACTACTATCAGCGTCCGTCTTCCTCTTGAAGATCCATTTATTTTCTATGGCTTGCCGATCATTGGGCAAGTCCACCAAAGTCCACACTTTGTTCTCATACATGGATCCCACCTCAGATTTCATGGCCTCAAACCATTTTGCGAAATCTGGGCTCATCATCGCTTCCTCATAGTTCGTAGGTTCATCATGGTCTAGTAACATGATTTCCAGAATAGGATTACCGTACCACTCTGGTGCGGATCTTACTCTAGTAGACCTACGTAGTTCAGTAGAAACTTGATCCGAAGTTTCATGATCAATATCATTAGCTTCCTCACTAATTGGTGTAGGAATCACTGGAACTGATTTCAGTGATGAACTATTTTCCAATTCAGGATAAGGTATAGTTAGCTCATCAAGTTCTACTTTCCTCCCACTCACTTCTTTTGAGAGAAACTCCTTCTCTAGAAAGGATCCATTTTAAGCAAAGAATATCTTGCCTTCGGATCTGTGATAGAAGGTGTACCCAACAGTTTCCTTTGGGTATTCTATGAAGACGCACTTCTCCGATTTGGGTTCGAGCTTATCAAGTTGAAAACCTTTTTCATATAAGCATCACAACTCCAAACTTTAAGAAACGACAGCTTAGGTTTACTACTAAACCATAGTTCATACGGTGTTGTCTCAACGGATTTAGATGGTGCCCTATTAAATGTGAATGCAGCTGCCTCTAATGCATAACCCCAAAACGATAGTGGTAAACCGATAAGAGATATCATAGATCGCACCATATCTAGTAAAGTACGATTACGACGTTCGGACACACCATTACATTGTGGTGTTCCAGGTGGCGTGAGTTTGTGAAACTATTCCACATTGTTTTAATTGAAGACCAAACTCGTAACTCAAATATTTGTCTCCACGATCAAATCACAAAAACTTTTATTTTCTTGCTACGATGATTCTCCACTTCACTCTGAAATTCTTTGAACCTTTCAACTATTTCAGACTTATGTTTCATCAAGTAGATATACCCATATCTGCTCAAGTCATCTTGTGAAGGTCAGAAAATAATGATACTTGCCACGAGCATCAACACTCATTGGATCGCATACATCGGTATGTATTATTTCCAATAAGTCAGTAGCTTGTTCCATTGTTCCGGAGAATGCAGTTTTAGTCATCTTGCCCAAAAGGCACAGTTCGCAAGCATCAAATGATTCATAACCAAGTGATTCCGAAAATCCATCTTTATGGAGTTTCTTCATGCACTTTACACCGATATGACCCAAATGGCAGTGCCACAAATAAGTTGCACTATCATTATTAACTTTGCATCTTTTGGCATCAATATTATGAATATGTGTATCACTACGATCGAGATCCAACAAACTATGTGAAGGAAATATGCCCTAGAGGCAATAATAAAGTTATTATTTATTTCCTTATTTCATGATAAATGTTTATCATTCATGCTAGAATTGTATTAACCGGAAACATAATACATGTGTGAATGTATAAACAAACAGAGTGTCACTAGTATGCCTCTACTAGACTAGCTTGTTAATCAAAGATGGTTATGTTTCCAAACCATGAACAAAGGGTTGTTATTTGATTAACAAGGTCACATCATTAGTTGAATGATCTGATTGACATGACCCATTCCATTAGCTTAGCACACGATCGTTTAGTATGTTGCTACTGCTTTTATCCATGACTTATACATGTTCCTATAACTATGAGATTATGCAACTCCGTTTACGGAGGAACACTTTGGTGCTACCAAACGTCACAACGAATCGGGTGATTATAAAGGAGTACTACAGGTGTCTCCAAAGGCAGATGTTGGGTTGGCGTATTTCGAGATTAGGTTTTGTCACTCCGATTGTCGGAGAGGTATCTCTGGGCCCTCTCGGTAATACACATCACTTAAGCCTTGCAAGCATTACAACTAATGATTTAGATGTGAGATGATGTATTACGGAACGAGTAAAGAGACTTGCCGGTAACGAGATTGAACTAGGTATTGGATACCGACGATCGAATCTCGGGCAAGTAACGTACCAATGACAAAGGGAACAACGTATGTTGTTATGCGGTCTGACCGATAAAGATCTTTGTAGAATATGTAGGAACCAATATGGGCATCCAGGTCCCGCTATTGGTTATTGACCGGAGACGTGTCTCGGTCATGTCTACATTGTTCTTGAACCGTAGGGTCCGCACGCTTAAGGTTTCGATGACGGTTATATTATGAGTTTGTGTATTTTGATGTACCAAGGAGTTCGAGTCCGGATGTGATCACGGACATGACGAGGAGTCTCGAAATGGTCGAGACATAAAGATTGATATATTGGGCGGCTATATTCAGACACCGGAAAGGTTAGGAAGTTTCGGAGAAAACCGGAGTGCCGAGGGGTTACCGGAACCCCGGGAAGTTATGGGCCTTAGTGGGCCAAGAGGGAGAGAGAGGGCCGCACCGGTGGTGGCGCGCTGTGGGAGTCCGAATAGGACAGGAGGGGGCGCGCCCCCTTCCCTCTCCCTCTCCTCTCCTTCCTTCCCCTTCCTCCTTCCTAGTTGGACTAGGAAAGGGAGTCCTACTCCCACTAGGAGGAGGACTCCCCCCTCCTGGCGCGCCTCCTAGGGCGGCCGGCCCTCCCCTTGCTCCTTTATATACGGGGCAGGGGGCACCCTAGAACACACAAGTTGATCCTTGAGATCGTTCCTTAGCCGTGTGCGGTGCCCCTCCACCATAATCCACCTCGGTCATATCGTGGCGGTGCTTAGGCGAAGCCTGCGTCGATAGAACATCAAGATCGTCCACCACGCCGTCGTCTTGACGGAACTCTCCCTCCCAAGCTCTCTTTGGATTGGAGCCCGAGGAGCGTCACCGAGTTGTACGTGTGTCAAGAACTCGAGGCGCCGAGTAACGGCGCTGGGATCGGTTGGATCGCGAGGAGAACGTCGACTACTTCCTCTATATTGTGATCGCTTCGCTTGGTCTCACGAGGGTGCGTGAGACAACACTCTCCCCTCTCGTTGCTATGCATCACCATGATCTTGCGTGTGCGTAGGAATTTTTTGAAATTACTACGTTCCCCAACACTATGTTCATTGGGTGTATGACCATCGAAGGTCTTATTCATGTAAACAGAATAACAATTATTCTCTAATTTTAAATGAATAACCGTATCGCAATAAACATGATCAAATCATATTCATGCTCAACGCAAACGCCAAATAACATTTATTTAGGTTTAACACTAATCCCAAAAGTATAGGGAGTGTGCGATGATGATCATATCAATCTTGGAACTACTTCCAACACTCATCGTCACTTCCCTTCAACTAGTCTCTGCTTATTATGTAACTCTGTTTGAGTTACTAATCTTAGCAACCTAACAAGTATCAAATACTCAGGGGCTACTATAAACACTAGTAAGGCACACATCAATAACTCAGATATCAAATATACCCTTGTTTACTTTGCCATCCTTCTTATCCACCAAATATTCGGGCATTTCCGCTTCGGTGACCATTTCCTTTGCAGTGTAAACACTCAGTTTCAGGCTTTGGTCCAGCTTTGGTCTTCTTCACGGGAGTGACAACTTGTTTGCCATTCTACTTGAAGTTTCCCTTTCTTTCCCTTTGCCCTTTTCTTGAAACTAGTGGTCTTGTCAATCATCAACACTTGATGCTCTTTCTTGATTTCTACCTTCATCGATTTTATCATCACGAAGAGCTCGGGAATCGTTTTCGTCATCCCTTGCATACTATAGTTCATCACGAAGTTCTAGTAACTTAGTGATGGTGACTAGAGAATTCTGTCAATCACTATCTTATCTGGAAGATTAACTCCCACTTGACTCAAGCGATTGAAGTACCTAGACAATCTGAGCACATGCTCACTAGTTGAGCGATTCTCCTCCATCTTTTAGCTTTAGAACTTGTTGGAGACTTCATATCTCTCAACTCGGGTATTTGCTGGAAATATTAACTTCAACTCCTGGATCATCTCATATGGTCCATGACGTTCAAAACGTCTTTGAAGTCCCGATTCTAAGCCGTTAAGCATGGTGCACTAAACTATCAAGTAGTCATCATATTGAGCTAGCCAGATGTTCATAACGTCTGCATTTGCTCCTACAATAGGTCTGTCACCTAGCGGTGCATTAAGGACATAATTCTTCTGTGCAACAATGAGGATAAAATTCAGATCACGGATCCAATCCGCATCATAGCTACTAACATCTTTCAACACAATTTTCTCTAGGAACATATCAAAATAAACATATGAAAGCAACAACGCGAGCTATTGATCTACAACATAATTTGCAAAATACTACCAGGACTAAGTTCATGATAAATTTAAGTTCAATTAATCATATTACTTAAGAACTCCCACTTAGATAGACATCCCTCTAATCCTCTAAGTGATTACGTGATCCATATCAACTACACCATGTCCGATCGTCACGTGAGATGGAGTAGTTTCAACGGTGAACATCAATATGTTGATCATATCTACTATATGATTCACGCTTGACCTTTCGGTCTCCATGTTCCGAGGCCATATCTGCATATGCTAGGCTCGTCAAGTTTAATCTGAGTATTCCGCGTGTGCAACTGTTTTGCACCCGTTGTATTTGAACGTAGAGCCTATCACACCCGATCATCACGTGGTGTCTCAGCACGAAGAACTTTCACAGCGGTGCATACTCAGGGAGAACACTTCTTGATAATTAGTGATAGATCATCTTAAAATGCTACCGTCAATCAAAGCAAGATAAGATGCATAAAGGATAAACATCACATGCAATCAATATAAGTGATATGATATGGCCATCATCATCTTATGCTTGTGATCTCCATCTTCGAAGCACCGTCATGATCACCATCGTCACCGGCGCGACACCTTTGATCTCCATTGTAGAATCGTTGTCGTTACGCCATCTATTGCTTCTATGACTATCACTACCGCTTAGTGATAAAGTAAAGCAATTACAGGGTGTTTGCATTTTATACAATAAAGCGACAACCATATGGCTCCTGCCAGTTGCTGATAACTTCGGTTACAAAACATGATCATCTCATACAATAAAATATAGCATCACGTCTTGACCATATCACATCACAACATGCCCTGCAAAAACAAGTTAGACGTCCTCTACTTTGTTGTTGAAAGTTTTACGTGGCTGCTACGGGCTTAGCAAGAATCGTTCTCACCTACGCATCAAAACCACAACGATAGTTCGTCAAGTTAGTGCTGTTTTAACCTTCGCAAGGACCGGGCGTAGCCGCACTCGATTCAGCTAAAGTGAGAGAGACAGACACCCGCCAACCACCTTTAAGCACGAGTGCTCGTAACAGTGAAACCAGTCTCGCGTAAGCGTACGCGTAATGTCGGTCCGGATCGCTTCTTCTCACAATACCGCTGAACCAAAGTATGACATGCTGGTAAGTAGTATGACTTGTATCGCCCACAACTCACTTGTGTTCTACTCATGCATATGACATCTACGCATAAAACCTGGCTCGGATGCCACTGTTGGGGAACGTAGTAATTTCAAAATTTTCCTATGCACACGCAAGATCATGGTGATGATATAACAACGAGAGGGGAGAGTGTTCGTCCACATACCCTCGTAGACCGTAAGCGGAAGCGTTATGACAACGCGGTTGATGTACTCGTACGTCTTCACGATTCGACCGATCCAAGTACCGAACGTACGGCACCTCCGAGTTCAGCACACGTTCAGCTCGATGATGATCCCCGGGCTCCGATCCAGCAAAGCGTCGGGGATGAGTTCCGTCAGCACGACGGCGTGGTGATAATGATGATGTTCTACCGGCGCAGGGCTTCGCCTAAACTCCACTACGATATGACCGAGGTGGAATATGGTGGAGGGGGGCACCGCACATGGCTAAGGAACGATCCGTAGATCAACTTGTGTGTCATGGGGTGCCCCCTGCCCCCGTATATAAAGGAGGGAGGGGCGAGGTGCGGCCGGCCAAGGAGGGCGCGCCAAGGAGGAGTCCTACTCCCACCGGGAGTAGGATTCCCCCCTTCCAAGTAGTAGGAGTAGGAGTCAAGGAAAGGGGAAGACAACGAGGAAGGAGGGAGGCGCAACCCTCCCCTAGTCCACCGGACTAGGCCTTGGGGGCGCCCAACCTCTCCTCTCTTTTCCCTAAAGCCCAATAAGGCCCATATACTCCCGGCGAATTCCGTAACTCTCCCAGACTCAAAAATACCGAATCACTCGAAACCTTTCCGAACTCCGAATATAGTCGTCCAATATATCGATCTTTACGTCTCGACAATTTCGAGACTCCTCGTCATGTCCCCGATCTCATCCGGGACTCCGAACTCCTTCGGTACATCAAAACTCATAAACTCATAATATAACTGTCATCGAAACCTTAAGCGTGCGGACCCTACGGGTTCGAGAACTATGTAGACATGACCTAGAACTATTCTCGTTCAATAACCAATAGCGGAACCTGGATGCTCATATTGGTTCCTACATATTCTACGAAGATCTTTATCGGTCAAACCGCATAACAACATACGTTGTTCCCTTTGTCATCGGTATGTTACTTGCCCGAGATTCGATCGTCGGTATCTCAATACTTAGTTCAATCTCGTTACCGGCAAGTCTCTTTACTCGTTACGTAATGCATCACCCCGCAACTAACTCATTAGTCACATTGCTTGCAAGGCTTATAGTGATGTGCATTACCGAGAGGGCCCAGAGATACCTCTCTAACAATCGGAGTGACAAAACCTAATCTTGAAATACGCCAACCCAACATGTACCTTTGGAGACACCTGTAGTACTCCTTTATAATCACCCAGTTACGTTGTGACGTTTGGTAGCACCAAAGTGTTCCTCCGTAAACGCAGAGTTGCATAATCTCATTGTTATAGGAACATGTATAAGTCATGAAGAAAGCAATAGCAACATACTAAACGATCAAGTGCTAGGCTAACGGAATGGGTCATGTCAATCACATCATTCTCCTAATGATGTGATCCCATTAATCAAATGACAACTCATGTCTATGGTTAGGAAACTTAACCATCTTTGATTCACGAGCTAGTCAAGTAGAGGCATACTAGTGACACTATGTTTGTCTATGTATTCACACATGTATTATGTTTCCGGTTAATAAAATTCTAGCATGAATAATAAACATTTATCATGAAATAAGGAAATAAATAATAAGTTTATTATTGCCTCTAGGGCATATTTCCTTCAGATATCACGTGATCCACTTGATGTATGTTTTGGTGATCAACTTGCGGGTTCCGCCCATGAACCTATGCATAGGGGTTGGCACACGTTTTCATCTTGACTCTACGGTAGAAACTTTGGGGCACTCTTTGAAGTACTTTGTGTTGGTTGAATAGATGAATCTGAGATTGTGTGATGCATATCGTATAATCATGCCCACGGATACTTGAGGTGACAATGGAGTATCTAGGTGACATTAGGGTTTTGGTTGATTTGTGTCTTAAGGTGTTATTCTAGTACGAACTCTTGAATAGATTGATCCGAAAGAATAACTTTGAGGTGGTTTCGTACCCTGCCATAATCTCTTCGTTTGTTCTCCGCTATTAGTGGCTTTGGAGTGACTCTTTGTTGCATGTTGAGGGATAGTTATATGATCCAATTATGTTATTATTGTTGAGAGAACTTACACTAGTGAAAGTATGAACCCTATGCCTTGTTTCCTAGCATTGCAATACCGTTTACGCTCACTTTTATCATTAGTTACCTTGCTATTTTTTTATATTTTTAGATTACAAAAACCTATATCTACCATCCATATTGCACTTTCATCACCATCTCTTCGCCGAACTAGTGCACCTATACAATTTACCATTGTATTGGGTGTGTTGGGGACACAAGAGACTCTTTGTTATTTAGTTGCAGGGTTGTTTGAGAGAGACCATCTTCATCCTACGCCTCCCACGGATTGATAAACCTTAGGTCATCCACTTGAGGGAAATTTGCTACTGTCCTACAAACCTGTGCACTTGCAGGCCCAACAACGTCTACAAGAAGAAGGTTGTGTAGTAGACATCAAGCTCTTTTACTCGTGTCGTTGCGGGAGGTGAGTGCTTGAAGGTATATCTTTAGATCTTGCAATCGAATTTTTTTGTTTCTTGCTTTATCACTAGTTTAGTTTATAAAATAAAACTACAAAAATGGAGTTAAGTTTATCTCATACGCCATATTTTTAATATCTTTCGTGAGTATGATGAAAAGGAAAATTGTGCTCAAGTGCTAGAAGAAGAAATCTATTGAATGTTTGATACTAAATCTTTGAATGATGAGCATGATTGCAATGTTGTTAGTATGAACTCTTTGAATATCCATAGTACTAATGATGATTGCACTAGTTATGCTGAAAATATCTCTTATAAGCATGTCGATTTTTGTGGAGTAGATTGGGTTTGCATGGACACACCAAATAGGGAAAATAGATATTGCAAGTGTTAGGGAACATAGTAATTTCAAAAAAATTCCTACGCACACGCAAGATCATGGTGATGGCATAGCAACGAGAGGGGAGTGTATCTTCATACCCTTGAAGATCGCTAAGCGGAAGCGTTTATCAACGCGGTTGATGTAGTCGTACGTCTTCACGATCCGACCGATCCAAGTACCAAACGCACGGCACCTTCGAGTTCTGCACACGTTCATCTCGATGACGTCCTCGCCTTCTCGATCCAAAGAAGACGGCGAAGTAGTAGATGAGTTCCGCAGCACGACGGCGTGGGTAGCGGTGTTGGTGAAGATCAATCTCCGCAGGCTTCGCCTAAGCACTACGAAACTATGACAGAGGATAAACTAGAGGGGACGGGGTTGCGCACACGGCTTGGTGTTTCTTGATGTGTCTTTGGTGCTAGCCCTACCCTCTATTTATATGTTGAGCCTTGGGGTGAAACTTGGAGTAAAAGCCTCCACAAAGTCGGTTTCACCCGAAAGGCAAGAGTCCTTCTCGGACTCCAGGCGAGACGCCAGGTTCGGCGTCGGACCCGACGCCGAGACCTCGGCGCCGCCCCTGACTCATAAAACTACCTTTGCGCTTTCCAAAACCTTGTGGGCTTTCCTTTTGGCCCAAATAACGTGTTCTCGTACCCAAACATTTCGAAACATCCAAACCCCTTCCGTGAATTCGGAACCCTTCCGAGATCAAACACTATTATCCCATATATCAAACTTTATCTCCGACCATTCCGGAGTTCCTCGTCATGTCCATGATCTCATCCGGACTCGAACAACATTCGATTACCAACATGCATAACTCATATAATACTATATCGTCAACGAAGCGTTAAGTGTGCGGACCCTACGGGTTCGAGAACTATGTAGACATGACCTAAAACCATTCTCGGTCAATAACCAATAGCGGGACCTGGATGCCCATATTGGTTCCTACATATTCTACTGAAGATCTTTATCGGTCAAACCGCATAACAACATACTTTGTTCCTTTGTCATCGGTATGTTACTTGCCCGAGATTTGATCGTCGGTATCCAATACCTAGTTCAATCTCGTTACCGCAAGTCTCTTTACTCGTTCCGTGTCGTCATCTTATAACTAACTCATTAGTTATATGCTTGCAAGGCTTAGGTGATGAGTATTACCGAGAGGGCCCAGAGATACCTCTCCGACAATCGGAGTGACAAATCCTAATCTCGAATTATGCCAACCCAACATGTACCTTCGAAACACCAGAGAGCACCTTTATAATCACCCGATTACGTTGTGACGTTTGGTAGCACACAAAGTGTTCTTCCGTAAACGGAGTTTCACAATCTCATAGTTGCAGGAACTTTGTATAAGTCATGAAGAAAGCAATAGCAGATACTAAGCGATCAAGTGCTAGGCTAATGAATTGGTCATGTCAATCACATCATTCTTCTAATGATGTGATCCCACTAATCAAATGACAACACATGTCTATGGTCGAAACATAACCATCTTTGATTAATGAGCTAGTTAAGTAGAGGCATACTAGTGACTATAGTTTTGTCTATGTATTCACACATGTATCATGTTTCCGGTTAATACAATTCTAGCATGAATAATAAACATTTATCATGATATGAGGAAATAAATAATAATAACTTTATTATTGCCTCTAGGGCATATTTCCTTGATCTCCCACTTGCACTAGAGTCAATAATCTAGATTACATAGTAATGATTCTAACACCCATGGAGTCTTGGTGCTGATCATGTTTTGCTCGTGAGAGAGGCTTAGTCAGCGGTTCGCAACATTCAGATCCGTATGTATCTTGCAAATCTCTATGTCTCCCACTTGGACTTGGTCCCGAATGGAATTGAAGCGTCTCTTGATGTGATTGGTCCTGTTGTGAAATCTGGATTCCTTTGCCAAGGCAATTGCACCATATTGTCACGAAGATCTTCATTGGTCCCGATGCACTAGGTATGACACCTAGATCGAAATGAACTCCTTCATCCGCACTCCTTCATTTGCTGCTTGAAGCAGCTATGTACTCCGCTTCACATGTAGATCCCGCCACGACGCTTTGTTTAGAACTGCACCAACTTACAGCTCCACCGCTTAATATAAACACGTATCCGGTTTGCGATTTAGAATCGTCCGGATCGGTGTCAAAGCTTACATCGACGTAACCATTTACGACTAGCTCTTTGTCACCTCCATATACGAGAAACATATCCTTAGTCCTTTTCAGGTATTTCAGGATGTTCTTGACCGCTGTCCAATGATCCACTCCTGGATTACTTTGGTACCTTCCTGCCAAGCTTATTGGTAAGCATACGTCAGGTCTGGTACACAACATTGCATACATGATAGAGCCTATGGCTGAAGCATAGGGAACATTTTTCATTTTCTCTCTATCTTCTGCTGTGGTCGGGCATTGAGTTCGACTCAACTTCACACCTTGTAGCACAGGCAAGAATCCTTTCTTTGCCTGATCCATTTTGAACTTTTTCAAAATTTTGTCAAGGTATGTGCTTTGTGAAAGTCCTATTAAGCGTCTTGATCTATCTCTATAGATCTTGATGCCTAAATTGTAAGAAGCTTCACCAAGGTCTTTCATCGAAAAACTTTTATTCAAGTATCCCTTTATGCTATCCAGAAATTCTATATCATTTCCAATTAATAATATGTCATCAACATATAAAACTAGAAATGCTACAGAGCTCCCACTCACTTTCTTGTAAATACAGGCTTCTCCAAAAGTCTGTATAAAACCATATGCTTTGATCACACTATCAAAACGTTTATTCCAAGTCCGAGATGCTTGCACCAGTCCATAAATGGAACGCTGGAGCTTGCACACTTTGTCAAGACCTTTTGGATCAACAAAACCTTCCGCTGCATCATATACAACTCTTCTTCTAGAAATCCATTCAAGAATGCAGTCTTGACATCCATTTGCCAAATTTCATAATCATGAAATGCAGCAATAGCCAACATGATTCGGACAGACTTAAGCATCGCTACTGGTGAGAAAGTCTCATCGTAGTCAACCCTTGAACTTGTCGAAAACCTTTCGCAACAAGTCGAGCTTTATAGACGATAACATTACCATCGCGTCGGTCTTCTTCTTAAAATCCATTTATTCTCAATGGCTTGCCGATCATCGGCAAAGTCAACCAAAGTCCATACTTTGTTTTCATACATGGATCCTATCTCGATTTCATGGCCTCCAGCCATTTTATGAATCTGGGCTCATCATCGCTTCCTCATAGTTCGTAGGTTCATCATGGTCAAGTAACATGACTTCCGAATAGGATTACCGTACCACTCGGTGTGGATCTTACTCTGGTAGACCTACGAGGTTCAGCAGAAACTTAATCTGAAGTTTCACGATCAATATCATTAGCTTCCTCACTAATTGGTGTAGTTGTCACGGGAACCGGTTCTCATGATGAACTACCTTCCAATAAGGGAGTAGATACAGTTATCTCATCAAGTTCTACTTTCCTCCCACTCACTTCTTTCGAGAGAAACTCCTTCTCTAGAAAGGATCCGTTCTTAGCAACGAATGTCTTGCCTTCGGATATGTGATAGAAGGTGTACCCAACAGTCTCTTTTGGGTATCCTATGAAGACACATTTCTCCGATTTGGGTTCGAGCTTATCTGGTTGAAGTTTCTTCACATAAGCATCGCAGCCCCAAACTTTAAGAAACGACAACTTTGGTTTCTTGCCAAACCACAGTTCATAAGGCGTCGTCTCGACGGATTTTGATGGTGCCCTATTTAACGTGAATGCGGCCGTCTCTAAAGCATAACCCCAAAACGATAGCGGTAAATCAGTAAGAGACATCATAGATCGCACCATATCAAGTAAAGTACGATTACGACGTTCGGACACACCATTTCGTTGTGGTGTTCCGGGTGGTGTGAGTTGCGAAACTATTCCGCATTGTTTCAAATGTAAACCAAACTCGTAACTCAAATATTCTCCTCCATGATCAGATCGTAGAAACTTTATTTTCTTGTTACGATGATTTTCTACTTCACTCTAAAATTCTTTGAACTTTTCAAATGTTTCAGACTTGTGCTTCATTAAGTAGATATACCCATATCTGCTCAAATCATCTGTGAAAGTGAGAAAATAACGATATCCGCCACGAGCCTCAACATTCATCGGGCCACATACATCTCATATGTATGATTTCCAACAAATCTGTTGCTCTCTCCATAGTTCCGAGAATGGCGTTTTAGTCATCTTGCCCATGAGGCACGGTTCGCAAGTACCAAGTGATTCATAATCAAGTGATTCCAAAAGTCCATCTGTATGGAGTTTCTTCATGCGCTTTACACCGATATGACCTAAACAGCAGTGCCACAAATAAGTTGCACTATCATTATCAACTCTGCATTTTTTGGCTTTAACATTATGAATATGTGTATCACTACTATCGAGATTCAATAAAATAGACCACTCTTCAAGGGTGCATGACCATAAAAGATATTACTCATATAAATAGAACAACCATTATTCTCTGATTTAAATGAATAACCGTCTCGCATCAAACAAGATCCAGATATAATGTTCATGCTCAACGCTGGCACCAAATAACAATTATTCAGGTCTAAAACTAATCCCGAAGGTAGATGTAGAGGTAACGTGCCGACCGCGATCACATCGACTTTGGAACCGTTTCCCACGCGCATCGTCACCTTGTCCTTGGCCATTGCTCGCTTATTCCGTAGTCCCTGTTTCGAGTTGCAAATATTAGCAACAGAACTAGTGTCAAATACCCAGGTGCGACTACGAGCTCTACTTAGGTACACATCAATAACATGTATATCACATATACCTTTGCTCACTTTGCCATCCTTCTTATCCGCCAAATACTTGGGGCAGTTCCGCTTCGAAAGGTCCATCGCTTGCGGTAGAAGCACTCTGGTTCAGTGCTTAGGTCCAGACTTGGGTTTCTTCTCTTGAGCAGCAACTTGCTTGCTGTTCTTTTGAAGTTCCTTCTTCTTCCCTTTGCCCTTCTTCTTGAAACTAGTGGTCTTGTTGACCATCAACACTTGATGCTCCTTCTTGATTTCTACCTCCGCTGCTTTCAAAGATCGCTAAGAGCTCGGAATAGTCTTGTTCATCCCTTACATATTATAGTTCATCACGAAGCTCTTGTAGCTTGGTGGCGTGATTGGAGAATTCATCAATGACACGATCATCGGAAGATTAACTCCTAGTTGAATCAAGTGATTATTATACCCGCACATTCTCGAGTATATGTTCACCGACGTAACTATTCTCCTCCATCTTGCAGCTATAGAACTTATTGGAGACTTCATATCTCTCAATCCGGGCATTTGCTTGAAATATTAACTTCAACTCTTGGAACATCTCATATGCTCCATGACGCTCAAAACGTCGTTGAAGATCCGGTTCTAAGGCGTAAAGCATGGCACATCGAACTATAGAGTAGTCATCAGCTTTGCTCGCCAGACGTTCTTAACGTCGTCGGTTAGATCAAGAAGAAGTTCGCACCCAGCGGTGCTTCCAGACGTAACTCTTCAGTGCAGCAATGAGGATAATCCTCAGTTACGGACCCAATCCGTGTAATTGCTACCATCATCTTTCAACTTTGCTTTCTCAAGGAATGCATTAAAATTCAACGGAACAACAAAGACGAGCCATCTATCTACAAACAAACATAGACAAGCAAGATACTATCAGTACTAAGTTCATGATAAATTTAAGTTCAATTAATCATATTACTTAAGAACTCCCACTTAGACATCTCTAGTCATCTAAGTGATCACGTGATCCAAATCAACTAAACCATAACCGATCATCACGTGAGATGGAGTAGTTTTCAATGGTGAACATCATTATGTTGATCATATCTACTATATGATTCACGCCGACCTTTCGGTCTCCGTGTTCCGAGGCCATATCTGCATATGCTAGGCTCGTCAAGTTTAACTCGAGTATTCTGCGTGTGCAAAACTGGCTTGCACCCGTTGTAGATGGACGAGAGCTTATCACACCCGATCATCACGTGGTGTCTCGGCACGACGAACTTTGGCAACGGTGCATACTCAGGGAGAACACTTCTTGATAATTTTAGTGAGAGATCATCTTAAAATGCTACCGTCAATCAAAGCAAGATAAGATGCATAAAGGATAAACATCACATGCAATCAATATAAGTGATATGATATGGCCATCATCATCTTGTGCTTGTGATCTCCATCTCCGAAGCACCGTCGTGATCACCATCGTCACC
The DNA here is from genome assembly GCA_021437245.1 of Aegilops speltoides. Lineage (NCBI taxonomy): Eukaryota > Viridiplantae > Streptophyta > Magnoliopsida > Poales > Poaceae > Aegilops > Aegilops speltoides. The sequence goes on along the minus strand of CM038141.1, from coordinate 426,187,009 downwards.
GGCGCGACACCTTGATCTCCATCGTAGCATCGTTGTCGTTACGCCATCTATTGCTTCTACGACTATCGCTACCGCTTAGAGATAAAGTAAAGCAATTACAGGGCATTTGCATTTCATACAATAAAGCGACAACCATATGGCTCCTTCCAGTTGCTGATAACTTCGGTTACAAAACATGATCATCTCATACAATAAAATATAGCATCACGTCTTGACCATATCACATCACAACATGCCCTTCAAAAACTAGTTAGACGTCCTCTACTTTGTTGTTGCAAATTTTACGTGGCTGCTACGGGCTTAGCAAGAACCGTTCTTACCTACGCATCAAAACCACAACGATAGTTTGTCAAATAGATTCCGTTTTATCCTTCGCAAGGACCGGGCGTAGCCACACTCGGTTCAACTAAAGTGAGAGAGACAGACACCCGCCAGTCACCTTTAAGCAACGAGTGCTCGTAGCAGTGAAACCAGTCTCGCATAAGCGTACGCGTAATGTCGGTTCGGGCCGCTTCATCTCACAATACCGCTGAACCAAAGTATGACATGCTGGTAGGCAGTATGACTTATATCGTCCACAACTCACTTGTGTTCTACTCGTGCATATAACATCAACGCATAAAACCTAGGCTCGGATGCCTCTGTTGGGGAACGTAGTAATTTCAAAAAAATTCCTACGCACACGCAAGATCATGGTGATGGCATAGCAACGAGAGGGGAGTGTATCTTCATACCCTTGAAGATCGCTAAGCGGAAGCGTTTATCAACGCGGTTGATGTAGTCGTACGTCTTCACGATCCGACCGATCCAAGTACCGAACGCACAGCACCTCCGAGTTCTGCACACGTTCAGCTCGATGACGTCCTCGCCTTCTCAACCCAGCAAGACAGGCGAAGTAGTAGATGAGTTCCGGCAGCACGACGGCGTGGTGACGGTGTTGGTGAAGATCAATCTCCGCAGGGCTTCGCCTAAGCACTACGGAAACTATGACAGAGGATAAACTAGAGGGGACGGGGTTGCCGGCACACGGCTTGGTGTTTCTTGATGTGTCTTTGGTGCTAGCCCTACCCCTCTATTTATAGGTTGAGCCTTGGGGTCGAAACTTGGAGTAAAAGCCTCCACAAAGTCGGTTTCACCCGAAGGCAAGAGTCCTTCTTGGACTCGGGGCGAGACGCCAGGTTCCGGCGTCTGGACCTGACGCCAGGACCACGGCGTCTGCTCTGAACTCGCAAAACTTCCTTTTGCGCTTTCCAAAACCATTGTGGGCTTTCCCTTTTGGCCCAAATAACGTGTTCTCGTACCCAAACATTTCGAGAAACATCCGGAACCCCTTCCGGTGAATTCCGGAACCCTTCCGGAGATCAAACACTATTATCCCATATATCAAACTTTATCTCCGGACCATTCCGGAGTTCCTCGTCATGTCCATGATCTCATCCGGGACTCCGAACAACATTCAGTTACCAACATGCATAACTCATATAGTACTATATCGTCAACGAAACGTTAAGCGTGCGGACCCTACGGGTTCGAGAACTATGTAGACATGACCTAAAACCATTCTCGGTCAATAACCAATAGCGGGACCTGGATGCCCATATTGGTTCCTACATATTCTACGAAGATCTTTATCGGTCAAACCGCATAACAACATACTTTGTTCCCTTTGTCATCGGTATGTTACTTGCCCGAGATTTGATCGTCGGTATCCCAATACCTAGTTCAATCTCGTTACCGGCAAGTCTCTTTACTCGTTCCGTAATACGTCATCTTATAACTAACTCATTAGTTACATGCTTGCAAGGCTTAGGTGATGAGTATTACCGAGAGGGCCCAGAGATACCTCTCCGACAATCGGAGTGACAAATCCTAGTCTCGAATTATGCCAACCCAACATGTACCTTCGGAAACACCTGTAGAGCTCCTTTATAATCACCCAGTTACGTTGTGACGCTTTGGTAGCACACAAAGTGTTCTTCCGTAAACGGAGTTGCACAATCTCATAGTTGCAGGAACTTTGTATAAGTCATGAAGAAAGCAATAGCAGTATACTAAACGATCAAGTGCTAGGCTAATGTAATGGGTCATGTCAATCACATCATTCTTCTAATGATGTGATCCCACTAATCAAATGACAACACATGTCTATGGTCAGGAAACATAACCATCTTTGATTAATGAGCTAGTTAAGTAGAGGCATACTAGTGACTATAGTTTTGTCTATGTATTCAGACATGTATCATGTTTCCGGTTAATACAATTCTAGCATGAATAATAAACATTTATCATGATATGAGGAAATAAATAATAACTTTATTATTGCCTCTAGGGCATATTTCCTTCAACAAGAGGCATAAGTATTTAGAAACTAAAGGTTTGCAAGAAAGTCTTGATGATTGTGCTGAAAGATTCAATATTTTCCGTGCTCCTTGTGAGCTTTACAATGAACGTGGTCATTTATATCTCCAATGCAAATTGTTTCATGATCGAATCGTGTCCAAAAATTGTGATAACTTGATTACCATTGAGCATCATAAAGAGCTTAGTCTTCTTTTGGGGTATGAAGAAATGAAACGTATAACTAAGGGTATTCGAAAATTTAATCTTGATAGGTTTCTTGATTTTGATCTAGAGAAGATTTATATGTATTATGCAGAGAATTGCGTTGAAAGTCCTTATATTGCCAATTACATAAAGAAAAGAAAGCAAATAAAAGATGATGAGAATACCAATGAAAGGAAAGAGACTTCCCAATATCCTCCTATTATTTCTTATGATGAATCAGGTAACGAGGAGGAGCTTTCTATTCAACCCATCTCATCTATAGGGAGCTCAAAGAAGAAGGTTGAACCCACACATAATGTGAAAAGAAAAAGAAGGAGCAACAAAGGCAAAAAGGTATCTCTCTCGAATGATGTTGCTCCTACTACTCATTGTGATGATGATAATTGCTATACTATTGGTGCTATCCATACTATTAATGATGAGAGTGATTATGCTTATGATATGAAAAGGCCCAAGCTTGGGGAAGCTATGTTTGATGAGGATGACATATTTGAGAATATATTTGCTGAAATTAATGTTTGTCCCCAGCTTGGGGATGCTACGTTTAATGAAGATGATATTTTTAGTATCCCAAATTTTGATATGCAAAGTTGTTATGATGATAGCATGCCTCTTACCTATGATGATTACATTGATGAAAGTGGGTTTGGAAGAGTGTCAACTTTAGGAAGTAGTGATCCCACTATTTTGGAGGATGTTGAATTTTATTGTGAGAATATGAAAGTGGATTTGGAAGAGTGTCAACTTTATTTAGTGATGATTCCACTACCTTGGAAGAGGTTTCAATCGATTATGATGAGAATGAAGTTGCTACTTATGCTGATTATTGTGATGAAACTTATGCTATAAAAAGTAGTGATGATTATATTTATAAAACTTGTCATGATTATGATTACCCTTTTTCTGAACATTACTCTTTTAACGTGGAAACAATTTTTAGTGTTCAAGTCTTTTATGATACTTCCACTATTCCGAATGAGAAGAATTTTGCTTATGTAGAGAGTAGTAAATTTCCTATGCTTATAGATCATGAAAAGAATGCTTTAGGTGCTGGTTATATTGTCGAATTCATTCATGATGCTACTGAAAATTATTATGAGGGAGGAATATATGCTTGTAGGAATTGCAATAATGTCAAGTTTCCTCTCTATGTGTTGAAAATCTTGAAGCTATGCTTGTTTTACCTTCCTATGCTAGTTGATTATTGTTCCCATAAGTTGTTTGCTCACAAAATTCCTATGCATAGGAAGTGGGTTAGACTTAAATGTTCTAGTCATATGCTTCATGATGCTCCCGTTATGTTTCAATTCTTATCTTTTATGTGAGCATCATTGTCATCATCATGCCTAGCTAGAAAGGCATTAAAGAAAAGCGCTTGTTGGGAGACAACCCAATATCTATCATTACTGTTTTTGTGTGTCCACATGATTATGATACTGTAATAATCATGTTTTATAGCTTTTGTTTCAATAAAGTGCCAAGTAAGACCTTTAGGATAGCTTACGGTGATAGTTGTGTTGATCCTGCTGAGAATCAGAAACTTTTGCACCCAGTAAATTAGTTTTTTTAATTCACAGAAACGTGATTTTGATATGATTCTTTTTTATCTGGATTGGTACACAAATTTCTTAGGATTTCCGAATTTGGTAGGATTTTTGTTGTTCCATAAGTATACGTTTGGTACAGATTACTACAGACTGTTTTGTTTTTGACAGATTCTGTTTTCTATGTGTTGTTTGCTTATTTTGATGAAACTATGAGTAGTATCGAAGGGTATGAACCATATATAAGTTGGAGTAAAGTATATATTACACCAATATGAATTTATAATGAGTTCATTACAGTACCTAAGTGGTGGTTTTATTTTCTTATACTAACGGAGCTTACGAGTTTTCTGTTGAGTTTTGCGTTGTGAAATTTTCAAGTTTTGGGTTAATATTCGATGGACTATGGAATAAAGAGTGGCAAGAGCCTAAGCTTGGGGATGCCCAAGGCATCCCAAGGTAATATTCAAGGACGACCAAGAGCCTAAGCTTGGGGATGCCCCGGATGGCATCCCCTCTTTCGTCTTTGTTCATCGGTAAACTTTACTTGGAGCTATATTTTTATTCACCACATGCTATGTGTTTTGCTTGGAGCGTCATTTTCTCTTGTTAGTATTTTCTTGCTGTTATTTATATTAATGTTTTGCATCTTTATTTTCAATAAAAAGTCAAGGATAGCCTTTGCCATGCTTATTTTGCTAGTATACATGTTGCTGTTTGTAAATAGAAAGTTTACCGCTGTTGAAAAAAATCCCTAGAAAAGTCAGAGAATGGTATAATGTTGAAACTTTTCGCATATTGAGCTCTGATAAATCTTATACAGCATAGTAATTTTCTCATAATTTTTGGAGTTAGGGAATTATGATGAATGTTGCATTCTTTACAGACTATACTGTTATGGAAGATTGATGTTATGTTTGCATTCTTTGCATATGTTTGCTTGTTTAATGATTCTATTTGAGGATAAGAGTATTAAATATGCAGATACATTTAGTATGCAATGTGGAATAATAATTTTAGTGATTTGTTACAGTTTAAAATGATAAGGTTTTGCATTGGTTTATACTAACCTATCTCACGAGTTCTTGTTGAGTTTGGTGTGGATGAAGCTTTTGATAAATAGAGAAACCATGATATGAGAGGAATTAAGGAGACACAAAAGTTCGAGCTTGGGGATGCCCAAGGCACCCCAAGATAATATTTCAAGAAGTCTCAAGCATCTAAGCTTGGGGATGCCGCGTACGCATCCCACCTTTCTTCTTCAACCATTATCGGTTAGTATCGATTGAGCCTAAGTTTTTGCTTCTTCACATGAGTTGTGCTATCCTTGCAATGTCATTTTATCTTGCTTTGCTTGTTATTTGAATACAATACCAAGATCTGAAATTCTTTAATGAGAGAGAGTCTTCACATAGTTACATAATTATTTAGCTACTCATATCTTTTTGGAGTAGTTTTTGATTTACTCGTGTTCTTCACTTTTATCTTATGAGTAAATGGTTGAATGAGTTGAATGTCATAAATCTAAAATTTTATATGTCTCATTTGCTTACCCCATGGGTAGTAATGACTTCACATCTAAGAAGTAGAGGTTGTAAATTTATTGAAGGTTAGCAAGCATTGTATTGGTCATTTGAACAATTCATGAAGAATATTGAAGGAAGAGAGATTTAACATATAAATATACTATCCTAGACATCTTTTATAATCGTGAGCGCTCATTAAGTATGACATGCTAAAGAGTTGATGTTGGACAAGGAAGACAACGTAATGGGTTATGTTTTCTTGCATCTCAGTTAAAGTATATTGTCATGGATAATTCAAACATGTTGAGCTTGCCTTTCCCCCTCATGCTAGCCAAAGTCCTTGCACCAAGTAGAGATACTACTTGTGCTTCTAAATATCCTTAAACCCAGTTTTTGCCATGAGAGTCCACCATACCTACCTATGGATTGAGTAAGATCCTTCAAGTAAGTTGTCATCGGTGCAAGCAATAAAAATTGCTCTCTAAATATGTATGATATATTAGTGCGAAGAAAATAAGCTTTATACGATCTTGTTATGGAAGCAATAAAAGCGACGGACTGCATAATAAAGGTCCATATACAAGTGGCATATAAAGTGACGTTCTATTGCATTAAGATTTTATGCATCCAACCCTAAAAGCGCATGACAACCTCTGCTTCCCTCTGCGAAGGGCCTATCTTTTACTTTATGTCTTTTACTTTATGCAAGAGTCAGGTGATCTTCACCTTTCCCTTTTTCATTTTATCCTTTGGCAAGCACATTGTGTTGGGAAGATCCTGATATATATATCCAATTGGATGTAAGTTAGCATGAACTATTATTGTTGACATCACGCAAAGATGAATACGTTGGGAGGCAACACTATAAGCCCTTATCTTTCTCAGTGTCCGATTAGAACTCCATAACCATTAGTATTGCTTGAGTGTTAGCAATTGTAGAAGACTATATGATAGTTGTGTATGTGGAGTTTGCTAAATCAAAGCTCTGACATAGACCCTTCCTGAAAATAAGATGAATTGTAATTGTTTGATGACTAAGAGTGAAGTTTGCTAGTTTTCAAGAAATTTTATGGTCTATGCTTTAACATGTGAATTGCTTGTTACTTGTTCGTGAGAAGTTTTATGAGATGAACTACTGTTATGACATATAATCATGCTAGAAAGGGTGATTGAAATTATCATTGATCAAACTTGTGCACCTGCTAGCATTCACACTTCATAAATTCTTTCTTTTATCATTTACCTACTCGAGGACGAGTAGGAATTAAGTTGGGGATGCTGACACGTCTCCAAAGTATCTATAATTTATGAAGCATTCATGCTATTTTATTATCTGTTTTGATTCCAGCTGAGCCAGACCAAGGAAGAATACGAAGTCCAATTTCCTCAACCGTGCACACGGATAAGACGCGAGACAGTTTCTGAGGGATAGAAGTCTTGATCGGGCCAAGTGATATGCCTCAAGTAGCTTTGAGACGATTTTATGGGGTGGCCCTGATCTTTCACCGACACAAAGAACTAGCAGAGTAAAACTTGAACGGAAGGAGATGAATTAGAACAGGCCAGATATATATAGCTGTAGTGGTGATTCTGTACGTGAACGAGTAGTAGCTAGCTAGATTGATTGGTTTAGACTAATGATGATTAGCGGCGGCGGTGGCGACGGAGTAATTAGCAGATGGAAGGTGTGAGGTTGTAGAAGTAGATTGAACAAAGTAGAGATCGGATTGACCCCTGATTGATCAAGAATCAAAACGAAGCTAGCGCCCTGGGAATCAAGTCAGCCATAACACATGCAATCAACGATCCAAATCATGGAACGCAGGAACTCAGATATGCGCCAATCATAAGATGACTTTTCTGAATATTTTTCTGTATCAACTTCAACCTAAACCTAGACAACGCTGCCCCTTGCTTATATAGGTGGTGCCTAACAATTGGGCCTAGACCGACCTGGACTAGAAAAACGATGATGACTCCTCACATTACAACTTGTACGTAGAAACTAAAAAAATCCTTACAAAAACCAATTAAACTAGAAAACAAATAAAAAGGACACGCCTCCTCTGTCATGTCATTTTTGTATGCTTGATTCATCCAGGACCCATGTACGTATATTGGCCTTCGTACAAATATTGGCAAGGTGTTCTGAACATAAGCTTCACTTTCTCCTGAGGCACGATACGAGGAGCAACTTCAGTAGCATATGGAACAGGCATCATACCTAAGATTCCTCTCTGTTTTGTAGCACACATTATCTTCTTATGACGCAGAGCGGGAACCACATTTTTTGCATCTTATTTTCATAGCCAGACTCTCGCTTGGAAAATACTTTACTTGGCGATAATGGTGAAACGACAAGAGTACCTGGGGTGACCGCATCACCCTCTCCCCCTTCAAACAAAATCGTCCTCGGTTTCGGAGCACCCATCAAAACATCCTTGTGTACAAACATATGATTAACCTTGATAGCATTATTACCTATGGGCTGCAGCACACGTTTGATGACAACATCTCGGAACACGTAAGTGTTCGACCTCCCTTCATGTATAGCGTTGCGATCGTATTGCCACGGACGACCCAATAGTAATTGGCACATATCCATTGGCACGACCTCACAAATGACCTCATCATAATATGTGCCAATATTGAACTTTACGCGTACCTTGTGAGTCACCTTCAAACGTCCGGAGTTGTACAACCACTCAATGCAATGTGGCTGCGGATGTGGCCATGCCTTCAGTCCTAAAGCATCCACCACACGCTTGCTTATGATGTTGGTGTAGCTCCCCCCATCAATAATCAACTTGCAACACTTGTTTTTGATCTTACATTGTGACTGAAATTTTTTCCACCATTGTCCCGAACTTGGAATTTGATCCTCTTTAGCTCACTGCACCATGATGCATGGCAGATCATCATAATCTAAAGGATAGCACATGATAGGATTAGATTCATTTCCCCTTCCTTGGGCGCATCAGACTCTGAGTCAGTTTTGTCTTCGGAAACATATCCATCATTAACAAGGAGCACTCTCTTCTTGTTAGGACAATCGATGCGTTTGTGTCCCCTACCTCCACATGTGTAACAAACAATCTCACTAGTACGCGTAGCAGACTGCGCACTTGAATCAGCCCTTGAAGCCACTTTGCTCGCGGCTATAGATTGTTTGCTCATCTCCTTGTGATCGGTAGCAGCTGACCTATAGGATGAAGCTGACTTGACATTATCATCGTCATGTGAATAGGAACGTCGCCCCATGCTGAAATTGGTGCGGCCTTTGGAAACTTGCTTGGCTTCGACCCACTGTTCGGCACGCTCCGCTTGATGAAGAAGCTCTTGCATATCATTATACTACATCAAATCAACACGGTCACGTATATCCTCATTCAGCCCCTCAAAGAAGCGTGTCATTGTTGCATCATCAGACTCATGCACATTAGTTCTGATCATCAGAACTTGCATCCGTTGGTAATACTCATCCACCGTCATGGCTCCTTGAACAAGACGTCGAAGCTTTGTGTGTTGCTCCTTCTGAAAATAAGCTGGCACAAAGCGAGCACGCATTGTACGCTTCATCTCACGCCATGATTCTGGTCGTGCGTCATTGCTGTTGAGCTCATCCCACGAAATTAATGCATAACCTGAAAATTCAAGAGAAGCAAAACGAATCTTCCGCTCCTCGGAGTAACGGTGATTATCAAAAATCTGCTCCACACGCATCTCCCACTCAAGATACTCCTCGGGACCGGCCTTGCCCGTGAACGAAGGTATAGTAATTTTTATTCTACCAATACCTCCGTCCTCATCCTCATCGTGGCGCTGCCTTGGTCCATCATCACGGGGACGAGCATCCTATCGTGATCGGCAAGGCAAGTCGCCGCGAGCATCAGAAGCATCCTCGAACTCAGCATCATTGTCGTCGTTGGCAACGTCCGCGTCACGAACATGTCGAGGTGCTCGCTGCTACAGGGCATGTTGTTCCCTCGCTGGAGCAGCCGCGCCGGCTGCCCTTGCCTCTAGGCAATGGAGGGCTGCTTGCATGGCCTGGAACCCGTCGGTCACCGTCTCGTCGAGGGCCTTCATGCGGTTGTCGAAGTGCTGGTATGTAGCCTTGAACATAGCACGGACACCTGGGTCCAGATCGGGATCATATTGCGGCGGCCCATCATCCTCCTGCACCTCATCCGCGTCACGCTTGCTTGCAGTTGACATCGCGCAGTGATAAACCTGGCGCTCTCTGATACCAGTTGATATGCCTCAAGTAGCTTTGAGACGATTTTATGGGGTGGCCCTGATCTTTCACTGACGCAAAGAGCTAGCAGAGTAAAACTTGAACGGAAGGAGATGAATTAGAACAGGCCGAATATATATAGCTGCAGTGGTGATTCTTTACGTGAACGAGTAGTAGCTAGCTAGATGGATTGGTTTAGACTAATGATGATCAGCGCAGCGGTGGCGACGGAGTAATTAGCAGATGGAAGACGTGAGGTGGTAGAAGTAGATTGAACAAAGTAGAGATCGGATTGACCCCTGATTGATCAAGAATCAAAACGAAGCTAGCGCCCTGGGAATCAAGTCAGCCAGAACACATGCAATCAACGATCCAAATCATGGAACGCAGGAACTCAGATATGCGCCAATCATAAGATGACTTTTCTGAATATTTTTCTGTATCAACTCCAACCTAAACCTAGACAACGTTGCCCCTTGCTTATATAGGTGGTGCCTAACAATTGGGCCTAGACCGACCTGGACTAGAAAAACGATGAGGACTCCTCACGTTACAACTTGTACGTAGAAACTAAAAAAAACCTACAAAAACCAATTAAACTAGGAAACAAATAAAAAGGACAAGCCTCCTCTGTCATGGCATTTTTGTACGCTTGATTCATCCAGGACCCATGTACGTATATTGGCCTTCGTACAAATATTGGCAAGGTGTTCTGAACATAGGCTTCACTTTCTCCTGAGGCACGATCCGAGGAGCAACTTCAGTAGCATATGGAACAGGCATCATACCTAAGATTCCTCTCTGTTTTGTAGCACACATTATCTTCTTATGATGCAGAGCGGGAACCACATACTTTTGCATCTTATTTTCATAGCCAGACTCTCGCTTGGAAAATACTTTACTTGGCGATAATGGTGAAACGACAAGAGTACCTAGGGTGACCGCATCACCAAGCCGGCATAACAGTTAGTAGTTCGCATTACTTTCTCTTCCGAGGGCTTTATTATACACTTTTATATTAGTTTTGGGACTAACCTATTAACCGGAGGCCCAACCCATATTGTTGTTTTATTGTCTGTTTCAGTATTTCGAAGAAAAGGAATATCAAACGGAGTCCAAACGGAATGAACCTTCGGGAGCGTGATTTTTCGAAAGGATATGATCCGGGAGACTTGGAGTTCATGCCAGGGGAGGTTCGAGGAAGCCAGGAGATAGGAGGGCGCGCCCACCCCCTGGGCGCGCCCCCTGTCTCCTAGGCCCCTTGAGGCTCCCCCGACCGACTTCTTTCGCCTATATAAGTCCACGTATCCTAAAAACATCGAAGAACAAGATAGATCGGGAGATCCGCCGCCGCAAGCCTCTGTAGCCACCAAAAACCTCTCGGGAGCCCGTTCCGGCACCCTGCCGGGGGAACCCATCACCGGTGGCCATCTTCATCATCCCGGCGCTCTCCATGACAAGGACGGAGTAGTTCACCCTCGGGGTTGAGGGTATGTACCAGTAGCTATGTGTTTGATCTCTCTCTCTCGTGTTCTCTCTATAACACGATCTTGATGTATCGCGAGCTTTGCTATTATAGTTGGATCTTATGATGTTTCTCCCCCTCTACTCTCTTGTGATGAATTGAGTTTTCCCTTTGAAGTTATCTTATATGATTGACTCTTTAAGGATTTGAGAACACTTGATGTATGTCTTGCCGTGCTTATCTGTGGTGACAATGGGATATCACGCGATCCACTTGATGTATGTTTTGGTGATCAACTTGCGGGTTCCGCCCATGAACCTATGCATAGGGGTTGGCACACGTTTTCGTCTTGACTCTCCGGTAGAAACTTTGGGGCACTCTTTGAAGTACTTTGTGTTGGTTGAATAGATGAATCTGAGATTGTGTGATGCATATCGTATAATCATGCCCACGGATACTTGAGATGACAATGGAGTATCTAGGTGACATTAGGGTTTTGGTTGATTTTTTGTCTTAAGGTGTTATTCTAGTATGAACTCTTGAATAGATTGATCCGAAAGAATAACTTTGAGGTGGTTTCGTACCCTACCATAATCTCTTCGTTTGTTCTCCGCTATTAGTGGCTTTGGAGTGACTCTTTGTTGCATGTTGAGGGATAGTTATATGATCCAATTATGTTATTATTGTTGAGAGAAGTTGCAGTAGTGAAAGTATGAACCCTATGCCTTGTTTCCTAGCATTGCAATACCGTTTACGCTCACTTTTATCATTAGTTACATTGCTGTTTTTATATTTTCAGATTACAAAAACCTATATCTACCATCCATATTGCACTTGTATCACCATCTCTTCGCCAAACTAGTGCACCTATACAATTTACCATTGTATTGGGTGTGTTGGGAACACAAGAGACTCTTTGTTATTTGGTTGCAGGGTTGTTTGAGAGAGACCATCTTCATCCTACGCCTCCCACGGATTGATAAACCTTAGGTCATCCACTTGAGGGAAATTTGCTACTGTCCTACAAACCTGTGCACTTGCAGGCCCAACAACGTCTACAAAAAGAAGGTTGTGTAGTAGACATCACTTACTATCATGACCGGATGGTAATCACTAGTAATTTTTTCAGGTCCATCATTTCATAGTCATTTCAACCAAATAACAACCAAATATTTTTCCAGTTTCAAACTGCCAACGACATAGGGCAGATGGCGACGGATAGCATGCCGCCCAGGGGACAAGCTGTCAAGTCATTCAATAAACGTTTTAAAGAATACGTGCTAACAAAGTTGAGATGTGGTAGAGGCGACGACGTTGTCACTAGAGCGTACAACATGCCAGTACCGAGGTCAGCCAGATCGAGTGCGGCGCCGTCGTCTAGACCGAGCGAGGCGCGTACAAGCCATGGGCAGTGGGGGGAGGGTCCGAGTACTACATCACCATTGCCACGACATGACTCATCTCTGCCACTACATCGCACTTCTTCGGTGCTGCTTCGTCAGGGGCAGACATCGCAGGACCATGGCATGGGCTTGGATTCGATGTCCGAGTTGTATCTTTCCCCAAACCCATATGCATACACAGGATATGGCGCATACACTCAAGGTGAGGGATATCAGCCATATCTCTCCATGCGAGGGATCTCCATGCCCGAGGAGACTCATGTCCCAGATTTAAACCAGTACCAGGTAGAATGTCCATACAGTACAAGCGAGGGATCTGATCAGGTAGTCATGTTTACATTTTAATGCATTTACAGTGATATTACATATTATCCTCTAATAGTTTTTGTTTACAATGTTTCTATGTGCAAGGCATACCTGATGTAAATTGGGACGATGAGTACACCCAACCTGGCCTCATCACACGCATACAGGGATCATCACATTATGATGGCGACAATGTTAACGCAGTAGATATGGATTTCTTCAGAGAGGACGTTCTTGGCCCATCTTTTATCCCCGAGGAGTCACAACAAACATACGCCTACAATTATGTATCAGGTTTGCAACAAGGATTATAGACTCCACCACCTATGCAGGAGTCGCAGACACAGGAAGACCAACTGGAGTACGGTCGCGGTCTTCGTGTAACTCGACCACCTAATCGCTTGGAGCTTTCCGGTCCGAAGGGAAGGCCAGGTGGTCTTCGTCGACTACAATAATTCATCTATCTACGTGTGCGACCCATTGTATCTACATATGTCAGTTTCAGACTTTCCGACTTTTGTATGAAACATTATGTATGCTGAAATAAAAATGCACCAGTCCCGTTAAATTCAGATGTACTTGCATTATTAGTTTGTGCTTGTTGTACTTGTTGCACGATGTTCGATAATTAGTGGAGGAAAATAAAATGCTACATTTTATTGTAAAACAATATTTTTTACATTAAGACACGATACAACTGAAATTAAGATACATCATACTATTGAAATAAAGCTACATTTAAGTACTGAAATAAAACTACACGAAACTGCAGAAATTAAGACACTAAACTCACACATCGTCCCCCATGTCCCTCTGTCCAGCGTTCAGAACCACGACAATCTTGCCCTTCGAGGACGTAGCTTAAAAACTACATGAAGGCATCATCGTCATCCTCCGTCGATGCAGAATTCTTGCCCTTCGAGGACGCAGAACTCTTGCCCTTGGATGATTCAGAACTCTTGCCCTTCGAGGATGCAGAACCCGGAAGTGGCGACATGAAGATATCATCATCGTCCTCGCTTTCTTCAGTCCATAAAAATGGATGCTTTGTTGCAGTCCTTCTGAAAGTTTCACTCTTCGGCTCCACTACCTTCTTCCACCTTTCATGCAACCTAAGAAGTTCAGTACGTACCTCCTCATAAGTCCTTTCAGGCCACCCAGACCTACGTAATTCGTGGGCTAACTCATTTATTATGGTGTCACTACCGGTGAGTTTGTTCCATGGAACTATCCTATTGTCCATCCTGAAATCAGTGGTAGCTTCAGAAGACATCTGCTCATCCCAGGGTGAAAACTATGATCAAAAGGATAATGGGACATCTCGATTACACTACACTACACTGCTTATTTACCTCCGTGTGAAGGGGGTTCGCGGGAAGAGGATGGCTGGACGAGAGCCTCGGTGTTTCCTTTTATAGGCTTAGAGGACAAATGATGGCAAAAAATAAGCGTGAACGGATGAAATTAGGCGGGAAATTTTAGGATCCTTGTAGTGTCGGCACAACAGGTTCTCGCAGCATCGGATCCCGGGCAAAAGCAGTAGCACCATCAGGTCGTAGGAATTAGCGCCGTCAAGTTTTGGATTTGCTGTCGGGTGGGAATCAGCGCCGCCAGTTTTTTTGAAGCAGCGCCGCCAGCTAGTTTGTCCCATGATGCAGCGGTGGGCGCCTCGGCCGATGGCGGCGTGGCCTCTTGGCGCAGGTCCGCGAGCGATGTGGCTTTGTCGGCGAGGAGCAACAGCGGCAGCAGAGGCCGCCTCGCCCGGTGGCGGCGTGGCCCACCACGTCTGGCCCGTTCCATCCCACCTCCAAATCATGTACAAAAGACGTTGCGTCCGCGCGGCCGCCTGCAGGCGTGGCGGTAGGTGCCACGTGTCGCCTGCCGCGTCTGCCGCCATGGCTGAGGGGGTCCTTTTTGGCATTTTCGTCCGAAGGGGGTCTTTTCTAGCAATTCTAGTGGGCAGAGGGTCTCTTTAGACAAAAAATCATAGGAAGCACTCTGTTGGATCACGTTCTTGTGACTGAAGTTTGGTGTTGCCCTGAATACAAGAGCAATGGTGCACTTACTTTGCCAGTCCCTGCTGCAATCAAATTTGTCAACATCCATAGACCATAGTCATAAATATTATGGCTCTCTCAAGAGGATTAGAATTTTGAGGCCAAATAATTTCAGACTAGAAGGGTTGGGCACGCTTTGCTGCGCCGCTTAATTTGTTGGGATTCTTAAATTTCTGTACTTACTCTATTTCAAAGTATATGGTGTATTACTTTTTTGAAAAGCCAAACCTCTTTAAGTTTGATCGAATTTGTAGAGTAATATATCAAAATTCATAATATCAAATCGGTGTTATTAGATTCATCATGAATAACACCAAACCACTGTTTTTTATTTTTATTTTCAACATAATAGCCTGGGGCCTTTCTACCTCACTGTTTTTTTCTGTTTTCTTTTTCTGCCGTTGATTTTGCTTTAGTAAAAATACCAAACCACTTAGTAAATACTTGAAAAATATTTGTGGGCACTTTGAAATTATTTCCAACAACGCTCAATCATTTCCAGAATTAGTTGGGCACTTAAAATATTTATATTATTTGAAATGCCCAAATTCAAATACTTTTGGAATTAATTCAAAAACCTAGACTGTCCTAGAAAAATGTGCACCATTTTTTGCAGAGGTTCTAGACCAATTCAAAGATGATGAACTTTTGTGAATGGCATTTTGGGTTCATTGAAATCATTTTCAGTTGATCCTGGTATTTTCAGGGGGTGCTAGCACTAGTAGAAAAAGATTCAAATGTGAGACACATTGGTACCGGTTTGCATTTGAGCCGGCACTAATGTGTCCATTAGTGCCGGTTCAAATGGCTAGGCGGGAGGAGATCTTTAGTACCAGTTCATTGCGAACCTTTAGTACCGGTTCGTGCCACGAACCGGTACTAAAGATGCTGGGGCCCGGCCAGCACCTTTAGTACCGGTTCGTGGAACGAACCGGTAGTAAAGAGGTTGTGGCAGGCTATTTTTAGTCCCACCTCGCTCCCCTAGCAAGATTTTTACCATCTTAAATATGTTACTTCTCAAACTATCACAAGCATTTGGTCTTCATTAAACTCTATGTGTATAATTTGTGGACTCAATATGAGTCTTCACCGGTTTCTAAACCGTCGAGGACTCATATTGACAATTCAGATTGTACACAAAAAGATCATTTATAATCAATGTATTTTTGATGTATATTTTTACATATTTACGCCCTCACTCTCTCCACTCACTCGGTCTCCCCCTCAATCCCCCACGCCGGTCCTCCCGCCGGCCGCCACTCACTTCAAAACTGGACGCACTTCGTGTACAAATTGGACAATCTCTTTCGGAGTATCAGGGTTTCGGACGAGAACTCATCTGTTACACGGGCACTTCATTTTTTAAACTTATTAGAACTCCAGACCTTTTTTGAGCCAGCATTATGTAGCATTCGAAGCGACATCATCAATTTCCAACATGTTCTGACATCATTTGCTGTTTTTTTAGTCATTTACCAATTTGTTTAGAGAGCTAAATGATCGTGAAACAGTAAATCGCAACAAAATGAACTCTGAATATGTTGAAACTTGGCATGGTATCATCATTTCACCCGCATAGCATGTGCGAAAGAGTAGAGAGTGTCACTTCAAAACTGGACGCACTTCGTGTACAAACTGGACAATCTCTTTCGGAGTATCAGGGTTTCGGACGAGAACTCATCTGTTACACGGGCACTTCATTTTTTAACTTATTTGAACTCCAGACTTTTTTTAAGCTGACATTATGCAGCATTCGAAGCGACGTCATCAATTTCCAACACGTTCTGACATCATTTGTTGTTTTTCAGTCATTTACCAATTTGTTTAGAGAGCTAAATGACCGTGAAACATTAAATCACAACAAAATGAACTCTGAAAATGTTGAAACTTGGCATGGTATCATCATTTCACCCGTATAGCATGTGCGTAAGAGTAGAGAGTGTCACGGCAAAAACTGGACGCAGTTCGTGTACAAACTGGACAATCTCTTTCGGAGTATCAGGGTTTCGGACGAGAGCTCATCTGTTACACGGGCACTTCATTTTTTTTAACTTATTTGAATTCCAGACTTTTTTTGAGCCAACATTATGCATCATTCAAAGCGATGTCCTCAATTTCCAACATGTTCTGACATCATTTGCTGTTTTTCAGTCATTTACCAATTTGTTTAGAGAGCTAAATGACCGTGAAACAGTAAATCACAACAAAATGAACTCTGAAAATGTTGAAACTTGGCATGGTATCATCATTTCACCCGCGTAGCATGTGCGAAAGACTAGGGAGTGTCACGGCAAAAACTGGACGCACTTCGTGTACAAACTGGACAATCTCTTTCGGAGTATCAGGGTTTCGGACGAGAACTCATTTGTTACACGGGCACTTCATTTTCTTAAACTTATTTGAACTCCAGACTTTTTTTGAGCCGGCATTATGCAGCATTCAAAGCGACGTCATCAATTTGATTAGAGAGCTAAATGACCGTGAAATTGAAAATCACTCCAAAATGAAGCATTATGCAGTAGTCGAAGCAACTAAAGAAAAAATATTCACAGAGAAACTAAATACAGCAAAAAAAACTACTTAGAAATAAATAGAAGAAAAAATAAAGCAGAAAAGAAAAAACTATATAAAAAATTACTCAAAAATAAATAGAAGAAAATAAATAATACAGAAAAGAAAAAACAATATAAAGCAAAAATATTCACAAAGAAACTAAATAGAGCAAACAAACTACTCCGAAATAAATAGAAGAAAAAAATAAAGCAGAAAAGAAAATACTATATAAAAAATTACTCAAAAATAAATAGAAGAAAATAAATAACGCAGAAAAGAAAAAACTATATAAAGCAAAAATATTCACAAAGAAACTAAATACAGCAAAAAAGTACTCAGAAATAAATAGAAGAAAAAATAAAGCAGAAAAGAAAAAACTATATAAAAAAATTACTCAAAACTAAATAGAAGAAAATAAATAATGCGGAAAAGAAAAAAATTATATAAAAAATAGTTGCGGCGCTGTCCAGTGGGCCTGCCAGACCTAGGGTGTGCAAACTCAGGCCCAGAAGGGCCGGCAGGCTCACAGGGCAGCGCGCCCTAGTTAGGCCCAGAAGCCTGCTATATAGAGGAGTTCGAAGGAGCAGCCGTGGCTGGGATTATACACAAGTGCGGCTGCCCATCGCTCGGCGAGGTGGGACTAAACATAGTGCGCCGCGGGTAGCAGCGCACAACCATTAGTACCGGTTGGTGGCTCCAACCGATACTAATGGGTTGTCCTTTGGTACCGGTTGGGGTAATGAACCGGTACTAAAGGCAACCATTTCCCGCCGCTTGGCCTGGCCAAAATTGGCCTTTAGTACCGGTTGGTGGCTCCAACCGGTACTAAAGGCCACTCCTATATATATGGCACTTACGAAAAATCAGTTTCATCGACCATTTCTTCTCCAACTTCTCGCGTGACATCGCCGCTTCGCTGCCGTCGCCCTCGCCGCCCAGCTGCGCCGCCGCGCCTTCGCCGCCCGTCGTCGCCGTCCCGTCGTCGCCATCTCGCGCTGCCGCCCGTACTACGTCGCCGTCTCGATCAAGGCCATCAATCGCTTCGCCCATGGCCGTCCCGTCGCGTCGCCGCCTCGCGCCGCCGCCAGACGCCGCCGCCACTCATACACACACACACACACATACACACACACATGCATGTACACACACATACACAACACACACTACACACACACACATATTTTGTTTACTTATTTTCTGTTTTCTATTGTTTAGATTAATGTTAGATGAATTTCAGAGATAAGAATGTTAGAATGTTAATATTAGATGAATTAGATAGAAAAGTTGTTAAATATTAATGTCAATTTTAGCTAGATATTAATTAGGTATATATATATGAGATTTGAAGTAGTTGAATTAATATAACTAGTTTATTTTTAGTAAGAAAATTAATACAACTGGTTTATTTTTAGTAAGAAAATTTAGGTATATGTGATTGTTTGAACTAGTTGAATTAATACAACTAGTTTATTTTTAGTAAATACTTAGTTGAACTAGTTGAATTAATAGAACTAGTTTATTTTTAGTAAGAAAATTTAGGTTTATGAGATTATTTGAACTAGTTGAATTAATATAACTAGTTTATTTTTGTATGCTTAGTTGAACTAGTTGAATTAATAGAACTAGTTTATTTTTACTAAGAAAATTTAGGTATATGAGATTTGATGATCTAATTAAAATATTACTATATATAGCTACTTTATATATTTTAGTAAGTAAATTAATAGAAGTAGTTTGTTTTTAGAAAAGTCTTAGTTGAATTAGTTGAATTAATAGAACTAGTTTATTTTAGTAAGAAAATTAATAGAACAAGTTTATTTTTAGTAAATGCTTAGTTGAATTAATAGAACTAGTTGAATTAATAGAAGTAGTTGAATTAGTTGAATTAGTAGAATTATTAAGTGTTTAATGTTTCACCTATGTGAATATAGGAAATGTCGTCTGATGACGAAAAAGATTTCATTATGTGCGAATACTGTGAAGACCAGCGCGGCATGTGCGACAGAAATTTCCTTATTGATGATAGGCGATTCAGCATCAAGCTGGATGAGACCTTCGAATTCGATACAGTAAGTCACAATGACAAGTCTTTTTTCGTCATTAAGCATGACTTATATATGCTTCATTTGTTTCAACTTATAATTTTTAATTTTCACTATTCTACTAGCACATCCCCTGCCATGCAAGAATTTTTGTCTTGGATAAGATATGTTTCAATGCTATGAAAACTATGGAGGTAAAGAGAGTTTACCTGAAAACTGAGCATGGTTATACTTCCAACGTCAAAGTATACAATGCAGACACATACACCTATTTTGAATGCAAAACTTGGCAAGCACTATGCAAGGCTTATGCATTTGAGCCTGATATGGTTATCACCTTTGATATTCGTCCGAAAGATGATATTGAAGATAATAGAGACATCTGGGTCGATGTGCAGACGCCTCCAGTTCTACCATTATGTGAGTTCTTCTCAACCATATTTATGTCTTTGATATTGTTTATTCAAAAATAGTTGACAACTAATTTCTATTGACAGCTTATTTCCATTCAAGCAAACATGTCCGACGCTTGGTAGACAGGACCTACTACTGTCCTGGAGCTGAACTAAACTGCGAGGAGATAAGTCATTATGTTTCATGGCTTGAGGATCTTCATACTGTCAAGACAAATTTTCTTCCTGCACTTAGAAATGTTAGTACTCAAAACGTGCGACCAATAATGATCGTATTGAACTACGGTCACATCTATTCAGGAATGATGGTAAGATTTTTACTATTTGTCCTCAGTGCATCTTTTGCATACATAATTTTTTGCTAAACTTTCATTGCTAAGTATATTAATTACTATATGATGTTCTTCAACAGGGACTCCCGATGACAGTTGTGCCTCAGTGGATCGAGACTAAAGGTCGCATGTCAATTGTTAGCTTGCGGCCAAGATATCCTACATTGCACATGAGTGCATTCAGGATTTCTAGAAGCGATGAATGCTTAATAGTGAAAGATTGGAGGAAAATTGTTAACGATCGCAGAGAAGTACTAGGGGCAGCAATGAGAAGCGCAGCCCACGATTAGGAGACAGGTTCATCTGCACGCTCCAGTATGATGAATCAGGAGAGCTATACATGTTCTATGCTATTTTACCAGAGAGAGAGAGAGAGAGCAGAAGGAGTGATTTAGCTAGTTCATGCTCTTAGTTCTTGTCCTCTCATGTCCGTGTTCTTCGTCCTGAACTTAATCTCAAAGAGTAATTTGCTTTTGTGGTGTTATGAACGCTTATAATATCATGACCATGTTGAACTCGATGATATTTTTGCTTCTGGTACAAGTGAATGTTTCTTCTTTAAGCTAGTGTTGGTGGTGATTAGATAGCGGTAATGACTATGATGATTAAATAGTGGTAATGATGACTATGATGATTTTTAGCTAGCTAGTATACTGATGTTGATGATATGATGCAAGAGTTTTTATATTAATATGATGATGATGAGTTATTATATAATTTATGAAAGAAACCACAGATTAGTTTCAGCTGGATGGATCGTAGCTAAGTGATTAAGTATATGCCATATCCATATTATACTTGATCACCTAATTAGCTAGGATCCACATGCATCCAGTCGAAACTAATCTGCGGTACTTTCACCTAATGATTTAACAACTCATTATAATGTAAAACAATCACTAAATTAAATTGAAAACACAAAATTAAAGGAAAATAAACCAAAACACGCCCAAACATTTAGTACCGGTTTGTGTTACCAACCGCTACTAATGACCTACACGCACCCGGGCCTGGCTCGTGCCACGTGGTGGCACTTTAGCGCCGGTTCGTGACGAACCGGTACTAAAGGGGGGACCTTTAGTCCCCACTCTTTAGTGCCGGTTGCCGAACCGGCACTAAAGGCCGTTACGAACCGGCGCTAAAGCCCGGTTCTGCACTAGTGTAGGGTTTGTTGATCCCCATTTCAAGTTTAATGAAAATTTAAACATGATGCAACAATCTAGCTAGTCCAAGTGCATTACTAACTAGGGTTGTGACACTAACCGACCTATACTAAGCCTATAGGATAAGCAGGTAAGATACAAAAGCAGGCTATGCATCAGAATATGAGCAAACATTTACAGTAGGAAAATCTAATACAAGCATGAGAGAGAATGTAATGGGCGATATCAATATGATCAAGGGGGTTTGCTTGCCTAGTAGCTCTGTTGCAAGTGGCTGGACGTCAAGGGTATAGTCGTACTCGGCAGCAGCGTCAGTCTCGGTGCCTACCGAAGAGAAGAGGGGGAAGAAACAATAAATACAAAGCAAGTAGATGCATCATGGTGCATGACATGGCTATATGCAGTGCTAGAGGTGACCTAACGCAAAGCTACACGATACAGACAAAGAGGGAAAACATCTTGGGATGTTTTCCCGGCGTTTGGCATTTTTCGGATAGATGAAAGAGAGGGGGAAGGTTCCATGTTCACCATGCTAGAGGCATGTGACAGATTAACGGATTGCATATTCGGATTCGTTGTATTTCTCTAAGGAATTTTCATCTGTAAATAATTTTCATTAGACTTATAGATTATTTTATATTAATTTTTAAAGTGTTAAACATTTTCTAAATTTATTATTAAATCAAAAATAAAATTATTGCATCAGCTGCCAACACAGTCAGTTGACTTGTCAAACTGAAGGCTGGGACCCACCTGTCATACTCAGTGGGCTAAATAGAGTTTAAATTTAAACTAAATTAGATAAATTGGGTACTGGGCCCACATGACAGTGTCTAACTAACTTAACTAATTAAACTAATTATATTAATTATGTCATTGAGTTAATACAAGGGGGCCCACTAGTCAGCCCGTTTATTGGGGTCAACTGGGTCAAAGGGGCTCCTCGGACCCACTAGTTAGTGGCCCAGGGGTTGGCCCCAGGTGGTGCAACATCAGCGTGGCGGTGGCGCGCCGGAGTTTAGCCACTGGCGACCAAAGCGACGGTGGCGTACACGGGCTCATTTGGAGCGCGTGAGGGTGCGTTCAAACAAGCGGACGGAGCCGCGTTGGATGGTGGCCGTGGTAGGGGCTGCGGTGGTCAGGCTCGACGGCGGCGAGTTCACGGGTGGGCGCCGGAGTTCAGGCGTGGTCAGAAATGGCGACATGAGGCACGGGAGGAGGAGCGGACGGGCTAGGAGTCCTCCTGGTAGTGCCAGGAGCACGATGCCGTGCTCGAAAGCGAGCTCGGCCGGCTATGGCCGCGGCGGCGAAGCACGCAGTGGTGACGAGCATTGGCAACGACGGTGAGGCTAGCCAGAGAACGCATTCGACGGAGGGGAGAGAGGGAAATGGTAGGAGGGCTCACGGCGGAGCTGTAGGGGCGGCAGCGGGCTCGGGGGAGGCTCGACAGCGACGTACGGCGGCGGCGATCCCGGGCACCCGAAGGTTGAGGACGACCATGAATCCTACGGGGCAGGGGCTCCGAGCTCGGAGGAGTTGACACAGTCGGCGTAGGCAGGGGCAAGGGAGCTCCCGGACAAGGGCGGGCGGAGGACGGCGGCCGGTGGCCACGCGCACGGCGAGGCCACCACGATGGCTATGCTCCAGCGGGCGTGGCGCGGTAGATCTAAGGAGGGGAAGCGAGTGAGAGAGAGCAAAGGGGAAAGTGGAGAGGGGAGAGGGGGCGTCGGGGGCGTCCTTATCCCCGTTCGAGACGTTGCCGGCGAGGTGGTCGAGGGCGACCACAGCTCGGGCGTGCGCCCGATCGGGTGAACAGGGAAGACGACCGGGGAGGGGGGGAGCTGGCTGGCTGGGCCGGCATGGTGGGCTAAGGCCCAGGGCAGAGGGGGTTCCTTTTTATTTTATTTTTATCTTTTCAGTTTCCCATTTTCCTTCTATATTATTCTAGTTTTATAAAATATAAAGCTAACACCTAAATTAGCATTATAAATTAGACCACTCACACAATTATTGGCACTTTAATAAAATAGTTTGCATTTATTATATTTTAAAAAGTATTTAAATTATTTTTTAGCCCCTGCTTTATTTATTTTAGGGCATTTAAATACTTTATAAAAATGTTGGTTCACCACCATAATTATATATGGAATATTTTCCACATGATAAACATTTTAGTTTTCATTTTTGAGAATTTTAATTATTTGACTTCAATTTAAATTTGAATTTGAATTGCGTTTCAAATAAAGTGAGGATTAGCAGCAGTAAAAGTGATGACATGGCACCATTATCAGGGGATCACTGTAGCTTAATTATGAGGGTAATACAAAATCCATTGCCACTTAGTACTCATGAAGAAGTGCTTATCAATCCTATGGTTATTTACCACGATTCCCCATTCCCATAGAATGTGGATCGTGTACGCGGACCGAATCTAAACGCGGATCGGTTGCGAAAATCGTACTGGGGGAGGTGAAAATAGGACTTACCGCCATTTGCCGAAGTGTTTGCGGGTGATGTTGGTTACGTTGGTGATGGACGCCGGTGGTCGCCTTGTTGTTCTCTAATCCGCTGATCGCCACCGCCGGTGCGAGAGTGAGAGAGTGGAGAGAGAGCGGTGAGGGTAATTATTGTCGGCACTTCAGGAAGCAACACGGCGACTTGAGCATAGCTCATCGCGTGCAACCAATGCCGATCATGTGCATCCCGTGGGCCTGGCTGTGGAAAAACTGCCGATTTGGTGGTTTCCAGCGGGCCTGGCCCCAAGGTACTTCAAGTTTTATGTTATGCAGGCCAATCAGTGATTGCAGGTAACCAAACAGGTCAAATGCTTTTCACGCGGACCTAGTTGGGCTCTATGCGAGCAACCAAACATGTCCAAAGTGTTTGGCTCCTACTCAGCTACACCGGCAGAAGTTTTTGCTCTCACGCAGCTATTGATGGCATCTCTTTCCAGCACTGCCCTAGGAATGTCAATCAGGTTGCACACTATCCCCCCTCCCCCCTAGTTTTTTTTACTGCCTCGTGTAATTCATGATGTTACTGTTGGCTTACAAGTAAAGTGCGCCGGCGAGGCATTCCTTAAAAAGAAGTAATAGTAGAGACTAAGCCCAACCATTTGCCTCCAGCTCCTATCTACTCCCTCCGTTCCGAAATATTCGTCGTTCTAGGCATTTCAAATGGATACAACATACGGATGTATGTAGACTTATTTTAGAGTGTAGATTCACTTATTTTGACCCGTATGTAGTCACTTGTTGTAATCTCTAGAAAGACAAATATTTAGGAACGGAAGAAGTAATATAAACTCAGCCGAAGGTTCCGTCGGGGTCACGTACTAAGCAGATAGAGTAGTTGGGAGTGGATAGGAAGACACCTCACCAGACCAGTGAATTGGCTACTACATGACCTCAACCTTGCATGACCTCTGTTTTAAAAAAAAAAAACGACGAGTATTTCCAAACGGAGTGAGTACTACATTTTGAGGGAAAATATCAGGTGATACCATGTTTTAGGTGATCCCATGATACGAGCTTCTGGTCCGTTGGATCTCAGATCCAACGGCTTCTAGGAGGTTCTGAAAGGCTGCTGGACTTGTTCGCAATTTTTGGACTTTCAAAAGGACTTTTTTGCAAAATCTTGAAAACTTTCCGGGCGGCTCCTAAGAGCTCGTATCATGGGAGCATCTAAGGCTCCGTATCACCTGATACCTGCCCTACATTTTGATACGGAGGTAATATATACTAACTTTTCCTTGCAGTTAACAACAAGCTGAGCCTGGTTCAAGTGATTCCACTCGACTACTTCAGATTCACTGTCGACATTTTTCGCCGGGCATTTCCAGTCTGCAGATCATCAATGACTGCTCCTCACAGTTTACTAGATCAGTTCACACATTTCGACAGTCTAATCACGCGTATATGCGCATTTGCATTTAAACGGTACAGCATTGTCATCTCATTTTTGCGCCCGTCCATAAGACAAAAACTAATAAGAGGATCATAAAACAACAAACATGATATTCCAATCATATTGCATGCCATCATTGTTCGCCAAGTTCAGATACAAAGAAGCAGCACCAAAATAACTGAATGTAACATTTCAGTTCACACACATGGCATACAAATAAATTGTTGGAGCAGCAGGAAATCCCCCCACCAGCCAGGTTCCATTTTTTCGAATTGGGGAGCCAGACCGGAACTACAGGAATCCACCTTCAATTCTCCAACATCATCGGAACTACAGGAATCCACCTTCAATTCTCCAACATACATCACTAGTTAGCATGCACGTGCAACGCACGTATTTCTAAAGAAAATACATGTTCATCTATAGTGATAAAACAATTCTAGTGATGCAGCAGAAATAAATTTCCTGAATCTGAAACCTCACACATTATTTGCCATACAATAAGCTTGCGAGAGACCTACTGCATAAGGGGGAAATACTACTACAACACAAGATCGCAATAAGCCGCATTAGCATTAGTGATCTATTCTTATAGAAGAAGAGGGTAAGATAACTAAAAATCTATCATATATGCGGGCAATAAGCTGCATCAGCAATCGTCTTTTTTGACCTGCAGCAAAACAAGCACCAAGATGAGCAGTAACAAAAACAAATCGTCAAATGCACCAAATCTTGATGGAGTGGAAAATGAAAATCTTTGAGAGTACATATACTTTTGCTTTGTACCTTGTAGGCAGGAAAATTTTCTATAGGTTTACTCATGCTTTAGCATAAACCTCGATGTGCGGGTGAGTAGCAGTTCCTTTTTTCTTGAAGAATAGTAATCGTGCATGTGTAGAAAGAACTTGAGCCGCCATCTTGCATGATGGTGCGTTTCTTTATTATACCGTGAGAAAAGTGCATGAAATTTGACACTGAAGATTATCAACAAAAAATGCAGTTATAACTCATATATATTGTCTTCATCATCAATATATTTATAAAAATAATAGATTGAACTTGGGATTTCCACACATTTTGGTGTCAAATGTATATTTACTACTTAACATGAACTATACAAATATTGGGTATATGACATACTGTACTCAGGCATGTAAATATGAGAACTTTGTCATGCATCATTCATATGAAGCTATATGTACGCATAGAACAGAACAGTTACTTTGGTGTCATGGTTAGCTCATCTCTACAAGTAATGGGTTGGTCCCAACTTCAATTCACAGCTTAGACATTAATGTTGGAATGTTAGCGAAAGAGAATGTTCATGGTAGAACAATTAGCATCAAAGCCATGATTCAAAATGGCCAATAATTAAGTGCAGTCCTCTGATTTTGGGCCGACAGTGTTCATATATTTCTAGTGCATCAAAAGAACTCATATAACTTTCTAGATTTAGTGTTTTACCAGTTGATTGACCACAAAATTGATACATGACAAGTAACATCGAAAACATGAGATAAAATGGCCAATAATTTAGTGCAGCCCTCTGATTTTGGGCCAACAGTTTTCATATATTTCTAGTGCATCAAAAAAAAACTCATATCACTTTCTAGTTTTACCATATTACGGTTGATTGACCACGAAATTGTTATCTAACATATAGAGTGCATTCCCCAGCATCAAGAAATAAGGAGACTGAGGAAGGGTGAAGGATTAGACCTGGGCAGATATAAGGTAAAGCATGCATAACCAGCTGTAGCTGGAGAGAGCAGTGGAAATGCAGCTCCAGCCCTGACCTCATCCCCATTAAAGTCGTTGACGAAGAGATCCAGCTGGTTCACCTGCTTTCAAAGAGAGTACACATGTTGTGTCTCAGTTCTGACTATATATAGAAAAATGATCGCAACACACTATTTGTTGCGTATATCCTTATATAAAAATGATATGTTTGATGCAAGTATGTCTTAGTGCCGACTGTGACAAACATAAAATTCCACTAACAAAAATTGTAGGTTTGGTCGTTTGGAGTGAATGGACATTATTTTGTTTCAGGCCAAATATAACTATAAGACGACTCTATATATGTCACACAAAGAAAATCAGAGAGAAAAGCAATCACTTCAATGATTTAATAAGAAATGATCATAAACTCACTTCTGGGGTTCATAGTTAGATTTGTAGGAAAACAACATATGAATGTTCTCTTATGTATTTAAACATCGTTAGTCAATGGGAAGATCTTTTGCCATACATAATGGGAAGTTGAGAACCATGTAACAAGGAACCTGTGCATGTAATATACTCCAAGCAGCTAAATGTATGGCCATGGCCAAACAATTTTCAAATCTGACTGTCTGGTCTACCTACATAACATGGTACGCTACACACAGGTAAATTTCATCTTACCTTTGCTAAATAATAAAGAAAGGGAAGAATGGTTAGATATACCATGCAAATTATCAGAGATGTAACATTTACGTATTCAAAAGGACACGTCCATATATTTAAACATGAGTTTAACCAGGAAAGCAAACTGGAAGGCAAGAGGTAACACTGCTGTACGAATTCCTTGAATATGGTGCTGCTGGAGGCCATGCAGAACCCCCTCCGCTCCTTCCCATACATGTTTTCCTCTTCCATAAATCCTCCTGCATGTGGATCCGGCAACTTACATGCCTGCAGATGCTCCCTTTTGGAGACTGACCTCAAAAGCACAACACCATTGTTATTTCGCCGAACACGTTGTGAGCATAGAGACTTTCACGGGTCCAATATATGGCAGAAGCTAGCGATGTTACCTGCACGAAAAGGTAGAACTTGGTTGGCATGTGGTTTCTCTTATCAGAAAACCAACGAAATACCATGATTTTTGTCCAAAACAAGCAACATCATGCATATATCTGATATCCTGACCTCCGTTGCATATCATCCCAATGGGGAATCTGATGCTGCATGGTCGCTATTACTCGCGCCAACTGCTCACCTGCCGCAGGCATCTGCCACGGGCCCGCCGGCTTGCTCCCGGCCGCGCGCCTACTCCCCTGTCACCACCCTTCGTTGTGTTGCTCCGCTGATGGTTGGCCATGGTGACTACGTGTGTTAGACGTGGGGAATCAGTTGCTGCTGATGTAAAAAGATTGGGGTAATGGATATGGCGTACCAGATTCAACCTATCTGCAACTATCCCGGCAACGACATCAGACCGGCAATAGCAGCGTCAGCATACCTAGCAGCTATCCACGTCCCTGGCAACGGAAGTGTGTACCGCGTACCTAGCTTCTGCGGCGTGTCCAGCGTACCCAGCTTTGGCGGCGTGTCCCGCGTTGCCACCATTAGCGGACAGGGCGATGACAAGGGCCGTCGGCGGTGCACGTGGGGAGGCGTGGAGCGGAGGGGCGAGCTGTAGGTGGCCGGGGTGGCCATGCGCTGGCGGAGCAGCAAGGGCTCGGGCGCGTCCAGGAAGTGGTGGAACAGTGGAGGTGGAGTGCCGCTGGGCATTGGAGGCGGCCGGGGCGGCCAGGTGCTCGCGGAGGAGCGGGGTTGGCCGGGAAGATCCGGCGATAATGCCGGCTGTTCGGCGCCGTCCTCAGCCGCACGCTTTTGTCGCCGCCATCTACGCCCGTCACACTCCACCTCCGGCGGGATAGAGGGTTCGGGAGGAGGTGTGGAAGAGAGGTGGAGGAGAGAAATCCCGCAGGTCCAGGAGGTAAACGGGGAACGATATCGTGGATCGCGGGGCGAGGAGGAGATCCGAACTTGTCGGGCTTCGATCGCGGGCGGACCACGGCAGAACATTCATCATCACCCGTTAGATCGGGAGGCAGACCATCAAAGTAATATTGGCTCTTAGATTTCGTTAGATGGTGAAATCGGAGGATCCTGATTATCCCGTGTACACTTTTGTGGTGTGGCTTTAGGGGAATTCATGTTCGCTCTTTTAATAGTACTCCCTCCGTTCCTAAATGTAAGTCTTTGTAGAGATTCACTAGGTGGACTACATACGGAGCAAAATGAATGAATCCACACTTAAAATGCATCTATATACATCCGTATGTAGTTCATAGTGGAATCTCTACAAAGACTTATATTTAGGAACGGAGGGAGTAGTATAGATAAGCTCAATTCAACCGAGCACCACTTCGATCTGTCCCGTCGAACAGCCGATGCCATCCAGAACGGCGAGCCTCTCCTCGTCCCACCACGCGCTCTGCTGGCTCACCACCTCCCAGTCGCAGCAGGACCCTTTGTCCTCGACGCGTCCCTGCTTCAGCAGAGCGACAAGCCGCAGCGCCGTGGATACCTCCACGGTGAACCTCACAAGGCGCATCTGCCTCTCCGTCCTCTGGAATCCAATGACAACAAGCTCCTTCAAATGGTAATGGCGCGAAGCCGATGTCTCCCCCGGCACCTCCTGTCTCAGCTCGCCTTCGCTTTGGGAGACATGCACATAAAGGCTCTCAAGTAACGGTGCCGCCTGGATGAGCAGGCGCGGCCATGAGACGTCCCATGAGGAAGGCACGTCGGCGACGAGCAGCCTTCTCAGGTTCGACATTGCAGAGAAGGGATTCTTCGGCATGATCCACATCTCTGGCCCAGTAAACCGCAAGACGAGATCCTTCACGGTGATGGCGCCCTGGAAGAACTGCACGAGCCGCAGAATCAAGAAGTCGCGATAGGAGCGGTTTAGACTAGCTAAACCGCCCCCTTCCAGTCGGCCAACCGAGAAGGCGAGGCTCACGTGCGCAAGGCACGGGGCGGCGGCGGCGGAGCAAAGCAGCACGGTAGCTTCCTGGCTGGCGAGACTCTTGAGCTTCGGGAGAGACCGGATCTCGACCGACACGAGCTCGCCGCCGAGTACAAGCTCCCTGATTTCCGATTTGGGCGCGTCAAGAACCACCCTGCGGGCAGTTATCTTGATCTCGCATGAAAGGATGTGTAGCACTTGCAACTGCGGGCACGCGGCGACCGCTTCCTCGTAGGCGGCCGCCGGCGTGGGAACCGGCAAGTCTCGCAAGACGAGCGTGGTGAGCGCGTTGAATCCCCAGAGCGGCGGGGGCATGCAGTTGGCAAGCTTGAGGCTTCGCAGTCGGGACTCGCCGGGCTTCCTGCTGATGAGGCCAAGAGGGAAGCTGTAGGCCGACGGCTCCAGACGCGTGAGCGGCCCCGTCGGGGTGGCAACAACCTCAAGATCCCGGATGCCCCAGGAATCGACGGCGTCCACGACCAGGCGGTTGATGCAGGCCGAGGTGCTGTAGGCGAAGACCTCGAGCGACAGCCTCTCCACCCGCCGGCGAGCTTGGCTGGCCAGGAGGCTCTTGACGGAGCAGACCATGGATCGCATGGCGCGGCGCTCGTACCGGGCGGTGATAGCCTCTAGAAGCCTCCTGTCAGACAAGGTCGAGCTGATTTTCGAATCCCTGGCGTCTTCGCGGAGGCGGAAGCACCGGTGGTAGCGGGGCGGCAGTATGTCGCTGACCTTGAGGTCCAGGACGGGGACCTCGCGGGGCAGGCTGGCCCAGCGCCTGGAGAGCGCCGCGGCGCCGAGCGCGGTGCGGGTGTCGAGGCGGCGCAGGATGTCAAGGAGCAGATCGTCGGGGAGGTCACCGAGGCGGTCCTCGTCCGCGCACAGCCGCCGGCGGCGGCGCGGGAGCTTCGCAGCAATCCTCGGCATTGGGGAACAAATTAGTGGCGATTGTTGGTGTTGGGTGGGGTGGGCTTGCGATTAAAAGGGGCATCGACTTGAAATTCAGCCGCGAAATCGAATTCGACCCGACAGGGGCATTCGCTGTTCTAATCGGAGTTGAAATTGCGCTGCGATTTGGGTTAGAATCGGAGTGTCGCAGATCTGAATCGGAGGGGGAAGTGGGGATGGAGAGGGGCACGCAGCCCCCGGTTTGCGGCGGCGGCGCGCTATGGTTTGGTTTGCGGATACCCTCGGGCCCCAGCATACAATTTTTTGGGTATCAAGGCCTGCGTCCAACAAGAACAATTTTCTTTTTCGAACATTTTTTTATACAATAATACAACTTCATTTCTCAAATACTCTCCCTGTCCCGAGCCTGGGACCACGTTACTATTGTTTCTTTCTCCTCTTTCATATTGATCTTTTCTATCTTTCCCAATAAATGATGAGCTATAAAAGAATTTGTTTTTTTTCGTGTCACAGCTGATTATTCTTTTTTTTTTCCTTTTTGAAGAGTGGCATTCTATGTCCAATATCTCGATCGAAGCATAATGGAAAACGTTTTTGCAAGTGAAACTGCTCATTTGACAAGGTTGGAAATCCCTATTCGTCGCTCGCTTCAGCAAAATGTCGGGCTACCGCACAAGGCAGCGCAGCGAGCGACAAACCTGGGCCGGCCCACTTATACATGATGTGTCCAACCGGTTTTGAGAACCTTCTAGAAGGTTCCCTGAATCGGGTTTTTTCCTGTATCTTTTTTTTGGGGTTTTTTCGGCTTTTTATTGTTTTCATATTTCTCTTTTTTCGTTTCTGCTTCTTTTCCATTTTTTCATTTTTTTTGGTTTCATTTCCTTTTTCAAGTTTATTTTCCTTTTCAGAACTTGTTCGCAGTTTCACAAAATGTTTACAATTTTCTTTTTTATTTATTTTTATTTTCTTCTCTTTTTTTCCGAAAAAAATGAAAATTTTAAATTTTGTTCGTGTTTCCGAAAAATGTTCAGTTTTCGGAGAAATGTTTTCAAAATTCAAAATCAGTTCTCGTTACACAAAAAAGTACAAAACTTTCGAAATTCAGAAAATGTACCAGAATTCAATTTTTTGTTCACATATTCAAAAAATGTTCGCGCTTCCAAATTTGTTCGGGATTTTTTCAAATTGTTCTCCGTTTCAAAATATGTACTCAAAATTCAAAAAAAGTTCATACTTTAAATAATTGTTCGCGCTTCCAAATTTGTTCAGGATTTTTCAAAATTGTTCTCTGTTTCAAAATTTGTTCTCAAGGTTCAAAAAATGTTTGGGAATTGAAAAAAATGTTCCAGCTTTCTTAATTTGTTCACAAATTTAACAATAGTTCATGCTTTTCAATTTTGTTCAAAAATTCAAAAAAATTTCTAGAAGTTTTAAAAAGTAAACATTTTTGTTTTTTGTTCACAAATTCAAGAAATCTTTCCCTTTTTCAAATTTGTTCACATCATCAAAATGTTCCTGTTTTACAAAATTTGTGCGAAAATTCAACAATTTTTTTATTTTGAAGAAATATTCATAATTTCGAAAAATTCAGTTGTAGGAGGTCGTCGATTCGACCCAATAAATGGAATGTAAATTTTGGGGTTTTTTGCGAATTAATGTTTAAGTTTAGTCTATGTCGAATACGTCTTTAACTGTCGCACTGCTAATTGAACATGAGATGGTCTATGTCGCAGTGGTTTGCACGGTAGGCCAATTAGTGCGAAGTCGCGTGCTTGAGTTACAGCGCTAGCGCGATTTTCTTTTTTGCGATTTTTCATCTCGGGAACGTGCGGGCCGGCCCATGCAAGCCGCTCCTGTGCGAAGCGTCGGCACTTTGCCGCAGCGAGCGGCCGACAAGGTATACTCCGTGCCCACAAACTATCCGTATCTATTATAATTTTGTATTGAAAGTACACAAAGCACCCAAATCATATCTAAATCCCTGCACCATCGATCGACCACTATCATCGCTGGAACGAGTCACCGACACATCTGACACTACTCCATGTCAAAGTTGGCATGGCCTTCTCAATGACAGCCAGAAAGTTTTCATGCATATGTCCATAAGGACCAGCGGCTTGGAGCAATAAGTCATCGTCATTAAACTCTTGAATCGATCTGAAGCGTATCGCACCTAATGATGTCATCGCGCACGCATAACAAGAAACCTAACCTCGACACTAATAACGCACAAGTATAGGGGATCACAATAGTTTTCGAGGGTAGAGTATTGAACCCAAATTTATTGATTCGTCACCAGGGAGCCAAAGAATATTCACAAGTACACTACTAGGAAAAAGCTTATACACGGACGCTTACTAGCAGCGCGGGTTTATACCCCTCGCTACTGCTACTTACTAGTAGCGCGGGTTTTTAACCCTCACTACTACTAAGTCGATAGCAGTAGCGCTGGTTTTTAACCCTCGCTACTACTAAGCGGTCTCTACCGTGCCATCCCCCGGGACATGCCATAGTAGTAGCGCGGGTTTTTAACCCTCGCTACTACTAAGTTGATAGCAGTAGCGCTGGTTTTTAACCCTCGCTACTACTAAGCGGTCTCTACTGTGCCCCTGGGCCATGCCATAGTAGTAGTGAGGGTTATAAACCCGCGCTACTAACCCTCCCTACTACTAAGTTGATAGTAGCAGCGCGGGTTTTTACCCCTCGCTACTACTAAGCGGTCTCAACCGTGCCCCTCCGAGACATGCCATAGTAGTAGCGAGGGTTAAAAACCCGCGCTACTACTAAGTAATGGGTTTTTTAATAGCCGTGAAATCCCCAATCCCCATCTCCTCGTCCAAATAACTCCTCTCCCTCGTCCCTCTTCCGCGACGTCTCCCTCAAATCCGGTGACCTCCTCTTCCACAGTAGCCCCTCCTTCCTCCTCCTCCTCCTCCGCTGTTGGAAGGAGAGGAAGATCCAACAGAGCGCCGTCCATGATGGCCAGATCTCTCACTACTAGGAAAACGCTTATAGATAGAAGTTTACCAGTAGCGTTTGTTTATGACCCCACGCTACTAGTAGTTAGTAGTAGCACTGGCTAGAAAGAGCGCTACTGGTATAAGTTAGCAGCAACGCTTGTTATCTAAACCCACGCTACTGCTAAGTGTAACACACCACAACATCTGATCAATAAATATTAGCAGCGCTTGTCGCCCAACCAGCGCTACCGTTAGTTCTGGATCTATAGCGCCTGTTGGTATAAACGCGCTACTGCTATTTTTTCTATCTATAGAATTTTACCAGTAGCGGGTTTTTAGCTCGCGCTATAGGTAGTGCACCACCAGCCGTAGATATTTTGCAAGCTGCCATAGCAGTAGCGCGCATAGGAGACCCACGCTACTGCTATGCCCGCCACCCACCTACCACCTTTCCCCTCCTTCCTCCCCTTTCTTCTTCCTCCCCCTTCCTTTCTCCCCCTTTCCTTGCACCTTGCTTGTTCCAATGCTTCCCCTCGACCCCCTCCATTAGAGCCCTCCCTTTCCCTCTTCTTTGCCCTTCCATCACCCCCCTCTTCTTTGCTCCTCCACTACCCCTCCATTAGAGCCCTCCCTTCCCCTCTTCTTTGCCCTTCCATCACCCCCCTCTTTTTTGCCCCTCCACCACACCCTCCATTAGAGCCCTCCCCCTCTTCTTTGCCCTCCACCACCCCCTCTTCTTTGCCCTCCACCACCACCCTCCATTAATGCCCTCCCTCCCCTCTTCTTTGCCCTCCACCCCCCCTTCCATTAATGCCTTCCCTCTTCTCCTCTCCCTCTCCTCCCACTCTCTCCCTAGCTAGCTAGCTAGTTAGAGCTATATATCTAGAGCTACTAGGCAATTAAGAAGAAAGGTGCTCGATAGCCCTCTCGACACATATGTGAGCAAAAAAGGTGTTTGTGTGGATAGGACCGAAACTATATATATATATGGGCGATATGAGAATATATATATACCGAATTGTGTGTGGCATAATTTGAGTTGCCTACATTGTGTATTTGATGAAATAATGTGGGTGACATGAGTTGCCTATGTTTTGCCGAATTGTCGATTCAATTCCGTTTCGGCGAATTTCGGGCATGCAAACTCAATATGTCCTATGTTTAGGGAAGGTCATGCCGAATTTTTGTATGAATTTGATCCATGCATGCATATATACGTGGTTATAATATTTGCTCCGCCCGCAGGTGAAGGTCAATGGAAGGATGGTGGAAATATACTGGCAATCCGCTGTGGATGACATGTATGAAAAAAGACTGAGGGATGTTTTATGTCCGTGTCGAAAATGCAATGGAAGAGTCAGGCTCGACCCCTTTATGGGTGGTAAATTCAAGGCGCACCTGCTCATGCATGGTTTCATGCATGGCCATACTCGGTGGATAAGTGAAGAAGAAGAAGAAGAAGATGATGATGATGATGAGGACGTCGACGGGGCAGGAAATAATGACATGGGGCCACCATACAAAGAGATGACCGATTATGTGCCCGAAGAGGAAGACGGCCTCGGGAATGTCGACGGCGAAGAGGCAGTTCAAGGCGGAGAAGATGCGGACATGCCACCGTCTTCGTCGCTACTAAGTTCAGCTATGCGGGACCCGCATGTTCGAGACTTGCTTCGCAAGAGGACGACTAGCGACAGAGCTGCTTCTAGAGAGGAGGCCAAACTGGCGCAACTGGAGGTAGACTCGATGACTCCTTTGTATGATGGTTGCAATAATCCCGAGGTGACCCGCTTGAGTTTCACACTAGAACTTCTAAAGATGAAGGCAAAAACAAATGGATGATACAAGCCCGATGAGCTTCAAGTACCTAAAGAAGGTTCTTCCCGCGGGAAGCCTGTGTCCTACTAGTGTCGAGGAGGCAAAGAAAATCGTGTGCCCTCTTGATCTGCCACATATTAGATATCACACATGGATCAATGATTGCATCAATTATCGGAACGAGCACGCGGAAAAAACCATATGTCCAAAGTGCAATGCTTCATGATATAAAAAGGCCAGAAAGAAAGCTCCACAGAAAGTTGTATGGTACTTTCCGATCACTCCGCGTCTACAACGGTATTTCGTAGATCCTAAGGAAGCAAAGCTTTTGCGCTGGCACGCGGAGAGGGTGAAGCCAGATAACGGAGATGAACCGAAGCTGAGACACCTCGCAGATGCTAGCCAGTGGAGAGCATTAAATGCTGAATTTGATTTTTTCGCAAATGATCCAAGGAACATCGTGCTTGGCGCTAGTAGTGATGGCATGAATCCATTTGGCAACCAGAACACCAATCATAGCACATGGCCCGTGTTTGTATGGATGTACAACCTCCCCCTGGTTGTGCATGAAGGAAAAATACATACACGTGGCTATGCTTATTCAAGGGCCGAGACAACCAGGAAATGATATAAATCTGTATCTCGGGTTACTGAAAGAGGAGTTACAGACCTTATGGACAACGCCGGCCAAGACATGGGATGCAAGCAAAGGAGAGTATTTCTACATGAGAGCCGCGCTGATCACGACGGTGCAGGACTATCTCGGTTACGGCTATCTCTCCGGCCAGGTGTGCCACGGATATTGCGGATGCATGAGGTTCATGGATGATACAACTTCTCTGCAGCTATCGAAAGATGGCGGGTCTTCAAAAATCGTGTACATGGGGCATCGAAGATGGCTCAAGAAGGATGACCCATGGAGAAAGCGTGGAGATCTATTCAATGGTATGGCTGAGCATCGAGGTCCTCCACATAAGCGTAGCGGTGCAGAAATATATGAGTTATTGAAGAACTGGGAAGAGTGCCCCTCGCCGGGAAAGACGAAGAAAAAGGCGCCGGAGCCCCTGCTGAAGATATGGAAGACGAGATCTGTTTTCTGGGACTTGGAATACTGGCCCATACTCGACACGCCTCATAGCCTTGATCCAATGCATATCACAGAAAATATCCTTGAGAGTTTGCTTGTAACATTGATGAACATGCCGGAGAGGACCAAGGATGGGCCAAAGGCAAGAAAAGACTTGGAATTTTTGAAAATCAGGAAAGATCTCCAAATGCCCGGTAAAAGGTCGTCGAAGGAGACCGAGACGGAGACGGAGACGGAAGATAGGGGCAAAAAAGTAAACAAGAAGGAAGAACAATATTGCCCCCCCTCTTGCTTCACCTTAGATCTGAAGGAGGTCGATCAATTGATCAAGTGCCTTGCCGGAATCAAAGTTAGTTCCGGATACTGTGGGAAGATAAGCAGATATCTGGACACTAAGAAAAAAGGTTCAGTGGGATGAAGTCTCACGACTATCATGTGATGATGACGCAGTTACTCCCGGTTGCACTTAGAGGGATTATGGACACACATGTGCGTGAGACGCTTACTGACCTATGCCACTTTTTTGATGCTATCTCTCGAAAGTCGATCAGTGTGAAGCAACTCCATAGGCTACAGGAAGAGATCGTTGTCATACTGAATGATCTAGAGATGTACTTCCCGCCCGTGTTCTTTGATGTCATGGTGCATCTATGTGTCCACATCATGGACGACATCATCGACCTAGGGTCGACATTCCTGCATAGCATGATGCCATTCGAGAGGATGAATGGGGTCATCAAAGGATTCATTCGTAACATGTCCCGTCCAAATGGAAGCATAGCCCAGGGATATCTGACCAAAGAGTGCATCTATTTCTGTGAGAGTTATCTGACCAAAGACCATGTTGTTGGTTTGCCCGTCAACAAGAACTCTGGAAGGCTCGAAGGCGAAGGTCACACCAGCGGTCATAGGGATGTGAATGTGTTACGCTCGGGCCGACATAACGACCTTGACAGGGCAAACTTAGTAGTGCTACAACACCTAGATGTGCTAGAAGATTTCATGACACTGCACAAAGAGACCATTGCAAAGAAGTACCATGACCGTGGGGTGCACAGGACGGACGCTGAAGTTATTAGAGAGCACAACTCCACTTTCTTGCGTTGGTTCAAAGAGCGAGTTCTGGCTAATCCCCCGGAAGAGGGTTGTCCGAACGGAACACTCATATACGCCTTAGCACATGGCCCCTCGACCAACCTCGCGACTTATCAAGCATACGATATCAATGGATACACGTTCTACACGGAGGAGAAAGATATAAACAGTGATGACCAAAACTCAGGGGTGACGATGGAAGCCATGACTGGGAATGTAATTGAAAGATATTATGGAAGGGTCGAAGAGATATGGGAGCTTAACTACTCTGGATTGCATAGCGCGACGATGTTCCGTGTCAGATGGGCTAAAAATGTACACAGAGAAAACCGACATTTCACTACCATGTGTATACCCGACTCCGATGATAGCGGTACCGTCAATGCCATCGCCAAAAATGAGCCATGGGTACACGCTAAACACGTGACACAATGTTTCTTCATAACTAATCCGATCAATCCCAGCCGTGTTGTCGTGAGGAGAAGAAAAAGGAGCATCGCCGGAATGGATGGAGTCGCCAACGAGGAAGACTATGACCAGTACGGTGATCCGATGAGGGAAGATGATGCTGATGACGACCAAACATATGTCAAAGGAAGAATGAAGACTACAATACCTACGAAAGATCGTAATCCCTAGAGAAGGAAAAGTCACGACCATGGGCTCAATTCTTCGACAACGAACAAAAGAGGGAAGAAGATCAGTTTGAAGCGTCGTCGTCGCCCAAGCTGACAAACTAATCCCAAAGTTTGTGTGTGTCTAGCTATTTTGTATACCGCCGATAGCGGTCAAATGATGTAAGATATATATTATACTAATTATTATCCAGAGGGTAACAATGATATATTGCAAAATGAAAGAAAAAGAAAAAGAAAAGTGCAAATGAAAGAAAAAGAAAAAGAAAAAGAAAGGAAGTTTTGCAAAATGAAATGAAAAGAAAAAGAAAAAGGAACTAATAAGTTGTGGAAAATGAAATGCAAGAAAAATAAAAAAGAAAAGAAAAATAAAAAAAGGAAAAGAAAAAAAAGAAAAAAAAGTTAGCAGTAGCGCGTTTTATCCAGGGAAGCGCTATAGCTAAGAAAAAGGAAAAAAAAGAAAAATAAATAAAGAAAAAACTAGATGTAGCGCATTTTTGCTGGACCAACGCTATAGCTAACTTAGCTATAGCGCGTTTTGCCAACACGCGCTATAGCTAAGTTAGCTATAGCACCGGCCCGCTAGCCCCCTCTTTGTTGTCTCTCCCACTCGCTCCGCTCGTCGATCCCCTCCGACGGCACCGCCCCTCCCACGCCGCCGCCCGACGCCAGCCCCGCCCGCCCGCCCGCCCGCCGCCGACACCAACCCCGCCCACCACGCCAACGCCAGCCCGCCCCTCCCACGCCATCCCCGCCCGCCCGACCCCCACCCGCTCCAGATGCCCCCGCTCCTTCTTCCTTC
Source organism: Aegilops speltoides (assembly GCA_021437245.1). Lineage (NCBI taxonomy): Eukaryota > Viridiplantae > Streptophyta > Magnoliopsida > Poales > Poaceae > Aegilops > Aegilops speltoides. Next base: position 426,147,450 of record CM038141.1, on the reverse strand, counting down.
CTCTTGACCCCTCGAGACCAGCTCTCTCTCTCGACCCCTCCGCTCTCTGCAGATCAGCGACCTCATGACCCCTACGCCTGCCACCGACCCGACCCCTTCAGCCTCCCTCAGGAAGCAGCCACGACGCCAAAGAACGCCAATGAGCACTAGACAGGTGCCTTTCCCTCTCCTCCCAAGTGTTAGATAGCTTAATTTAATTGCTATTAGTGTTAGTTAGTGTTAGTTAGCTTAATTTGCTGTTAGTGCTAGTTAGTTAAATGCTGTTAGTGTTAGTGTTAGCCCAGTGATAGTTAGTGTTAATATTGATGCATGTGTGCTGCTGCTATTTTTGAAATTCAGTTAGAGCACACTGTTCAGTTACAGAAATTTATGAAATTCAGTTAGAGCACACTATTCAGTTACATAAATTTTTGAAATTTTCAGTTAACTGAAGATTTCAGTTTTGGTAACTGTGCAAACTTCAGTAAACTGATTTGGTAAATTCAGTTAACTGAATCATGCAATTGACAGCTATTGACAGTAAATTCAGTTAACTGAATCATGCATGATTCAGTAAATTCAGTGTGTGTGTGTGTGTGTGATGATTTGGCTGCTATTGAGATATTCTATGTAGTGAGATAGATAGCTCTCCTATGATTCAGTAAATTTTGTAGTTAAGAGAATAGATAGCTCTCCTATGAACATGTATTGAGATCATCTTGCAATGCTAGGCCTCTTCTTCCTGCTACTAGGATTTTTTGCTCCTCTTTGTTTCCTCGACGGGAGGCCTGCCTTCGAAGCATGGGTGAGTTGTGTTGTTGGTGATCACGACCGTGCACATTTTAGTTAGATAATTTTATGTTGCTGTATTATGTTGCTGGAGTGGCCTCTAAGTTGCAGAGTTGCCAATCTATGTTGTTCTACAGTTGATTATCAGAGCCGTTGATTATCACTTTTGCAGCACTGTAGAATGCCAGTTATCAGTTTTGCAGCTTATGTTGCTGCTACTATGTATGTGCTTGTTTTGCCAGAAACCGATTGCTAAGTGACCTATCTTTTGCCAGAAATGTTGATTCATTTCCATTCTGGCAAATTTCAGGCGCTCTATATGTGCACTTTCTAGCAAAGGTCATGCCGAAATTTTCCATGAATTTCGACATGACTTGTGCTAGAAAGTTGGACATATCGAGTGCTTGAGATTTGTCGCGACGGGAATGAAACGACATTTCTGGCAAAACAAAGGTCACTTTTTTTGTCATTATTCACTTTATTATATAAAGCTCAATAATTAAATGACTACGACATTGAACCCTAGGAAACATGACCGACACCGATGAGGCCGGAGGTTCTCACTCCCAATTAGGTCGAGCACAAGCCTACCTCGACTTTCTGGCGGATCAGGACAGACAGGACGCTGGGTGTCCGGACCGCCTTGTCATGACGGATGACGATGGTGGTGGCACCGGCGCCGACACTGATGCCACCAACAACACCGGCACTCAGACTGGCGCTTGATATGTCTCCAACGTATCTATAACGTTTGATTGTTCCATGCTATTATATTACCCCTTTTGGATATTTATGAGTTTTATTTTACACATTTATATCATTTTTGGGACTAACCTACTAACCGGAGGCCCAGCCCGTATTGCTGTTTTTTTGCCTATTTTAGTATTTCGAAGAAAAGGAATATCAAACGGAGTCCAAACGGAATGAAACCTTCGGGAGCGTGATTTTTGGAACGAACGTGATCCAAAGACTTGGAGTGCAAGTCAAGAAGCAGCCGAGGCCTCCACGAGATAGGAGGGCGCCCCCCCTATAGGGCGCGCCCCTGTCTCGTGGGCCCCTCGGGCGGCCACCGACGTACTTCTTCCTCCTATATAAGCCTCCGTACCCCGAAAACATCCAGGGAGCCAACGAAATACAATTTCCACCGCCGTAACCTTTTATGTATGATTGAGTTATCTTTGCAAGTCTCTTCAAATTATCAGTTTGGTTTGGCCTACTAGATTGATCTTTCTTGCCATGGGAGAAGTGCTTAGCTTTGGGTTCAATCTTGCAGTGTCCTTTCCCAGTGACAGCAGGGGCAGCAAGGCACATATTGTATTGTTGCCATCAAGGATAAAAAGATGGGGTTTATATCATATTGCATGAGTTTATCTCTCTACATCATGTCATCTTGCTTCAAGCGTTACTCTGTTCTTTGTGAACTTAATACTCTAGAAGCAGGCAGGAGACGGTTGATGTGTGGAGTAATAGTAGTAGATGCAGGCAGGAGTCGGTCTACTTGTCACGGACGTGATGCCTATATACATGATCATGCTTAGATAATCTCATAATTATTCGCTTTTCTATCAATTGCTCGACAATAATTTGTTCACCCACTGTAATACTTATGCTATCTTGAGAGAAACCACTAGTGAAACCTATGGCCCCCGGATCTATCTCTTATCATATTTGCTTTCAGTCTACTTTTATTTGCATCTTTACTTTTTGCATCTATATTATAAAATACCAAAAATATATTTATTTTATCATACTATCTCTATTAGATCTCACTTTCGCAAGTGGCCGTGAAGGGATTGACAACCCCTTTATTGTGTTGGTTGCGAATTCTTTGTTTGTTTGTGTAGGTGCGTGGGACTTTTGAGGAGCCTCCTACTGGATTGATACCTTGGTTCTCAAAAACTGAGGGAAATACTTACGCTACTATTGCTGCATCACCCTTTCCTCTTCAAGGAAAACCAACGCAAGCTCAAGACGTAGCAAGAAGGATTTCTGGCGCCGTTGCTGGGGAGGTCTTCGCTCAAGTCATGACATACCAAGTACCCATCACAAACTCATGTCCCTCGCATTTACATTATTTGCCATTTGCCTCTCGTTTTCCTCTCCCCCACTTCACCCTTGCCGTTTTATTCGCCCTCTCTTTCCCAATCTCCTGCTCTCTCTTTCGCTTGCCTTTTTCTGTTTGCTCGTGTGTCAGATCGTTTACCTTGTCATTATGGCTAGTCCTCCTATCCTTATTATTACACCCGAACATGAAATTCTCAATTTTAAGCAAAGGGAGGGAGAAACTTTAAAAAATGCTTGGCATAGAGTTTGCAATGCTCAAAATAGATCTACTAGGAAGCTTTCTACTTCTGTTCTTCTCCGCAATTTTTATGTAGGCATCACTCCTTGGAATAGATGTGTTCTTGATACTGTTGCCGGAGGTGATTTCTTGAGTAGCCATACATTTGATGCTTATAGTGCTATGTTAGATTTGTTTGGCCGCCCACCTCTTTTGGTTAATGGAACGATTTTAACTTTAGAACATGTGATGCAACAGCTTGATATTATTGAAAATAAAATGGCCACTTTTGAGTTGATTGAAAATTTGGATAAAAAGATCCATAATCACATTACCCAATATGGATCTAGGGTTGGAGTTACTTTGAAAAATCTTAAAGAGAAAGAACCTATAGTTAATGAAAAAATAGATCTAGATTCTGAAAGAATTGGTAAACTTGAGGATATCATTACCAATTTAGGTTCCGCATTTTCTTCCATGAAAAACACTCCAAAACCCCCTACCAAAACTACCAAGTTTATTTATGTTCCTAAAAATAAGGGGGAATCTTCTAGTAAAGGAGACGCGGATCTCAAATCCATAAGTGTTCACCCCAATTGCATCTCTATCGTAAAAGAACCTTTTGCTATGAATGAATTTCTTGAATTTTTGCCTAAAGGTTTAATCATTGCTAAAAAGGGAGAAACCCCTAAATATTATAAGTGCTCTATTGAGGAATTGAGTGCCAAAGATGGCACTACTTAGATCTATCTTAGCTTTTATGCCTAGCTAGGGGCGTTAAACGATAGCACTAGTTGGGAGGTAACCCAATTTTCTTTGTGTTTTTTGTTTTTGTTCCTGTTTAGTAATAGATCCTGCATCTACTTCCTGTTTAGATGTGTTTTTATATTTTAATTAATGTTTTGTGCCAAGTAGAACCTATAGGATAACCTATGATGATAGTTGATTTGATTCTGCTGAAAAAAGAAACTTTGTGCGCACGAATTTAGTTATGTTAAATCACAGAAACGTGATTTTGTGTTGATTATTTTTGCTTCTGATCAATAGACAAATTCTCCAGGACTTCCTATTTTGGTAGGAGTTTTAGAGTTCCATAAGTTTGCATTAGTTACAGATTGCTACAGACTGTTCTGTTTTTGACAGATTCTGTTTTTCGTGTGTTGTTTGCTTATTTTGATGCATCTATGGCTAGTAAAATAATTTATAAACCATAGAGAAGTTGTAATACAGTAGGTTTAACACCAAAATAAATAAATAGTGAGTTAATTACAGTACCTTATGTGGTGGTTTTGTTTTCTTTCACTAATGGAGCTTATAAGATTTCCTGTTGAGTTTTGTGTTGTGAAGTTTTCAAGTTTTGGGTAAAGCTTGTATGGACTATGGAATAAGGAGTGGCAAGAGCCTAAGCCCTGGGATGCCCATGGCACCCCAAGATATTCAAGGATAGCCAAAAGCCTAAGCTTGGGGATGCCCCGGGAAGGCATCCCCTCTTTCATCTTCGTTCATTGGTAACTTTACTTGGAGCTATATTTTTATTCGCCACATGATATGTGTTTTGCTTGGAGCATCGTGTATTATATTAGTCTTTGCTTTTTAGTTTACCACAATCATCCTTGCTGTACACACCTTTTGGGAGAAGCGTACTTGATTAGGATTTGCTAGAATACTCTATGTGCTTCACTTATGTCCTTTGAGCTTGATTTTTTTTGCTCTAGTGCTTGACTTATATTTTCTTTAGAGCACGGTGGTGACTTAATTTTGAAGAAATTGCTAGCCTCTCATGCTTAACTTATATCTTTTTGAGGGTCTTTTAGAACAGCATGGTATTTTCTATGGTTATAAAGTTGGTCCTAGAATGATGAGCATCCAAGTTGGGTATAATAAGAACTATCATAGAAAAGAATTGGATGCGATGATCAATATGATGCTTGATAATTGTTTTGAGATATGGAGGTAGTGATATTAGAGTCATGCTAGTTGAGGTGATTATGGAAAGTACTTGTGTTTAGGGTTGTTATTCCCGTAGCATGCACGTATGGTGAACCGCTTTGTGATGAAGTTGGAGCACAATTTTTTTATTGAGTGTCTTCCTTATGAGTGGCGGTCGGGGACGAGCGATGGTCTTTTCCTACCAATCTATCCCCCTAGGAGCATGCGCGTAGTGCTTTGGTTTTTGATGACTTCTAGATTTTTGCAACAAGTACATGAGTTCTTTTGACTAATGTTGAGTCCATGGATTATACACACCTCACCCTTCCACCATTGCTAGCTTCTCTTGTGCCGTGCAACTTTCGCCGGTACCATACACCCACCATATACCTTCCTCAAAACAGCCACCATACCTACCTATTATGGCATTTCCATAGCCATTCCGAGATATATTGCCATGCAACTTTCCACCATTCCGTTCATATGACACGCATTACTTTTGTCATATTGCTTTTTGCATGGTCATGTAGTTGACATTGAATTTGTGGCAAGGCCACCTTCATAATTTTCATACATGTCGCTCTTGATTCATTGCATATCCCGGTACACCGCCGGCGACATTCATATAGAGTCATATCTTGTTCTAGCTTTGAGTTGTAATTCTTGAGTTGTAAATCCATAAAAGTGTGATGATCTTCATTATTAGAGCATTGTCCTAGTGAGGAAAGGATGATGAAGACTATGATTCCCCCACAAGTCAGGATGAGACTTCGGACTTTACAAAAAAAGAGAAAAAAGAGAGAGAAAGGCCAAAAAGAAAAAAAAGAAAGGCCAAAGAAAAAAAAAGAAAAAAAATATAAAATGAGAGAAAAAGAGAGAAGGGACAATGCTACTATCTCTTTTTCCACACTTGTGCTTCAAAATAGCACCATGATCTTCATGTTAGAGAGTCTCATATGTTGTCACTTTCATATACTACTGGGAATTTTTTATTATAGAACTTGGCTTGTATATTCCGATGATGGGCTTCCTCAAAATGCCCTAGGTCTTCGTGAGCAAGCAAGTTGGATGCACACCCACTTAGTTTCTTTTGTTGAGCTTTCATATATTTATAGCTCTAGTGCATCCGTTGCATGGCAATCCCTACTCACTCACACTGATACCTATTAATGGGCATCTCCATTGCCCGTTGATACGCCTAGTTGATGTGAGACTATCTTCTCCTTTTTGTCTTCTCCACAAGCACCATTCTATTCCACATACAGTGCTATGTCCATGGCTCACGCTCATGTATTGCGTGAAAGTTGAAAGAGTTTGAGATTATTAAAGTATGAAACAATTGCTTGACTTGTCATCGGGGTTGTGCATGATTAAATACTTTGTGTCATGAAGATAGAGCAACGGCCAGACTATATGATTTTGTAGCGATAACTTTCTTTGGCCATGTTACTTTGAGAAGACATGATTGCTTTGATTAGTATGCTTGAAGTATCACCATTTTCATGTTAATATGAACTTTTATTTTGTATCATTTGGATCTGAACATTCATGCCACAATAAAGAAAATTACATTGAGAATTATGCTAGGTAGCATTCCACATCAAAAATTTCTTTTTTATCATTTACCTACTCGAGGACGAGCAGGATTTAAGCTTGGGGATGCTTGATACATCTCCAACGTATCTATAATTTTTGATTGTTCCATGCTATTATATTACCCCTTTTGGATGTTTATGAGCTTTATTTTACACATTTATATCATTTTTGGGACTAATCTACTAACCGGAGGCCCAGCCCGTATTGCTGTTTTTTTGCCTATTTCAGTATTTCGAAGAAAAGGAATATCAAACAAAGTCCAAACAGAATGAAACCTTCGGGAGCATGATTTTTGGAACGAACGTGATCCAGAGGACTTGGAGTGCAAGTCAAGAAGCAGCCGAGGCCTCCACAAGATAGGAGGCCCCCCCCCTATAGGGCGTGCCCCCTGTCTCGTGGGCCCCTCGGGCGGCCACCGACGTACTTCTTCCTCCTATATAAGCCTGCGTACCCCGAAAACATCCAGGGAGCCAACAAAACACAATTTCCACCGCCAGAACCTTCGATCCGCGAGATCCCATCTTGGAGCCTTGGCGGCGCTCACGGAGGGGGAATCGACCATGGAGGGCTTCTACATCAACACCATAGCCCCTCCGATGAGTTGTGAGTAGTTTACCACAGACCTTCGGGTCCATAATTATTAGCTAGATGGCTTCTTCTCTCTTTTTGGATCTCAATACAATGTTCTCCCCCTCTCTTGTGGAGATCTATTCAATGTAAACTCTTTTTGCGGTGTGTTTGTCGAGATCCGATGAATTGTGGGTTTATGATCAAGTTTATCTATGAGAAATATTTGAATCTCCTCCGAATTCTTTTATGTATGATTGAGTTATCTTTGCAAGTCTCTTCGAATTATCAGTTTGGTTTGGCCTACTAGATTGATCTTTCTTGCCATGGGAGAAGTGCTTAGCTTAGGGTTCAATCTTGCGGTGTCCTTTCGCAGTGAAAGCAGGGGCAGCAAGGCACATATTGTATTGTTGCCATCGAGGATATAAAGATGGGGTTTATATCATATTGCATGAGTTTATCCCTCTACGTCATGTCATCTTTCTTAAAGCGTTACTCTGTTCTTTGTGAACTTAATACTCTAGATGCAGGCAGGAGTTGGTCGATGTGTGGAGTAATAGTAGTAGATGAAGGCAGGAGTCGGTCTACTTGTCACGGATGTGATGCCTATATACATGATCATGCCTAGATAATCTCATAATTATTCGCTTTTCTATCAATTGCTCGACAGTAATTTGTTCACCCACCGTAATACTTATGCTATCTTGAGAGAAACCACTAGTGAAACCTATGGCCCCCGGGTCTATCTCTTATCATATTTGCTTTGAATCTACTTTTATTTGCATCTTTACTTTTTGCATCTATATTATAAAATACCAAAAATATATTTATCTTATCATACTATCTCTATTAGATCTCACTTTCGCAAGTGGCCGTGAAGGGATTGACAACCCCTTTATTGTGTTGGTTGCGAGTTCTTTGTTTGTTTGTGTAGGTGCGTGGGAATTTTGAGGAGCCTCTTACTGGATTGACACCTTGGGTCTCAAAAACTGACGGAAATACTTACGCCACTATTGCTGTATCACCCTTTCCTCTTCAAGGAAAACCAACGCAAGCTCAAGACGTAGCAGCATTAATGACGTTCCTAACTATAGCACGGAAGGTGGGACCTCCCAAGCCAGTGAGGGAAAGAAGGAAAAGAGGACACGACGTCGAAATGAGCTCGGCACCGGAAGACTAGTGGTCACGGCGGTGCACCCTGGCGAGTTCGAGCCAATAGAGCCGCGAGAAGTGGCAGCGTGTTACGGCAACCAACTAGCATGCATCCTATGGGATACCGCTAACATCAACACCACAAAAATACGGAAGAATGATCAGTTGAAGAAGCTGCTTCTAACTAGTTTGCACGCAAGATTCCAGTTCTCCGGTCGTAATGACGAAGTCGACCCATAGGATGATGATGCCATGAAAAAAATCAACAACAAAGCCCTAGGGAAGTTCAGCAACGCATTGAGCACTTGGAAAACTAGGGTGAAAAAGGCGATTCAAGTAGACCATGAAACCTACGCCGAGATTGTTGCAGACAATTCGAAAATTATGATAGAGGACTTTGAAAAGTTCAAAGAGACTTGCAATGAAGAAGATGCCAAGGCCAGGTCGGAGAGAGGCAAGTAGCTGCAGGCAAAGAACATGGGGAACCACCACCTTGGAAGTCGTGGTTACACGGGAAAGAGGCCCGTGTGGGCTAAGGAGGACGCAGAACGTGAACATCAGGGGATCCCAGACCCATTGGCTGAGTTCACCGACCAGCAGGAGCACGACTTCATCAGGGCCCAATTCTCGTGGGATCCCAAGAAAACAATTTTTTTCACCGATGGGCCGACTAGGAAATTCATGAGATTACTGGTAATCATCCTTTTACCACTTTACATATTAGGTTCTAATCAACGAAGTCTACTACATTCTAGTCGCATTCATAAATGATTCACGGTCCATTTTGCAGAGAGAGCAACACAAGCTTGCGGCCGAGAGCGACTCGTCGACTTAGTCGACTCAGTCGTCGGCGAAGTACAAGTGGGACACTCCTTTCAACCGGGACATGAACATAATGATGGGACACCTGCCCGGCCAGCGGCCGCAATATGGACGTGTGCATGGCGCCGGGGATGGGGCCACTTGGAAGTACTATTATAGCGAGGACCCCGAGGCCAAAAGACAGAGAAAGAAGTTCAGTCAAGTGACTATCGACGAGAAGGTGGCGCGGGCGATGGAGAAAGCAAAAGCTGAGACCAAAGCTGAGATAATCGCTGCCTGTAGATCTGATTTCATGGATGCCTTTACAAGCTTGATTCCAACAGTGGTCACATGGGTGCAACAAAATCCAAATGCGCCACCAAGTGATTTTCCCATGCCCAGCTTCACCGGGAGCAACTCAATGAACATCGCACCCATACCCGTACCTAGTATGGCAACCGCACCCGCACCTCCTCCAGCACCTGCTCCTCCGCCTAGCTCTCACAGCAGCCCTAGCTCCGTCTCTGGCTTGAATGTCAGGCCGTCGACATTGGTTGAGCTCGACGCCCTCATGGTAAATACGCGTCGTCGCACCTTCATCAACTCAACTAATTAATTAATCTTCAGTTGCCGTTCTTTTTGGATCTCTGACGCCACACATATATGTCTTTGTAGGCCGAATCCACTCCGTGCACCCTCCTTTACAACATGAAGTGAGGGTTGGTGGATGTGGGCAAGGGTACTATAGTGAAGCCTAAGGATCGATTGTTTCACCGCCGGCAAATGCTTGATAACGCCTTAAGGGTCTCCATGGCGAGTGTGAAAGCGGGCTACGAGGGTCTCCCTCGTTCGATACAAACCGATGGAGAGGATGACGAGACCCCCATGCAACTTGGCCAATGCAAAAATTGGCTGAACCTGTGGCCGAAAAATCTTCTTCGTGTCGAGGTGGCCAGGAGCACACCAACAGGACCTCAGGAAGGTATGACCACAAAACCACCTACACAAGTACAACCATCGTCTGTGCTGCTTGCTGAGATCGAGAGACATGAGGAAGGAGGGCCAACCGTTCTGCCGGCAGATGATGCCATCTACCCCATGGAAGAGGATAGGGATCATGACATGGAGGAGGCCGACGATGACCCTAACTAGTATTTCAATACTGCCTTTGACAAGGAAGTAACAATGAGTCAACCATATGAATATGAGATGCATGTACCAGAGCCGGAACGTCCTCGGGAGTGCAAGAAGTCTTTGTTCATGCAATCCTCGCAGGACACGCCTCCAGATGCCGGCTCCACCCAAGCTCAACTACTTAGCCAGAGTCATCCAATGCTGAGCCCGGCAACACTAGGGGTGGTGCTCAGGGAGGGTTTGACAGACCCACCAGCACCTCAGGCCACCAAGAAGAAGGAGAGGAAGAAACCGGCGGTGAGAAAATCTAATAAAGCTGGCAATGTTGGTTCTAGCAGCCAGCCACCTTTGACCAAGGTTGACCATGTACCGATGAAACATGCGCCATTAATCCATGTCGCGGGACAGCCAATGGTACCGGCGAATGCACTAGCTGCCATAGAAGGGTATCTCAGGAGACTCCATGACCATGTGATTTTGACAGGATCCAGGATTACACACATGCCCCGCGGACCTCTTCTTCCTGAGGTTTGATTACATTTTCCAGATGTTTCAAATGAGGACGTTCGTCCGCCTGTATGCGTTGCACATGAACTACATCGTCAGGAGAGAGTAAGTCACCGGTCTTGCGGTCGCGGACCCATACTACATGCATGAGGGCTTCTTGTCAATCAACGACGCCAACCGTCAATATGCGAGTCAGTACATCGAAGAATTCTTGGTCAGCAATAAGGACAAAGAAATGATTCCCCTACCTTATCATCCCAGGTAAGTCATCCGCGAATAACACTATAACACATACATCCTTTCACGCATTTCAATAGTTACTTTGCACGCATGGAGGCTAAACTTGATCGTGTATTTTGCGCAGCGGGGGGTGTCGTGCCGTTCTCATTGTTCTTTACCCGCGTTACTCCCGCACTCTATATTTGGACCCGTCGAAGAACATACAGAAGAAAGATTACACACACATAAAGTATGTTCTGGACAGAGCTATGCTGGGCGTCGGCATGCGGGGTGGCTACATCAAACACAAAAAAACAAATAAGGCCGGGCTTTGTTTCAGCCACAAGACTAACTTCTGTTGCATCCAGCAACCGGCAAGAAGTGAGAATGATGGATTCTACGCCATCCATCTAATGATGGAGTACAGAAGGGATGTGCAATCACTTTGCATGAAATCTTCATCCGGTACCCATATCAAGAGATGGGTCGAAGCCTTTGGAGCCATGCCGGATAATCGAATTCGAAATGATTTCTACCGGATCCAACAGGAAATTGCGTCCATCATCATCAAAGATGTCCTCTAAGAGAATGGGATGTTCTACATTGGCCCAATATCGCGAGCTGACGTCCGAACCCGCATTGCCCTACAGTGTCAGGACATGACGCCTTTCACTAAGCTTGGGTGCACCCTTCCAGATATGGACAGATGGGAAGAGTGCACTGCTTAAAAACAATGTGTCTATTTAGTTACTTTTTACTTTCTGTACGACTAAACTTCGAATCTCTCAGTACGACGAAACTATTAGATGTATGGTGCCACGCTCTAGTTAATTACTTTCGGTACGGTAAAATTTGTTAACTATGTTTACTATATGTTGCATCTATTTCATAACTGTTTTGTTGAATTGCTTCATGGTATATATATGTGCATCTCTAACAGGTATATAGATCAACGATGGCAAGGAAGTGGTATGCCGTGTATGTGGGGCATGTTCCGGGTGTGTATGATGAGTGGCTAGAGTGTCAGGCCCAAGTCTTTGGCTTCTCCGGCGGAAGCCAGAAAGGGTTTGATAGCAGAGCAGAAGCCGAAGCTAGTTACTTGAGATTCATAGCACAACATGGGATTCAGAACCAGCGCCGCTGCAAAAACTACTACATAATACCGCTTTTGATCATCGTGATCGCTCTTATTGTGTATGTCTTAGTTTATGTAGATGATGAAACATGTGTCTACGGTGACAGTGTAAGAGACAAGTCATCATTAACTTGTATCGCTATTTCGAGATAATGATGAGATCGACATCATTTGTGTCGAGACTATGTTGATATGATGAGACTATGTTGTACCACTTCGATGATGATGATGAGACATTCTTTTTTCATATAGTTCCAGTGTATGTGTATGTTGTAACTGTATAAAACCTGTAAAAATACGAATACAACAACATAAAAAAGAAAATACTAGCAAGAGGCGTGGGGTATTGGAGTAGTTGCGGCGCTGCTTACGATGAGCGTTTTTGAAGGGCCACACTACTAGTATTAGCAGAGTGATGGATGAGGCGCTTCTTCGCTAGATACGAGATAGCGATGGCGCTGGTTCAAACAAGCGCTACTGCTAAAAAATAGTTGTAGCACCGTAGCAGTAGCACGCTTGCCCGCGCTACTAATAGCCAAAAAACCAGCGCTACTGGTAAGGGTTTTCCTAGTAGTGTCTGATGGATGCAACCCATTTTCAAACCAGAATTAAAGGTCCCATTTTCAAACTCTACCCCCCCCTGGTGGATCGCCTTTTCAGTTCTGCAAAAAGTAAAAGAAAATGATAAAAACTTCAAAAATTAAAATCCTTCGAGATGTAGTTATGTTAGTACATCTACCAGTTAGGAAAATTTAAAAACTTAAATTTGGACATGTTTTGCAAAAAGTGTAGGGAAAATGTAAAACGGCTATAACTTTTGCATACGATGTTAGAACAAACGTATAATATATCAAAATGTTCAGCACGAAAATCCGCATCCGATTTTGACCGCCTACGGCATGTTTGCAAATTTTTAGAATCCTCAAATTCTAAAAGGAAAAAAAGTTATGCTCAAATTTTAGTTTTTTTGAATTCTGGTCAAATCTGGTCAAACTACTTATTCAAATTTCAGTTTCTTTGAATTTTGAATTTTAAATTCGGGAAAAAAATCGATTTTTTTTCAAAAAGTATATTCAAAGAATGGGTTAGTAGTACCGCGGGTTTTTACCCATGCTACTACTAACGGACGTAGTAGTATCACGGGTGGCACCTACGCTACTACTACCTATTAGCTGTAGCGTCGTATCAGTAGCGCGGGCACCCGCGCTACTAATATACGTAAAACCCATGCTACTGCTAGGCTTTTCCCTAGTGGTGGTATTAGCAGTTGAGTTGTCAATTCAACCACACCTAAAAGACTTAATATCTGCAGCAAAGTATTTAGTATCAAAATAGTACGGAAGTAACGGTAATTGTGATAAAAGTACCAGTAACAGTTTTATAGTTATTGTAACAGCAACACATCAAAAGTAACTTAGCAAAGATCAATATGTGAAAAGCTCGTAGGCATTGGATCAGTGATGGATAATTATGTCAGATATCATTCATCATGCAATAGTTATAAACTAGGGCAACACAGAACTATCTCCAATTTATCAATGTAATGTAGGCATGTATTCCGTATATAGTCATACGTGCTTATGGAAAAAAACTTGCATGTCATCTTTTGTCCTACCCTCCCGTGGCAGCGGAGTCTATAAGGAAACTAAGGGCTATTAAGGCCTCCTTTTAATAGAGTCCCGGAACAAAGCATTAGCACTTAGTGAATACATGAACTCCTCAAACTACGGTAATCACCGGAAAGAATCCTAATTATTGTCACCTTGGGGTATGCAGATCATAACATGTAATAGGTGTCTACAACTTGCAAGATAGGATCAAGAACTCCTATATATTCATGAAAACATAATAGGTTCAGATCTAAAATCATGGCACTCAGGCCCTAATGACAAGCATTAAGCATAGCAAAGGCATAGCAACATCAATCTCAGAACATAGTGGATACTAGGCATCACGCCCTAACAAAACTAACTCGATTACATGATAAATCCCATCCAGCCCATCACCGTCCAGCAAGCCTACAATGGAATTACTCACTCCCGGCGGTGAGCATCATGAAGGATAAAGGTTGATGATGACGACAATGGTGATTTCCACCCTCCGGAGCCCAAAACAGACTCCAGATCAGCCCTCCTGATGAATAATAGGAGGTGGTGGTGGCTCCGTATTGTGAAATGCGGTGAATACTTCTATTTGATTTTTTTCTCTCCAAAAATGAATATATGGAGTCGAAGTTAGGGTTATAGACGGTCCAGGGGACCCACAAGTCTGTAGGGCGCGCCCTGGGGGTAGGCATGCCCCCAGGGCTTGTGGCCTCTGGGTGGCCCCCATCAGGAATCATTTTTCATGAGTATTTTATTTTTATTCCACAAAAATTCTCCATAAATTTTCAGGACAATCCGAGAACTTTGATTTCTGCACAAAAGTAGCACCAAGGCAATTCTACTGAAAACAGCATCAGTCCGGGTTAGTTTCATTCAAATCATGCAAATTAGAGTTCAAAACAAGGGCAAAAGAATTTGGAAAAGTAGATACGATGGAGATGTATCAAATGCCCCAAGCTTAACCCATTGCTTATCCTCAAGCAATTCAGTTGAAAAACTAAAACTGACAAAGAAAAAACTTTTACAAACTCTGTTTGATCTTGTTGTTGTAAATATGTCTAGCCAATATTCAGGTTTTCAGCAAAGATTATGAGCTAACCATATTCACAATAACATTTAGGTCTCAGTTTACTCATATCAATGACATAACCAACTAGCGAGCAATAATAAGATATCTCGAATGACAACACTTTCTCAAAACAATCATGATACAATATAACAAAGTGGTATCTCGCTAGCCTTTTCTGAGACCGCAAAACATAAATGCAGAGCACCCCTGAAGGTCAAGCATTGACTAGACATTGTAATTCATGGCAAAAGAGATCTAGTCACAGTCATACTCGACATTAATTAAAAACAAAGCATATAAATGACAACAGTGCTCTCCAGCTGGTGCTTTCATAAGAACATGATGACTCAACAATAAAAGTAAAAATAGGCCCTTCGCAGAGGGAAGCAGGGATTTGCAGAGGTGCTAGAGCTCGAAGCTTTTAAAACAGAGATGAATACAAGTTTGAGAGGCATGCTTTCATTTTCAACATAACAACCAAGAGATCTCACTATCTTCCATGCTAGGCACATTATAGGCGGTTCCCAAATAGAATGGTAAAGTTTTTACTCCCCCTCCACCAACAAACACACTCCACGTCTAGCCAAATTCACGTGTGCCATCCATACCAACAACAGTCCTAGGGGAGTTTTGTTTGATTATTTGCAATTTTGATTTTTGATCTTTGATCATAGGACTGGGCATCCCAATTACCAGCCACTTTCTCATGAATGACAAGTGAATAAACTCTCATCATGAGAATAACCCACATGGCATGGAAGATAATGATAGCCCCTAGTCGCTACATGCATGATCGATTCGGGCATACATAACAGATTATTATTTGAAGGTTTTAGAGTTCGGCACATGCAAATTTACTTGGAACGGGAGGTAAATACCGCATATAGGTAGTGAAGGAAATGTGCCCTAGAGGCAATAATAAAGATGTTATTTATATTTCCTTATATCATGATAAACGTTTATTATTCATGCTAGAATTGTATTAACCGGAAACTTAGTACATGTGTGAATACATAGACAAAACAGAGTGTCCCTAGTATGCCTCTACTTGACTAGCTCGTTAACCAAAGATGGTCAAGTTTCCTGACCATAGACATGTGTTGTCATTTTATGAACGAGATCACATCATTAGAGAATGATGTGATGGAAAAGACCCATCCGTTAGTTTAGCATAATGATCGTTTAGTTTTATTGATATTGCTTTCTTCATGACTTATACATATTCCTCTGACTATGAGATTATGCAACTCCCGAATACCGGAGGAACACTTTGTGTGCTATCAAACATCACAATGTAATTGGGTGATTATAAAGATGCTCTAAAGGTGTCTCCGAAGGTGTTTGTTGAGTTGGCATAGATCAAGATTAGGATCTGTCACTCCGTGTATCAGAGAGGTATCTCTGGGCCCTCTCGGTAATGCACATCATTATAAGACTTGCAAGCAATGTGACTTATGAGTTTGTTGCAGGATGATGCATTACGGAAGTAAAGAGACTTGCCGTTAACAAGATTGAACTAGTTATGATGATACCGACGATCGAATCTCAAGCAAGTAACATACTGATAACAAAGGGAATGACGTATGTTGTTATGTGGTTTGACCGATAAAGATCTTCGTAGAATATGTAGGAGCCAATATGAGCATCCAGGTTCCGCTACTGGTTTGACCGGAGATGTGTCTCGGTCTTGTCTACATAGTTCTCGAACCCGTAGGGTCCGCACGCTTAACATTCAATGACGATTTGTATTATGAGTTATGTGATTTTATGACCGAAAATTGTTCAGAGTCCCGGATGAAATCACGTAAATGATGAGGAAATCACGTAAATGATGAGGAGTCTCGAAATAGTCGAGAGGTAAAGATTGATATATTGGAAGAAGGTATTCGGACACCGGAAAGGTTTCGGGACGTTTCAAATATTTATCGGGGAACCGAGGGGTTACCGGAACCCCCCGGGGAGGTTATGGGCCTTGATGGGCCATAAGGGAGTAGGAGAGGGAAGGCCACAAGGTGGCGCGCGCCCCTCCCCATGGCAGTCCGAATTGGACTAGGGGGAGGGGGCGCGGCCCCCTCTTTCCTTCCCCTCTCCCTTCCCTACTCCCCCCTGGCGCGCCTCCCCCTTGGCCGGCCTCCTCCTCCCCCTCTTTTATATACATGGGCAGGGGCACCCCGAAGCACAACAGACAGTCTCTTAGCCATGTGCGGTACCCCCTCCACATTTTAACACCTCGGTCATATCGTCGTAGTGCTTAGGCGAAGCCCTGCGCCGATAACTTCATCATCATCATCGCCACACCGTCGTGCTGACAGAACTCTCCCTCGTCCTCAACTGGGTCAAGAGCTCGAGGGACGTCATCGTGCTGAACATGTGTTGAACACGGAGGTGCCATACATTCGGTACTTGGATCGGTTGGATCGTGAAGACGTTCGACTACATCAACCGCATTACTAAACGCTTCCGCTTTCGGTCTACGAGGGTACATGGACACACTCTCCCGTCTCGTTGCTATGCATCTCCTAGATAGATCTTGCATGATCGTAGGAAATTTTTTGAAATACTGTGTTTCCCAACAGTGGCATCCGAGCCAGGTCTATGCGTAGATGATATGCACGAGTAGAACACAAAGAGTTGTGGATGATAATAGTCATACTGCTTACCACCAACGTCTTACTTTGATTCCGCGGTATTGTTGGATGAAGCGGCCCAGAACGACATTACATGCCCGCATTCATTAGACTGGTTCTCCCGGCGTACTTCGCACACGGGTGGCTGGCGGGTGTCTGTTTCTCCAACTTTAGTTGAATCGAGTTTGACTACGGCCGGTCCTTGTTGAAGGTTAAAACAACACACTTGACGAAAAATCGTTGTGGTTTTGATGCATAGGTAAGAACGGTTCTTGCTAGAAACCCGTAGTAGCCACGTAAAACTTGTAATAACAAAGTAGAGGACGTCTAACTTGTTTTTGCACGGCATGTTGTGATGTGATATGGTTAAGACGAGATGAGATATAAATTGTTGTATGACATGATCATGTTTTGTAAAAGTTATCGGCAACTGGCAGGAGACTTATGGTTGTCGCTTTATTGTATGAAATGCAATCGCCATGTAATTGCTTTACTTTATCACTAAGCGGTACTAGTAGTCATAGAAGTAATAGTTGGCGAGATGACAACGATGCTACGATGGAGATCAAGGTGTCAAGCCGGTGACGATGGAGATCATGACGGTGCTTTGGAGATGGAGATCAAAGGCACAAGATGATGATGGCCATACCATGTCACATATTTTGATTGCATGTGATGTTTATCCTTTATGAATCTTATTTTGCTTAGTACGGCGGTAGCATTATAAGATGATCCCTCACTAAATTTCAAGGTATAAGTGTTCTCCCTGAGTATGCACCTTTTCTACAGTTCATCGTGTCGAGACACCACGTGATGATCGGTGTGATAAGCTCTACGTTCACGTACAACGGGTGCAAGCTAGTTTTGCACATGCAGAATTCTCGGGTTAAACTTGACGAGCCCAGCATATGCAGATATGTCCTCGGAACACTAAGACCGAAAGGTCGAACGTGGATCATATAGTAGATATGATCAACATAGAGATGTTCACCATTGAAAGCTACTCCATCTCATGTGATGATCAGACATGGTTTAGTTGATATGGATCGCATGATCATTTAGATGACTCGAGGGATGTCTATCTAAGTGGAAGTTCTTAAGTAATATGATTAATTGAACTTAAATTTATCATGAACGTAGTCCTGATAGTATTTACGTATCTATGTTGTAGATCAATAGCTCGCGTAGAGCTCCCCTGTTTTATTTTTGATATGTTCCTAGAGAAAAGTAAGTTGAAAGATTATAGTAGCAATGATGTAGATTGGGTCCATGATCTGAGGATTATCCTCATTACTACAGAGAAGAATTATGTCCTTGATGCACCACTAGGTGACAGACCTATTGCAGGAGCAGATGCAGACGTCATGAACGTTTGACAAGCACAGTATGATGACTACTTGATAGTTTAGTACACCATGCTTTACGGCTTAGAACCGGGACTTCAAAAATGTTTTGAACACCATGGAGCATATGAGATGTTCCAAGAGCTGAAAATGATATTTCAGACTCATGCCTGTGTTAAGAGGTATGAGACCTCTGACAAGTACTTTGCCTACAAGATGGAGGAGAATAGTTCAGCTAGTGAGCATGTGCTCAGAATGTCTGGGTACTACAATCGCTTGAATCAAGTGGGAGTTAATCTTCCAGATAAGATAGTGATTGGCAGAGTTCTCTAGTCACTATCACCAAGTTACTAGTACTTTGTGATGAACTAAAATATGCAAGGGATGATGAAAATGATTCCCAAGCTCTTCGCGATGCTGAAATCAGCGAAGGTAGAAATCAAGAAATAGCATCAAGTGTTGATGGTTAACAAGACCACTAGTTTCAAGAAAAAGGGCAAGGGAAAGAAAGGGAACTTCAAAAATGGCAAGCAAGTCGTCACTCACGTGAAGAAGCCCAAAGCTAGACCCAAGCCTGAAACTGAGTGATTCTACTGCAAAGGAAATGGTCACTGGAAGCGGAACTGCCCCAAATAATTGGCAGATAAGAAGGATGGCAAAGTGAACAAAGGTATATTTGATATACATGTTATTGATGTGTACTTTACTAGTGTTCATAGTAGCCCCGCGGTATTTGATACATGTTCAAGTTGCAAAGATTTGTAACTCGAAAGAGGAGTTGCAAAATGAACAGATACTAGTTGAGGGCGAGGTGACGATGTGTCTTGGAAGTGATTCCAAGGTAGATAAGATCACCATCGCACACTCCCTTTACCTTCGGGATTAGTGTTGAACCTAAAATAAGTGTTATTTGGAGTTTGCGTTGAGCATAATATGATTGGATCATGTTTATTGCAATACAATTATTCATTTAAGTCAAAGAATAATTGTTATTCTGTTTACATGAATAAAACCTTCTGTGGTCATACACACAAGGTGAATGGTTTATTGAATCTCGATCGTAGCGATAAACATATTCATAATATTGATGGCAAAAGATGCAAAGTTGATAATGATAGTGCAACATACTAGTGGCAGTGTCGTTTAGGTCATATTGGTGTAAAGCGCATGAAGAAACTCCATACGGATGGACTTTTAGAATCACTTCATTATGAATCATTTGATGCTTGCGAACCATGCCTCATGGGCAAGATGACTAAAACTCTGTTCTTCGGAACAATGGAGCGAGCCACTAACATATTGGAAATAATACATATACCGATGTATGCGGTCTGATGAGTGTTGAGGCTCGCGGCGGGTATCGTTATTTTCTGACCTTCACAGATGATTTGAGCAGATATGGGTATATCTACTTAATGAAATACAAGTCTGAAACATTTGAAAAGTTCAAAGAATTTCAGAGTGAAGTTGAGAATCATCGTAACAAGAAAATAAAGTTTCTACGATCTGATTACAGAGGCAAATATTTGAGTTACGAGTTTGGCCTTCATTTAAAACAATGTGGAATAGTTTCACAACTCACGCCACCTGGAACACCACAACATAATGGTGTGTCCAAACATCATAACCGTACTTTATTAGATATGGTACGATCTATGATGTCTCTTACTGATTTACCACTATCGTTTTGGGGTTATGCATTAGAGACAACTGCATTCACGTTAAATAGGGCACCATCTGAATCCGTTGAGATGACACCGTATGAACTATGGTTTGGCAAGAAACCTAAGCTGTCGTTTCTTAAAAAGTTTGGGGTTGCGATGCTTATGTGAAAAAGTTTCAAATCGATAAGCTCGAGCCCAAATCGGAGAAGTGCGTCTTCATAGGATACGCAAAAGAAACTGTTGGGTACACCTTCTATCATAGATCCGAAGGCAAGATCTTTGTTGCTAAAAATGGATCCTTTCTAGAGAAGGAGTTTCTCTCGAAAGAAGTGAATGGGAGGAAAGTAGAACTTGATGAGGTAGTTGTACCTTCTCTCGAATTGCAAAGTAGCTCATCACAGAAAACCGTTCCCGTGATGCCTACACCAACTAGTGAGGAAGCTAATGATAATGATCATGAAACTTCAGATCAAGTTACTACCGAACCTCGTAGGTCAACCAGATCACATTCCACACCAGAGTGGTACGGTAATCCTATTTTGGAAGTCATGTCACTAGACCATGATGAACCTACGAACTATGAGGAAGCGATGCTGAGCCCAGATTCCGCGAAATGGCTTGAGGCCATGAAATCTGAGATGGAATCCATGTATGAAGAACAAAGTGTGGACTTTGGTTGACTTTCCCGATGATCGGCAAGCCATTAAGAATAAAGGATCTTCAAAAGGAAGACAAACACCTGGTAGTAGTGTTACTATCTACAAAGCTCTAATTGTCGCAAAAAGTTTTTTGACAAGTTCAAGGTGTTGACTACGATGAGGTTTTCTCACTCGTATCAATGCTTAAAGTCTGTCCAAATCATGTTAGCAATTTGCTGCATTTTATGGAATCTGGCAAATGGATGTCAAAACCGCATTCCTTAATGGATTTATTAGACAAGAGTTGTATATGATGCAACCAGAAGGTTTTCTCAATCCTAAAGGTGCTAACAAAGTGTGCAAACTCCAGTGATCCATCTATGGACTGGTGCAAGCATCTCGGAGTTGGAATGTATGCTTTGATGAGTTTATCAAAGCATATAGTTTTATACAGACTTACGGTGAAGCCTGTATTTACAAGAAAGTGAGTGGGAGCACTACAACTTTTTTGATAAGTATATGTGAATGACATATTGTTGATCAGAAATGATGCATAATTTTTTGGAAAGCATAAAGGAGTGTTTGAAAGGAGTTTTCCAAAGAAAGACCTCGATGAAGCTACTTACATATTGGGCGTTAAGATATATAGAGACAGATCAAGACGCTTGATAAGATATTTTTCAATGATTACATACATTGACAAGATTTTGAAGTAGTGCAAAATGGAACTGTCAAAGAAGGAGTTCTTGCCTGTATTGCAAGGTGTAAAGTTGAGTAAGACTCGAAACCCGACCACGGCAGAAAATAGAAAGAGAATTAAATTCATTCCCTATGTGAAAGTGCAACTATCCCTAGGTTGTTTTGGTAATTCCTAACAACATATAGCTCATTGAGCTAATGCTATTTCAGGAAAGCTCAGTGATTGGCATGGCATGGATGAGAAAAGTGGACCCCTCAAAATGCTAAGGACAAAAGGATTGGCTCAAGCTCAAAGCTCAAGACTCTACATTTTACATTTTAGTGATCGAAGATCACATTGAGTCTATAGGAAAAGCCAATACTATCAAGGAGGGATGAGGTGTTGCTTAATGGCTTACTTGCTCAAAGTGCTTAGTGATATGCTCCAAAGCCCTCAACTACTTTCTCACATCCACATATGACCTAAACAAAAAGTCAAACTCGGCCCTACCGATTCTTTCTATCCGGCGCCACCGAGTTCAGATGTCATAGCCACTGCCACAAACCCTAAGCAAATGGGTCTCACCGATAGGGATCTCGGTCTCACCGAGATGGGATTGTAATCTCTCTGTTTCCCTCCGTAATGTTTCGGTACCACCGAGATGAGTGATCGGTCCCACCGAGATTGCAACGTAAACTCTCTGTTTCCCTTCCATAACATTTCGGTCTCACCAAAATGAGCGAACCGGTCCCACCGAGTTTACCTGACCAACTCTTTGGTTAGCTTATTACCAAAATCGGTCCCACCGAGTTTGTGTAATCGGTCTCACCGAGATTACGTTATGCCCTAACCCTAACCATATCGGTCCTACCGAGTTGCATGTCGGTCCCACCAAAAATCCTAACGGTCACTAGATTTGCTGAATCGGTCCGACTGAGTTTCTCAATCCGGTCCCACCGAGATTGGAAAGTTGTGTGTAACGGTTAGATTTTGTGTGGAGGCTATATATACCCCTCAACCTCCTCTTCACTCGTGGAGTGAGCCATCAGAACGAACCTACACTTCCAGCATACATTTTCTGAGAGAGAACCACCTACTCATGTGTTGAGACCAAGACATTCCATTCCTACCATATGAATCTTGATCTCTAGCCTTCCCCAAGATGCTTTCCACTCAAATCTTCTTTCCACCAAATCCAAATCCTGTGAGAGAGAGTTGAGTGTTGGGGAGACTATCATTTGAAGCACAAGAGCAAGGAGTTCATCATCAACACACCATTTGTTACTTCTTGGAGAGTGGTGTCCCCTAGATTGGCTAGGTGTCACTTGGGAGCCTCCGACAAGATTGTGGAGTTGAACCAAGGAGTTTGTAAGGGCAAGGAGATCACCTACTTTGTGAAGATCTACCGCTAGTGAGGCAAGTCCTTCGTGGTCGACGGCCATGGTGGAATAGACAAGGTAGCTTCTTTGTGGAGCCTTCGTGGGTGGAGCCCTCCGTGGACTCGCGCAGCCTTTACCCTTCGTGGGTTGAAGTCTCCATCAACGTGGATGTACGATAGCACCACCTATCGGAACCACGACAAAAACATCCGTGTCTCCAATTGCGTTTGAATTCTCCAAACCCTTCCCTTTACATTCTTGCAAGTTGCATGCTTTACTTTCCTCTGCTCATATACTCTTTGCATGCTTTATTGAATTGTGTTAAGATTTCTTGACTTGTGCTAAGTTAGCTAAAATCTGCCAAAGACTAAAATTGGGAAAAGGATAAGTTTTTATTTGGTCAAGTAGTCTAATCACCCCCCTCTAGACATACTTTCGGTCCTACAAGTGGTATTAGAGCATTGGTCTCCATTTGCTTTGATTTCCATAGCTCTTGGTAATCATAGCCTTGGTTTCACAACCTAGGAGAGTATGGCGTCTAGCGAGGAAATCCTTTGTCTGAGTGTCCTTACTTTGATGGTACTAATTTTGCTAGTTGGAAGCATAAGATGAAAATGCATATTCTTGGACATAACTCCACCGTTTGGGCTATTGTGTGTATTGGCTTGCAAGGTGAATTGTTTGATGGGAGAGAACCGAACCGTGAAGCTACCGCGGAAGAGTTGAAGATGCTGCAATACAACGCTCAAGCTTGTGATATCCTCTTCAACAGATTGTGCCCCGAAGAATTCAACAAAATCAACCGTCTTGAGAATGCAAAGAAAATTTGGGATACTTTGATTGATATGCATGAAGGTACCGACTCTGTCAAGGAATCCAAGTTGGATGTGCTTCAAAGTCAGCATGACAAGTTCAAAATGAAGGATGGTGAAGGTGACGCTGAAATGTACTCTAGGCTTGCTCTTATCACAAATGAGATTGCCGGCTTAGGAAGTGAAGAGATGACCGAGAAAATCATCATCAAGAAGATCCTAAGAGCTTTGGACGGAAAATATGATACCGTGTGCACATTGATTCAAATGATGCCCAATTACAAAGATCTCAAGCCAACGGAAGTCACTGGAAGAATTGTTTCTCATGAGATGTCACTCATGGATAAGGAGGAGCTCCACAACGAGTCAAGTGGTGCTTACAAAGCCTCATGTGAAGCTCCCACATCATCAAGTGAGAAACAAACCTTCAATGAAGAATTGAGCCTAATGGTGAAGAACTTCAACAAGTTTTACAAGAGTAGAAGCAAAGAGAGAAGTTCCAAGTCAAGGTCCTACAATGACAAAAGATCTTCTAGTCGAGAGCGTAATTGCTACAATTGTGGAAGACCCGGACACTACTCCAATGAGTGTACGGCTCCCTACAAAAGAAGAGAAGAATCACCTAAGAGGAGAAGTACAAGAGAAGAATCACCACCAAGAGAGAGAAGGAGTGGAGATGATTGTTCTGAACGAAGAACATCCCAGAGAAGCAAGGATTCGGAAAGGAAGGACAAGTCATCAAGGAGCTACACAAAACGAAGACATCAAGCTCATGTTGGTGAATGGGTATCCGGCTTCGACTCCGACAATCACTCCGATAGAAGCTATCACTCTGACTCCAAACATACTCAAGATGAAGGTTGAGGGATTCCCGGACTAGGGGGTGTCCGGATAGCCAAACTATCATCTTCGGCCGGACTCCTGGACTATGAAGATACAAGATTGAAGACTTCGTCCCGTGTCCGGATGGGACTTTCCTTGGCGTGGAAGGCAAGCTTGGCGATACGGATATGTAGATCTCCTACCATTGTAACCGACTCTGTGTAACCCTAACCCTCTTCGGTGCCTATATAAACCGGAGGGTTTTAGTCCGTAGGACGCACAACAATGATACCATAGGCTAGCTTCTAGGGTTTAGCCTCTTTGATCTCGTGGTATATCTACTCTTGTACTACCCATATCATCAATATCAATCAAGCAGGAGTAGGGTTTTACCTCCATCGAGAGGGCCCAAACCTGGGTACAAACATCGTGTCCCTTGTCTCCTGTTACCATCCGCCTAGACGCATAGTTCGGGACCCGCTACCCGAGATCCGCCGGTTTTGACACCGACATTGGTGCTTCGTTGAGAGTTCCTCTGTGTCGTCATCTTTAGGCCCGATGGCTCCTTCGATCATCAACAACGATGCGATCCAGGGTGAGACTTTTCTCCGTGGACAGATCTTCGTATTCAGCGTCTTTGCACTGCGGGCCAATTCTCTTGGCCATCTGGAGCAGATTGAAAGCTACACCCCTGGCCATCAGGTCAGATTTGGAAGTCTGAACTACACGGCTGACGTCCGCGGAGACTTGATCTTCGACGGGTTCGAGCCATAGCCAAGCGCGCCGCACTGTCACGAAGGGCATGATCTAGCTCTGCTGCCGGACAGTGCCCTGGAGGCCGCACGAGTGTCCGCTTCGACCCTTAGCTCGGAGCCGACTACGCCGATTGAGGACGGGTGACTGGACACCGCCTCGGGGGCTGCTATCTCTATGGTGATTCAACCGAACACCAACCCTGTCCTTTGCGAAGCTCGTGACCCCAAGGTGTCGGACTCCTCTCTGGACTCCGAACCTTCTACGCCCCTGCCAATCGAATCCAATTGGGCGCCGATCATGGAGTTCACTGCCGCGGACATCTTTCAGCACTCGCCCTTTGGCAACATCCTGAATTCACTAAAGTCTCTCTCTTTATCAGGAGAGCCCTGGCCGGATTATGGTCAGGAAGGTTGGGATGTGGACGACGAAGAAATTCAAAGCCCACCCACCACCCACTTAGTAGCCACTGTCGATGATTTAACCGACATGCTCGACTTCGACTCCGAAGACATCGACGGTATGGACGACGATGCAGGAGACGACCAAGAACCTGCGCCTACAGGGCACTGGAAGGCCACCTCGTTATACGACATTTACATGGTGGACATCCCAAAATATGGGAACGGCGATGGAACAACGAAGGATGACCCCTCCAAGAAACAGACTAAGCGCCGGTGTCAGCGGCGCCACTCTAAATCCCGCCACAGCAAAAACGGTGATTCCGGCACTGGAGACAATAATACCTCAGACAGTGCCGAAGACAACCCCCTCCAGCAGGATGGAGAAGCCAGCCCTCATGAGAGAGCGGCAGGCAGAGAGGTAGAGGACGATAATTACATGCCTCCCTCCGAAGACGAGGCAAGCCTCGACGACGACGAATTTGTCGTGCGTGAGGATCCCGTCAAACAAGAGAATTTCAAACGCAGGCTCATGGCCATGGCAAGCAGCCTCAAGAAAAAGAAGAAATAGCTTAGACCTGACCAAGATTTGCTAGCCGACAGATGGACTGAAATCCTGGCGGCCGAAGAGTACGAACTCGAACGCCCCTCCAAGAGCTACCCAAAACGCAGGCTGCTACCCCGGTTAGAGGAGGAAGCACCTAAACCTACATCACTAGCGCATAATATGGCCGACCGGCCACCTCGTGGCCGTGACAGAGAGGCCTCTCGGCCCTCCACTCAAGCCGCACCCCGGCGCCGCTCAAAAAATACCAAGGCACGGGAAAATGCGCCAGACCTGCGGGATATATTGGAGGACAAGGCAAGGCAAACAAGATCGATCTCTCGATCGCGTGGGCGCCTACGATACGTGATGATAACCATCACGCCGGATATGGCAATTTCGCCGGGCGAACACGAGAACAAAGGTCATTTGACTGCGTCGTGATATAGCCCATATCTGAGGCGCCGCACACCCACTATGCTTCATAGACGAAGTGATGGATCATCAAATCCCTGAGGGTTTCAAACCCGTAAACATTGAATCATATGATGGCACAACAGATCATGCGGTCTGTTTCGAGGACTATCTCCTTCATATCCACATGGCCCGCGGTGATGATCTACACGCCATCAAATACCTCCCACTCAAGCTTAAAGGACCAGCTCGACATTGGCTTAACAGCTTGCCAGCGGAGTCAACTGGTTGTTGGGAAGGCCTAGAAGCCGCATTCCTCGACAACTTCCAGGGCACCTATGTGCGACCACCAGACGCCGATGACCTAAGCCACATAATTCAGCAGCCAGAGGAATCGGCCAGACAATTCTGGACACGGTTCCTAACCAAGAAAAATCAAATCATCGATTGTCCGGATGCAGAGGCCCTCGCAGCCTTCAAACATAACATCCGCGACAAGTGGCTTGCCCGGCACCTTGGACAGGAAAAGCCGAAATCCATGGCAGCCCTCACAACACTCATGACCCGCTTTTGCACGGGAGAGGACAGTTGGCTAGCTCATAGTAAAAACATGACAAAGAGCCCTGGTAATTCGGATACCAAGGACAGCAACGGCAGGTCGCGTCACAACAAGCACAAGCGCCGCATTAATGGCGATAATGCTGAGGATACGGCAGTCAATGCCGGATTCAGAGGCTCCAAACCCGGTTAGCGGAAAAAGCCATTCAAAAGAAATACTCCGGGCCCGTCCAATTTGGACCGAATACTCGATCGCTCGTACCAGATACACGACACCCCCGAAAAGCCAGCCAATCACACCAATAGGGATTATTGGGTGTTCAAGCAGGCAGGCAAGCTAACTGCCGAAAACAATGACAAGGGGCTGCATAGCACTACTAGGGAAAAGCCTAGCAGCAGCGCGGGTTTTAGGCCTATCAGCAGCGCGGGTACCCGCGCTACTAATAAGGCGCTACTGACTAACTTATAGCGATGGCGGGTGGTGGCACCAGCTACTGACTAACGATATAGCAAGAGCGTGGGTAAAAACCCGCGCTACTACTAACCTGTAATCTCCGATTTTTTTTTTGAATTTTTTCGAAAAATTATTTTTGATTTTTTTTCGAAATTTTCAAATTTTGGAATTATTTTAACTCAAATCTCTAATCACCCCTCATCGCTGCTCAATTTAATCTCTAATCACCCCTCATCATTCCAAATCATCTAACTTCCCGGACGGTCACCCATCCCTCTCACTACTCCAGCCTGAGCACGCTTAACTTCCGGGTTCAATTCTCCCTCGTTTCCAAGTCTGCACTTGTTGTTTTCCTGACAATAGTAAGATGTCAATCCTATTAACCTCAGGAATTTAGTTTGAGCATGAAGTCACACATTTCACTGTTTGAGTTTGAAACTATTGTTATAAAAAATTAGTAACACTAATATTTCTTGAATAATTAGTTTGACCACAGTTTGACCAGATTTGACCATAGTTTGACCAGATTTGACCAAAATTCAAAAAAACTAAAATAATTATTTAGTAACACAAATATTCTTGTATAATTAGTTTGACCATAGTTGGACCAGATTTAACAAAAATTAAAAAAACTGATTTTTTGAATTTTTGCCTCGAATCTTAAAAGCCCGTAACTTTTTTTTCTGTTAGGCTTTTATGGATTTTAAAATGTTTAACGGGTTCCCCAATTAAATTTGGATGTAACTTTTCGAGTAGATGCTTTTTCATATAAAAACTTTTTCATCCGAGTTCGTATGCAAAAGTTATGGCCATTTTACAAATTTCGAGAGATTTTGCAAATAAAGTCGAAATTCATATTTGTAAATTTTCCCAACAACTAGACCACATATCACATGGGAAACTTATTTTCTTTTATTTTTTGACATTTTATCATTTTCTTTTATGTTTTTTAAACTGAAAAGGCGGTCGAGGGGGGTAGACTTTGACAAATCGGCCATACCCGCTACTACTATGATGACGATTAGCGATGGCGGGTTTTTAACCCACGCTACTACTAAGTTGATAGCGATGGCGGGTTAGTAATAGCGAGGTTAAAACCCGCGCATCGCTATCAACTTAGTAGTAGCGAGGTTTAAAAACCCTCGCTACTACTATGGCATATCCCGGGGGGCACGGTAGAGACCGCTTAGTAGTAGCGAGGATTACAAACCCACGCTGCTGCTATCAACTTAGTAGTAGCGAGGTTTAAAAACATGCGCTGCTAGTAAGTAGCAGTAGCGAGGGTTTTTAACCCTCGCTACTGCTAAGATTCTGTGTATAGCCTTTTCCCTAGTAGTGTAGCGATGACGAGGAGGAGCCCCGGCCGCTGAACAATAGAGGACAGAAGGGCTTTCCCCCACAAGTGCTGACGGTGAACATGATATACACAACCCACATACCCAAAAGGGAGCGGAAGCATGCACTAAGGGACGTATATGCGATGGAGCCAGTCGCCCCAAAGTTCAATCCGTGGTCCTCCTGCCCGATCACTTTTGATCGAAGGGACCACCCCACTAGCATCCGCCATGGCGGATTCGCCGCATTGGTTCTAGACCCAATCATCGACGGATTTCACCTCACTAGAGTCCTGATGGACGGCGGCAACAGCCTGAACCTGCTTTATCAGGATACAGTGTGCAAGATGGGCATAGACCCCTCAAGGATTAAACCCACAAAGTCGACCTTCAAAGGCGTCATACCAGGTGTAGAGGCCAATAGTACAGGCTCAGTTATACTTGAAGTGGTCTTCGGATCACCGGATAACTTCCGAAGCGAGGAATTAATCTTCGACATAGTCCCGTTTCGCAGCGGCTATCACGCACTGCTTGGACGAACCGCATTTGCAAAGTTCAATGCGGTGCCACACTACGCATATCTCAAGCTCAAGATGCCAGGCCCTCGAGGAGTCATTACAGTCAACGGAAACACCGAACGCTCTCTCCGAACGGAGGAGCATACGGCGGCCCTCGCAGCAGAAATACAAAGCAGCCTCTTAAGGCAATTCTTGAGTCCGGCTATTAAACGTCCGGACACCGTCAAGCGCGCCCGGAGTAACCAACAAGAAGACCGCCTGCACGCCCGAGCATCGCCAGAGTAATGCGGCCCCAACCCCAGCCCTCGCAAAATTGCAAAACCAAGACTACTACGCATATAATTACGCCTGGAAATACCATGGGCATAGGGGAGGGCATGACCACGGCAGGCCCGCACGCGCTCAACCGCACTGGGGCTCCCAATTGTGTCATTCTTCTTTTTCTCTTACTTTCGTGACTCCTTTCTCAAGAAGCCCTGTCCGGCAGTAGAATTGCCGAACACACGATGCAACAGCCAGGGAAGCAGAAAGCTGCGTCGAGTGTCCAGGTGGTCTCTATAATGAGCAGTATACTTGTTTTACATATCATCCCGCAGCTCGCTCCTGGAGGGCGACATGTCAAATAGTCCCATCCCTTGCTTATCGCACTATTTGTATCATTCTGCTTTTACCGCAACATTTTTGAATAAACAATGCATAGCTTTTGCCTATTATTGCATTCCTTTTTCTATCTATATATGTTCACTTATGACATGTTGCATCCATACGCTTTGGTACGGGCAAATACACCAGGGGCTTAAGTACCCCAAAATATGGTGTGATAAGTCCGAACACTTTCACAAGTGCGGCACCCCGAACTTATAGCATTATATGCATCGGCTCCGAATCATGTCTTGGGCCAATAGTTGGGTTTGCCCGGCTCCCATGTTTTGGTACCTTACATTCCGTTATATCGGCTAAGGTAGCGCTGGGAGAACCACTGCGATTGTGCCCCGGTTGAGCTGGGTTAAGCACCTCAGTGGAGAAAGCAAAAACTGACCGTCATGATAGGGCGAGAGCCGGTCGCTATTCGAGAGGTTTTTCGAGTCCCTAAAGACTTATGCCGCTTAGAGCGAGGAGTCGGCTTTGTCCGGCCCAGGCGTGGATAGTGCCCCGAACTCAGTCTTCCGAATACTAGGGGCTTTGCCAAAATTTAAAATTATAGAATTCTATGGCTAAGTGAGAGTGTTCAAGCATTATAGTCCGGTTGCCTTGTTCGTTGCATTGAGCGCCTCCCTCGAAGGACCCAAGAATGGGAAAAAGAGCGCTCAAGTTTATCCCAACACCCGGCACTTTCGACACGGGGGCGTGGTTTACGAATCGCCATCTCTCAAATTTAATAAATGGCCGCATGAAGGTAATATTTTAAATTCACAAGCATTGCTTAGCGATATGAACAAGTTTTCAAGCGTCAGATAACAAATGCGAAGTTTACTCAAAATTACACCTTTGGAGCATTCACCCGCTATAAGGCGGGCACCCTTCAGGACGCCCGCATAATACATCTCAGGCTTGCGATACTCCCTGCCCGGCGGTGGAGCGTCCGTCACAAGCTTCTCAGCGTCCATCTTGCCCCAGTGCACTTTAGCACGGGCAAGGGCCCTACGGGCACCTTCGATACAGACGGAATGCTTGACAACTTCTATCCACGAACAGGCATCCACCAGCCGCCTCACCAGCCCGAAGTAGCTCCCAGGCATGGCCTCCTTCAGCCACAGCCACCTTATGGAGCTCGACCAGCTGCTTCAGTTGGTCGCTCAAGGGCACTGGGTGTCCGGTCTCAGCATACTGAGACCAGAACACCTTCTCCGTCGACCTCCCTTCCTCGGCCCGGTAGAATGTGGCAGCGTCAGACACACTACGGGGCAGATCTGCAAATGCTCCTGGAGAGCTCCGTATTCGGGTAAGTAACAAGTAATTCACTTTCACGTGCTTGCTTGGCATGAAGAATGCCTTACTCGCCGCTATCTTCTTTATTGCCTCAATTTCCTGGAGGGCTTTTTGGGCTTCGGCCTTAGCGGCTTTAGCGCTCTCAAGAGCCGAGGCGAGCTCAGACTCTCGAGTCTTTGAGTCACGCTCCAAACTCTCATGTTTTTCCATGAGAGCCTGGAGCTCTTGCCGCACCTCCGCCACCCACGCCTCCTGCTTCTCTCGCTCGGTGCGTTCCGCAGCCGCATTGCTTTCGGCCCTGGACACCGCTTCCTTCAGGGTCGCCACCTCGTTCGTGGCCCCTACAATTCTCATGTTATTCCTGTTAATTTTTGTAACCACGTCTTTTATACACTTCCATAAGGTATTACTTACCTTCCTTGTCCTCGAGCTGCTTCTTGGCAAGGCCGAGCTCGTTCTCGGACCGCTCGAGGCTCTGCTTCAATGCATTGACCTCCGCAGTCAGTGCGGTAGAGGTCAGCAACGCAGCTCGTTCTCGGACCGCTCGAGGCTCTGCTTCAATGCATTGACCTCCGCATCAGTCACGGTAGAGGTCAAGAAGCGCAGCCTGCATTCCCATATTGACATACTTATGTTAGACTCCTACGTACATCTTTTTAGATCCTCAATTCGGCTTTTCTTTCCGAACACCAAACTGAGCATCAAGGGCTACTGTCTATGCGGTAATATTTTTACATATCTTAATACATACCTCAAAGCCTGTTAGAAGGCTGGCACAGCTTCACCAGCCCGCTCTTGCGGATCGAACTTTCGGATCACCACACTCATAATAAAGGCGGTGCTCCTCGTTGATGGAGGCGCCTTTAAGCGCCTCCAAAATTATCCGTGCCTCCGGTTGGGCGGAGGTCACCGGTGTCGCAGATCTCGCCCTTCTTCGAAGGGCGCTGCCGGACTCGGAACCATCAAGGTTCGGTGCGAGTTCGGCTCGAGGCGGACTTAGAGCCCTTTGGGGTTTGATCCCCCTCGTGCCCAGAGTCCGGGAGGTTGCCTTGCGGCGCCTTTGGGACCCCCTCCTCCTGGCTGGGCCCCTTTGGTGACCCCGCCTCAGCATCATCCGCAGCGCGAGGAGAGGAGGCGGCCGGAAGTGAGGTGCTATTCACATCCGACGAAGCCAGGGAGCCGCTCATTGAAGTGTCGAGCCCGTCCTTGGGCGGACTGCAGGGTTATATTCGGCGTTAGGAGATTCTGTGCGACAAATGAAATGCCATGAGTTATTCTGGTATCCGGACACTTACGATCTCGCCAGGGGCTTAGCCCTTGGTGGCCACTCCTCTTCGCCGTCGTCGGCGTTGGTGGAGTTGTCCGGAGGAAGGGTCCTTCCCTTCTTGGACTCTCCGGCCTCCCAGTTGGGGCGGCCTTCCTTTTCTTCTCTTCCCCCGCTGGGGGAGAGGCCTCTTTTTCCTCCTCCTCGTCTTTGCGGGAGGAGTCTGGCTCGGAGTCATCGGACGATGAGTCCGACAACACCTGGCGCCGGGAACTCCTTCGAGTTCCCGTGGCCTTCTTCTTGGCCTTCTTCTCCGGCACCACATAAGGCGCCGGAGCCAGCAGCCCCGTTAATTGGGCGTCCGCTGGGTCTTCTGGCAAGGGAGCCGGACAGTTACCCTGCCCGGACGTCATTTGCCAGGCCTGTCAAAGGTAAAGGGAGTTTAGATCTTGCATAGAGTCAAACTATGAAAAACAAGTGTCCTGTAAAGGGTAAAATAGCTTACCTCGCCGGCTTGGCGCCGCGAGCTAAATCCGCGATCTTCGGTAGCGGACGTGGGAGCCTCGATGCCCTTGAACAGCACCTTCCAGGCATCTTCGTACGTAGTATCGAAGAGCCTGATCAAGGTTTGGTGCTGTGCCGGATCAAACTCCCATAAATTAAAGGCCCGTTGTTGGCACGGGAGGATCCGGCGGATGAGCATGACCTGGACTACGTTGACGAGCTTGAGCTTCCTGTTCACCAAGGTTTTGACGTAGGATTGGAGTTCGGTCAGCTCTTCCGAATCACCCCATGATAGGCCCTTCTCTTTCTAGGAGGTGAGCCGTGTAGGGAAGCCAGATCGGAATTCGGGGCCGCTACCCATTTAGGGTCATGCGGCTCGGTGATGTAGAACCACCCCGATTGCCACCCCTTTATGGTCTCCACGAAGGAGCCCTTGAGCCATAGGACATTGGGCATCTTGCCCACCATGGCACCTCCGCACTCTGCTTGGCGGCCGCCCACAACCTTCGGCTTGACAATGAAGGTCTTCAACCAGCGAAGTGAGGCCGGATGCAGAGGAAGGCCTCGCACACGACGATGAACGCCAAGATGTTGAGGACGAAATTCAGGGCCAAATCATGGAAATCCAGGCCGTAGTAGAACATGAGCCCCCGGACAAATGGGTGAAGTGGAAAACCTAGTCCGTGGAGGAAGTGGTTGAGGATGAGCTGCCCCTTGTCGGGGAGCCGATGTGCGATGTCGCTGGACAAGTATCCGGCCTTTCGCAGCCTCTTGATGTGCGCCTCCGTGACGGAGGAGGCCATCCACTTGCCTCTCGCTCCGGACATGGCTGGGGAATGTCTAGGAGAGATGTGCGGACTTGGCCGCTGGAGCTCGAGTGCGCGGAAATGGATAAGCAAAGGAGGAAGAAGGCGTAGGTAAAAAGGTGGATCCTTATCCCCTTATATGGGCGGACGAAGCTATGAGTCCACACCAGCCTGGTAAAACTCGCTTATCTTCCAAGCACCATAATCAATGGCGCGGTTGGGTTACCCACGCCCGTATTGATGAGAATCCCAGAATAAGGGGACATGATCTCTGCTTTGACAAGACGTGCCAAGGAAACCGCCTCGCTAAACGCTGAGGTGGAACAAGAAACTGATTCAATAAAGGCTTGGCCGTGGTGTGATGTCACGCCACGTATCACGCCGCCAGATTGAATTTGTGTAAAATTATTCTCTCTACGGTGGTATGCGGAACTTATTTTGCAGAGCCGGACACTATCCTTGTGTTCAAAATCTTCTATGAAGTATTCGGAGGAGGAACCCGCCTTGCAATGACGAAGACAATATGCGCGCCGGACTCGTTGTCATTGAAGCCTGGTTCACGGGCTACTGAGGGAGTCCCGGACTAGGGAGTGTCCGGATAGCCGAACTATCATCTTCGGCCGGACTCCTGGACTATGAAGATACAAGATTGAAGACTTCGTCCCGTGTCCGGATGGTACTTTCCTTGGGGTGGAAGGCAAGCTTGGCGATACGGATATGTAGATCTCCTACCATTGTAACTGACTCTATGTAACCCTAACCCTCTTCGGTGCCTATATAAACCGGAGGGCTTTAGTCCGTAGGACGCACAACAATGATACCATAGGCTAGCTTCTAGGGTTTAGCCTCTCTGATCTTGTGGTAGATCTACTCTTGTACTACCCATATCATCAATATCAATCAAGCAGGAGTAGGGTTTTACCTCCATCGAGAGGGCCCGAACCTGGGTAAAAACATCGTGTCCCTTGTCTCCTATTACCATCCGCCTAGACGCATAGTTCGGGACCCCCTACCCGAGATCCGCCGGTTTTGACACCGACAAAGGTGTTGCCGGTCTAGCACTTGTGTCAACCAACTCCTACGACATACTCCCTCCGTCCGGAAATACTTGTCGTAAAAATGAATGAAAATGGATGCATCTAGAACAAAAATACGTCTAGATACATCCGTCTCTCCGACGAGTATTTCCGGACGGAGGGAGTATTTGATTCACCAAATGAAGGACTTGGAAGATGCTTCATGTCTAAAGGCCCAAAGGTATCACACCCCGAGTATGTTGATTTCAATAGTGACGAAGATGACTTGTTAGGTGATGATGATTTACTTGTTGACAACTCTAGTGATGAATACTATGATGAAACGTTAATTAATCATGCTAATCAAGATGAAACGAATGACAATGATAAGGAGAAGATTGAGCTCTGAACTAAAGAACTAAACACTCTTAAGCTAGCTCATGAAACTATCTTAGGGGATCATCGAGAACTTTTAAGGGCTCATGAGAAGTTACGCTTTGAAAAGCTCAACCTTGAGCAAGAGCATGAGTTCTTAAAGGCAATCAATGATGATCTACGCAAGAAAAGTTCTTCTTGCATTGCCAAGCGTTTACTTTTATCCACTTACATGCCTCAAGTCAAGTCTAGTAACAAGAACAAGAATGATTCTTCCTCTAGTAGTAACAATAATCATGTTAAATCCAATATTGTTGCTTCTAGTAGTTCTCTTGATTCCACTAATGATTCTCTTAGCCAAGTTACAGTTGAGCAAGAAAATAGCTTATTGAAGGGAATTATATAGAAAGGTGTTTACAAGAGCCTTGCCGGGAGTAAGCAATTCGAGGAAATTGTATGCAAGCAAGGAAGGCACCGGAAGAACCAAGGTGTTGGTTTTGAACGTAAGTTCAATGCCAATGGAGTTGAGTGGGAAGAAGATCAATACCCCAAGACGAAGTTTGTTCCTCAACAAGAGAAGTATGATCCTACTTCCTTCAAAGGGACACAAACTCAAGATGATCTTCCACCACAAGACCACAAGCAAAAAGGCAAGGATAAGCTTCAAGAGGAGATTGATGCATTTGAAGAAGCTCCTAAGGCCTTGGTCAAGTGGGTTCCCAAGACTACATCAAGTTCTACTTCATCAAGTACAACTACAACTCCAAGGATTCCCATCAAGATGATGTGGATCCCTAAGAAGAAGAACTAAGGAGTTCTTGAGGGTGACTCCGCCAACGTACTTCACTCTTATCATTTTGGCAAGAACAAGTTCAATCAACTTCCACATCTTGCACTAGTTCATGGAGTCACAAACCCTCTTGTTGGTAAGACAAGGGACAAGGTAACCTAATGCTTTCATAGACATCATCTTGTGTGCGCATCACTCTATGTCTATGGATATCCTTGTTTGTTTCTTGTGGGACTAGCCCGTGTAGGTATTGAAAGTGCAACTCACTCCAAAGGATTGCTCCAAATGATCTCATCAACATTGAGCATCCACATCTTCAACACCTACATGAAGTCATCACCGACAAAACCCAAGGTTAGTTCATCCCTCTTAGGGGGGATCTCACATCTATGGGGAGCTTTACTCTAAGAATTGAGCTAAAGCAACTCTAATGGTGTGAACAGAACAATGCATTATGTAAAAGTGGCAACCCCACTTGAGCTTAAACGATGAGTATGACCTATGATCAAATGTTCTCATTTGACTCCTAAGTCAATATACTCATATATAGATGACCTACTCATCGATAGATGCTAGAATGGTTGTGCATGCTTTGCCACATATTTCATTTGTCATTTTATTGTGTGACCATGTTGGTTGCATATTTCACTCATTCAAGGACATCCACCTATAGTTTGGATTGTTTGGTTTCTTTTCTTTTGCCAAGTGGACGAACAAGAATGCCTAAGAACCCTCTCTAGCTATCTATGCTTTTCTTGTCTCAAACTCTATTCATGCTACATCACAAAGTTTGATCAAGTCAGATTCGAACCACTCTGTGTGAGGAGCACTCGGAGTCCCCGATTCGTCATAGACTTAAACTTCCAAAACTTCTTTGTGCGTTTCGGTCTGACCGATTCTTCCATTTTGGTCATACCGAGATCACTAAGTCAATCTAGGTTTTCAATCTCGGTGCAACCGATTTGAACTTTTAGGTCACATCGAGTTGATGTAACTGCTTGCAGTTACGCATCTCGGTGCCACCGAGTTGTTCCACTCGGTCACACCGACAGGGTCAGGCTATATATATCCATGGGCCCAAAATTTGGAAATTTCTCCGAACTCTTTCGCCCGCGCTCAGCCTGCTCTGCCTCCCTAGGTCTCCGGATCGTCCTCCTAAATGCTTGTTGCCTCCCGCTGGGTCTCCATCTTGTCAGCAGAATCGTCTCCGCCGTTGCCGCCGTAGCAAGTCCGTTGTCGAACTAGGGTATGGACTTGATCCTTGTGCTAATCCTACTCCAAATTCCTAGCACATTGTTTTGCCATGTATCTTGCCATGATTGAGATCATCTTATCCAGCGAAAACACTTCGTAGTGTAGTTGTGGATTGAAAATTTAGGGTTAGGTTTCCGTCGAAACCATCTCGGACCAACCGAGTTGTAGAAATCGGTTCCACCGATTTGGCCAAGGCCATTGCACATG
This sequence comes from Aegilops speltoides, assembly GCA_021437245.1. Lineage (NCBI taxonomy): Eukaryota > Viridiplantae > Streptophyta > Magnoliopsida > Poales > Poaceae > Aegilops > Aegilops speltoides. The sequence goes on along the minus strand of CM038141.1, from coordinate 426,109,603 downwards.
TGATTCTCGGTCTGACCGAGAATTGCAAATCGGTGTGACCGAGTTCAGGACTTTGTGAAACCCTAGCAGTCTCGGTGCCACCGAACTGTGACTCGGTCTGACCGATTTCACTAGTTTAGGTTCCAAAAGCTGCTTCGGTATCACCAAGTTTACAAATCGGTAGATCTGAAATGCTTTCTGTGGAAAACTAAAACTAAGTTTTTGACTCATTCTTTTGCAAAAACCTCTGTACTTTGTGATGCTCATCCTATCTATCTCATCTATATCTATTCACAGGGTCTACTGTCACTATTTGCAACATGTCTGATCAAAGTGATAGCCAGAACAAGTCTGAGGAACAGGTTCACATGAGTGAGGGCACTAGTCTCTCAAGCAGCTGTGATGGTAGCAGGAGCACACCCAGCAACTTACCCAAGGCAGCCACCAGGGCCAGAAAGAAGAGAACCTCAGATTCTGAGGATGAAGACTATGTGGTTGTTGAGGATGAGGCATCTTCCAAGAAGAAGGTGCTCAGGAAGGAGTATGGCACAACTGTTGCCACTAAGCCTGGTATGAGGACCAAAGCACCTGCAAGAAGAATTCCCATGTATAAAGCCAGAGCCTCCAGTCAAGTACCTTTGGAATCTAAACCCAAAGAGGCTGCCGCAGTAGGGAAGAAGAGGAAGGAAAGGGTCAAGAAGACCATGGCCAGGGTTGTTGGAAAGCCTTCCATGATGAAAGAAGAAGAAGAGGAAGAGGTTGCTGCACCAGCACCTAAAGCTCAAAAGCTTATGGGAGATGCCATCAGGTTAGGGACTGCTTCATTAAATCCCAAAGAAGCTCCCAAGGCAGCTGCTCCAAATCCCAAAGCTGCACCCAAGAGGAATACAAGGAACATTCCTGCTCGAGAGAAGAACAAGGCCCCAGTGCCTGAAGCTGTTGTTGAAGAAGAAGAAGATGAGGAACATGTCTTGAGAAAGTTGAAGCCCAAAATTCCATATCACAATGATGTTCATCCTATAGCTGAGGATATGAAGTCGAGGAAGGATGTAGGACCCAGACAGTGGAGATTGACTGATCCCTATGCAGTCAGGAGGAGAACTGCTGTGGACTACAGGTTCCATACAAAGGAACAGTAGGACTTCTATGAGACAGTGCTTCTTGACAAGAAGCCTATAGTCTGGGAATATGAGATGGGTGGACTGGGAGTACATCAGGAAGAATGAATAGCATTATCCAGGAGTGTATGACAGTTTCAATGCTTGTGGAGTGGATGACTTTGTTGGGCAGAAGCTCACAAAGTGGAATGATGAGCTTATTACGCAGTTCTACTCCACAGCTCACTTCTATGCAGATGGAAGGATTGTCTGGATGTCTGAAGGTACTAGGTACCAATCAACAGTTGAAGAATGGGCAAATCTGATCAATGCACCTAAGGAAAATGAGGATGACTTGGATGTCTATGCCAAGAAGAAGAAGGATCACAACTCCATGGCACATATGTACAGAGAGATCTCAGATGCTGCTGTTGAGACACACAAGTTTGGATCAGTACTTTCCTCCCACTCACTTCTTTCGAGAGAAACTCCTTCTCTAGAAAGGATCCATTCTTAGCAACGAATGTTTTGCCTTCGGATCTATGATAGAAGGTGTACCCAACAGTTTCCTTTGGGTATTCTATGAAGACGCACTTCTCCGATTTGGGTTCGAGCTTATCAGGTTGAAAACTTTTTCACATAGGCATCGCAACTCCAAACTTTAAGAAATAACAGCTTAGGTTTACTGCTAAACCATAGTTCATACGGTGTCGTCTCAACGGATTTAGATGGTGCCCTATTTAAAGTGAATGCGGCTATCTCTAATGCATAACCCCAAAACGATAGTGGTAAATCGGTAAGATACATCATAGATCGCACCATATCCAATAAAGTGCGGTTACGACGTTCGGACACACCATTACATTGTGGTGTTCCATGTGGCGTGAACTGTGAAACTATTCCACATTGTTTAAAATGAAGGCCAAACTCGTAACTCAAATATTCTTCTCTATGATTAGATTGTAGAAACTTTATTTTCTTGTTACGATGATTCTCCACTTCACTCTGAAATTGTTTGAACTTTTCAAATGTTTCAGAGTTGTGCTTCATTAAGTAGATATACCCATATCTGCTCAAATCATCTGTGAAGGTCAGAAAATAATGATACACGCAGCGAGCCTTAACACTCATCGGATGGCATACATCGGTATGTATTATTTCCAATAAGTCAGTAGCTCGTTCCATTGTTCCGGGGAACGGAGTTTTAGTCATCTTGCCCAAAAGGCACGGTTCGCAAGCATCAAATGATTCATAACCAAGTGATTCTGAAAATCCATCTTTATGGAGTTTCTTCATGCGTTTACTCGATATGACCCAAGCGGCGATTACCACAAATAAGTTGCACTATCATTATTAACTTTTCATCTTTTGGCATCAATATTATGAATATGTGTATCATTACGATCGAGATCCAACAAACTATTTTCATTGGGTGTATGACCATTGAAGGTTTTATTCATGTAAACAGAACAACAATTATTCTCTGACTGTAAAAGAATAACCGTATTGCAATAAACATGATTAAATCATATTCATGCTCAACGCAAACGCCAAATAACATTTATTTAGTTTTAACACTAACCCCGAAAGTATAGGGAGTGTGCGATGATGATCATATCAACCTTGGAACTATTTCCAACACTAATCGTCACTTCCTCTTCAACTAGTCTCTGTTTATTCTGTAACTCCTAGTTCGAGTTACTAATCTTAGCAACCGAACAAGTATCAAATACTCAGGGGCTACTATAAACACTAGTAAGGCACACATCAAAACCTGTATATCAAATATACCCTTGTCCACTTTGCCATCCTTCTTATCCACCAAATATTCGGGGCATTTCCGCTTCCAGTGACCCTTTCCTTTGTAGTGTAAGCACTCAGTTTCAGGCTTTGGTCCAACTTTGGGCTTCTTCGCGGGAGTGACAACTTGTTTTCCATTCTACTTGAAGTTTCCCTTTCTTTCCCTTTGCCCTTTTCTTGAAACTAGTGGTCTTGTCAATCATCAACACTTGATGCTCTTTCTTGATTTCTACCTTCGTCGATTTCAACATCACGAAGAGCTCGGGAATTGTTTTCGTCATCCCTTTCATACTATAGTTCATCACGAAGTTCTAGTAACTTAGTGATGGTGACTAGAGAATTCTGTCAATCACTATCTTATTTGGAAGATTAACTCCCACTTGATTCAAGCAATTGAAGTACCCAGACAATCTGAGCACATGCTCACTAGTTGAGCGATTCTCCTCCATCTTTTAGCTATAGAACTTGTAGGAGACTTCATATCTCTCAACTCGGGTATTTGCTGGAAATATTAACTTCAACTCCTGGAGCATCTCATATGGTCCATAACGTTCAAAACGTCTTTGAAGTCCCGATTCTAAGCCGTTTAAGCATGGTGCACTAAACTATCAAGTAGTCATCATTTTGAGCTAGCCAAACGTTCATAACGTCTGCATCTGCTCCTGCAATAGGTTTGTCACCTAGCGGTGCATCAAGGACATAATTCTTCTGTGCAGCAATAAGGATAAACCTCAGATCAGGATCCAATCCGCATCATTGCTACTAACATATTTCAATACAGTTTTCTCTAGGAACATATCAAAATAAACATATGAAAGCAACAACGCGAGCTATTGATCTACAACATAATTTGCAAAATACTACTAGGACTAAGTTCATGATAAATTTAAGTTCAATTAATCATATTACTTAAGAACTCCCACTTAGACAGACATCTCTCTAGTCATCTAAGTGATCACGTGATCCAAATCAACTAAACCATGTCCAATCATCATGTGAGATGGAGTAGTTTTCAATGGTGAACATCACTATGTTGATCATATCTACTATATGACTCACGCTCGACCTTTTGGCTTCCGTGTTCCAAGGCCATATCTCAGTATATGCTAGGCTCGTCAAGTTTAACTTTGAGTATTCGCGTGTGCAACTGTTTTGCACCGTTGTATTTGAACATAGAGCCTATCACACCGATCATCACGTGGTGTCTCGGCACGAAGAACTTTCATAGCGGTGCATACTCGGGGAGAACACTTCTTGATAATTAGTGAGAGATCATCTGAAAATGCTACCGTCAATCAAAGCAAGATAAGATGCATAAAGGATAAACATCACATGCAATCAATATAAGTGATATGATATGGCCATCATCATCTTGTGCTTGTGATCTCCATCTCTGAAGCACCGTCGTGATCACCATCGTCACCGGTAGCGACACCTTGATCTCCATCGTAGCATCGTTGTTGTTTCGCCATCTATTGCTTCTCGACTATCGCTACCGCTTAGTGATAAAGTAAAGCAATTACGTATGCGTTGCATTCATACAATAAGCGACAACCATATGGCTTCGCCATTGCGATAACTTCGGTTACAAAACATGATCATCTCATACAATAAAATATAGCATCACGTCTTGACCATATCACATCACAACATGCCCTGCAAAAACAAGTTAGACGTCCTCTACTTTGCTGTTGCAAATTTTACGTGGCTGCTATGGGCTGAGGAAGAACCGTTCTTACCTACGCATCAAAACCACAATGATAGTTTGTCAAGTTAGTGTTGTTTTAACCTTCGCAAGGACTGGGCGTAGCCACACTCGGTTCAACTAAAGTTGGAGAAACAGACACTCGCTAGTCACCTGTGTGCAAATCACGGCGGTAAAACCAGTCTCGCGTAAGCGTACGCGTAATGTCGGTCCGGGCCGCTTCATCCAACAATACCGCTGAACCAAAGTATGACATCTTTGGTAGCGGTATGACTTATATCGCCCACAACTCACTTGTGTTCTACTCGTGCATATAACATCTCGCATAAAACCTGGCTCGGATGCCCTTTGTTGGGGAGCGTGTAATTTCAAAAAATTCCTCGCTGCGCAAGGATCATGGTGATGCATAGCAACGAGAGGGGAGAGTGTTGTCCACGTACCCTCGTAGACCGAAAGCGGAAGCGTTAGAACAACGCGGTTGATGTAGTCGTACGTCTTCACGATCCGACCGATCCAAGTACCGAACGTACGGCACCTCCGAGTTCAGCACACGTTCAGCTCGATGACGATCCCCGGACTCCGATCCAGCAGGGTGTCGGGCAAGAGTTCCGTCAGCACGACGGCGTGGTGACGGTGATGATGTTCTACCGATGCAGGGCTTCGCCTAAGCACCGCTACAATATGACCGAGGTGGAATATGGTGGAGGGGGGCACCGCACACGGCTAAGGAACGATCACAAAAGATCAACTTGTGTGTTATGGGGTGTCCCCCTGCCCCCGTATATAAAGGAGGGAGGGGGAGGTGCGGTCGGCCCCTAGGGGTGCGCCTGGAGGAGTCCTACTCCCACCGGGAGTAGGACTCCCCCATCTTGCCTTGTTGGAGAAGGAAGGGGGAAGGGGGAAAGAGGAAAGGGGGGCGCCGCCCCCCCTTCCTTGTACTATTCGGACTAGGGGGGAGGGGGCGCGCGGCCTGCCCTGGCTGGCCCTCCTCTTCTCCCTTAGGGCCCATGTAGGCCCATTAACCCCCGGGGGGTTCCGGTAACCCCCCGGTACTCCGGTAAAATTCTGATTTCACCCAGAACGATTCCGATATCCAAATATAGGCTTCCAATATATCAATCTTTATGTCTCGACCATTTAAAGACTCCTCGTCATGTCCGTGATCACATCCGGGACTCCGAACAACCTTCGGTACATCAAAAACTATAAACTCATAATATAACTTTCATCGTAACGTTAAGCATGCGGACCCTACGGGTTCGAGAACTATGTAGACATGACCTAGAACTGTTTCCGGTCAATAACCAATAGCGGAACCTGGATGCTCATATTGGCTCCTACATATTCTACGAAGATCTTTATCAGCCAAACCGCATAAGAACATACGTTGTTCCCTTTGTCATCGGTATGTTACTTGCCCGAGATTCGATCGTCGGTATCTCAACAAATTCTTCCTCGAAAGAATCATATGACGAACTCATCTAAAATGTTCAAAACTAGGCTATAAACAACATGCACCAAATTTCATGTAAAAATGTGGAAGTTGGGCCTTTTATCGAACACATTGCGGGCGCCAAGCGGCGATGGGCGGCCGGGCGTTGTTCGTCGGAGGACTGCCGCGCGCGACGGGTGGCGCTGACTAGAGAGACAGGGAGGAAGCCGCGGCTGCGCGGGAAGAGACCGGGGAAGCGCCGGAACGGTCGCCGGAAAAATGGGGTGGCGTGGACCTTTTGGATGTTCTATGATGCAGCCTTTCAATGTCAAAGGCTACTCTATAATCTGTTTCATGAGTATTGTCAGTCAAAATATGTATGTGCATGTATGATCTGTTTAGTTCAGGTAAGTGGAAGGTACATCCAAATGATAACCTTGCTTCCTGTACGTCGAAACAGCTATAGACATATAGTTTATATATTCAGAAATGAAGATTAGATAGTTGGCATGTAATATGTTTTAACTGAATCCTATTAGCAATGCTCTGTCCTTTTTGGGCTGCAAAATTTAAATTATTGAGGGCTTTTGCCTTTGTGTGATATGGATCGTTGGATCTGTTTTGGATGGAGATGGAGAGCCTAAAAGTTGCAACGTAACTCCACCAAGTAAAGTCACTGGATCTCATTCCGTGTTGGAATTGCCCTCAAGTCGTATTTCCTCTGTCTAAGTGTGTAAGTCATCTTATGTTGTGCACCGCAACCAAGGTGGAGAGGAAAACGAGAAAACTTAATGTCTTTTTGCTAATTAATAGCATGGCATGCGATGAACTAACCACTGCATGTCATGTTTGGTAGTCTCAAGTCATTGAAAGCATGCACGGTCCACATCTCTTATTGGTTGATATGTCACAAAACAAGAAACGAGGAGGGAGTTAATGTACCGTGCCTAAGTGTTTTGGGATTATTTGGTTTTCGTAAGGTGACTTACACACCTAGGTGGAGGGAGTATTATTCTTTCCCTAATAATAAAGCACGGATTGACTCCTTGGGTTCACCGTCATAATACGCTTCTTTCCATGAATTTATTCTTTTGTTATTTTACTAGGCTATCCGAGATGGTACTAATTTCAAACCCCGATACTACAGTTTGTGCCTCCCTGGGGCCTTTCCCGTGCAACCTGGTCCTCACTTTGCTGGGCTATATGCCCAGTGAGCTTCCACGATCCGCTTAGTGAAAATTAAAAAAAGGTGAAAAGAAGGTGATCATGTGGGATTCGAAGACAGGACCTTCTTTTCCATCCAGAGGAACGCAACCAACTGAACTGAATTAAGCTTGTGTTGAAAACCGATGTTCTTTCTCAAATAATTAGTCCCACCTCGCTTCTTTGCACTAATTCTCACCAATTTAAATACGGGGGAGTTAAACAAGTCAACAAGCAGCCTCGAGACTTGATACAGAGAGATAATGTGAGAAAAGAACTTGAAAGGGCCCTGTGGAGGGAGAGAGAAGAAAAAACATGTATCGAAGGGCTGGAGCCAACTTGTCACGCTGCATCGCTGATAACCCACAAGTGTAGGGGATCGCAACAGCTTTCGAGGGTAAAGTATTCAACCCAAATTTATTGATTCGACACAAGGGGAGCCAAAGAATATTCTTGAGTATTAGCAGTTGAGTTGTCAATTCAATCACACCTGGATAACTTAGTATCTGCAGCAAGGTAATTAGTAGCAAAAGTGGTATGATAATAAAGGTAACGGTAGCAAAAGAAAAGATAAATGTTTTTGGGTTTTTGTAGTAGTTGTAGCAGTAGCAACGGAAAAGTAAATAAGCGAAGAATAATATGTGAAAAGCTCGTAGGCAATGGACCAGTGATGGATAATTATGCCGGATGCGATTCCTCATGCAATAGTTATAACATAGGGTGATATAGAACTAGCTCCAATTCATCAATGTAATGTAGGCATGTATTCCGTAAATAGTCATACGTGCTTATGGAAAAGAACTTGCATGACATCTTTTGTCCTACCCTCCGATTAGGCGGGGTCCTAGCGGAAACTAAGGGATATTAAGGCCTCCTTTTAATAGAGAACCGGAACAAAGCATTAGCACATAGTGAATACATGAACTTCTCAAACTACGGTCATCACCGAGAAGTATCCCGATTATTGTCACTTCGGGGTTGTCGGATCATAACACATAATAGGTGACTATAGACTTGCAAAATAGGATCAAGAACACACATATATTCATGAAAACATAATAGGTTCAGATCTGAAATCATGGCACTCGGGCCTGATAACCCACAAGTATAGGGGATCGCAATAGCTTTCGAGGGTAGAGTATTCAACCCAAATTTATTGATTCGACACAAGGGGAGCCAAAGAATATTCTTGAGTATTAGCAGTTGAGTTGTCAATTCAACCACACATGGATAACTTAGTATCTGCAGCAAAGTGTTTAGTAGCAAAATTGGTATGATAATAAAGGTAACGGTAGCAAAAGTAAAGATAAATGTTTTGGGGTTTTTGTGGTAGTTGTAACAGTAGCAACGGAAAAGTAAATAGCGAAGAACAATATGTGAAAAGCTCGTAGGCAATGGATCAGTGATGGATAATTATGTCGGATGCGATTCCTCATGCAATAGTTATAATATAGGGCGATATAGAACTAGCTCCAGTTCATCAATGTAATGTAGGCATGTATTCCGTAAATAGTCATACGTGCTTATGGAAAAGAACTTGCATGACATCTTTTGTCCTACCCTCCCGTGGCAGCGGGGTCCTTATGGAAACTAAGGGATATTAAGGCCTCCTTTTAATAGAGAACCGGAACAAAGCATTAGCACATAGTGAATACATGAACTCCTCAAACTACGGTCATCACCGAGAAGTATACCGATTATTGTCACTTCGGGGTTGTCGGATCATAACACATAATAGGTGACTATAGACTTGCAAGATAGGATCAAGAACACACATATATTCATGAAAACATAATAGGTTCGGATCTGAAATCATGGCACTCGGGCCCTAGTGACAAGCATTAAGCATAGCAAAGTCATAGCAACATCAATCTCAGAACATAGTGGATACTATGGATCAAACCCTAACAAAACTAACTTGATTACATGGTAAATCTCATCCAAGCCATCACCGTCCAGCAAGCCTACGATGGAATTACTCACGCACGGCAGTGAGCATCATGAAATTGGTGATGGAGGATGGTTGATGATGACGACGACGACGAATCCCCCTCTCCGGAGCCCCGAACGGACTCCAGATCAGCCCTCCCGAGAGAGATTAGGGCTTGGCGGCGGCTCCGTGTCGTGAAACACGATGAAACTTTCTCCTTAATTTTTTTCTCCCCGAGGCGGAATATATGGAGTTGGAGTTGAGGTCGGAGGCGGTCCAGGAGGCCCACGAGATAGGGGGCCGCGCCCTAGGGGGGGCGCCCCCTGTCTCGTGGACAGGCCGTGGGCCCCCTGACACTAATTCTTTCGCCAAAAAATCTTATTAGTTCCAAAAAGTGCCTCCGTGGATTTCCAGGACATTCTGAGAACTTTTCTTTTCTACACAGAAAACAACATCATGGCAGTTCTGCTGAAAACAGCGTCAGTCCGGGTTAGTTTCATTCAAATCATGCAAGTTAGAGTCCAAAACAAGGGCAAAAGTGTTTGGAAAAGTAGATCGTTGGAGCGTATCAACTCCCCAAGCTTAAACCTTTGCTTGTCCTCAAGCAATTCAGTTGATAAACTGAAAGTGATAAAGAAAAACTTTTACAAACTCTGTTTGCTCTTGTTGTTGTAACATGAAAAGCTAGCATTCAAATTTCAGCAAATATTATGAACTAACCATACTAACAATAACACATAGGTCTCACAATTACTTATATCAATAACATAATTAGCTAGCGAGCCATAATAATAAAACTCGGATGACAACACTTTCGCAAAATAATCATAACATGATATAACAAAATGGTATCTCGCTAGCCCTTTCTGAGACCGCAAAACATAAATGCAGAGCACCTTTAAAGATGAAGGACTGACTAAACATTGTAATTCATGGTAAAAGAGATCCATTCAAGTCATACCCAATATAAACCAATAATAACGAATGCAAATGACAGTGTGCTCTCCAGCGGGTGGTTTTTAATAAGAAGGGTGATGACTCAACATAAAAGTAAATAGATATGCCCTTTGCAGAGGGAAGCAGGGATTTGTAGAGGTGCCAGAGCTCAATTTTAAAATAGAGATTGAATAACATTTTGAGCGGCATACTTTTGCTGTCAACGCAACAACTCTGAGATGGCTGTATCTTCCATACTACATGCATTATAGGCAGTTCCCAAACAGAATGGTAAAGGTTTATACTCCCCCAACCACCAACAAGCATCAATCCATGGCTTGCTCGAAACAACGAGTGCCTCCAACATACAACAGCCCTGGGGGAGTTTTGTTTAATTATTTTGATTTGCTTTGATCGTTTTGGATCATGGGACCAGGCATCCCGGTTACCGGCCCTTTCTCGTGAATGAGGAGCGGAGTCCACTTGAGGGAGTCCCGGACTAGGGGGTGTCCGGATAGCCAAACTATCATCTTCGGCCGGACTCCTAGACTATGAAGATACAAGAATGAAGACTCCGTACTGTCTTCGGATGGGACTTTCCTTGGCGTGGAAGGCAAGCTTGGCGATACGGATATGTAGATCTCCTACCATTGTAACCGACTCTATGTAACCCTAGCCCTCTCTAGTGTCTATATAAACCGGAGGGTTTTAGTCCGTAGGACGAACAACAATCATACCATAGGCTAGCTTCTAGGGTTTAGCCTCTCTGATCTCGTGGTAGATCTACTCTTGTACTACCCATATCATCAACATTAATCAAGCAGGAGTAGGGTTTTACCTCCACCGAGAGGGCCCAACACAGGTAAAAACATCATGTCCCTTGTCTCCTGTTACCATCCGCCTAGACGCACAGTTTGGGACCCCTACCGAGATCCGCGGTTTTGACACCGACATTGGTGCTTTCATTGAGAGTTCCTCGTATGCGTCACCTTTAGGCCCGATGGCTCCTTGATCATTAATGCAGACGTGGTCGGGGTGAGACTTTTCTCCCCGGACAGATCTTCGTATTCAGCGGCTTTGCACTACGGGCCAATTCACATGGCCATCTGGAGCAGATTGAAAGCTATGCCCCTGGCCATCAGGTCAGATTTGGAAGTTTGAACTATACGGCTGACGTCCGCGGAGACTTGATCTTCGACGGGTTCGAACCACAGCCAAGCGCGCCGCACTGTCACGATGGGCATGATCTAGCTCTGCTGCCGGACAGTGTCCTGGAGGCCGCACAAGTGTCCCTTCCGACCCTTAGCTCGGAGCCGACTGCGCCGATCGAGGACGGGTGGCTGGACACCGCCTTGGGGGCTGCTACCTCTACGGCGATAGAGCTGAGTACCAACCCTGTTCTTTGTAAAGCTCGTGACTCCAAGGTGCCGGACTCCTCTCCGGACTCCGAACCTTCCGCGCCCCTGCCAATCGAGTCCGATGGGGCGCCGATCTTGGAGTTCACTGCTGCAGACATCTTTCAGCACTCGCCCTTTGGCGACATCCTGAATTCGCTAAAGTGTCTCTCTTTATCAGGAGAGCCCTGGCCGGATTATGGTCAGGACGGTTGGGATCACGGACGACGAAGAAATTCAAAGCCCACCCACCACCCACTTCGTAGCCACTCGCCGATGACTTAACCGACATGCTAGACTTCGACTCGAAGACATCGGCGGTATGGATGACGATGCAGGAGACGACCAAGAACCAGCACCTACAGGGCACTGGAAGGCCACCTCGTCATACGACATTTACATGGTGGACATCCCAAAGGATGGGAATGGCGATGGAACAGTGGAGGACGACCCCTCCAAGAAACAACCTAAGCGCCGGCGTCAGCGGCGCCGCTCTAAATCCCGCCACAGCAAAAATGGAGATTCCGGCACCGGAGATAATAACACCCCGGACAGCGCCGAAGACAACCCCCTCCAGCAGAATTCAACACAAGAGGATGGAGAAGCCAGCCCTCATGAGAGAGCGGCAGACAGAGAGGTAGATGACGATAATTATATGCCTCCCTCCGAAGACGAGGCAAGCCTCGAAGACGACGAATTTGTCGTGCCTGAGGATCCCGTCGAACAAGAGCATTTCAAACGAAGGCTTATTGCTACGGAAGCAGCCTCAAGAAAAAGCAGCAGCAGCTTAGAGCTGACCAAGACTTGCTAGCCGACAGGTGGACTGAAGTCCTTGCGGCCGAAGAGTATAAACTCGACCGCCCCTCCAAAAGCTACCCAAAACGCAGGCTGCTACCCCAATTAGAGGAGGAAGCACCCAAACCTACATCACCAGCGCATGATGCGGCCGACCGGCCACCTCGTGGTCGCGACAGAGAAGCCTCTAGGCCCTCCGTTGAAGCCACACCCCGGCATCGCTCGAAAAGTACAAAGCCACGGGGGAATGCGCCAGACTTGCAAGACATATTGGAGGACAAGACAAGACAGACAAGATCGATCTACGGATCGCGTGGGCGACCCATGATACGTGATAACAACTGTCACGCCGGATACAGCTATTCCGGCCGGGCCGAAAACTATAGACAAAGCTCATTTGAGATGCGTCGTGATATAGCCCAATACAGAGGCGCCGCACACCCACTGTGCTTCACAGACGAAAAAATGGATCATCAAATCCCTGAGGGTTTCAAACCCGTAAACATTGAATCATACGATGACACAACAGATCCTGCGGTTTGGATCAAGGACTATCTCCTTCGCATCCACATGGCCCGCGGTAATGATCTACACGCCATCAAATACCTCCCACTCAAGCTTAAAGGACCAGCTCGGCATTGGCTCAACAGCTTGCCAGCAGAGTCAATCGATTCTTTGGGAAGACACGGAAGCCGCATTCCTCGATAACTTCCAGGGCACATATGTGCGACCACCAGGCGCCGATGACCTAAGCCACATAATTCAGCAGCCAGAAGAATCGGCCAGACAATACTGGACACGGTTCCTAACCAATAAAAATCAAATCGTCGACTGCCCGGATGGAGAGGCCCTTGCAGCCTTCAAACACAACATCCGCGATGAGTGGCTTTCCCGGCACCTAGGACAGGAAAAGCCGAAATCCATGGCAGCCCTCACAACACTCATGACCCGCTTATGCGCGGGATAGGATAGCTGGCTAGCTCGTAGTAACAACATGACCAAGAGCCCTGGTAATTTGGATGCCAAGGACACCAACGGCAGGTCGCGTCGCAACAAGCAAAAGCACCGCATTAATAGCGACAATACTGAGGATACGGCAGTGAATGCCGGATTCAGAGGCTCTAAATCCGGTCAGCGGAAAAAGCCATTCAAAAGAAATACTCCGGGCCCGTCCAATTTGGACCGAATACTCGATCGCTCGTGCCAGATACACGACACCCCCGAAAAGCCAGCCAATCACACCAACAGGGATTGTTGGGTGTTCAAGCAGGCAGGCAAGTTAATTGCCGAAAACAATGACAAGGGGCTTCATAGCGATGACGAGGAGGAGACCCGGCCGCCGAACAATAGAGGACAGAAGGGTTTCCCCCCACAAGTGCGGACGGGGAACATGACATACGCAACCCACATACCCAAAAGGGAGCGGAAGCATGCACTCAGGGACATATATGCGATGGAGCTAGTCGCCCCAAAGTTCAACCCATGGTCCTCCTGCCCGATCACTTTAGATCGAAGGGACCACCCCACTAGCATCTGCCATGGCGGATTCGCCGCATTGGTTCTAGACCCAATCGTCGACGGATTTCGCCTCACTAGAGTCTTGATGGACGGCGGCGGCGTGAACTGCTTTATCGAGATACAAGTCGCAAGATGGGCATAGACCCCTCAAGATTAAACCCACAAAGACGACCTTCAAAGGCGTCATACCAGTGTAGAGGCCAACTATGCAGGCTCGATTACACTTGAAGTGGTCTTCGGATCCCCGGATAACTTCCGAAGCAAGGAGTTAATCTTCGACATAGTCCCGTTCCGCAACGGCTATCATGCACTGCTCTGGCGAACCGCATTTGCAAAGTTCAATGTGGTGCCGCCCTACGCATACCTCAAGCTCAAGATGCCAGGCCCTCGAGGAGCCATTACGGTCAACGGAAACACCAAACGCTCTCTCCGAACAGCGGCTCTCACAGCGGAAGTACAAAGCAGCCTCTTAAGGCAATTCTCGAGTCCGGCTGTTAAGCGGCCAAACGCCGTCAAGCGCGCCCGGAGTAACCTACAACAAGACCGCCTAGCACGTTCCGAGCACGCGTAGCAATGCGGCCCCAACCCCAGCCCTCGCGAAATCGCGAGACCAGTACCACGCGTACATAACTACGCTCTGGAGATACCATGGGCATAGGGGTAGGGGCACGACCACGGCATGCCCGGAGAGCGGCTCAACCGCACCAGGGGCTCCCAATTGTGTCATCCCTCTTTTTTCTTTTCTTCTTTCTTATTCTCAGGACTCCGTTTTCCAGAAGCCCTGTCCGGCAGTAGAATCGCCAAACTCACGATGCAACAGCCAGGGAAGCAGAAAAGCTACGTCGAGTGTCCAGGTGGTCTCTATAACGAGCAGTATACCTGTTTTACATACCATCCCGCAGCCTACCCCTGGAGGGGTACACGTTAAATGGTCCCATCCCTTGCTTATCGCACTATTTGCATCGTTCTGCTTTCATTGCAGTATTTTTTGAATAAACAATGCATCGCTTTTTGCCTATTATTGCATTCCTTTTTCTATCTATATATGTTCACTTATGACATGTCGCATCCGTACGCTTTGGTACGGCCAAATACACCAGGGGCTTAAGTTCCCCAAAATATGGTGTGATAAGTCCGAACACTTTCACAAGTGCGGCACCCCGAACTTATAGCATTATATGCATCGGCTCCGAATCATGTCTTGGGTCAATAGTTGGGTTTGCCCGGCTCCCATATTTTGGTACCTTACGTTCCGTTATATCGGCTAAGGTAGCACTGGGAGAACCACTGCGATTGTGCCCCGGTTGAGCTGGGTTGAGCACCTCAGTGGAGAAAGCTAAAACTGACCGTCATGATAGGGCGAGAGCCGGTCACTGTTCGAGAGGTTTTCTCGAGTCCCTAAAGACTTATGCTGCTTAGAGCGAGGAGCTGGCTTTGTCCGGCCCAGGCATGGATAGCGCCCCGAATTCGGTCTTCCGAACACTAGGGGCTTCGCCGAAATTTAAAATTATAGAATTCTATGGCTAAGTGGGAGTGTTCAAGCATTATAAGTCTGGTTGCCTCGTTCGTTGTGTTGAGCGCCTCCCTCGAAGGACCCAAAAATGGGAACAAGAGCGCTCAAGTTTATCCCGAACACCCCAGCACTCGTGGCATGGGGGCTAAAGCCAACGACTTGCCATCTCTCAAATTTGATAAACGACCGCACAGGAGGTAATATTTTAAATTAACAAGCATTGCTTAGCGTATATGAACAAGTTTTCAAGCGTACAGGATAACAAATGCGAGTTTACTCAAAAATTACATCTTTGGAGCATTCACCCGCTATAAGGCGGGCACCCTTCAGGACGTTCTCATAATACATCTCGGCTTGCGATACTCCTGCCCGGCGGTGGAGCGTCCGTCACAAGCTTCTCGGCGTCCATCTTGCCCAGTGCACTTTAGCACGGCAAGGCCCTGAGCACCTTTGATCTGACGGAGCGCTTGACGACTTCAATCCAGGGACGGGCGTCGACTAGCCGCCGCACCAGCCAAGTAGCTCCGAGCATGGCCTCCCTCGCCCCAAGGCGAGCTATGAAGCCCTTCATGGCCCGTTCGGCCACCTTATGGAGCTCGACCAGTGCTTGGCTGGTCGCTCAAAAACGGGTGTCCGCCTCGATATCTTGAGACAGAATACCTTCTCCGTCGAGCTCCCTTCCTCGGCCGGTAGAATGCGGCAGCGTCGGACCTGCTTGTGGGGCAGATCTGCGAATGCTCTGGAGAGCTCAGATTCGGGTAAGTAACAAGTAATTCACTTTCACGTGCTTGCTTTGCATGAAGAATGCCTTACCCGCCGCTATCTTCTTTATTGCCTCAATTTCCTAGAGGGCTTTTTGGGCTTCGGCCTTAGCGGCTTTGGCACTCTTAAGAGCCGAGGCGAGCTCGGACTCTCGAGTCTTCGAGTCACGCTCCAAACTCTCGTGTTTCTCCACGAGAGCCTGGAGCTCTTGCCGCACCTCCGCCACGTGCGCCTCCTGTTTCTCTCGCTCGGCGCGTTCCGTGGCCGCGTTGCTTTCTGCCTTGGACACCGCTTCCTTTAGGGTCGCCACCTTGTTCGTGGCCCCTGCAATACTCACGTTATTCCTGTCATTTTTTGCAACCAAATCCTTTCTATAAGGCATTACTTTAATAAGGTATTACTTACCTTCCTTGTCCTCGAGCTGCTTCTTGGCAAGGCCGAGCTCATTCTCGGACCGCTCGAGGTCCTGCTTCAATGCATTAACCTCCGCAGCCAGTGCAGCAGAGGTCAGCAGTGCAGCCTGCATTCCCATATTGACATGCTTATGTTAGACTCCTGCGTATATCTTTTTAGATCCTCAGTTCGACTTTTCTTTCCGAACACCAAACTGAGCATCAGGGGCTACTGTCTATGCGGTACTACTTCTACACATCTTAATCACATACCTCAAAGCCTGTTAGAAGGCTGGTACAGGCTTCAGTCAGCCCACTCTTGGCGGACTGAACTTTCTGGATCCCCGCACTCATCACAGTGCGGTGCTCCTCGTCTATGGAAGCGCCGTTAAGCGCCTCCAGCAAATCATCCGATGCCTCCGGCTGGACGAGGTCACCGGTGTCGCAGTCTCGCCCTTCTTACGAAGGGGCCGCCCGCCGGATTCCGGAACCACTAAAGGTTCGGTCGAATCGGCCCGAGGCAGAACTCGAGAACCCTTTGGGGTTGATCCCCTTGAGGAGTCTGGACTAGGGGTGTCCGGACAGCGGACTATCATCGTCCACGGACTCCAAGACTACGAAGATACAAGATTGAAGACTCCGCCCGTGTCGGATGGGACTTTCCTTGGCGTGGAAGGCAAGCTTGCAATACGGATATGTAGATCTCCTACCATTGTAACCGACTACTGTGTAACCCTAGCCTCCTCCGGTGTCTATATAAACCGGAGGGCTTTAGTCCGTGGGACACAACATACATGAAAACAATCATACCATAGGCTAGCTTTAGGGTTTAGCCTCCTTGATCTCGTGGTAGATCCACTCTTGTACTACCCATATCATCAATATTAATCAAGCGGGGCGTGGGTTTTACCTCCATCGAGAGGGCCCGAACACAGGTAAAAACATCATGTCCCTCGTCTCATGTTACCATCCGCCTAGGCGCACAGTTCGGGACCCCTACCGAGATCCGCGGTTTGACACCGACATTGGTGCTTTCATTGAGAGTTCCTCTGTGCTGCCACCGATAGGCCTGATGGCATCTTCAACCAACAACGCTGTCGAGGCGAGACTTTTCTCCCGGACAGATCTTCAGATTCGGCGGCCGCCTCGCGGCTAACTTCATTGGGCCATCTGAGCAGATCGAAAGCTCGCCCTGCCGTCGGTCGGTCGGAAGCCTAAACTTCACGGCCGGCGTCCGCGGGGACTTGATCTTCGACGGACTCGAGCCCGGCCAGCGTGCCGCCGTTATTCACGATGGGCATGATCTAGCTCGCCGCCCGAGCGGTGCCTCTGGTAGCGCCGCGTGAATCCGCTTCGCCATCGGTCCGAGCCGATCGCCCGATCGAGGATCGGTGGATAGACGCCGCCTCGGGGCTTCAACTTCCACGGTGATGGGCCGAACATTAATCTTGTCCCCATAAAACTTCGTGATTCCGAGGTGCGGAATCCTTGCGGACTCGAACCTCCCACGCCCCTACCAATCGATTTGGATTGGGCGCGGTTATAAATTCACCACGCGGACATCTTCCAACACTCGCCCTTTGGCGACATCCTAAATTCGCTAAAGCACCTCTCGTTATCGGAGAGTCTGGCGGATTATGGCGGGATGGTTGGGGTACAGACGATGAAGAAATTGAGCCCACCCACCACCCACTTTGTAGCCACTGTCGACGATCTAACCGACATGCTAGACTATGACTCCGACGACATCGACGCTATGGACGACGATGCCGGAGACGAACAGGAACCAGCGCCTAAAGGGCACTGGAAGACCACCTCGTCATACGACATATATATGGTGGACACCCCAAAAGATGGGGACGGCGAAGAAGCAGTGGAGGTAGACTCTTTAAAGAAGCAGCCCAAATGCCGGCGTCAGCGGCGCCGCTCCAAATCCCGCCACAGCAAGAATGGAGATTCCGGCACAGGAGATAATAATACCCCAGAGAGTGCCGAAGACAATCCCCCAAAGAAGACTCAAAGCACAGGAGGATGCGAAGCAAGCCCTCACGAAAGGGCGGCGAAGAGGTTGAGGATCATAACTATATGCCTCCCTCCGAAGACAAGTAAGCCTCCGCGATGACAAATTAAATGCGTACACGAAGATCCCGTCGAACAAGAGCGTTTTAAGCGCAGGCTTATCGCCACAGCAAACAGCCTAAAGAAAAAGCAGCAACAGCTTCAAGCTGATCAGGACTTGTTGGCCGATCGATGGACCGAGGTCCTCGTGGCCGAAGAGTATAAACTCGAATGCCCTCCAAAAGCTACCCAAGACGCAAGCTGCTCCCCCGATTAGAGGAGGAAGCATTCATACCTCCATCACCAGCGCCGCGATATGGCTGACCGACCACCCGTGGTCGTGACGAAGAAAGCATCGAGCCCCAGCCAAGGCGTACCCGGCATCGCTCCAAAAGTCTGAAGCCAAGAGGGCAGCGCGGACTTGCGGGACATATTGGAGGACAAAGCAAGGCAATTTAGATCCATCTACAGATCACATGGGCGCCCCACGACCCATGACGAATACCGTCGCGCCGGATACAATAACCCCGGCCGGGCCGAACACTGCAGACAGTGCTCTCTCGAGCTGCGTCGCGATATTGCTCAATACAGAGGCGCCGCACACCCGCTATGCTTCACTGATGAAGTAATGGATCATCAAATCCCCGAAGGGTTTAAACCCGTAAACATCGAATCCTACGATGGCACAACAGACCCCGCGGTTTGGATCGAAAATTATCTTCTCCACATCCATATGGCCCGGCGGACATCTCCATGCCATCAAGTATCTCCCTCAAGCTTAAAGGACCAGCTCGGCATTGGCTAAACAGCTTGCTGCAGAGTCAATTGGGTCTTTGGGAAGACACAGGAGCCGCATTCCTCGACAACTTCGAGAACGCGTGTAAAGCGACCACGAGCGCCGATGACCTAAGCCACATTATTCAACAGCCAGACGAATCGGCGGACAATTACGGACACGATTCTTGACAAAGAAAAACCAAATAAATCGATTGTCCGGGATCACGAGGCCCTTGCAACCTTCAACATAACATCCGGGACGAATGGCTAGCCCGGCACAGGGCAGGAAAAGCGAAATCCATGGCAGCCCTCACATCATTAATGACCCGCTTTTGCGGGGAGAGGACAGCTAGCTAGCTCGAGCAACAATCTTCGTAAAAATTATGGCAGTCCGGATACTAAGGACAACAACGGCAGTCACGTCGAAACAAAACAAACGCCGCGTGCTTGGCGATGATAAGGAGGATCTGGCGATCGGCGCGGATTCAGCGACTCTAAACCCGTCAACGGAAGAAGCCATTCAAAAGAACCACGCCGGGTCCATCCAATTTGGACCGAATACTCGACCGCTTATGCGGATACATGGCACCTCGAAAAACCAGCTAATCACACTAATAGAGATTGCTGGGTGTTCAACGAGCAAAAAGTTAATTGCGAAAACAATGACAAGGGGCTAAACAGCGGCGACAAGGAAGAGACACGACCGCTGAACAATAGAGGATGAAGGGTTTTCCCCACAAGTGCGGACGGTGAACATGATTCTGCGACCCATATACCCAAGAGGGAGAGAAAGCGTGTACTAAGGGGCGTCTCTGCGATGGAGCAGTCGCCCAAGTTCAATCCATGGTCCTCTTGTCCGATCACTTTCGATCGAAGAGACCATCCGACCAGCATCGCCACGGCGGATTCGCGCATTGGTTTTAGACCCAATCGTCGATGGATTTCACCTCACGAGTCCCGATGAGACGGCGGTAGTAGCTTGAACACGCTTTATCGAGGATACGGTCGCAAGATGGGCATAGACCCTCAAAATTAAACCTACAAAGACAACCTTTAAAGGTGTCATACCAGGAGTGGAAGCCAAGCTATGCAGGCTCAGTCACACTAGAAGTGGTCTTTGGATCCCGGATAATTTCGGGCGAAGAGTTAATCTTCGACATAGTCCCGTTCACGATGGCTATCACGCTCTGCTTTCAGACGAACCGCATTTGCAAAAATTCAGCGCGTGCCGCATTATGCATACCTCAAGCTCAAGATGCGGGCCCTCGTAGGGTCATCACGGTCAACGGAATACGGAACACTCCCTCCGAGCGGAGGAACATCTGAATGCTCTCATGGCGGAAATCTGAGCAGCCTCTTAAAGCAATTCTCGAGTCCGGCCGTTAAGCGGCGGATACAACAAAACGCACCCGAAGCAATACCAACCAAGACCACCTGGCGTGATCGAGCCGCAGCGCAGCAATGCGGCCCCAACCCTCGCCGCGCATGGTCGCAAGAATAACACTCGCGTACATCATTCGCTTTGGAGATACCTTAGGCACGGGGAAGGCACGATCGCAATGGACCCAGAGTGCGGTTCGACCACACCAGGCTCGCAAGTGTGCCCCCTTTTTATTTTTTATCTTCCTTCTTTATGAACACGGACTCCGTTAACGGAAGCCTGTCCGTGGCGAACTGCCAACTCATGATGCAATTATCGGGGGACTAAAGAAGGCTCTGCGAAAACTCAGGTGGTCTCGATTCTGAGCATTAAATTCGATTATATACACCAAGTCCACAGCTCACCCCTGGAGGGGAACATGTTTACTTAGTCCAAATCCCTTGCTTACCGCACTATTTGTATCAGTCCGCATTCATAGCAGACTTTCTTTCATAAATAATGCAGCACTTTTTTGACTACAATTACATTACCTTTAGTATATATATATGCTCATTACATGACATCTTGCACCCGTATATTTTGGTACGGCCGAATACGCCAGGGGCTTCTGTTCCCCAAATTATGGCGTGATAAAGTCCGAACACTTTCATAAGTGCGGCACCCCGAACTTATAGCATTATATGAATCGGCTCCGAATCATGTCTTGGGTCAATAGTTGGGTTTGCCCGGCTCCCATGTTTTGGTGCCTTACGTTCCGTTCATCGGCTAAGGTGGCACTGGGAGAACCATTGTGATTGCGCCCGGTTGAGCAGGCGGCGCCTCGATGGAGAAAGCTAAAACGGCGGCATGATAAGGCGAGAGATCTGGTCGCTGTTAGAGAGGTTTTTTCGGTCCTAAAGACTCACGCCGCTTGAGCGAGTTCGAACCATGTCCGGCGAAGGCGTGGATAGCGCCAGTTCGGTCTTCGAATACCGAGGGCTTCGCCGAAATTTAAAATTATAGAATTCTATGGCTAAGTGAGAGTGTTCAAGCACTATAAGTCCGTTTGCCTTGTTCGTTGTGTTGAGCGCCTCCCTAGATGGACCCAAAAATGGGAACAAGAGTGCTCAAGTTTATCCCGAACACCCCAGCACTCGTGGCTTGGGGGCTGAAGCCAACGACTTGCCATCTCTCAGATTTTATAAACGGCCGAACAGAAGGTAATATTTTAAATTAGACAAGCATTGCTTAATGTGCACAAGAACAATGTTTCAGCACACAGGATAATACATAACGAGTTCACTCAAAGATTACATTTCTGGGGCACTCATCCGCAATATCGCGGGCTCCCTTCAGGATAGTTTTATAATACATTTCGGGCGTGCGATACTCCTTGCCCGGTGGCGGTGGGTCCATGAGAAGCTTCTCCACATCCAACCTGCCCCAATGCACCTTTGTGTGAGGCGAGGCCAGCGAGCACCTTTAATCTGGTGGGCGCTTGATGACCTCCACCCGGGGCATGCATCCATCGGCCGCCCGCCACAGGCAGAAGTAGCTCCAGGCATGACCTGTTCCAGCCACAACCGGACTATAAGGCCCTTCATGGCCTCCTCAGCTACCTTGTGGAGTTCGACCAGCTGCTTCAGCTAGTCGCTTGGGGGCACCGGATGGCTGGCCTCAGCGTACTGAGACCAGAAGACCTTCTCCGTCGAGCTCCCCTCCTCGCCATGATAGAATCTTGGCGGCATCGAGCACTCTGGCGCGATCTGCAAACGCCCCTGGAGAGCTCCGAATGTGGGTAAGTGTCAGGTAGTTTACATTAACAGGCCTTCTTTGCATGAAAAATGCCTTACCCGCCGCTATCTTCTTTATATCTTCAACCTCCTCAAGGGCCCTATGGGCCTCGGCCTTGGCGGACTTGGCACTTTCGAGAGCCGAGGCAAGCTCGGACTCTCGAGTCTTGGAGTCACGCTCCAAACTCTCATGCTTCTCCATGACAGCCTGGAGCTCTTGCCGAACTTCCGCCACCCGTGCCTCCTGCTTTTCTCGTTCTGCCCGTTCCGCGGCAGCACTGCGTTTGGCCGCGGACACAGCCTCCCTCAGGGCTGCTACCTCGTTAGTGGCCCCTGCAATACCCATATTACCCTTTTCTGTAAGGTAACTATTCAAAGTGGTGTTACTCACCTTCTTTGTCCTCGAGCTGCTTCTTGGCATGGCCGAGCTCTTGCTCGGACCGCTCGAGATCCTTCTTCAACATCGACCTCCACCGATAGTGCGGCGAGTCGTGCGCAACCTGCAAACCCATATTGACATATTTTAAGCAACCTGCGTATATCTTGCTAGATCCTCGGTCCGGCTTTTCTTTCCGAACACGAACCCGAGCATCGAAACTCTCTGTCTATCACGGTATTACATTACATAATTTTAACTTCTTACCTTAAAGCTGTTAAAAGGCTGCTGCAGGCTTCGGTCCGCCCGCTCTTGGCAAGCTGAACCTTTTGAATCACCGCACTCATGATAGTGTCGTGTTCTTCCTCGATGGAGCGCCTTTAAGCGCCTCAACAAGTTATCCGGCGCCTCGGTTGGGCGGAGGTCGCCGGTGTCCTGATCTTGCCCTTCTTTGAAGCGCCGCCCGCCAACTCTAGAACCACTGCGGGTTCTGATGTAGAGTCCGGCACAAAGTCCGGGAGGCAGCCCGACGGCGCCTCCTCCTGATGGGTCCCTCTCTAGGATCCCACCTTGGCGTCCTCGCCCGGCGAGGTAGTGGCGGTCGGAAGTGAATCCACATCCGGCGGGCCAATGACCCGCTTGATGAAGCGGGGAGATCATCATCGGCGGACTACGAGGCGAAATCTGGCGTTAGAAGGACACTCTGGCGACACGAAAGAAATTGCATATCAAGGATCCGGATACTTACGATCTGGCGGACGCTTTGGCCCTTGGAGGCCACTCATCCTCGCCAACGGTGGTGTTGGCGAAACTGTCCGGGGGGATAGTCCTCCCCCTCTTGGACCCTTCGGCCTCCCTATTGGGGAAGCCTTCCTCTTCTTCTCTCCCTCCTCCGGGAGAGAGTCCTCCTCCTCCTCGTCTTCGGGGGAGGAGTCCGCCTCGTCGTCGGACACCTAATTGCGGGAACTCTTTCGAGTCCCCGCGGCCACCTTCTTGGCCTTCTTCTCCGGCACCACATGCGGTGCCGGAACCAGCAGCCCTGCTAAACGGGCATCCACTGGGTCTTCTGGCATGGGAGCCGGGCTGATAAGCTGCTTGGTCTTCTCCATCCATTCCTGTCAAAGGAAAAGAAAGAATGAGACCCTCTTAGGATCAATTCAATTACTACAAAGTGTCCCATAATGGGGTTGAATCACTTACCTCGTCAGTTGGATGTTGCGAGCTGAATCCGCGATCTTCCGTCGCGGATGCGGGGGCTTCGGCGCCCTTAAACAGCACCCTCCAGGCGCCTTCGTATGTCGTATCGAAGAGCCCGCTCAGCGCCTGGTGTTGTTCCGAATTGAACTCCCACAGATTGAATGCCCGTTCTTGGCATGGGAGAATCCGGCGGATGAGCATGACTTGGACCACGTCGACGAGCCTGAGCTTATTGCTCACCAGCTTCTGGATGCAGGCTCGGAGTCCCGTCACCTCCTTGGACTGCCCCACAGCAAGCCCTTCTCTTCCGGAGGTGAGCTGCGTGGGGCGCCATCTAAACTTCGGGGCCACCGCCCATGTGGGCTTGCGCGGCTCGGTGATATAGAGCCACCCCGATTGCCACCCCTTGACGGAGTCCACGAAGGCCCCTTCGAGCCAAAGGACGTTGGGCAATTTACCCAACATGGCGCCTCCGCATTCCGCTTGTGCCCTTCACAACCTTGACAGCGTTGAAGGTCTTGAGCCCTGAGCGAAGTGGGGCGGATGCGAGGAAGGCCTCGCACCGGCGATAAGCGCCGAGATGTTGAGGATGAAGTTCGGCGCCAGATCATGGAAATCCATGCCATAGTAGAACATGAGCCCCCGGACGAACGGATGGAGCGGAAAGCCCAGTCCGCGGAGGAAGTGGGGAAGGAAGACGACCCTCTCATGAGGCCCAGGGGTAGGAATGAGCTGCCCCTCGTCAGGCAGCCGATCTGCGATATCGCCGGAAAGGTATCCGTGCTGCGCAGCTTGGTGATGTGCTCCTCCTTAGCGGTGGAGGCCAACCATTTGCCTCCCGCTCGGACATATTCGGAGAAGGTCGGCGAGATCTTGAGCTTGGGCGTTGGAGCTTGAGTGCGCAGAGATGGATAAGCAAAGGAGGAAGAAGGCGTAGGTGAGAAGGTAAATCCTTATCCCTCATATATAGGCGGACGAAATTGTGCGTCCCTGAAAGTGCAACTAATCCCCGGGTGGTTTTGGTAATTAATAACAACATATATATATCATTGAACTAATAGTTTCTTGAGAACATTTCAGAAAGTTCAGTGATATGGGTATGGCAATGACTGAAGATGTGGACCCCTCAAAATGCTAAGGAAAACATTGGCAAAAGCTCAAGACTCCATTTTTGGTTTAGTGATCCAAGATCACATTGAGTCTATAGGAAAGCCAATACTATTAAAAGGGGATGAGGTTATGTTAATGATCTGGTTGCTCAAAGTGCTTAGTGATACATCTCCCAAACCATCAGCAATCTTTCATTCCAACATACACTCATAAGTAATCTCGGTCCCACCGATTTCCAAAACTCAGTCACACCGAGATGAACCACCTCAGCCACAAAGCCAAACCCTAGATATTTCGGACACTTCGGATTCACCGAATTTTAGACTCGGTCTGACCGAAATGCATTCTGTGAAAACCTAAAACTGAAATTTGAACTCATTTTTTTTGCAAAATCTTCTGCAGTTTGTGATAACTCTTCTTTTACGCCTATACCTAATCTATTCACGGGTTGTCGACCATGTCGGGATGCTAGTGACAGCGAGCAGTCTGAATCACCGATTCTTTGAGATTCGAGGCGGGCACTAGTCCCGAGGCCAGCAGCTTTTCTCGATGATGGAGAGAGGAGCACACCTAGTGGTTTGCCTCCAGCTGCCACCGGGCCGGAAGAAGAAGAATTACGATGAAGAAGATTACGATTTCATAGCCGAGGAAGAGATCTCATCTAAGCCTAAGAGGAAAGTGGTTGCCAAAAGAGCATCAAGGGCAACAAACCAAGAAAGGCACCGATAAAGTGAAGAAGTCCACTTTGTTGCCAAGAAGCTGAGCATGGAAGAAGAAACCTCAAGCAAGGTGAAGAAAACTTCCAAGAGGAAGAGGATTGTGCATGATGAAGCAGCAGATGATGATGATGAGGATGAGGAAGCTCCACAGCCTCCTCCTCAGAAGCCTACGTTCATGGGCGATGCCATCAGGGCAGGAGCGCCTTCAATGTCTAAGCCGTCTGCTCCAGCAAAGGCAGCTCAAGCCAAGCCTGCTGCCAAGCCCAAGAAAACAGTGAGAAACATTCCTGCTTCAGAAAAGAAGAAAGACAATGTGCCACCAGCTGAGTCAGATGATGAGGCACCTGTGTTGCTGAAACTCCATCAGAGATTGCCAATTCACAATGGTGCTCATCCTCGAGCTGAAAACATGAAGGAAAGAAAGGATAGAGGTCTCAGGCTATGGAGACAAGCTGATCCATATGCTTTGAGGAGAAGGACTTTGTTGATCCAAGGTTCCACACCGAGAGCAAAGCAGATTTCTATGAGGCTGTGCTTATGGACAAGAAGCCCATTGTTGCGGACACTAGATATGTTGATCGGGCATATATTGACAATGAAGAGCACAGAGACTTCTTTCCACATGTGCATGAGAGCTTTCTTGCATGTGGTATTGCTGATTTCGTTGGTCGAAACCGTGATTGGAATGATGAGATGATCATGCAATTCTATGCCACAGCTCATTTCTATCCGGATGGCGAGGATTGTATGGATGATGAAGGTCGAGATTCTCTTCAACTGTTGAAGAGTGGGCTGCCTTGCTGAATGCTCGGTCTTGAGAGAGATGATGATGTTGATGTCTATGGAATTCCCAAGAAAACCCATGAGTCTATGAAAATATGTACAATGAGGTACCAGCCAAGGATGTGGAAATCTGAAGCTCGGCTCGATGTATCATCTCGAGCAGGTCTCCCTACCACAAACACAATTAAGGCATACCTTGATGCCCAAGTCAGAGATCATCGCATGATAAGAGGCTATTCTATCAACATGCTGCATATACTAGATCGAAGGCACCTTTCAAGGTGATGGACACGATAGTTGAGACTATCAAGAGGACTGCAGCGGACTGTAAGAGGTCGTGTGGATTTGCCCGCACATTCAGATGCTCATCAATGCCAAGTTTGGCACGGGCACCTACTTGTTGGAGCGACCACACTTGCCACTGCAGCTGAGCATGAGGACAATGAAGTTGTGATGGTGAGGATGATCCCACGTCTGTTGAAGGTCAAGCAAAGTCTGAAGCTGCCAAACAAGCCAAAGCTAAGAAGGAAGCGGCGAAGCAATGCAAAAACCCAAGAGTGTTGGAAGCAGCTCCTTGAAGCTACCGGAGAATTGAACAACGCTGGCCAGCATTGTGCGATCTCGGAGAGTCTTGAGAGGATTGTTGAAGACAAGATCCATGCTCTGGATGTGAAGCTGACTGAAGTGCAAGTCACTGTCAACAAGCTTGAGGCAGATATCGAGGAAGCCAAGAGGGAGAAGGAAGAGCTCATGCAAGAGATGCAAGATGATCTAGTCCAGATGACTATGAACAGCACCTCGTGTTCCTACAAACCCGATCATTTGCTATTCGAAAGGCAGACACGAGGGCTACTGACATCGGCACCTCCACAGCTCCGTCGGTTCCAGCTCCAGCTCCGTGTCCACTCCTCCAGCTCCTCGGACATCAGTGAAGCCTTTGCGGATGCAGCTATCTCAACTCCATCAACCTGCAGGAGCCGCCACAGAGTCCCTAGTGACGTTTAGCTCTATACCTTTCGAACTTTTTGGTAACTTGTTGCCAAAGGGGGAGAAATTGTATAGATCATAGGACTTCGAGAGAGAGAGAGTGCTCGCTTTTGCTCTTTTGTTTCATTTGCGGTCTTTTTGAGATACTTTTGAGATTTTCGAGACATTCCGTGTGTTTGATACTACGTTTGCTCTACTTTGATGAGT
Organism: Aegilops speltoides; assembly: GCA_021437245.1. Taxonomy (NCBI): domain Eukaryota; kingdom Viridiplantae; phylum Streptophyta; class Magnoliopsida; order Poales; family Poaceae; genus Aegilops; species Aegilops speltoides. Next base: position 426,081,780 of record CM038141.1, on the reverse strand, counting down.
GCTTGGTCGTACTATGCCTTAATGTGTGCTTAATGCTTATCATATGCTATTCATATCTTGTATGACCATTTACTCATGTCTTGGTGATTGGGTGCATGCTATTCATTCTTATCATTTTGTGCGCTCCACCAAGATGTATGTGACATGGAAGAGTGACCCATGATCCTAATTGATTGTGCATTTGCATTCAAGCGCAAATCTTAAATAATGCACAAATTTAGGGGAGCTCTTGCTTATCACATACTTCTCAAAGCGACGATATTATTCATTGATTATATCATTTGTGAAGCTTTGATCTATATGTTGTCATCAATTACCAAAAGGGGAGATTGAAAGTGCAACTAATCCCGGGTGGTTTTGGTAATTAATAACAACATATATATATCATTGAACTAATAGTTTCTTGAGAACATTTGAGAAAGTTCATTGATATGGGTATGGCAATGACCAAGATGTGGACCCCTCAAAATGCTAAGGAAAACATTGGCAAAAGCTCAAGACTCCATTTTGGTTTAGTGATCCAAGATCACATTGAGTCTATAGGAAAGCCAATACTATTAAAGGGATGAGGTTATGTTAATGATCTGGTTGCTCAAAGTGCTTAGTGATACATCTCCCAAACCATCACAATCTTTCATTCCAACATACACTCATAAGTAATCTCGGTCCCACCGATTTCCAAAACTCAGTCACACCGAGATGAACCACCTCAGCCACAAAGCCAAACCCTAGATATTTGGATTTTCCGATTCCAAACTCGGTCTCACGAAACTAGTGTTGCCAAGCTTCAGAACATACATCATCAAATCGGTGTCACCGAGATGATAAAGTCGGTCCCACCGAGATTGGCAGACCCTAGTCTTTGGAAGAATCGGACTCACGAGATTGTATTTTCGGTCCCACCGAAAATACCAACGTTCACAAGATTTGAACTTTCGGTCTCACCGAGTTGTCAACTTCGGTCGACCGAGATTGGTCAAATGTGTGTAGCAGTTGGATTTTGTGTGGAGGCTATAAATACCCTCCACCTCCTCTTCATTCATGGAGAGAGCCATCGAAAAGAACTACCACTCCTACCTTACATTTCTGAGAAAACTACCTACCCTTGTGTTGAGATCAAGTTGCTCCACTCCCACCATATGAAACTTGATTTCTAGCCTTCCCAAGTTGCTTTCCACTCAAACCTTTCTTCCACCACAGCCAAATCGGTGAGGAGAGTTGAGTGTTGGGGAGATTATCATTTGAAGCACAAGAGCAAGGAGTTCATCATCATCAACACCATCTATTACCTTTTGGAGGTGGTGCCTCCTAGATTGGTTAGGTGTCGCTTGGGAGCCTCCGTCGAGATGTGGAGTTGAACCAAGAAGTTTGTAAGGGCAAGGAGATCGCCTACTTCCGTGAAGATCTACCCCGAGTAAGGCTAGTCCTCCGTGGGCGTATGCCATGATGGCATAGACAAGGTTGCTTCTTCGTGGACCCTTCGTGGGTGGAGCCCTCCGTGGACTTTCGCAGCCGTTACCCTCCGTGGGTTGAAGTCTCCATCAACGTGGATTGACGATAGCACCACCTATCGGAACCACGAGAAAAATCTCCGTGTCTCCAAATTGCGTTTGCTCTTCTCCACCTCTCTTTACTACATGTGCAATTTACTTTCCGCTGCCAATACTCTAGAATTGCATGTGTAGGGTGATACTTGACTTGTCCATCATCTTGAAATCTGCCAAAACTTGTCTAAATCAAAAGGCTGAATTTTTATATTGTCAAGTAGTCTAATCACCCCCCCCCTCTAGACATACTTTCGATCCTACAGTCCCCCACCGGCCTGGTAAAACTCGCTTATCTCCCAAGCGCCACCATCAATGGCGCGGTTGGGTTACCCACGTCCGTATTGATGAGAATCCCGGAATAAGGGGAACACGATCTCTGCTTCGACAAGGCGTGCCAAGGAAACCGCTTAGCTAAACGTCTTTGGTGGTATAGTAAAAAGCGATTCAAGTAAAAGCACGGTAGCGGTGTGATGTCACGCCGCATAATACGTCGGCCAGATTGGACTAGTGTCGTTTATTCTCTCTACGGTGGAATGTGGAATTTATTTTGCAGAGCCGGACACTATCCTGGTGTTCATGATCTTCTCTGGATTATTCAAGGGAGGAACCTGCCTTGCAATGCCGAACATTATGCGCGCCGGACTAATCGTCATTGAAGCCTGGTTCAGGGGCTACTGAGGGAGTCCTGGACTAGGGGGTGTCCGGACGGGACTTTCCTTGGCGTGGAAGGCAAGCTTGGCAATACGGATATGTAGACCTCCTACCATTGTAACCGACTCTGTGTAACCCTAGCCTCCTCCGGTGTCTATATAAACCGGAGGGCTTTAGTCCGTAGGACACAACATACATTACAACAATCATACCATAGGCTAGCTTTAGGGTTTAGCCTCCTTGATCTCGTGGTAGAATCACTCTTGTACTACCCATATCATCAATATTAATCAAGCAGGACGTAAGGTTTTACCTCCATCGAGAGGGCCGAACACAGGTAAAAACATCGTGTCCCTCGTCTCCTATTACCATCCGCCTAGACGCACAGTTGGGACCCCCTACCCGAGATCCGCCGGTTTGACACCAACACCCCTCGTGCCCAATGTCGGGGTTGGGTGCGACATATGCCAACGGGTGGCTTATCATGGTGGGGCGAGTAGAGCGTCGCGGTGCACAAAGCAGGATGGGCGAAGCATGCACGCCGCGAATCTTACCCAGCTTGGGGCTCTCAGGAGATAATACCCCTACTGCTGCTCTGCGGGGTCTCCGCATGATCACTATGGGGGGATAGAACAAGGGTGCTCCTCGAGCTGTATGGAGGCAGGAAGGAGCAAGACTAGCTCTTTCCCTCTTGCTATATGGCTAGAAACCTACTCAGGGCCGAACCCTTTGCATGGGTGCCCCGGGGGGTTTATATAGGCCTACCCCCCGGGGGTACAAAGGTAATCTGACTCGGCGTGGCCCCCAGTCGTCAGTCTCTCTCGCTGCCGCCCTCTCCGCTTGACTTAGGGCCCGCCGATTGGCGGGCCAAGTGGTGAAACCGAGCACTATCAGCACTCGATGGCGCGAGCTTGGTCATGGGGTCGTGGGAGCAGTGCCGCCGCTTTGTCGGCGATCACTGCCACTCCCGTCGATCTGGTTTATGGCTTGTGGGGCCCTGGCCAGGAGGCGGCCGACTCCGGGGTGGCCGACTCCTGTAGGGCCGTCTTCGGACTCTCCGGCCGAGCTCATCTATCTCACTGACGGAGGGCCCGGCGATCTTGAGACGTCTGCGCCGCCGTCGTGGAATGCGATCTGCGTACTGCTGTGGTTGAGGTCGGCGGCATGGCAGATGCGCGCCTCACCGGAGATCTCCTGGTGACGCGACTCACTGTAGCCATGCCCCCCTCCCGTGGACCCGAGGGGACAGCCACGACGGGCTGTACCCTATGTTGGTCGTCGTGGAAGGTCGCGGGCCGACTCTCAGAGTCGGCCCTTTGAGAGGTCGCAAGCCCGGAGTCGGCTTGGTCTAGAGTCGCCGTCCGGGGACTCGGTTCCTTCGAAGGTCGCCAGCTTGGACTCGGCCTTCCCGAAGGTCGCCAGCTGGGACTCGGCCTACCCGAAGGTCGCCCTGCTGGGACTCGGCTGAGGGGCGCGGCCTGCCCCGATGTCTTGAAAGATCTTGGGTCTGGTCGCCTACCCATGGCCCATTACTCAACAGTAGTCCCGAAGCTGGCGAAGCCGGTAGGCGCCGCCTCGTGGGGCCGGCGATTCAAACTTCTGGCGCCGACTCACGAGTCGTACAGCGCGGCTGTCGGCCGCCTCGCGAGCCATGGCGAAGCCAGCGGCGTATCGGCCACGCTTCGACATCTGCGAGATGGTCCTATCACGTGGCGCCACGTGGAAGCGATAGCTTGCCTGCCTGCAGCGTGGCGGGGCGGGCCGCCGAGTGGGGCCCGCTACTACAGCGCCTCGGCTCCCGGCGGATCGCTGCGGCGAGGCGGTTGGCATCCCCGCCGTTACATGCGGGCGATAGCTGCGTGGGGTTTTTATCGTGGGGCGTCGTGGGGTGCGTGGCGCGATTAATCCCCGTCGCCCCTCGCTTCTCAGCCCATGGGGCTATAAATAAACGAGGAAGCGGCGGCGCAGCACGCCTCCCTCCTCGCCTCTCGCCCTTCTTCTTGCTCTGTCGCTGCTTGCGCTGCTCTTTCTCTCTTCGTCGGCGATGAGCTCCTCCTCCGCCCGCGCCTACCGCCTCGCTCCGGCGAGTGGGGCGGCTTTCCATGTGGGCGGGAGGACGCCGAGTTCCTCTGCCGGACCCGCCGCCTTCCGGCGCTGATCTGGTGTGCAGCTCGCCCAGCGCGGGAAATCCGGCCAGCGCGGGGCGGGAGGCGGGTCATCTTCCGCTCGCACCTCATGCGGCGGGATGGGCCTTCCGGCGGCGGGTTTCTCCGCTCGTTCCTCGAGCTGTACCAGCTCAACGCGCCACCTCACCCCCAGCGGTGGTGCTCCTCTCCGCCGCCACCTTGTGCGAAGGCTACATCGAGTTCTCCCCACCATCGAGCTGTGGGAGAGTTCTTCTCTTCAAGCTCGGCACGCAGGCTGCGGCAGCGCCCGGCCTTGATGTGGCACGTTCATCGCGTCCGCGGCGCCTGACGGCCGACAACCCCTTCCGTCCATCCGGCTGGTGAAGTCGGTGAAGATGTGGCAAAAACATACTTCTCGTGAAGAACATACGCCACCGGCGGCGGCCAGGTCAACTGCCGCCCGCCGACCCGGCAGCTGGCGGCGGCGGCCCGGCTGGTCCCAGCGGTCGAAGGCGCTCTCGGCCTCGGGTCGGCGCCGTGGCGCGCCTCGAGTCTTAACCTGTCGGAGGGGCTCGTCGCCTCCGACCTCTGGCGGCTTTGTGGCGCGCGGGTGCTTCGCTCAAGGCGGCCCCATCTCATCTGCCGGTGGCGGCGGCATGATCCCAGCCGGCTGTGCACCAAGGACATGCAGCGCGTGGAGGTGGCGAACATGGTGAACCTCGCCGCTCACTACAAGTTCACCGCCGAGTGGCAGTTGACGAGGAGCCGTACTCATGCGACAACCCTCCGCCCGGTGGTAAGTTTTCCATCGTGCTCCGGTCTTGCAGTATCCGACCTCGAGCTCTAACCTTGTCGGTTTCCTTGGCAGAACCCCTCTTGGCGCTTTGCTGGCGCCTGAGAGCGCGTGAATCGTCCACGACCGCGAGGTCGGCGGCGTTAACGACCCGACCTAGGAGCGCGGCGGCTGAGGCCGGCGCCGAAGGCGGCAGGGAGGAGGACGGTGACCTCGAGCCATCAGCGACCTTCGCCGGTGGCCCGAGATGACATCGGCGAAGTCATCCAGCGCCATCAGCGAAACCGGCCCCTCCATCGGGCGGGTCGAAGAAGCGCCCGCCGGGGCAGCCTTCGGCGGCGGCGAAAAACCAGGGGACCGCCGCGCGACCAGCGGGAGGCGGCGCGAAGGCCAACCGCTTCCGGAAGGAAGTGAAAAACCGCCGCTTATCTCTTCGTAAGTTTTTACTCTTTGCTTTTTAACTTGGCTTGAATTGATCGACCCTCGCCCCTCTCCTCCCGGCGCCCCCCCTCCCTTGAGAGAGTCGCGCGCCCTCCGTCATGGCGTCGGGCGGCGTCCTCAACATCTGGCGGGGTCGACCCGCCCGCCGATCTCGACGGAGCGGAGGCAGGAGAAGCGCGAGGAGGAGGCCAAGCGGCTGGAGAAGGCGCGGCGACAAGGCGACCGCCAGCGCCAGCGTATCCGATGTCTGGATGAGGCCGTGGCCTGTCGCGCAGCAAAGCGAGACGCCGAGGCGGCCGTTCGCCGCCAGCAGCGATGCTTATCCCCGCTATCATCAGCGCCGCCGCCTCCTCGACTTCTGGGCGGACCGGGGAAGGTCGGCACCGCCAACCCTCGCCGAGGAAAGGCGGCGTCGTCGGGCTCGGACACTCGCGCGCGCCTCCGCCACCTCCGCCGCCTCCGTCTTGAGCGCCACGGTAAGCAACTGCGGACCTGCGAGACCCGCCCGAATTTGCGGGCGGCGTCGGCAGCGCAATGCTGCGAGTCACAGCGCCGACTTCGCCGCCCGAGTCGAAGGACGAAGCTCGCGCCCATGGCCGGGGAAGGCGAACGCCGCCGACGCCGCGAACACAGACGCCGAGGCCTCGATTGCCGCGCCCAGCGGCCGGAGTGCGCGCTAAAGCGGCAACGGCCCGCTGAACCAGCGCTCTTGGGCGTTCGGTCCAAGTTGCGCAAGAAAGCAAAGCCCTCAACTCTACACCGGGGCGCATCGGCCATGCGGGCCTCGATCCGAGTGCGATTTGTTTTTAGTTCTCTTGTCTCTTTCTCGTGGGGCGCCGGCTAGCCTGCTGGAGTGTAATCCCGAGTTGAGTCGGCTGCTGAGCGGCGGCTGGAACTCCTAGCGATCTCCGAAGGCTGTTGTGCTTTGCCGCCTTGCGAGTACCACAACCTCCGCGACGCCTTTCAGCCGCAGCGTTGAAGAGCGAGAAGCGGACGCCCGATCTGGCGGAGAGTCGAAATGGATTCTTTCTTCTTCTTGCGGGCGCTGGCGCTTCCAGCGGGCTGTAGTCCCGAGATTGGGTCGGCTGCTGCGCTTGATCGGGCGGATCTTCAGCTGACCTTCCTTCCTTTCTTCTTGGCGCGCTTCGCGCAGCTATGTATCCCGAGATTCGGGCGGCTGCTGCCTTGATCGGGCGGATCTTCAGCGACCTTCTCTGTTAATGACGTTTATCTTTCTTTGGGCTCAGACGCCAACGCCGCCCTTCAAGGGCAGCAGGAGGACGCCAAGTCGCGGGAAGAGGCCCTCCAAGCCGAGTTCGAGATGGAGCGGGCCGCCTGGACCGACCGCGAGGCGGTGCTGACCTCCGGCTACCATGTGATCGAGGACGTCGTCGACGGTAATTCCTGTCTTCTCTTTTTGGTCTTTCGATTCCACGTCGAACTGTCTTCTGGTTTTTCTTGACTGTTTCCTTTCTTGTCTTTCGCAGACTTCTTCCCGGGCCACTCGCAGGCCGTCATTCCGGCCATCGAGGCGGATCGGGAGGAGCGAAGGGCGCAGGGCCAAGTGATCGCCGCCAACGCGCCCCGCACTGTTGACGAGCAGATCTTGAGCATCGGGGCTCGCCTTCGGCCTGCTCATCGTCGATCGCCCGTCTTCAACGCGCGGCGCCCAAGTAAATCACCGCCCTATGGCGGAGGTGCGGCTCTTTGCACCGCCAGTCGGACGGCCCGGTAGGCCGAAGTCGCCGTCGGTCGCCGAGGCTTGGAAGAGTTCCTCGGCCCGGCGGTATGCCAGACCTGGAGTTCGTCAAGGGCTGGTACCCGGCTGGACTGGACCGCTGGCAGCGTTCGGTCGGAGGCCCGAGCCGAGCTAGGGGCGTGGAAGGCGCCCTCGTCGGCCTTGGCGGCCATCGCCCGAGTACCACGGACACTAGTGTCTTTGTGCCAGGCGGACCGCCCGGCGGCGAAGGCTCCGCTGAGTGGTTGAGGATGCACCAGTCTGAAGACTCTGCGGAGTGTCGGCTCCGGCACCGAGGAGAGGGCGAGTCGGAGGGCGGGGCGGGAGGAGGGCGCTAGAGCCGAAGGCGGCGACCAGCCTCGGCTGATCGCGCTTCCAAGCGAGCCTTGGAAGGACAAGGCAATCGTCGTGAGGTGACCAAGCGAGTCCGCCCACCGGCTGCCCGGCCTTGGCGCTGCTGCCGCCTCGGCCCTCCGACTCTGGAGGCCGCCCCCTAGGATGCATCGGCCTTACCTGTTCTTTTGTTTTTGCTCAAAAAACTTGTTAGTTGCGAACAATTCCACCCGCGGGGTGTATTCGGCCAAGGGCCTTATGTAAATATTTATCAAGTTTCCGCATTTGGCTTGCTTTGGCTCTTTTTAGACTGTTTTCCTTTGCCGCCTCCCTTTGGTTGCCGCCTTGCCATCTGGGCAGCCGCTCTGCGGACTGCCACTGGGTCAAGCTCTGCTACCTTGGGAGGCAAGTACTAGTCGTTTAAAGTGTCATGACAAGTTTAGCTGAAATTGGCGGTGACTCTCAAAGTCGGCCGTTCTTATAAAGTTAAAACTATGAGCCGATTGCTTGCGAGTCGGCTTAGTGAGGAACGGGAGCGGTTTGGGCTATCGTAGCTCTTAGGTCCTTAGCCGTTTTCATGTGCACTCGCTTTCCGCCTCCGCTTTACCGACAATCACTCTGCTGACTGTGGCTTTACATGAGAGCGGCTTTGGCGGCACATTACTTGTCCGACCTCGAGGGCGTTTCATAGCACAAAGGCGGCGAGTCCGGGCGACTCGTCGGACCAGTCTTGGACGGTATGATAAAAATGGGAAGCATTTGAAGCGAGATTCATATCATACAAATAATCAAAAGGCGGTCCCGAGCTCGGCTCGGGGCCCAAGGTCTTAGTGTATCTGAGAAAAGGGGAGTAGCGCGATACATCTTGTAGATCGGTGTAAAATCTTGAAGAAGATTTGCATTCCAGCGCTCTGTCTCCTTGCGAGTCGTCTCTCTTGCGTGCTCGAGGCTTACGAGCATCGATCGGTAGTAATGGCGTCGTTCCGGCACCTTGCCGATGATGAAGGACCCTCCCAAAGGCGCCGACAACTTGTGCTGGCGGCTGTTCTCACGAATCAGCGGAGCACAAATCGCCCTCTTGGAATGATCGTGGCTTGACCTTGCGGTTGTAGTATCACCGCGGACTCTGCTGGTAGATGCGGATCGGTGAGTGCCAACAGCCGGCCCTCTTCCGGCAGTCGGCGCCGTCTTGGCGTGCTTCTTGACCTCCTCTTGGTGTACATGGAGACTCGTGGAGAGTCGAATTGTATATCCGTCGGGATAGCAACCCGGCACCGTGAAGCGAGGAAGAACGGCGTGAAGCGGTTGATCTGATGGTCGTCGCGCAGACTCGAGGAGGGCAGCAGCGGCTCTTCCACCCAACAGCCGCCGGCGGCGCTCGAGTGGTTCAACCAATCGAGGCTTGATGCGGATAGGATGAGGCCATTGGCTCGCTCCACCTTGCCGTTTGATGCGGATGGGCAGCGGGCGCTAAGTCGATCGGATGCCTAGCGTCAGTAAACGCGAGCCAAAGCGCCCTTGGCAAAGTTGGTGCCGTTGTCGTGATGATCTTGTGTGGTATGCCATACCGCCTTTGTGATGTCGGCAATGAAAGTCACCTTTGTGGGCCCATTTAGTTTCTTGATGGGCTTTGCTTCCACCCACTTGGTGAACTTGTCCACCGTGACGAGTAAATGAGTCGAGCCACCTCGAGCCGTTTTAAAAGGTCCCACCATGTCCAGCCCCAAAGCGCAAAGGGCGGGCGATGGGGATTGTCTTTAGTCTGGCGGTGAAGGGGCTTGGAGCGAACACCGGCACCTTGCACTTCTTGACTAATTCTTTAGCTTCTTCCAGGGCAGTCGGCCAAAAGAAACCGTGCCGAAAGGCTTTGGCCACGAGCGCCCTCGAAGCCGCGTGGTGACCACACTCGCCCTGATGGATGTCCTTGAGGATCGCCTGGCCTTGCTCCGACTCCACGCAGCGCTGGTGGACACCAGTGACGCTGCGCCTGACTAATTCTCTGTTGACTATGGTGTAGGCTGCCACTCGGCGTTGTACTTGCCGAGCCAGAGTCTCATCTGTAGGCAACTCCTTGTTGACTAAGAACCTTAGGATGGGCTGTGCCCATGAAGGTGCTGCTATCTCCTCGACTGCTACCACAGCGACTTGGACAAGGGCGGCTGGGCTGGGGGCGGCGGGTTGGACTCTCTGCCGCTTGCTGAATCGAGGAATCTCTGATCAGTGGCGCAATCGAGGCCGATCGACGCCAGTCCCCGGCCGACCGGCGCAGATCCCGGCCGATGGCGCGATCCCCGAGCCGACTGTGGCAGTCTTGAGGTCGCTTGCTGGGGTCTTGGAGTCGAATCCGACTATCTCTGGGGGAGCCGGCACAAAAATAGAGTCGGACTCCGGTGAAGGTTTGATAGACGGCTTGAGGAGGCGCTGAAGGGCGACACCGGAGGGAATTGCTTGGCGAGTAGAGCCGACTCGTGCCAAGGCATCTGCTTGGTCGTTGTCGTTTCTTGGCACGTGGAGGAACTCGCATCCTTCAAAATATCCGCTAAGCTGCTGCACTAGGAAGCGGTAGCTTGCCATGTTTATGCGCCCTGGCGTCCCATCGCGGATGATCGCTTGAACCACCAAGTCGAGTCGCCAGATACGTGATCCGGCGGATGCCGAGTTCCTTAACAAGCCGGAGCCCATGGATGGCGCTTCATATTGGCGACATTGTTGGAGGCGGCGGTGGATTTGCAGCACGATTTGAGCTTATCGCCCTTGGGAGAGGTGAGGGCGGCGCCGCCCGAGGCGGGCGCATCTTGGAGCCGTCGAAGTGTAGTCGCCAATGAGTAGAATCGGTATGAGCGGCAAATCTTGGGTCTCGCCCGGTCGAGGAAGTCGGCCACGCCTGCGACTTGATGGCGATCGAGGTTGGTAGTAGATCGTGTAGGGAGCCAGGTCGATAGCCCACTTGGCCACTCGGCGGACGCATCTCGACTTCCGATGATCTCGGCGAGTGGGGCGGTGCAAACCACGATGATTGGATGCTCTTGGAAGTAGGGCTTGACTTCTTGGCAGCAAAATGCACGCCGTAGCACATCTTACGGTAGTGAGGTAGTTTTGCTTGGAGGTCGACGATACCTCGCTCAAATAATATACCGGTCTCTCGGATCGGGGCGCCTTGCCTTCCTCCTTATTCGACTACAATAACGTCTTGACTACCCGGTGGTGGCGGCGATGTACAAAAGCATGGGCTCTTTGGGAGTCGGAGCCGCCCGAGACAGAAGTCGTCGGCATCTTCTTGAGCTTGGAGAAATGCCTCATCGCCTTGTGGTTCCACTCGAAAAAGTGGTCTTCTTCATTAGTTGATACAATGGCGAGCTTTCTGCCCGACCGATGAATCGGTGATGGAAGCCAAGCAGCGGTGAACCGCACGTCCAGCGATCGGCTGGGTACCTCCATCCTCTTAATGGCCTTGATCTTCACGAGGTTGCACTCTATGCGCGTTCGAGACCGAAAACCAAGGAGCTGGCCGGCTGGGACTCCGAACACGCACTTCTCTGGGTTGAGCTTGATCTGGAATCGGCGCAGATTCTCAAAGGTCTCCTTCAGATCCTCTAGCAGCGTTCCCCGCTTCTCCGTCTTCACTACCACATCATCCACATAAACATGGGCATTCCTGCCGAGTTGCTTGAGGAGGCACTTCTGCATGCAACGCTGAAAGGTGGCGCCGGCATTCCTCAAGCCGAACGTCATCGTCAGGTAGCAGAAGGCTCCAAACGGTGTGATGAATGCAGTCTTCAGCCTGTCTGCTGGATTCAGCTTGATCTGGTGATATCCTGAGTACGCATCCAAGAAGCTCAACAGCTCGCATCCGGCTGTGGAGTCTATCACCTGATCAATCCTTGGTAGAGCGAATGGATCTTTCGGGCAGGCTTTGTTGAGGCTGGTGTAGTCGATGCACATCCGCCACTGCTTGTTTTTCTTCAATACTAGCACAGGGTTAGCCAACCACTCCGGAAAGAACACCTCCATGATGAAGCCGGCTGCCGGGGCGGGCTATCTCTTCTCCAACTACTCTTCTCTTCTCTTGACGGTAGCGCGCAAGGGCTGCTGGCCGCTTCACATCTGGCCCGACATATAACTTGTGCTCGGCGAATTCCGTCGGTACACAGGCATGTCCTTGGGGACCAGCGAAGATGTCGATTCTCACGGAGGAAATCGGCGAGCTCGCCTTCCTATTCTTGTCTAGGCGATTGCCTATGACAGCGTACTTCTCCGGTGCTCCGGGTCCAAGGGTATCTTCTTGGTCTCTTTGGCGGCTTGAATGATCATACGCCTCCGACTCCTTGGGTGCAGCGACATCTCCGCTGCTTCCCAGCCATCGCCACGACACGGTCAAGGCAGCTTCTCGGCGCGATCACGGAGACTCGGCCAGCCGATTGCTTCGGCGCCAGCGCGCGACGACTTCTTGTAGTCGCCGGCGGTCGAGATCCCTTTGGAAGTCGGCATCTTCATCTTGAGGTAAGCGTGGTGGGAACCGCCATGAACTTGGCGGGGCAGGCGGCCTAGCGAGGCGTGGTATGGGCTCTCCAAGTCCACCACCTCGAACCAGATCGGTTCTCGGTGGAAGTGATCCTTGTCTCTGAAGAGGACATCTATCAGAATCTTGCCAATCGGCGAGCAGGAGAGGCCGGGTACGATCCCATGAAAAACAGTGTGGCCGCTCTGCAGCTGCCTCCGTCTGATTCCGAGCTTCTCCATGGTATCCTTGTACAAGATGTTTATGCTGCTGCCTCCGTCTATCAGGACTCGTGAGAAGCGGGCGGCCCGCTTGTCAGTGGCCAAGGTCGCCCCAAGAACTAAGGCGTAAGAGCCCGGACTCGGCATCACCTCTGGGTGATCCGCCCGACTCCAGCTGATGGGCTTCTCGGACCAATGCATGAACACAGGGGCTTGGCCGCCCGCTGCGTTAACTTCTTCTTCTTCTTGGCGCTTCTTTGTGCGGTCGTCTGTCAGTTAGTGAACACTCGTATGCTTCGTGCTCTTACAGGAACTTCGTCTTGGACCGCGCCGACTAGCCGTGCCGCCGATCGCGGAGGCGGCGGAGGCGGCGCGGCCTCAGCGGCGGAGGGGCGAGCCGTCTCCTTGGCGATCTGACGAGCGGTGGCACTTCGGTGGTATGGTTCGGCGGCTTGGCGCCGTTGTGGAACTTGCAAGGACCATCGAGTCGCTCATAGGAGAAAGCCGGCAGCCGTTGGACTTGCCGCCCATACGCGCTTGGCGGAGGCTGCCCCTCCGGCTCTTGGTCTTCTATTGCCGCGACCGCCGATTGTTGGGAGTCGGCCGGGGCCTCGCTTGTTGTCGTTCTGCTGCTGCCGTCGGCCGGCGTCTCGGCCGGCGTTCTGGGAGCTTGGGGGATCACCTTGCCAGCCGCGTTGACTTGGATCTCCGTCTTCATAGAGGAGTCGGCCGTGGCGTATTTGTCTGCTATGACTAGCAGCTCGTCGAGGGTTTCGGCTCGTCGCGGAGGAGCTTGTGCTTGAGGAGGGTGCCCTCCGGCACCGGCCGTAAAATACTCGATGGCCTGCACCTCGTGCGCCCTCGCAGGAGTTTGAGCTTCGCCCGGTAGCGTGAGATAGTCGTAGCGTCGATTCCTCGGGGCCTTACGCACAAGGAGAGCTGGCGGCGGCTTCGAGGTCGCTTATGCGTCTTTGGTGAAGTTGCGAATGAAGGCTTCGGTGAAGTCGACCCAGCTGTTGATGTTGCGGGGCTTCAGCTGTTCAGCCATGTCGGGCCGTGCCACGGAGCATGAGGGGAACATACTTGACGGCGACTTCGCTTGTTGCCGTTAGCGATGTTGTGACGGCGTGAGTAGTCTATCGGCCAATCTTCCGGCTTCACGGAGGCGGTGTACTTGGCGTGTCTCGAGGGCGTGAACCCTTTGGGGAAGGGCTCGTTTACGATCGCGGGGCCCGAAGCAAAGCGGGCCCAGCTCGTCTTCTTCTTCTAACGCCGAGGATCGGTGGAGTCGGTCGATCCGGTGGCGGCGTCGTTCTCTCCGACTCCCTCGGCGACCGAGGCGATCTCCGAGAGTCGGATGCTCGGCAAGCGGCGGGGACTTCGTCGTTCTCTCCGAGGTGGGGAGGCAGATAGTCATCTCGCCGCTCCACGGCTCGGGCGGCCATCTTGGTCTCGCTTCGATGGAGCGCGAGTCCGGCGTAACTGCAGCGGCTCTTTCTCCCTCCTCCGCGGACTCCGCCAGTCGGCGTCCGGGAGGTCGTGCCTTGATCTCGGCGAGGGGGTAAGTCGTCGTTCTTCTGTTGCCGCGTGTCAGCGCGGCCGCCTGCCGCATTCTGCGCAGCAGCCGCATCGAGGAGCTGCTGGACTCGCTCCGTCATCGCCGCGGCGCTCTTCGCCGTCGAGGTCCTCGATTCCTCCGTCGCCCGCTTAGCGCGCGGATATTCTCGCGGGGTGGCGTAGACGGGCGCTTTGCCCGAACAGATCGGCGATAGCGCGCCCATCTCGGACCGTGCCAAGGCGGCTCGGCCCAGTCGGAGCCGGCGTGCCACCTACAGCGCGGTCCACCTCGCGCTGGTACGCTTCGGACAGGCGTCTCATGCTTGCCAACTTCTTGGCGCCTTCGATAAGCTGAAGGCGGCGCTCTTCTAGCATCTCTGCGTCCGCGTCCTCCGGGAGAGGCGCGGACAGGTCTTGCAAGGCCGCAGGCAGCGGGTCCTGGGCGTTTTCTCCGGAGTGCTCGCCGTGGCCGATGACGAGCACCTCCGTGACGGCGCTTCCGTCGCTCTCCTCGTACGGAAGCGGCTCGTCGTAGACCACCACGTTGGTGGGGAAGGTATCAAGCGTCTGGCGTCGGAGTCGACCAACGCCGGGTCGGAGGAGCCTCGGACTCCAAGTCCACGGCGGGCTCGCCCGGTGACTTGAGCTGGTCAAGGAGGCCCGCGAGGAGGTCTCGGGGCCACCAGCGCCGGTGCTCAGCGGGCTCGTCGGAGAGGTGCACCTCACCGAGGAGTTCGGCGAGACCGCTTCGCTGCGAGCAACCCGGCCTTGACGCCCAAGTCATTCGACACAGCCCAAAGATGAAGCGGGCTGGCTGCGCCGCCAGGGAGGAAGAGGGTTCCCGTCGAACAGATCTCCGGACGGCGGTGCACCTCGCCCACGGTGGGCGCCAAATGTCGGGGTTGGGTGCGACATATGCCAGCGGGTGGCTTATCATGGTGGGGCGAGTAGAACGTCGCGGTGCACAGAAACGGGATGAGGCGAAGGCATGCACGCCGGCGAATCTTACCCAGCTTCGGGGCTCTCCGAGGAGATAATACCCCTACTGCTGCTCTGCGGGGTCTCCGCATGATCACTATGGGGGGATAGAACAAGGGTGCTCCTCGAGCTGTATGGAGGCAGGAAGGAGCAAGACTAGCTCTTTCCCTCTTGCTATATGGCTAGAAACCTACTCAGGGCCGAACCCTTTGCATGGGTGCCCCGGGGGGTTTATATAGGCCTACCCGAAGTACAAAATGTCGACTCGGCGTGGCCCCGATCGTCGATCTCTCTCGCCGCCGCCTCCGCCGACTTGGGGGCCGCCGACCGGCGGGCCTCATGGACAAACCGAGCACTATGCAAGCCTCGATGGCGCAGGCTTGGTCATGGGGTCGTGGGAATAGTGCCGCCGCTGTCAGCGATCACCGCTGCCACTCCCGTCGATCTGGTTTATGGCTTGTGGGGCCTGGCGAGGCGGCCGACTCGGGGTGGCCGACTCTGTAGGGCCGTCTTGGACTCTCGGCCGAGCTCATCTATCTCAGCGACGGAGGGCCCGGCGATCTTGAGGCGTCTGGCGCCGCCGTCGTGGAGTGCAGTCTGCGTGCTGTGGCTGAGGTCGGGCGGCATGGCAGCGATGCCGCGCCTCACCGGAGATCTCCTGGTGACGCGACTCACTGTAGCCATGCCCCCCTCCCGTGGACCCGAGGGGACAGCCACGACGGGCTGTACCCTGCGTTGGTCGTCGTGGAAGGTCGCGGGCCGACTCTCGAGTCGGCCCTTTGAGGTCATAAGCCGGAGTCGGCTTGGTCTAGAGTCGCCGTCCGGGGACTCGGTTCCTTCGAAGGTCGCCAGCTTGGACTCGGCCTTCCCGAAGGTCGCCAGCTGGGACTCGGCCTACCCGAAGGTCGCCCTGCTGGGACTCGGCTGAGGGGCGCGGCCTGCCCCGATGTCTTGAAAGATCTTGGGTCCTGGGTCTGCCTACCCATGGCCCATTACTCCGACACCCAAAGTCCGGGAGGTTGCCTTGCGGCACCTCCGGGACCTCCTCCCCCTCCTGGTTGGGCCCCTTTTGGGACCCCACCTCTGCGTCGTCCGCAGCATGAGGAGAGGAGACGGCCAGACGTGAACTGCTATCCACATCCGATGGCGCCAGGGAGCCGCTCGTTGAAGTATCAAGCCCATCCCTGGGCGGGCTGCAGGGTTATATTCGGCGTTAAGAGATTCTCCGCAACAAATGAAGCACATTAGTCATTCTGGTATCCGGACACTTACGAAGTCGCCAAGGGCTTAGTCCTTGGTGGCCACTCCTCTTCATCATCATCAGCGTTGGTGGAGTAGTCCGGGGGGAGGGTCCTTCCCTTCTTGGACCCTTCGGCCTCCCCCGTTGGGGAGGCCTTCCTTTTCTTCTCTCCCCTCGCTGGGGGAGGGGCTTCCTTTTTCTTCTCCTCGTCTTCATGGGAGGAGTTTGCCTCGGAGTCATCGGACAATGAGTCCGATAACACCTAACGCTGGGAACTCTTTCAGGTTCCCGTGGCCTTCTTCTTGGCCTTCTTCTCCAGCACCACATAAGGCGCCGGAGCCAGCAGCCCCGTTAATTGGGCGTCCGCTGGGTCTTCTAGCAAGTGAGCCGGACAGTTAACCCGCTCGGACGTCTTTTGCCAGGCCTATCAAAGGTAAAGGGTGTTTAGATCCCGCATAGAGTCAAACTATGGAAAATAAGCGTCCTGTAAGGGGTAAAATAGCTTACCTCGCCGGCTTGACGCTGCGAGCTGAATCCGCGATCTTCGGTAGCAGATGCGGGAGCCTCGGTGCCCTTGAACAACACCTTCTAGGCATCTTCGTACGTAGTGTCGAAGAGCCTGCTCAAGGTTCGGTGCTGTGCCGGATCAAACTCCCACAGACTAAAAGCCCGTTGTTGGCACGGGAGGATCCGGCGGATGAGCATGACCTGGACTACGTTGACAAGCTTGAGCTTCTTGTTCACCAAGGTTTGGACACAGGATTGGAGTCCGGTCAGCTCCTCCAAATCACCCCATGATAGGCCCTTCTCTTTCCAGGAGGTGAGCCCGTGTGGGGATGCCAGATCTGAATTCGGGGGCCGCTGCCCATTTAGGGTCACGCGACTCGATGATGTATAACCACCCCGATTGCCACCCCTTTATGGTCTCCACAAAGGAGCCCTCGAGCCATAGGACGTTGGGCATCTTGCCCACCATGGCACCTCCGCACTCCGCTTAGCGGCCGCCCACTACCTTCGGCTTGACATTGAAAGTCTTGACCATAAGCGAAGTGGGGCTGGATGCAGAGAAAGGCCTCGCACACGACGATGAACGCTGAGAAGTTGAGGATGAAATTCGGGGCCAGATCATGGAAATCCAGGCCATAGTAGAACATGAGCCCCCAGACAAATGGATGAAGTGGAAAACCTAGTCCACGGAGGAAGTGGGTGAGGAACACCACCCTCTCATGGGGCCCGGGGGTGGGTATGAGCTGCCCTTCGTCGAGGAGCCGATGTGCGATGTCGATGGACAAGTATCCGGCCTTTCGCAGCCTCTTGATGTGCCCCTCCATGATGGAGGAGGCCATCCACTTGCCTCCCGCTCCGGACATGGCTGGGGAAGGTTGAGGCGAGATGTGCGGACTTGGGAGTTGGAGCTCGGGTGCGCGGAAATGGATAAGCAAAGGAGGAAGAAGGCGTAGGTAAAAAGGTGGGTCCTTATCCCCTTATATATGGACGAACGAAACTATGTGTCCCCACCAGCCTGGTAAAACTCGCTTATCTCCCAAGCGCCGTAATCAATGGCGTGGTTGGGTTACCCACGCCCGTATTGATGAGAATCCCGGAATAAGGGGACACAATCTCTGCTTTGACAATACGTGCCAAGGAAACCGCTTCGCTAAACACGCTGAGGTGGAACAGTAAAAACGATTCGAATAAAGGCTTGGCCGTGGTGTGATGTCACGCCACGGAATACGTCAGCAGATTGAACTTGTGTAAATATTATTCTCTCTACGGTGGTATGTGGAACTTATTTTGTAGAGCCGGACACTATCCTTGTGTTCAAAATCTTCTATGAAGTATTCGGAGGAGGAACCCGCCTTGCAATGCCGACGACAATATGCGTGCTGAACTAAATCGTCATTGAAGCCCGATTCGAGGCTCTTGAGGAGTCCGGACTAGGGGGTGTCTGGATAGCCCAACTATCATCTTCGGCCGGACTCCTAGACTATGAAGATACAAGATTGCAGACTTCATCCCGTGTCCGGATGGGACTTTCCTTGGTGTGGAAGGCAAGCTTGGCGATACAGATATGTAGATCTCCTACCATTGTAACCGACTCTATGTAACCCTAGCCCTCTCCGGTGTCTATCTAAACCGGAGGGTTTTAGTCCGTAGGACGAACAACAATCATACCATAGGCTAGCTTCTAGGGTTTAGCCTCTCTGATCTCGTGGTAGATCTACTCTTGTACTACCCATATCATCAATATTAATCAAGCGGGAGTAGGGTTTTACCTCCACCGAGAGGGCCCAACACAGGTAAAAACATCATGTCCCTTGTCTCCTGTTACCATCCGCCTAGACGCACAGTTCGGGACCCCCTACCCGAGATCCGCCGGTTTTGACACCGACACCACTCCTCGTGAGAATAACCCACCTAGCATGGAATATATAGGCAGCCCTAGTTGAAACATGAGCTGCTCGAGCATACAAATCAGAATTTCATTTGAAGGTTTGGAGTTTGGCACATACAAATTTACTTGGAACGGCAGGTAAATACCGCATATAGGTAGGTATAGTGGACTCATATGGAACAACTTTGGTGTTTAAGGAGTTTTGGATGCACAAGCAGTATTCCCGCTTAGTACAGGTGAAGGATAGCAAAAGACTGGGAAGCGACCAACTGAGAGAGCGACAACAGTTGTAAACATGCATTAAAATTAATTTACACTGAGTACAAGCATGAATACGATATAATCTACCATGAACATAAATATCATGAAGGCTATGTTGATTTGATTCAACTACATGAATGAACATGTGCCAAGTCGAGTCACTTAATACATTCAAAGGAGGATACCATCCCATTATACCACATCATAATCATTCTAATAGCATGTTGGCACGCAAGGTAAACCATTATAACTCATAGCTAATCAAGCATGGCACAAGCAACTATAATCTCTAAATGTCATTGCAAATATGTTTACTTCATAATAGCTGACTCAGGAACGATGAATCATCGTATTTACAAAAACAAGAGATGTCGAGTTCATACCAGCTTTTCTCATCCCAATAAGTCCATCATATATCATCATTATTGCCTTTCACTTGCACGACCGAACGATGTGTATAATAATAAGAGTGCACGTGCACTGGACTAAGCTGGAATCTGCAAGCATTCAACTCAATAGAGAAGACAAGTAATATGGTCTCTAAATTAAATAAACAATCATGCATATAAGAGCCACTAAGCATTTTCAATATGGTCTTCTCGACCCCCAAAAGAAAGAAAAGAAAAGAAAACTATTTACACGGGAAAGCTCCCAACAAGTAAAAGAAGAACGAGAAATCTTTTTAGGTTTTCATTTTTAATTTCTACTACAAGCATGGAAATTAAACTAACTAATTTTTTTGGTTTTTCTTAAAGTTTACCAAACACAGAAGAAGAAAACTAGAAAAAGAAATGTAAACTAGCATGGATAATACAATGAAAGAGTATGAGCACCGACGACTAGTGTGTGAACATGAATGTAAAGTCGGTGAGAAATACGTACTCCCCCAAGCTTTGGCTTTTGGCCTAAGTTGGTTTAATACCAAGGACCGGCACTACTCTCCCCGGTGTAGTGGGAGGTGTAATCAGGATACCACTGACTGGTCATCTCCGGATCCCACTGGACAGATGACGCACGATAAGGGTCCAATTCAGGTTCCGGCTCAAGTTCAGGTTCCGGAGTAAAAGCCTGGTCTAGATGGTTGTTCACCGCCTCCGGCGTGACAAGACGACTTTCTGCAAGCAAATCAAATAACAGAGGTGCAGGCAAAATAATGAACTCAATGTGTTTCTTATTGAATCTAAGTCTATATAGGAGCATCTTCTCTTCGTTGTCAACAATAAACTTGGGTGCTACCATGCTCTTGTAATCTCAAATGTAAGGAGGTAATTTTGTCTCCTCCTCCTCAAGGTGCCTAATAGGTATCTGAAAATGTTCAGCAAGACGTGCAGCATAGATACCTCCAAATATGGGGCCTTTTGTACGATTCAGGGCTAGCCGTTTAGCAACGAC
Source organism: Aegilops speltoides (assembly GCA_021437245.1). NCBI lineage: Eukaryota > Viridiplantae > Streptophyta > Magnoliopsida > Poales > Poaceae > Aegilops > Aegilops speltoides. Next base: position 426,061,609 of record CM038141.1, on the reverse strand, counting down.
ATCACCCATACTAAAAGTATTGTCTCCCAGCAAAGCATGTTGAAGAATAATAATATCTGGAACGCTCAAATTTCCACTATTCCCACGACCAATGAAGCATCTACTAGCAAATATGGCAAAGTAGCGTAAAATAGGAAAGTGTATGCTAGAGACTTTTGCCTCAGAGCCCTTCTTTGGCTCTTCTACAGCAATAGTTTTAACGAAGCCATCCACATCTTCACGATGGGGTTCCTCTCATTCTCCCTCATAAGGTATCCTACAAACCGCGCAAAAATGACGTAAAGATATTTCTTTGAATTCATCATATAAATGAAATGATACTGCAGGCGGTGACTTCTTAGGATAATAATAAAAGTTTTGCACGAAATTATTGGTAAGTAAGAGATATTGATCGATTCGGTCGTTCATGAAACCGGTGAGGCCTGCAGTCCCGACTAAGCATAAAAGTCTTCATGAATTCCCGCTTCTTTCAAGTAATCCTCACACGACCATTCACATGACGTACTTCCGCTAAGCGAGGAAGATTATACTTGGGTTTTTCCTTCTCTTTGTCTTGTTTTTTCTTAGAGCTTTGGCTAGAAGAGCCTTTAAAGAGCCTCCTTAAAATTTTCTGAAAATTTCTGAAATTTTAGTAACTTCAAAATAAAAGTGGATAAAACTAAACAAGATTGATAGCAACTACTCCTACAAGTGCCTAGAGCCTATATCATGCAATGGAATTGCTTGGGACCTCAAAAATTTAACATGCAAGCTCAAGAACATGGTCACCTATGCAGCAAAAATTTGCAATGAATAAAGCACTAGAACAAAAACTAATTGGACCAATGGAGGAGTCACATACCAAGCAACAATCTCCCAAAGCAGTTTTGCGAATGGAGCTTTGAGCTAAGAGATCGAAAATCGCAGCAAAACGAGCTAGAATTCGGGCTTGAGATGGATGGGGATTTTTTTGGGTAGAAGATGAAGTGTGTGGATGCTGGCATAAGTGGAGGGGAGCCACCATGGGCCCACGAGACAGGGGGCGCGCCCTACAGGGGGTCATGCCCTCCTCTCTCGTGGCCTGGTGCTTGCCCCTCCTGCAGTGTTTTCAGTGCCTAAAATCCTCAAATATTCCAGAAAAAATCATACTAAATTTGCAGGGCATTTGGAGCACTTTTATTTTCGGACTATTTTTTAATGCACGGATAATTCAGAAAACAGACGGATAATACTATTTTTGCTTTATTTATTCTAAATAACAGAAAGTAAAAAAGGGTACAGAAGGTTGTGCCTTCTAGTTTCATCAAATCCACTAACAAGGTTGATCAAGTCTTGTTAACAAGCTCATTCAGAGTAACACGGAACCGGAGAAATTTCGAATAACACTAAGTTACCTCAACGGGGATATGAAAATCCCTAACAATAAGAATATCATACCTTTTCTTGACAGTAGGGAGAGGAAATTCAAAACCTCAAAATGATAGTTGGAACTTTTTCAATAGAATTGATGCTATGAACTTGAGATTGTTTCCTCGGAAAGTGTACCGTATGCTCATTACCATTAACATGAAAAGTGACATTGCCTTTGTTGCAATCAATAACAGCCCCTGCAGTATTAAGAAAAGGTCTACCAAGGATAATAGACATGCTATCGTCCTCGGGAATATCAAGAATAACAAAGTCCGTTAAAATAGTGACATTTGCAACCACAACAGGCACATCCTCACAAATACCGACAGGTATAGCAGTTGATTTATCGGCCATTTGCAAAGATATTTCAGTAGGTGTCAACTTATTCAATTCAAGTCTACGATATAAAGAGAGAGGTATAACACTAACACCGGCTCCAAGATCACATAAAGCAGTTCTAACATAATTTCTTTTAATGGAACATGGTATAGTTGGTACACCTGGATCTCCAAGTTTCTTTGGTATTCCACCCTTAAAAGTGTAATTAGCAAGCATGGTGGAAATTTCAGCTTTCGGTATCTTTCTTTTGTTTGTAATGATATCCTTCATATACTTAGCATAAGGATTTACTTTCAGCATATCAGTTAAGCGCATATGTAAGAAAATAGGTCTAATCATTCATCATCCTTTGACTTGGATGGTTTAGGAGGAAAGGGCATGGATTTCTGAACCCATGGTTCTCTTTCTTTACCGTGCTTCCTAGCAACAAAATCTCTCTTATCATAATGTTGATTCTTTGATTGTGGGTTATCAAGATCAACATCAGGTTCAATTTCTACATCATTGTATTTGCTAGGTTGAGCATCAACATGAACATTATCGTTAACATTATCACTAGGTTCATGTTCATCACCTGATTGTGTTTCAGCATCAGAAATAGAAATATCATTGGGATTCTCAGGTGTGTCTATAGTAGGTTCATTAGAAGCATGCAAAGTCCTATCATTTTTCTTTTTCTTCTTTTTAGAAGAACTAGGTGCCTCTAAATTATTTCTTTGAGAATCTTGCTCGATTATCTTAGGGTGGCCTTCAGGATACAAAGGTTCCTGAGTCATTCTACCATTTCTAGTAGCCACTCTAACAGCAAAGTCATTTTCATTATTCAATTCATCAAGCAAATCATTTTGAGCATTGAGTACTTGCTCATCTTGAGTAGCAACCATAGAAGCATATTTGCTAACGCGGTGAAGTTCATCTTTAACTCTAGCCAGATTATCACCTATGCGTCCTATCTCGAAGGCATTATTCTTTAACTCTCTACCAACATAAGCATTAAAACTTTCTTGTCTAGCCATAAAGTCATCAAATTCATCTAAGCATGGGCTATGAAATTTAGTAGAGGGTATTTCAACTTTATCATATCTATAGAGAGAATTTACCTTTACTACCTGTGTCGGGTTATCAAGATAATGTGGTTCTTCAGGCGGTAAATTAAGACCATGTATTTCTTCAATAGGAGGTAAATTCTTAACATCTTCAGCTTTAATACCTTTTTATTTCATTGATTCCTTTGCCTCTTGCATATCTTCAGGACTGAGAAATAAAACACCTCTCTTCTTCGGAGTAGGTTTAGGAATAGGCTCAGGAGTTGGCTCAATTGGTTCAGGAATTGGCTCAGGAAGAGTCCAATTATTTTCATTAGTCAACATATTATTCAATAGTATTTCAGCTTCGTCGACTCTTCTTTCCGTGAAAACACAACCAGCACAACTAACCAAGTAGACCTTGGAAGCATCGGTTAGTCCGTTATAAAAGATATCAAGTATTTCATTTTTCTTAAGAGGATGATCAGGCAAAGCATTAAGTAACTGGAGAAGCCTCCCCCAAGCTTGTGGGAGACTCTCTTCTTTGATTTGCACAAAATTATATATTTCCATAAGGCAGCTTGTTTCTTATGAGCAGGGAAATATTTAGCGAGAAGTAATAAATCATATCACGGGACTACGCACACAACCAGGAGCAAGAGAATTATACCAAGTCTTAGCATCACCCTTTAATGAGAACGGAAATATCTTAAGGATATAAAAATAGCGAGACTTCTTATCATTAGTAAACAGGGTAGCTATATCATTCAACTAGGTAAGATGTGACACAACAGTTTCAGATTCAAGGCCATAAAAAGGACCAGATTCAACTAAAGTAATAATCTCAGGATCAACAGAGAATTCATAATCCTTATCAGTAACACAGATAGGTGAAGTAGCAAAAGCAGGATCGGGTTTCATTCTAGCATTAAGAGACTACTGCTTCCATTTAGCTAATAATTTCTTAAGATCATTTCCATCATTGCAAGCAAGAATTTCCATAGTAGCTTTTTCATTCATAACATAACCCTTAGGAACAACAGGTAATACATAATCATTGGGGGACCTTCATCATCACTATCATCAGTAATAGGATCTTCAGTAATTTCATTCCTCCTAAATCTAGCAAGTTGTTCATCAAGAAATTCACCTAATGGCAAGGTAGTATCACGCACAGAAGTAGTTTCATCATGCATAGCACAAGTGGAATCATCAATAACATGCGACGTATCAGAATTCATAGCAGCAGTAGGTTTAGGTGTTGCAAGCCTACTAATAACGGAATGAGAATCTAGTGCAGAGCTAGATGGCAGTTCCTTACCTCTCCTCGTAGTTGAGGGCAAAATAGTAGTTCGATCGTCTTTCAAGTTCTTCATAGTGATCAGCAGATATAAATCCCAAGTGACTCAGAGAATAGAGCTATGCTCCCCGGCAACAGCGCCAGAAATTAGTCTTGATAACCCACAAGTATAGGGGATCGCAACAGCTTTCGAGGGTAGAGTATTCAACCCAAATTTATTGATTCGACACAAGGGGAGCCAAAGAAGATTCTTGAGTATTAGCAGTTGAGTTGTCAATTCAACCACACCTGGATAACTTAGTATCTGCAGCAAAGTGTTTAGTAGCAAAAGTGGTATGATAATAAAGGTAACGGTAGCAAAAGTAAAGATAAATGTTTTTGGGTTTTGTAGTAGTTATAACAAGAGTAACGGAAAAGTAAATAAGCGAAGAACAATATGTGAAAAGCTCGTAGGCAATGGATCAGTGATGGATAATTATGCTGGATGTGATTCCTCATGCAATAGTTATATCATAGGCTGATATAGAACTAGCTCCAGTTCATCAATTAATGTAGGCATGTATTCCGTAAATAGTCATACGTGCTTATGGAAAAGAACTTGCATGACATCTTTTGTCCTACCCTCCCGTGGCAGCGGGGTCCTTATGGAAACTAAGGGATATTAAGGCCTCCTTTTAATAGAGAACCGAAACAAAGCATTAGCACATAGTGAATACATGAACTCCTCAAACTACGGTCATCACCGAGAAGTATCCCGATTATTGTCACTTCGGGGTTGTCGGATCATAACACATAATAGGTGACTATAGACTTGCAAGATAGGATCAAGAACACACATATATTCATGAAAACATAATAGGTTCAGATCTGAAATCATGGCACTCGGGCCCTAGTGACAAGCATTAAGCATAGCAAAGTCATAGCAACATCAATCTCAGAACATAGTGGATACTAGGGATCAAACCCTAACAAAACTAACTTGATTACATGGTAAATCTCATCCAAGCCATCACCGTCCAGCAAGCCTACGATGGTATTACTCACGCACGGCGGTGAGCATCATGAAATTGGTGATGGAGGATGGTTGATGATGACGACGGCGATGAATCCCCCTCTCCGGAGCCCCGAACGGACTCCAGATCAGCCCTCCCGAGAGAGATTAGGGCTTGGCGGCGGCTCCGTGTCGTGAAACGCGATGAAACTTTCTCCTTGATTTTTTCTCCCCGAGACGGAATATATGGAGTTGGAGTTGAGGTCGGAGGAGGTCCAGGGGGCCCACGAGATAGGGGCAGCGCCCTAGAAGCGCGCCCATGTCTCGTGGACAGGCCGTGGGCCCCCTGGCACTAATTCTTTCGCCAAAAAATTCTTATTAATTCCAAAAAGTGCCTCCGTGGATTTCCAGGACATTCCGAGAACTTTTCTTTTCTACACATAAAACAACATCATGGCAGTTCTGCTGAAAACAGCGTCGGTCCGGGTTAGTTTCATTCAAATCATGCAAGTTAGAGTCCAAAACAAGGGCAAAAGTGTTTGGAAAAGTAGATACGTTGGAGACGTATTAGGGCCCTAGTGACAAGCATTAAGCATAGCAAAGTCATAGCAACATCAATCTCAGAACATAGTGGATACTAGGGATCAAACCCTAACAAAACTAAGTTGATTACATGGTAAATCTCATCCAACCCATCACCGTCCGGCAAGCCTACGATGGAATTACTCGCGCATGGCAGTGAGCATCATGAAATTGGTGATGGAGGATGGTTGATGATGACGACGGCGACGAATCCCCCTCTCTGGAGCCCCGAATGGACTCTAGATCAGCCCTCCCGAGAGAGATTAGGGCTTGGCGGCTCTCGTCGTCGTAAAACGCGATGAAACTTTCTCTCTGATTTTTTTCTCCCTGAACGTGAATATATGGAGTTGGAGTTGTGGTCGGTGGATGTCCAGGGGGCCCATGACATAGGAGGGCGCGCCCTAGGGGGGTGGCACCCCCCTGTCTCGTGGACAGCCCGTGGGCCCCCTGGTCTTGATTATTTCGCCAAAAAATCTTATTAATTCCAAAAAGTGCCTCCGTGGATTTTTAGGACATTCCGAGAACTTTTCTTTTCTACACATAAAACAACATCATGGCAGTTCTGCTGAAAATAGCGTCAGTCCGGGTTAGTTTCATTCAAATCATGCAAGATAGAGTCCAAAACAAGGGCAAAAGTGTTTGGAAAAGTAGATACGTTGGAGACGTATCAACTCCCCCAAGCTTAAACATTTGCTTGTCCTCAAGCAATTCAGTTGAAAAACTGAAAGTGATAAAGAAAAACTTTTACAAACTCTGTTTGCTCTTGTTGTAAACATGAAAGGACAGCATTCAAGTTTCAGCAAATATTATGAACTAACCATACTCACAATAACACATAGGTCTCACAATTAGTCATATCAATAGCATAATCAGCTAGCGAGCCATAATAATAAAACTCGGATGACAACACTTTCTCAAAATAATTATAACATGATATAACAAAATGGTATCTCGCTAGCCCTTTCTAAGACCGCAAAACATAAACGCAGAGCACCTTTAAAGATCAAGGACTGACTAAACATTGTAATTCATGGTAAAAGAGATCCAGTCAAGTCATACCCAATATAAACCAATAGTAATGAATGCAAATGACAGTGTGCTCTCCAACAGGTGCTTTTTAATAAGAAGGGTGATGACTCAACATAAAAGTAAATAGATAGGCCCTTCACAGAGGGAAGCAGGGATTTGTAGAGGTGCCAGAGCTCGATTTTAAAATAGAGATTGAATAACATTTTGAGTGGCATACTTTCACTGTCAACACAACAACTATGAGATGGTTGTATCTTCCATACTAAATGCATTATAGGCAGTTCCCAAATAGAATGGTAAAGGTTTATACTCCCCCAACCACTAACAAGCATCAATCCATGGCTTGCTCGAAACAACGAGTGCCTCCAGCATACAACAGCCCTGGGGGAGTTTTGTTTAATTATTTCGATTTGCTTTGATCTTTTTGGATCATGGGACTAGGCATCCCGGTTACCGGCCCTTTCTCGTGAATGAGGAGCGGAGTCCACTCCTCTTGAGAATAACCCACCTAGCATGGAAGATATAGACAGCCATAGTTCTAACATGAGCTGCTCGAGCATACAAAATAGAATTTCATTTGAAGGTTTGGAGTTTGGCACATAAAAATTTACTTGGAACGGCAGGTAAATACTGCATATAGGAAGGTATAGTGGACTCATATGGAACAACTTTGGGGTTTAAGGAGTTTGGATGCACAAGCAGTATTCCGCTTAGTGCAATTGAAGGCTAGCAAAAGACTAGGAAGCGACCAACTGAGAGAGCGACAACGGTCGTAAACATGCATTAAAATTAATTTACACCGAATACAAGCATGAGTAGGATATAATCCACCATGAACATAAATATCGTGAAGGCTATGTTGATTTGATTCAACTACATGCGTGAACATGTGCCAAGTCGAGTCACTCAATTCATTTAAAGGAGGATACCATCCCATCATACCACATCATAATCATTCTAATAGCATGTTGGCACGCAAGGTAAACTATTATAACTCGTAGCTAATCAAGCATGGCACAAGCAATTATAATCTCTAAATGTCATTGCAAATATGTTTACTTCATAATAGCTGGCTCAGGAATGATGAACTCATCATATTTACAAAAATAAGAGAGGTCGAGTTCATACCAGCTTTTCTCATCCCAATAAGTCCATCATATATCGTCATTATTGCCTTTCACTTGCACGATCGAACGATGTGTATAATAATAAGAGTGCACGTGCATTGGACTAAGCTGGAATATGCAAGCATTCAACTCAAGAGAGAAGACAAGGTAATATGGGCTCTAAGTTAAATAAACAATCAAGCGTATAAGAGCCACTAAGCATTTTCAATATGGTCTTCTCGACCCCCAAAGGAAAGAAAAGAAAAGAAAACTATTTACACGGGAAAGCTCCCAACAAGTAAGAAGAAGAACTAGAAATATTTTTGGGTTTTCATTTTAATTTTACTACAAGCATGGAAATTAAACTAACTAATTTTTTTGTTTTTTCTTAAAGTTTATCAAACACACGAGGAGAAAACTAGAAAAGGAAATTTAAACTAACATGGATAATACAATGAAAGAGTATGAGCACCGACGACTAGTGTGTGAACATGAAGGTAAAGTCGGTGAGAAATACGTACTCCCCCAAGCTTAGGCTTTTGGCCTAAGTTGGTCTAATACCAATGACCGCTTTGCTGATATCCATAAGTGAAACTGGGGTTGTCTTGAGATCAGAGGCAACAGCCTCTGAGCAGCAGCGTGTTGGCGAGCTGCCTCCATTCCCCTCTCGTATTCAGTTGCTTCTTCCCTGGTGACAACATATCTTCCTTTTGCCTGATAATCAAAAAGGTAGGGGGTAGGAAGAGTAACAGGGATGATGTTGCACCTGTCATAGATTAGTCGACAATGGAGGAATTGTCAATTCCTCTCAAGAAAATGATGATCGAACATAGCTTCTTTATCCAAATAAACAGGAGGTAAAATCACATCCCCCTCTCGTGGGGCTATATTAAGAAAATTAGCCACACGAGTTGCATAAATTCCTCCAAATAAATCCCCCCTTCTACTGTTATTCTGCAACCTACGTGCAACTATTGCCCCCAAGTTATAACCTTTATAACCTGACACAGCACTCTTGAGGACACAAAGATCAGGGACACACATGTGACATGCTTCATCCTTCCGTTAATGCATCTACCAATAAAGAGAGCAAAATAATGTATAGCAGGAAAATGAATGCTCCCTATGGTGGCTTGTGCTATGTCCCTAGATTCTCCCACAGTAATACTAGCAAGAAAATCTCTAAATTCAGATTTGTGAGGATCATTAATATTACCCCACTGCGGGAGTTTGCAAGCAGTTGTGAAATCCTCAAAATCCATGGTATAAGATGTATCATAAATATCAAACATGACACTAGGAGAATTACGCGCACAGATATATTGGAACCTCCGCACAAAGGAATCAGTCAATTGATAGTATTGAGGACGCTTATCTTGTAAGAAGTCCTCCAGCTCGGCATTACGCACATACGTGTCAAATTTTCCTCCTTGAAGCCTGCTTCGACCATAAAATCATCGGATGGCCACTCACAAGCTCGTACATTTGCGTCCCTCGGGAATTCAACATCTTGCTCACGTATAGCAATCCTTGGCCCTTTCTTTGCCGAGGAACCACCTTGGTACATTCTTCTAAGCATATTTCTTTTTCTGAAAATTTCTGAAATTTTAGTAACGTCAAAATAAAAGTGAATAAAACTAAACAAGATTGATAGCAACTACTCCTACAAGTACCTAGAGCCTATATCATGCATTGGAATTGCTTTGGACCTCAAAAAATTTTAACCTGCAAGCTCAAGAACATGGTCACCTATGCAGCAAAAAATTTCAATGAATAAAGCACTAGAACAAAAACTAATTGGACCAATGGAGGAGTCACATACCAAGCAACAATCTCCCAGAGCAGTTTTGTGAATGGAGCTTTGAGCTAAGAGATCGAAAATCGCAGCAAAACGAGCTAGAACTCGTGCTTGAGCTGGATTGGGATTTTTTTGGATAGAAGATGAAGTGTGTAGGTGCTGGCATAAGTAGAGGGGGCCACCAGGGGCCCATGAGACAGGGGGCACACCCTATAGGGGGGGGCGCCCTCCACTCTCGTGGCCTGGTGCTTGCCCCTCCTGCAGTGATTTCAGTGCCTAAAATCCTCAAATATTCTAGAAAAAAAATCATACTAAAATTGCAGGGCATTTGGAGCACTTTTATTTTTGGACTATTTTTTAATGCACGGATAATTCAGAAACAGACAGATAATACTATTTTTGCTTTATTTATTCTAAATAACAGAAAGTAAAAAGAGGGTACAGAAGGTTGTGCCTTCTAGTTTCATCCATCTCATGATCATCAAAATGAATCCACTAACAAGGTTGATCAAGTCTTGTTAACAAACTCATTCCGAATAACACGGAAGCAGAGAAATTTCGAATAACACTAAGTTACCTCAACGGGGATGTGAAAATCCCCAACAATAAGAATATCATACTTTTTCTTGACAGTAGGAAGAGGAAATTCAAATCCTCCAAAAATGATAGTTGGAACTTTTTCAATAGAATTGATGCTATGAACTTGAGATTGTTTCCTCGGAAAGTGTACCGTATGCTCATTACCATTTACATGAAAAGTGACATTGCCTTTGTTGCAATCAATAACATCCCCTGCAGTATTAAGAAAAGGTCTACCAAGGATAATAGACATACTATCGTCCTCGGGAATATCAAGAATAACAAAATCCGTTAAAATAGTGACATTTGCAACCACAACAGGCACATCCTCACAAATACCGACAGGTATAGCAGTTGATTTATCAGCCATTTGTAAAGATATTTCAGTAGGTGTCAACTTATTCAATTCAAGTCTACGATATAAAGAGAGAGGCATAACTCTGACACCGGCTCCAAGATCACATAAAGCAGTTCTAACATAATTTCTTTTAATAGAGCATGGTATAGTTGGTACACCCGGATCTCCAAGTTTCTTTGGTATTCCACCCTTAAAAGTGTAATTAGCAAACATGGTGGAAATTTCAGCTTCCGGTATCTTTCTTTTATTTGTAATGATATCCTTCATATACTTAGCATAAAGATTTACTTTCAGCATATCAGTTAAGCGCATACGTTAGAAAATAGCACTAATCATTTCAGCAAAGCGCTAAAAGTCCTCATCATCCTTTGACTTGGATGGTTTAGGAGGAAAGGGCATGGGTTTCTAAACCCATGGTTCTCTTTCTCTACCGTGCTTCCTAGCAACAAATTCTCTCTTATCATAATGTTGATTCTTTGATTGTGGGTTATCAAGATCAACAGCAGGTTCAATCTCTACATCATTGTTTTTACTAGGTTGAGCATCAATCATTATCATTAACATTATCACTAGGTTCATGTTCATCACCTGATTGAGTTTCAGCATCAGAAATAGAAATATCATTGGGATTATCAAGTGTCTTCAGTAGGTTCACTAGAAGCATGCAAAGTTCTATCGTTTTTCTTCTTCTTCTTTTTAGAAGAACTACGTGCCTCTAAATTATTTCTTTGAGAATCTTGCTCGATTCTCTTAGGGTGGCCTTCAGGATACAAAGGTTCCTTAGTCATTCTACCAGTTCTAGTAGCCACTCTAACAGCAAAGTCATTCTTATTATTTAATTCATCAAGCAAATCATTTTGAACTTTAAGTACTTGCTCAGCTTGAGTAGCAACCATAGAAGCATATTTGCTAACGAGGTGAAGTTCATCTTTAACTCTAGCTGATTATAAACTATGCGTCCTATCTCAAAAGCATTATTCTGTAACTCTCTACCAACATAAGCATTAAAACTTTCTTGTCTAGCCATAAAGTCATCAAATTCATCTAAGCATGGGCTATGAAATTCAGTAGAGGGTATTTCAACTTTGTCATATCTATAGAGAGAATTTACCTTTACTACCTGTGTCGGGTTATCAAGACAGTGTGGTTCTTCAGGCGGTATATTAAGACCATGTATTTCTTCAATAGTAGGTAAATTCTTAACATCTTCAGCTTTAGTACCTTTTTCTTTCATTGATTTCTCTGCCTCTAGCATATCTTCAGGACTGAGAAATAAAACACCTCTCTTCTTTGGAGTGGGTTTAGGAATAGGCTCAGGAGTTGGCTCAATAGGTTAAGGAATTACTTAAGAAGTTGGCTCGAGAAGAGTCCAATTATTTTCATTAGTCAACATATTATTCAATAGTATTTCAGCTTCGTCGACTGTTCTTTCCCTGAAAACACAACCAGCACAACTATCCAAGTAGTCCTTGGAAGCATCGGTTAGTCCATTATAAAAGATATCAAGTATTTCATTTTTCTTAAGAGGATGATCAGGCAAAGCATTAAGTAACCAAAGAAGCCTCCCCCAAGCTTGTGGGAGACTCTCTTCTTTGATTTGCACAAAATTATATATTTTTCGTAAGGCAGCTTGTTTCTTATGAGCAGGGAAATATTTAGCAGAGAAGTAATAAATCATATCCTGGGGACTACGCACACAACCAGGAGCAAGAAAATTATACCAAGTCTTAGCATCACCCTTTAATGAGAACGGAAATATCTTAAGGATATAAAAATAGCGAGACTTCTCATCATTAGTAAACAGGATGGCTATATCATTTAACTTGGTAAGATGTGCCACAACAGTTTCAGATTCAAGGCCATAAAAAGGATCAGATTCAACTAAAGTAATAATCTCAGGATCAACAGAGAATTCATAATCCTTATCAGTAACACAAATAGGTGAAGTAGCAAAAGAGGGATCGGGTTTCATTCTAGCATTAAGAGACTGCTGCTTAATTTAGCTAATAATTTCTTAAGATCATATCTATCATTGCAAGCAAAGATTTCCCTAGCAGCTTCTTCATTCATAACATAACCCTTAGGAACAACAGGCGATACATAATCATTGGGAGAACCTTCATCATCACTATCATCAATAATAGGTTCTTCAGCAATTTCAGTCCCCCTAACTCTAGCAAGTTGTTCATCAAGAAATTCACCTAATGGCAAAGTAGTATCACGCACAGAAGTAGTTTCATCATGCATAGCAGAAGTGGCATCATCAATAACATGCGACATATCGAATTCATAGCGATAGCAGGTTTAGGTGTCGCAAGCCTACTAATAACGGAAGGAGAATCTAGTGCAGAGCTAGATGGCAGTTCCTTACCTCCCCTCGTAGTTGAGGGCAAAATCTTGGTTTTAGCGTCTTTCAAGTTCTTCATAATGATCAACAAATATAAATCCCAAGTGACTCAGAGAATAGAGCTATGCTCCCCGGCAATGGTGCCAGAAATTAGTCTTGATAACCCACAAATGTAGGGGATCGCAACAGCTTTCGAGGGTAAAGTATTCAACCCAAATTTATTGATTCGACACAAGAGGAGCCAAAGAATATTCTTGGGTATTAGCAGTTGAGTTGTCAATTCAACCACATCTGGATAACTTAGTATCTGCAGCAAGGTAATTAGTAGCAAAAGTGGTATGATAATAAAGGTAACGGTAGCAAAAGTAAAGATAAATGTTTTGGGTTTTGTACTAGTTGTAACAGTATCAACGGAAAAGTAAATAAGCGAAGAACAATATGTGAAAAGCTCGTAGGCAATGGATCAGTGATGGATAATTATGCCGGATGCGATTCCTCATGCAATAGTATAACACAGGGTGATATAGAACTAGCTCCATTTCATCAATGTAATGTAGGCATGTATTCCGTAAATAGTCATACGTGCTTATGGAAAAGAACTTGCATGACATCTTTTGTCCTACCCTCCCGTGGAAGCGGGGTCCTAGCGGAAACTAAGGGATATTAAGGCCTCCTTTTAATAGAGAACAGGAACAAAGCATTAGCACATAGTGAATACATGAACTCCTCAAACTACGGTCATCACCGAGAAGTATCTCGATTATTGTCACTTCGGGGTTGTTGGATCATAACACATTAGGTGACTATAGACTTGCAAGATAGGATCAAGAACACACATATATTCATGAAAACATAATAGGTTCAGATCTGAAATCATGGCACTCGGGCCCTAGTGACAAGCATTAAGCATAGCAAAGTCATAGCAACATCAATCTCAGAACATAGTGGATACTAGGGATCAAACCCTAACAAAACTAAGTTGATTACATGGTAAATCTCATCCAACCCATCACCGTCCGGCAAGCCTCGATGGAATTACTCATACACGGCGGTGAGCATCATGAAATTGGTGATGGAGGATGGTTGATGATAACGACGGCGACGAATCCCCTCTCCGGGCCCGAGCGGACTCTAGATCAGCCTCTTTGAGAGAGATTAGGGCTTGGCGGCGGCTCCGTGTCGTAAAACGCGATGAAACTTTCTCTCTAATTTTTTTCTCCCCGAACGTGAATATATGGAGTTGGAGTTGTGGTCGGTGGAGGTCCAGGGGGCCCATGACATAGGAGGGCGCGCCCTAGGGGGGCGTGCCCCCCTGTCTCGTGGACAGCCCGTGGGCCCCCTGGTCTTGATTCTTTCGCCAAAAATTCTTATTAATTCCAAAAAGTGCCTCCGTGGATTTTTAGGACATTCCGAGAACTTTTATTTTCTACACATAAAACAACATCATGGCAGTTTTGCTGAAAACAGCGTCAGTCCGGGTTAGTTTCATTCAAATCATGCAAGTTAGAGTCCAAAACAAGGGCAAAAGTGTTTGGAAAAGTAGATACGTTGGAGACGTATTAATCGCGTATATTTCCGTGTTCAGTCAATGCATTTTAGTCACACATAGTGTGTTTTGTGCAATCTATGGGAAACAAGTTGGAAAGGGTCATGTGTAGCAACCGCAAAAAGGTTACAGCTACATGATCAAACTACCATGCTAGCCGGTACAGTTAGCGATGAAAAAAAAGAACCAAACAGGCAAATGAAAAACGACGATAACTTTCACTAACCATGTCTGATGAACTACATTTGCCATGTTTTAAAACATTGTAGATGCATTCAAAACACCAAACTGGTGCTACTAATGATGAAAGCATAATAATAATGTTAAACATAAATGTATTTGCTGTCACGCCTAAATAGGTTCACATCCACACATATATTACAAAAAATATTCAAATGTCGCTCACACACCACCACTACATACTAGGCTACGCGGGGTTGCAGTCATAATGTAGCACGCGGACATAGCTTTGAAAAGAACCAATGTAGTACCTTACATTCCTTGGCAACAGAATGTAAGGTACGCGTTCGGTATGGAGCACCACGTGATCACTTGTACTTCTTGGTGACTTTCTTGACAGCTTCCTCTACGAACTCACGTGCTCCGGACCGCTTGTTGAAATCTTCATTGGTCAACCAGTTCCATGTGTAAATTTTCCGGAGCTCATTGACCATTGCAGCTGTAACAACAGGAACTAGTCTACCTTCCCACTTTGCAAGGTATTCCAACGTGTGAAAGCCACAGTCCGTCCTGTACAAGAAAAGAATCAGGTGAACTCGCAAAGGATAGAGATAACAACGATAAACTTCAATTCAGATGTAACAAAGAGGGTTAGTGTTGGTGTAGGGGACGCATGAAGAAAGAGATGGGAAAAATTACTTGTTCCCTTGCTTCGTATCGCCTTGTACTCAATTGGAAAATGTCTGATCTGGACCTTTGAGTGTTCGTAGTGACGGTTCCATGTCTCTTTGAGGTTGTTGATGAAGTATTCAGCATGCGTAGTAAGGTCTGCATCAACTGCCGAACACATTGAATCAAGCACCTCCAAACATTGGTTCTTCAAGTCAAGGCTGATCACGTAGTGGTGACCACACTTGTCGTGTGGGTCATGTGGTGCAAGCTCCTGGAACATGGGGAACAGGACCTGCAAGTAAAATGAAGGAAAGAAGAAGCAGAGTTCACATGAAGAACAGAAAATGGTGTAATTGAGAAAATCACGTGTAAGGATGTCACCTGTTGCAGTTAGAGGCACATGAGTGACATAAAGCAGTAAGGGGCCAAAAAGTAGAATCACATATAATGTTTAGTTATAGTGGGCAGTTAAAAGAAGTTGCCATCCATGTATGAGCAAAGTTGCCCTGTATTTTACTTTGAAGTTGCCACATAGTTTGTATGGGGATGCAAATCAAAAGTTAGTTTACATGGCAGCTGTTGCCACATGAAATAGATGCCACATAAACAGGGTGTAGCTACTGGCAAAAAACATACCATGGGAGGAAAAAATGTGCAAAAAAGGAAGGAGTACTCACACATTTCTTCATTGTGAGTTTGAATTCACCGTGCGCAGCAAAATGCTTCCTCAGGATTTTGTGGTGGAAGTCACCATCCCATATTTTGCAGGTCACACTGTAATGCATGATTGTTTTGTCGGGAGACATATCCATATGCTTGTTGATGAAGTCAATCCCACATGCAACTACATTCGTCGACATTTTACCGAGTGGCCTCACGGACTCGGCAAGATCACCCAGGTCGACGTACGTCGCTTCGCATTGTATGACCTTGGTTCTGTCCAAACATGAGCTATATGAAAATGATATAACATGAAAGAATCATGTCTACTAAGTAAAAAACAAAAAACAACATAAACGGGTCATATCTAGAAACTAGAAAAAAGATGAATGGTAAAAAGAGCAAAGCAAAATGAGAGGTTATGTGGTGTGGTCATTACGCTTTCAGCTCCTTCATGTGCTTGTTGCTGGTCCTCGCATTTCCAAATCGCTTGACAATATCGCACAGCTGGTTCTGCTCCTTTGTGGCCTTGACTTCGGGCTCATAGTCATCCGCGGGAGGTGGGTGAACTACCCTTTGTTGCCTCACAGAACCAGGGGTGGCACTTCTAATGGTATCCTCAGATACCGTCTCAGCAGGCACGTTGGAACTTGATTGCCCCTGACCTCGTGAGGACCTCCTCTGCAATGCTGCCTCCTCAATCCTGCGGTAAACTTATTCAAGTGACGGCAAAATCTCCTCAGCGGTGCCTGCAAGGATCAAAACGTGGGTTAGGATACCTGGAAAACAAAACAAATGTAGTGTGGAAAGAAAAGGTGCATGATATGAAATGTAGGTACAAAAGGTAGGGAGTTGCCATGTGGAGGCAAATCCAGTTGCCATGTGTATTGTACTCTAATTGCCATGTGAAAGCAACTGAAGTTGCCATGTTGTGTCAACTCCAGTTGCCATGTGGTTGCCGAATAAAAAATGCAGCATGGCAACAAAATTGCAGGTGACATGGTGCAACAAATGCAGTTGCCATGTGTAGTGCACTGTAGTTGCCATGTGACAACAACTATAGTTGCCATGTGGTTGCCAAATGGAAAATGCAGCATGGCAACAAAAATGTAGGTGACATGGTGCAGCAAATCCAGTTGCCATGTCATCACATAACAGTTGCTATCACAGGTGAGAACCCCAAAAAAATTGCTTGGGACAAAAGTCATACTACATAGATATATACAAGAAAATGATAAGCGCAGAAGAAATGTACCTTGGACGATCGGCTCTGCGAACTTGACAGCCTTCCTTCCCTCGACCATTGGCTGCGCCATCATTGCGGCCATGCCTCCCAGGAAAGCAAAGGCAACTGGTGTAGGATCTTGCACCACTGGTTGTTCTTGACTGATGCCAAGGCTAAAGCTCGGTGGGGTGAAGGCCATTGGGTGCCTCTCATGCCTACTGGCCGGACCGCGAACAACTTGCGGGGCAGAATCCAAGGGTGAAAGATCAACAAACATATCTGAATCGGCCGCTGCAGAATCATTGGGCTTATTCGTAGGGCGGGGCGTGTTGTCAGCGATATCAGCCATAGCTTTCTTGACAATCTTCTTGTTTGGGGTGTAGGGGACACCAACATTGACTGGGAGCTTGGAAGTGCGCAGATTTAAGCTGGGGTTCTCCACTGCGGGTAAAGACGCAGTCTGCTCCGGACGTTCACCTCCATCACTCGTGCCCGGCTTGACACCTGCATCAGTTGTACTCCGGTCTTCCGGTTTCTCCATAACATTGCTTTTGGTAGGTGGTGGGAACAGTGTGGACGCAGGAACATAACCAGACTCATCTCTGTTGCTCCTAGCTACAGCCGGTGCGTTGGGTATATCTGATGATTGCTTGCGGGGGCTACAACGCCTAGGTGGAAGACCAGCTCGCGAAACGGTCGCCTTAGCAACCTCTGGACCACCAGGAGCTGGAGTTGTTGTGCCAAGACTCTCACCTGTGGATGGCATATCATTATGAACTGTCGCCTCAGCCACTTCTGTCGTGGACACAAGAGTGCCACCACACACGCGCTTGGAATCCGTATCAGATGAGCAGGAATCTTCCTTTCTTAGGTTGGTCTAGGGGGCGTCCACTTCAACGCTTGCTGATGGGGTGGCATGGCTCACAGCAACATCCTTCATTGCCAGCAGAGTGGGCAATATTTTAGCAGTCCTGGCAGATACCGACTCGTCACTCCCCGATGTACGGATGCCTGTTGTTGTAGCCTGCACATCTGCAACCAGCAGAGATGGTCGGCCACTTGCGTCAGAGTTAGTGGGAACAGTTGACGGTGCAGCAGCAGTTTTGTCGACTGGCGCCTCATGAACATCTGCGTTTCCACCTGTTGACAACTTTGAATGAAGGCGTTTGAGTGGGTCCCTAATGATATGCTTCGTCGTGCGTGTAGTAGTCTTCTTCACCCTGAAAAGAGAAGCACATGAAAGGTATTAAAAATGAACAAAAAATATTTGCCATAGTAGAAATCTTAAAAAATGAAAAGTAGGTGGAAAGCTGGTAGTTGCCATGTAGGTGGAATAAGAGTTGCCATGTGGCATAGTTAGCAGTTGCCATGCAGAACCAGCAAGAGTTGCCATGCTAGCCATCTTGAAGAATGAAAAAAATGTCTGATCTGCCAGGAATGCAATTTGATAACTAGGTATGGGATGAGCACACAAGCAAATGGAAAGATGGTAGTTGCCATGTAGGTACAATAAGAGTTGCCATCTGGCCTAGATAGCAGTTGACATGCAAAAAACAAGCAGGAGTTGCCATGCAGTTAAAAAAGAAAGAGATCATTAGAAAAACAGCAGTTGCCATGTGGGACTGATGACAGTAGCCCATGTGGCAAGTTGAACACCTGCATTGAAAAATAAAAAATATAGCACTATGGCAATGAAAGAACAGGGAAAATCTACTTCTTGACTGGCTTTCTCATGTCTGGCAACATGACAGGATCCTGGGTTTTGGCCGTCGTCGCACGAGGAGATGACCTGGTGGAAGGGGTGTCACCAGCAATGGGGGCACCTTTGTTCAATCGAGCAGAAACACGGGTTGGCGGTGGTGCCTGTTTCTTCATCGCTGGCTCGTCCACCGGTATCGCCTCCTTTGCACGTATAAGATAGTGGCAAAAAAAGGTGGCAAGTGTCAGACATGAAATTCATTTCCATGCTTAGCAAAACAAATGCAAAAAAGGGTCAGTCTGTTCAAAAAAGATAGACAAAAACAAAACACTAAAATAGAAGTCGAACCTCCTCCTAGCAGCTACGGGATCGGTCCTAGACCTCTTGCCAGGAGAACCCTGCCCAACATCCTCTGGAGCCCTCCCCCTCTTTGAGGGCAACACCCCCTCGCCTCTCGCAGCTGTATGTTCTTTGACTTTCTCCGGTGAGGGGACATCTGGTGCAGCCTTGCCCTTCTTACCACCTGCACGAACTTCAACATGTTCATCATCATCGGTGTCATGCTGCACGTTCTCCATGTCATCGTCATTGTCCTTGTTGAGAGCAGCATCTCCATCTAGTTCATCTTGTGTGTCAGCAAGCTCTTGGGAACTGTTGTAGTCGTACCGGCCACGGCAACCAGTTGGCCGATGTGTCCGTTCTGCAACAAATATAGTGAACTGCCTCGCAACCGCGTCTCTGTCAGAGCCATTAAGGGACGTCCAACCCTCAACCAATTTCCCGAGCAAGCTGGTCATTCCGGATGCAAACTGCCCAATTAGATGCTCAACAGGTGCCCTCGCTTTGTACGCGAAACAAGCGCACAATAACCAACCATATTAGAGTCACTTGCGCAAGATCAAAAATAATCCAAAGCAACCATAGATGTATATCCTTGATTACCTCAGTAGGGCAAGACGGAGCTGAGTGCACGTCCATCCACTTTCCAAAGTTCTGAGGCCCCCCAAGCATGCTGTAGTCTATAGCATGCTTGGCCATCAGCTGGAAATAACCAAAAATAGCTAGGATGTCAGAGAGAAAATGTTGAACACTAACTAACAGTTCATGTATTTCAAATAAAACAAAAAAGAGAGGAAGAGACTAGAAGTTTCAGCACGGATGACAGAGTTGCTATGTGGAGTGAGACATGGATACCATGCGCAGACAGCCATGGCTAACAAGGTAGTCATCTCTTGTTAGCCACAGACGGTTGCCACATGAGGATTTTTTCGTATGTTATGCAGCAAAAAATTGTAAGAATGCCGTATAGAGAAAGAAACCAGAACTAACCTGTAGTTTTCCATATTTGGTATCAGTTACCCTGTCTGCAACAAGCACAGCCTTGACAGCATCGTAAGTCCACGCAGAAACAGCAAACTTGTGTGTAGGCGGCGGCCCCCCTGTCCTAGTGAAGTCCACGGTGGACAGATCAAGACAGTCGACGTACTTGAGCTGATATACAACAATTTGAAAAGTAAAAAAATATCAGTTGCCATCATGGTATTTTACAAAAACAAGCTAATGTATGTTCCTATAACCATCAAGTTGAAAGTGCATGAAAAGAAAAGAAGAAGTTGCCATCTGTCTGTGTTAGTTGCCATCATAGTATGATGGCAGTTGCCATCTTGTTATGATGTTAGTTGCCACGATGTCATCATCATGGTTGCCATGCATAAATAACGGTGTTAAAGAGTGTTCACAGAAAGGACTGTAAAAAAATACCATTAAATGCAGTCGACAACCCTTCTGGTACATCTTGTTTGAGAATGCATCATGCAGGAAGTTGGCGATGAACTTACACCA
Source organism: Aegilops speltoides (assembly GCA_021437245.1). Taxonomy (NCBI): domain Eukaryota; kingdom Viridiplantae; phylum Streptophyta; class Magnoliopsida; order Poales; family Poaceae; genus Aegilops; species Aegilops speltoides. The sequence continues at coordinate 426,040,942 of CM038141.1, read as the reverse complement.
ATTCATGTTCTTCACATCTTTCAGTTTCGCCTGCATGGCACAAATTTCAGGACAACAAGTTGCCGCATCAGAAATCAAATGGAAAAACATCAAAAAACTGGCAGTGACTAGCTTACACATGACATCGGAGCAAAAGGATTGAAGGAAATAAAGGAGTATAGATAGATCATTCACCAGGATGGGGAAGCATTTGTTGCTTGGGCGAAGAGAAGTGGTCGGTGCGAAAACAGCTGAGATAAGGTACATGAGTAGCTTCATCTTAAAAACCTCGCCATGGGTTATCATGGCCTGCAGCGAATCTGCTAGGAAAGTCGTGTTCGGCATGGATTCCAACCCAGGAAACAAACGGGGAAACAACGTTTCCTCAATCTTATTATTGACCTCATACGGGACTTTCATTTCTCCACGGGGCACACCCAAAGTGCAGAACACGGATTCCTCGTCCAACGGCAGTCTTCCATGTCCTGGAATCACAAATTCCCTGGAGGCGGGGTCGTAAATCTCACCAAGCCAGTCGCATACAAGGTTCACAAGATTCTTGCACCGGATATCCATCAGAGCCTGCATACCCATCTCAGCAGCAGCTCCCTTCTAATCATCGGTAAATCTGTCGGTCAATGAAATCAGGCGTTCCTATGAGGCCCTATTGCGAGTACGTTTCTTCTTCTGCAAAACAGACAAATGATCATTTGTTGCCGTGTTTTCACTGTCATGAAAATTTAGTTCATAACATACGATTGCAAGCTCGATCTGGCATCCAAAAACATATGGAGGGGGAAGGAGGGTGTGTGAACAGTTACCTCATCGCCGTCTTTTCTCCATCCAGTTGCCCGATTCTGCTCTGTGCATCCATGAAATCATAATCATCATTTTGATGATCGCCGCAAGCCATTCTACTGAGGTAAGAACAAACCAAATTGTCAGGATGGAAATGAACTGTATGAAGTAAGCAGTTGCCACCTAACAGAATGTGCTTGCCACATGTGCTCAATTGAAATGGCAAATAGTGAAGGCAAATATCACATGAACACACACGCACCCCTATGATTGTCGAAAACATAAATGTGGCAATTAAACACATTGGCTTCATTTGAAATTTGTACAGATCGTAATGCACTTAAAACAAAATGTTGAAGCTGCCATGTTAGCACAAGATATTACGAAAGAAAGGCACAAATCTTTCACTGCACAAACATGTAATGTGGCAACTCACACCCTGTCCTCATACAAAACTAAGTTTCCATGTGTTCAAAGGCAAAATGTGCTAGGTTGAAATTGCCATGTTAAAATGCAACACAAATTCAAAAAAGCATTGAAAAACATCTACTGAACAACCTGTAATGGCAATTCACACAATAACCTCATATTAAAAATGAGTTGCCATTTAATACGGCCAAATATGTTCAGATATCACAAGTCAGCGTGGCAAAACATAAAATTGGGTCTATAGTACAGTGAACTTGCCACATTATCCTGCCTACAACATGGCAACAGCCATAGTTCACAGAAATACTTGCCACATGGAAAGCATATATGTGGCAAGTGACACAGTTGATCAAGAAATTAGTTGTCATCCAGTGCACATAGTTGCTGAAACTGCCATGACTACCTATTTACTACACTTTACCATGCCACACTATCCTGTCAGTTGCCAAGTTAGCGTGGCAAAACACAATTTTGGGTTTGTAGTACATTGAATTTGCCACATTATCCTGCCTACAACATGGCAACAGCCATAGTGTGTTCACAGAAATACTTGCCACATGGAAAGCATATATGAGGCAACTGACACAGTTGTTGTGGAAATTAGTTGCCATCCAGTGCACCTAGTTGCTGAAACTGCCATGACTACTTATTTACTATACTTTACCATGCCAAGATCGTGGCAACAGCCATAGCATCTGCACGAAATTAGTTGCCACATGGAAAGCATATTTGTGGCAACTATCACAGAAGATTAGGAAATTAGTTGCCACACGGTGCAGATAGTTACTGAAACTTTCATGTTTGCCTTCATACTGCACTTTGAAAAACAACTACCTAGATCCAGGGTTCAATGGCAACTATCTAGGGTTCAATGGCAACAAAATTCTCCCTGCACTGATCGCAAATAGCATTTCGAGGCAATGCGCAACTATCGGACAGAAAAACGACGGCCCAATCCCAAGGCACAACCAGGATGTGGCTCCGGACAAGCCGAACCAGACGGCGTGGCGCCACCGCAAGGGCGGCAAGCGCTCAATGCTCCGGCAGCAAGCACAAGCCTCCGCCGCCGAAGAAGCGTCGGTATCGCGAACCCGCCTGAATCTCGATGAATCTCGAGCGAAACATCGACCACGGAGGGGAGGGGAGAAATGCAGGTAAGGATTTTGAGCGTGGGAGGGAGCATTACCTTCAATCTGCAGGCGCTCCGGTGAAGATGCTCCGGTCCGGTGAGTTCCACCGACGGCCGTGAATGTCGTCGACTCTTCCGCCTTCGTCGTCGCCTTCTCCTCCAATCGACTGAACTGCGGAGTGGGTTGTGCGAATAACTGAGGGGAGGAGTAAATGGAACCATGAGGGGAGGGGGGCGAAGTGCGCGACGTGTTTGACGGCAAGCACGGTCGGGCGTGGCGTGCGGGCGCAGAGCAGTTCCACCGCACGCCCCCGAGTGGCAACCGCTGACCGCGGGGAGGCAACCGGCGTGTGGGCGAACTATGTCACACACCACACACGCGCCTTGTCCTACGTGGCACACAAAATCAGCCAAAACGTGCCAAGATTCGTGCGGAGACTACTGGACGGCGATGGAGACGTGTGGTTGGGATGGCTAACGCCCACACGTGTGGGCGTTAACATTTCCGAAAAATTGTCACATAATGATACTATGATGTGATTTTGGTCCATATTTTTTTTCATAAAAGAAATCCTATGAATTTCAAAAAAAATGAATGTTTACTACCTAAATTCTAGCCTGTACAGGTGCACAGGTTGAGTTTTTAACGTTCCCTTGCGCTGGCATGGTACAATGCGACGTGTCGTGGCTGAGTTCAACGCATTGGGATTTTTCTTTACAGGGACATCACATTGGGATTGACCATGCTCGGGCCCATTGTGATTTGGTTAACACCGCCGATAAAAAAAAATAGATTAGGTGAACACCGGGGTCATCATTTGCGATGGCGGAAGGACGACAAGTGACGATATGGGTGAGATGTCATGTTAAAATAGAGAACATGGACAGGAGGGGGGACTTGAGCAATGCTTATATGGTTATAGGCCCGTGTGAAGTTTTTTCCTTCCGTTGCAACGCACGGGCCTTTTTGCCAATTATTGTAAAAAAAAAATGTTCTTGTTGGACGCAGGCCTTGATACCCAAAAATTGTATGCGTACCCCGCAAACCAAAACCAAAGCGCCGCCGCCGCCGCAAACCGGTGGCTGCGTTTCCCCCCACCCCCCTCCCCCCCGATTCAGATCTGCGACATTCCGATTCTAACCCAAATCGCCGCGCGATTTCAACTCCGATTAGAACAGCGAATCGTAGCCCCTGTCCGATCGAATTCGGTTTCGCGGCTGAATTTCAAGTCGATGCCTCTTTTTAATCGCAAGCCCACCCCACCCAACACCAACACCCACCACCGATTTGTTCCCCAATGCCTAGGAATGATGCGAAGCTCCCGCGCCGCCGCCGGCCGAGCGCGGACCGCCTCGGTGACCTCCCTGACGATCTGCTCCATGATATCCTGCGCCGCCTCGACACCCGCACCGCGCTCGGCACCGCGGCGCTCTCCAGGCGCTGGCCGAGCCTACCCCGCGAGGTCCCCGTCCTGGACCTCAAGGTCACCGACATACTGCCGCCGCGCTACCACCGGTGCATCCGCCTCCGCAGCGACGCCAGGAAATCAAAAATCAGCTCGACCTTGTCTGACAGGAGGCTTCTAGAGGCTATTGCTGCCCGGTACGAGCGCCGCGCCATGCGAGCCATGGTCCGCTCCGTCAAGAACCTCCTGGCCAGCCAAGCTCGCCGGCGTGTGGAGAAGCTATCGCTCGAGGTCTTCGCCTACAGCACCTCGGCCTGCATCAACCGCCTGGTCGTGGACGCCGTCGATTCCTGGGGCGTCCGGGATCTAGAGGTTGTTGCCACGCCGACGGGGCCACTCGCGTCTCCCAAGCCGCCGGCCTACAGCTTCCCTCATGGCATCATCAGCAGGAAGCCCGGCGAGTCCCGACTGCGAAGCCTCAAGCTTGCCAACTGCTTGCCCCCGGCGCTCCTGGGATTCAACGCGCTCACCACGCTCGTCTTGCGAGATTTGCCGGCTCCCACGCCGGCGGCCGCCTACGAGGGAGTGGTCGCCGCGTGCCCGCAGCTGCAAGTGCTGCACCTCCTGTCATGCAAGCTCGAGATAAGAAGCGGCAGAGTGGTCCTGGACGCGCCCAAATCGGAAATCAGGGAGCTTGTAGTCGGCGGCGAGCTCATGGTGGTCGAGATCCGGTTTCTCCCGAAGCTCGAGTGTCTCGCCAGCCAGGAAGCTGACGTGCTGCTTTGCTCCTCCGCCGCCGCCCCGTGCCTTGCGCACGTGAGCCTCGCCTTCTCGGTTGGCCGACTGCAAGGGGGCGGTTTAGCTGCTCTAAACCGCTCCCATCGCGACTGCTTGATTCGGGTGCTCGTGCAGTTCTTCCAAGATGCCATCACCGTGAAGGATCTCGTCTTGCGGTTTACTGGGCCTGAGATGTGGATCGTGCCGAAGAATCCCTTCTCTGCAATGTCGAACCTAAGAAGGCTGCTCGTCGCCGACGTGCCTTCCTCATGGGACGCCTCATGGCCGCGCCTGCTCATCGAGGCGGCACCGTTACTTGAGAGCCTTTATGTGCATGTCTCCCACAGCGAAGGCGAGCCAAGACAGGAGGTGCCGGGGGAGACCTCGGCTTCGCGCCATCGCCATTTGAAGGAGCTTGTTGTCATTGGATTCCAGAAGACGGAGAGGCAGATGCACCTTGTGAGGTTCGCCGTGGAGGTATCCATGGCGCTGCGGCGTGTCGCACTGCTCAAGCAGGGACGCGTCGAGCACAAAGGGTCCTGCTGCGACTGGGAGGTGGTGAGCCAGCAGAGCGTTTGGTGCGATGAGGAGAGGCTTGCCGTTCTGGAAGGCATCGGCTGTTCGACGGGACAGATCGAAGTGGTGCTCGGTTGAATTGAGCTTATGATGTTGGAGAATTGAAGGTGAATCTGGCTCCCCAATCTGAATAAATGGAACCTGGCGGGTGGGGGGATTTCCTGCTGCTCCAACAATTTATTTGTATGCCATATGTGTGAACTGAAATGTTACATTCAGTTATTTTGGTGCTGCTGCTTTCTATCTGAACTTGCTGAACAATGAGGTCATGCAATATGATTGGAATATCATGGTTTCTTGTTTTATTATCCTATTATAGTTGTTGTCTTTTGGGCGGGCGAAAAAAAATGAGATGACAATGTGTACTCCCTCTGTCCGGAAATACTTGTCATCAAAATGGATAAAAGGACATGTATCTAGACGTATTTTAGTCCTAGATACATCTCTTTCTATCCATTTTGATGACAAGTATTTTCGGACGGAGGGAGTACCATTTAAGTGCGCATATAGCGCGTGATTATACTGTCAAAATGCCTGAACAGATCTTGTAAACTGAGAAGAGTAGTCATCGATGATCTGCAACTGGAAATGCCCTGCGAAAAATGTCGACAGCGAATCTGAAATGGTCGAGTGGAATCACTTGACTGCAAGGAAAAGTTAGTGTATGGTGCTTAGGTGAATATACATTGGAATTGCATATATATGATCAGACAGAATACATAATTTTGCATGTACTCCTTTGGCATTATGCTCTTGTTAGTTGTTTTCTTGTGGACGGGCGCGAAAATGAGATGACAATGATGTACTGTTTAAATGCGCATATGCACGTGATTAGACCGTCAAAACGCGTCAATTGGTGTTATAAACTGAGAAGAGCAGTCATTCATGATCTGCAGACTGGAAATGCCCTGTGAAAAATGCAGTCAGTGAACCTGAAGCGATCGAGTTTGAATCACTTGAATCAGGCTCAGCTGAAAATAGTGCCACTGAATCTGATGGACATGAATGGCGTTCATATATACTCCCTACAAAGTTGTACTAAATCAGCGACACTTATTTTGAGACAGAGGGAATACATACATATGCTTTAGTTCAGTTCAACCTGCTCCCTGCTGAGGTGCCTGTATAATCAGGCTCCTTGACTTAAGACGATGTCTTCTTACTGACGTTGCTCCAAACCAGTATGTGTGTTCATATGTACTTATCATCAAGTAATGTCCTCTCTAACAAACTTTATTGTACCATCAACCAACAAATTTCAAATGCCTTGCTCGTAGTTCTGCGGGAAAATTTCATTTTGAAACGACCCAATCTAGTGAGAACCCCATAATAAAGAAGATGTGTCCTACAGGGAGTTTGCAGCACTTTTCTATATACATGAACATAATGTGGTTTGCTCGGCGAATCTGCACTGTCTATATGCATGAACAGACAGGAAACACACTTTTACATGTACTCCAAGGAAGTGTTTGGTAGCCCGTGTTCACTTCAACCAGGCCGAGTTGGGCCAACAAAAACACGTTTGGTTACGTACGAGGTGGGCTGGCTCGCATCGGCATGAACCTTAAAGCAGCCTAGAGCCTAGTTCGTTGTAAACCCTCAAATCGGCAGTTTCCAGCGAGTCAGACTGAGTGTGGCGCAAAGATGATGTAGCTCGCACGTGAGGCGAAATCGAGGGGAGATGGAAATCGGGCGCGGCGGGATGGCGCCAAATCTAGCCTCACCCCTCCCCTCCCCCTTTTACTTGGTCACCACTAGCTCTACGACAAGCTCCTCCTCTGTTCCTAGCACCGGCACCGGCTACTCTTAGATCTGCGCAAGCGGCGGCGACCAACGTGGCAGCAATAGTCTCCGGCAGCACGAGCTGCTTCTCCCCTTCCTCGTGGACTTCGTCTGGTCGTCCTCGACTCAACCATCCCCCCCCCCCCTATGTTAGGTTTGTTGTTAGGTCGTTAGGCAAGGTGTGGGATCGATTTCCCCATTGCTCAACACACTGTCGATGTCGACTAGGTTATGGGCACACGAATGAAGCTGGTAGTTCAGGTTGTAGATCTAATAGTTGTGGTTCAGGCATGGCTCATGTCGATGCACAAGGGAGTTGTTCGTCATGCCAAGAGGCCTCTCACCCGTTATGGTCCAATATTTATCCGGGATCATGAGAGGATGGTGAATCTGAACTACATCTACAAATACAACGACACAGAGTCACTGTGGATGCTTCAAATGAAAAGAGCACCATTTGTCAGGCTTGTGCAAACCTTCAGGGGGCTGCTAGAAGATAGGAAATTATAGAATATATTACTAAATACTACAAGGACTTGTTTGGTCCACCAGAGAGATGTACTATATCTCTTGATATTGATAATCCTAGGACTATATCTATAGATTTTGTTGATCTTCTGATTGCTAAATTTAGTTTGGAAGGAATTAAGAATATTCACATAATAAATCACCAGGCCCTAGTGGGTTTACTGTCGAGTTTTGTCAACACTGTTAGGATCTGATTAAAAATGATATCAAAGCTTTGTTTAATGACTTTCATGTTGGTAATTTGATATATCCAGACTAAATTATGGGATTATCACCTTAGTGCCTAAAACTAAAGAAGCTAATCAAATCCAGAAATTCCGACCAATTTGTCTTCTGAATGTAATTTTCAAAACTTTGACTAAGGTTTTTATGAATAGGAAGGGGTGCTCATACTACATGAAGCTCTTAATAGCGTTCATCATAAAAACAAAATGCCCTGCTATTTTAAATTTGACTTTGAAAAAGCATATGACATGGTCAAATGGCCTTTTGTCCTTCAAATGGTTAACATGAAAGGATTTCCAGACAAATGGGTGGACTGGATTATGCATACTATCAGGAGGGTGGGGGTGGGGTAAAGGGTGTATAAAGGTTAATGAAAACATGGGGACTTATTTTCCCACGCATAAAAGGTTGAGGCAAGGGGACTCTCTTTCTCCCCTTATTTTTGATTTGGTTGTTGATGCATTGACATGCTGATGGACAGAGCCAAGGAAAATGGTCTGGTCAGGGGGGTTTGGAAAGACACTGTAGAATCCTCATCAACAGGGATACCTTATTTTATGATGTCCTTCTATGGTTGCCTATAGGGGTTAATAAAAGATTGGATTATTTAGAGCAAGACTCTTGTGGCAGGAGGAAGAAGATAAAAGGAAATATCATTTGGTGAAATGGTCCGAGGTATGTAGACCTAAAGCCATGGGGGCTTGGGTATACAACACATGGCCTTGATGAATAAGGCCATGTTGGTGAAATGGTGGTGGAAATTATTCAACATCAAGGAGTTGTGGTAGGAGATCATGTTGAATAGATACCAAAGAGGAAGCGGTTTGGCTGATATTAAACATAAATAGGGGGACTCTCAGTTTTGGTCTAAATTGTTTAAACAGGAAAATCATTTTCTTGCCCTATGCAGTTTTGAGGTGGGAAATGTTGAAAATGTGAGGATTTGGGAAGATAGATGGCTTGGGAATAGAGTATTGACAGATGATTTTCCCTAGGTTGTATAATCTATGTTTTGATCAAACAAATCAGTTAAACAAATCTTGGGCCATGGGCTTGAGTTTGTCTGATATAGAAGAACTCTCGCGGGGTGTGGGGGGTTGTCGGGGGTTGGGTGCGACATATGCCAACGGATGGCTTATCATGGTGGGGCGAGTAGAACATCGCGGTGCACAGAAAGCAGGATAAAGCGCGAGACATGCCTTGCCGAATCTTACCCGGCCGGGGCTCTCGGGAGATAACACCCTCTTGCTGCTCTGCGGGGTCTCCGCATGATCACTATGGCGAAAAGGTTACAAGGGTGCTCCTAGAGCTGTGTCGGGAAACAAGAAGGAGCTAGGCTGGCTCTCTCTTCCCCTATCGGTGTGTCTAACTCTATCCAAGGCCAAACCCTTTGCATGGGTGCCCTGGGGGGTTTATATAGGCCTAACCCCGGTACAATAGTAATCCATTGGGCATGGCCCGGCCGTCGATCTCTCAAGCCGCCGTCCTTCACAGCCGACCACGGGGCCCGCCGACTTGGTGGGTCCAGCAGACAGTCGATCTTGTGCGGCCTCGATGGCGCGAGCTTGGTCATGGGGTCGTGGCAGCATGCCGCCGTCTGTCGGCGATCACCATCGCCACTCCCCATCAATCTGGTTTATGGCTTGTGGGGCCTGGCGAGGTGGCCGACTCCGTGGAGCCGACTCCTGAGGCCGTCTTGGCGCTCTGCCGTCTCGATTCACCCAGCGGCGGTGGCCTGCGATCTCGGGCGTCTGGGCCGGCATCGTGGGCGCGATGCATCTCGCCTTTGTGGTGAGGTCGAGGAGGCATGGCAGCGATGCGCGCCTCGCGGAGATCTCCGGTGATGCGGCTCCTTGTAGCCATGCCAACCCCTCGTAGGCGAGAGGGGATGGCCACGTCGGGGTCGTACTCTGCATTGGTCTCCATGAAAGGCCGCGGGCCGACTCCCATAGTCGGCGCTCCTGGAGCTCGCAAGCCCGGAGTCGGCTTGCTTTAGGGTCGTCGTCTGGGACTCGGCTTCTCCGAAGGTCGCCAGCTGAGACTCGGCCTCCCCGAAGGTCGCCAGCTGGGACTCGGCCAGAGGGGCGCGGTCTGCCCCGATGTCTTGGAAGATCCTGGGTCCCGGGTCGGCCTACCTGTGGCCCATTACTCCGACAGTAGTCCCCGAAGCTGGTGAAGCCCTGCGGGCGCTGCCTCGTGGGGCTTCAACAGTTTCAATCTTCCTGGCGCCGACTCTGAGACTCGGCAGCCATTTCGTTGGGCCGACTCGCCGAAGTCGGATCCGCTCGGCGAGGGGCCATTACTCGTAAATCGCGCGGGAAACAGGCGGCCAGGTGGGGCCATCATTGAGACGGTCCTATCGCGCGGCGCCACGTGGGGAGGATAGTCGCCCCACCTTGTGACAGGGCGAACCGCCGGTGGGGCCCGCAATTACGCGCCTCGGCTCGGCGGATCCGCTGTGTCCACAGACGGTTGGCATCCCACGTTATTCTGCGGCGATAACTTCATGGGGGTTAATCGTGGGCGGTGTGGGGCCTCGGGCGCAGTTAATCCCACGTCCGCCCCCTCGGCTCCTCAGCCCGTAGGGCTATAAATAGGCGGGGAGGAGCGGGGCGGCACTGCACGCACATCCTCTCCCTCACTCTCCTGCCTTTTCTTCTTCTTCCGCCGCGAGCCAAAGCATTCTTCCTCGTCGGCGATGAGTTCTTCTTCCGCCGCGCCCCCCACATCACGCTCCGGTGTGTGGGATGGCTCGGACGTGGAGGCGGAGCACATCGAGTTCCTCCGCCCGGACCCGCCGCCTCCCAGCGCGAGACTGGTGCCACGCCCGTCCAGCCCGGCGAGAGATCCGGCCAGCGCGGAGGAGGCGGGGGTCATCTTCGCTCGCACCTAATCTGCGGGCTGGGGCTTCCGTGGCCAGATTCTTCCGCTCGTTCTGGAGTTCCACAAGCTGCAGCCGCCCACCTCACCCCAAGCGGTGGTGCTGCTCTCCGCCGCCCACTCGTGTGAAGGCTACCTCGGCGTTCTCCCCACCCTCGGCTGTGGGGAATACTTCTCTTGGCTCGGTACTCGGGCCGCCCGGCCTCCCGGCTCAGTCTGGCACCTACATCGCGGTCTGGCGCCGACGGTGACAACCCCTTCCCCCATTCCGTTGGTGAAGTCGGTGAAGATGTGGCAAAAATCTTACTTCTCGTGAAGAACATCTCCACCGGCGGACGTGGGTCAACTTGCCGCCCTTGACCCAGGCCCACGGTGGCGGGCTTGCGATTGGTCCCATCGATCCAAATCGCTGTCTCCCTCCGGAGCCGGCTCCGTGGCGCGGCTCCGAGTTCTGCTGCAGTAGGAGGGGCTCGTCGCCTCCGATCTTCTGGCCGCCTTTGTGGCGCGCCGAGTCCTCCCGCTCCAGGGCCGGCCTCACCTCATCTGTCAGATGAGTGGCCGCCACGATCCGAGCCGGCTGTGCACCAAGGACATGCCGTGCGGGGAGGTGGCAAACTTGGTGAACCACATTGCGCACTGCGAGTTCACGGAGGACTAGCAGTTCGGCAAGGAGCCGTATTCGTGCGACAACCCCCCTCCAATGGTAAGTCGCATCCTTCTGTAGCTTAATCTTCTTTGCAGCCGACTCCGAACTCTAATCGTTGTTGGTTTCTTCTGAATAGAATCCCCTCACAGCGCCCGCGGCGGTATCACGAGGGCCCAGCGACTTTGTCCCGGATCGCGCAGACGGCGGCGTCGGCGACCACGACTTAGAAGGCGGCGGCTGGAGCCGACGCCAAGGCGGCGGAGAAAGCGGACGGCGGCCTCGAGCCGTCGGCTACCTCGCCGACCCAGCCCAAGGGCAGCGTCGGCGTGGAAGTCGTCCGCGCCGCTAGCGAGGCAGCCCCTCCGGCCAGGCCGGCGCGAAGAGGCGTCACGCCGGGCCGAGCGCGCCCGGCGGCAAGCAGAAGAAGTTCAAGGGGGCCGCCGCCGCGACCAAGCGGGAGGAGGCGGCCACGAAGGCCAACCGCTTCCAAAAAGAAGTGAGAAGGCCGCCGCTAGTTTCCTCGTGAGTCTTCTTTACTCTCTTATTTCTTTGTTGGATCTTATTTGAGTCTTCTTTGATTTTTCCCTCCGATCTTCTCCCGAGCTCCCCTCTCCCTCGAGAGAGCCGCCGTCCCCTCTGTCATGGGGTCGGTGGAGACATCCGCCAACACCCGGCGGGTCGATCCCGCCGCCGACCTTTGGGAGGCGACAGAACGGAACGCGCGGGAGAAGCGTGATAAAGAAGAGGTCGACCGCTTGGAGAAGGCGGAGGCTGAGAAGGCGGCCGCCAAAGCCCAGCGGCGACTGGAGGAGGCCGAGACTGCGGCCGCGGCGAAGCGGCACGCAGAGGAGGTCGCGCGTCGCCGATCGGCGATGCTTCTTCCTCCATTGTCGTCGGCACCGCCGGCTCTGGAGCTCACGGGGCAGACCGGAGAGGTCGGCACCGGGAACCCTTTCGCGGAGGAGAAGCGACGTCTCAGGTTCAGACACCCACGCGCCGCCTCCGCCGCCTCCGTCGCCTCCGTCTAGGAGGCGCATAACAAGCAGCGGTGGACCCGCGGATCCTCCGGCCGCGAGACGATCTGGCGCAGCTGCTTCTTGGTCGCCGTGCGGTAGCGCGCCGGCTTGAAGGACGAGCTCGGTGCATGAGCTCGGGAGGCTGGCGCCCTTGAGCTCGGCGAATCTGGGCGTCGAGGCCTCGGCGCCCGCGCCCACCGGCTGGCTGCGCGGGCGGCACCGGCCCGCTGAATCGAGCCCTCTGGGCGTCAATCAAGCTGCGCGAGGAGGCGCGCCCTCAAGTCTACACCAGAGCGCATCTGGCTGTGCGGACATCCGTCCGGGTATGTTTCCTTTCTCCTTTTTAAGTTTCTGTCTTCCTCTGTGGGCGCGCGGCCTCCTGGAGTGTAATCCCGAGTTCGGGTGGGCTGCTGAGCAAGTGGTTGAACTCATACGGTGACTCAGGACTAACTTTTACTTTTGGCGGCTTTGCGGGAATATCACAATCTCAGCGCCCTTGCCTTCAACCGCAGCGTTGAGGAGCTGAAAAGCGGACCGCCCGATCTGACGGAAAGTCGCGGTGAGTTATTTCTTCCTTCTTGGCGAAGCGCTGGCGCACCAGCGGGCTGTAATCCCGAGATTGGGCTGGCTGCTGGCGATCGGGCGGATCTCCCGATAATCTATCTTCCTTCTTCTCCAGCGAAGCTGGCGCTTCTAGCTAATCCACAGATTGGGCGGCTGGCTGGCGATCGGGCGGATCTCCGATGATCTACCTTCTTGATGACTTTCTTGTCTTCTTCTTCTTCAATCTTGGTATGCGCTGCCCTCCGAGAACAGTTGGCGAGGCCAACCCGCTCATCGCGCCAAGGAGGAGGAGTCGACAGGCTCGTCAAAGAGCGCGTCTGCTGGCGGCGCAGTTGGCGGCGAAGGAGCTGCTCTGGATGGCGCGGGCGGCGCCAAATCGCGAGAGGATGCCCTCATGGCGAGTTCGAGTCGAGCGCTCTGCTGGACCGGCCGGGAGGCAATCTTGACCTTCGGCTACCACGAGCTCGAGGACATCATCGATGGTAAGTCTTTTTCTCTTTTTTGGTCTTCCGACTCTGTGTCGGGCTGATTTCTGATCTTCTGACTATCTTCTTTTCCGCCTTGGCGAGACTTCTTTCCGGCCATTCGCGAGCCGTCCCTCACAGCCATCGGCGGCTCGGGAGGAAGCGAAGGCGAAGGTGAAGTGATTGCCGCCGCGCCCCTCGGACCATCGGCGAGCAGCCGAGCATCGGGGCTCGTCTTCGTCCTGCTCACCGTCTGCTGCGCCGTCTTCAGCACGCCGGTGCCCAAGTGGTTGCCGCCATGTGGCCGGACGTGCCGGCTCTTCGCACCGCCAGTCGGACCGCCGACTGGCTGGAGGTCGCCGCCGGCCGCTTTGAGGCTTGGAAGGGCTGCTCGGCCCGTGCCGGAGCACGCCGGGCCTTGGAGTTCGTTAAAGGTGGTATCGGGGCTGGACTGGACCGTCGGCGCATTCGGTCGAGAGGCCGAGCCGAGCTGGAAGCCGTAAAAGCGCCCTTTTGGAGCCGCAGCGGCCATCGCCGAGTACCACGGACACCCGTGTCTTTGTGCCAGCGGTGAAGGTGGCGAGGAGGCACCGCCCGGACTGGTTGGGATGAACCGAGTCTGAAGAACTTCGGCGGAGGTGATCGACTTCTGGCCGAGGAGGAGGGCGAGTCGGAGGGCGGAGGCGAGGAGGCGCGCCGGAAGGCAAGCGGCGGCCAGCCTCGGCCCGATCGCGCCTCCGGCAATGAGCAGCGCAAGGACAAAGCGACCGCCGCGGGGCGACAAAGCTGAACCGCCCGGCCAGGCTGCCCGACATCGACACGCCGTCACCTCAATCCTCCAGCTCGGAGGCCGCCTCCTAGATTATACCTTTCTGTCTTTATTAATCTTTTGCAAGACTTGTTAGTTTGAACAATTCCACCCAGGGTGTATCCTGAATTTTATTGGAGACTCGACCAACGGCCTTATGTAAATATTTATCTAATTTCCGCCTTTCCTTACTTTTTGCTCCTTAGACTTTTCCTTTGCGCCTTCCTTTAGTAGCCGCCTTGCGGCTGGGCAGCCCTTCTGCGATTGTCGCGGGTCTAGTCTTAGCTACTTGAGAAAACAAGTACTAACCATTTAGAGTTTTTTCAACAAATCGGCTAGAAACCGACAGGCCGACTATTCGAGAGTCGGCTGTCTTTGATAAAAGTCGAGGCAACGAGCCCATTGCTCATGAGTCGGCTCGATGAAAGGCTGGTAGCGGCTTGGGCTATCGTAAACTTTTAGGTCCTTAGCCGTTTTTCATCGCAGCGCTCATTCTTGCTTGTTCCTGCCTACCGACGATCGCTCTGCGGCTGCGGCTTCGACGAGAGCGGCTTGGCGCAACACATTACTGTCGACCACGAGGAAGCATTTCATAAGCGCAAGGCGGCAAGTCCCGGCCGACTCGTCGGACCGGTGCCGGCGGTATGATAAAAGAGCAGCATATTGAGCGTAATTCCTTATCATATAGATACTCAAAAAGCGGTCCCGAGCTCGTCCGGGGCCTAAGGTCTTAATACTTTAATACAAAGAGGGTAGTGCGATACATCTGCATCAAGCGTAAAATCTTGAAGAAGATTCGCGTTCCACGGCGCTCTGTTTCTTTGCGGAGTCGTCCCTCTTGCGCTTCGAGGCTTCGGCGTCGTCGGATAGTAGGCGTCGTTCCCTAGCACCTTGCGATGATGAAGGACCTTCCCAAAGGCGCCGACAACTTGTCTGGCGGCTGTTCTCTGAATCAGCGGAGCATAAATCGCCCTCTTGGAGCGATCTTGGCTTGACCTTGCGGTTGTAGTATCGGCGCGAACTTCTGCTGGTAGATCTTTGGACCGGCCGAGTGCCAATAGTCGGCCCTCTTCCAGCAGGTCGGCGCTGTCTTGGCGTGCTTCTTGGCTTCCTCTTGGTGTACATGGAGACTCGCGGAGAGTCGAACTCTATATCCGTTGGGATGGCGGCTTGGCACCGTGAAGCGAGGAAGAAAGGTGTGAAGCCAGTTGACTTCGTTTGGGGTTGTCGCGCGAGACTCCGGAGGGCGGCGGCAGCTCTTCAACCCAACACCGGCGGCGCTCGAGTGGTTCGACCAATGGAGGCTTGATGCGGACGAGATGAGGCCATTAGTGCGTTCCACGGCGTTTGACTGCGGATGGGCAGCGCCGCGCTAAGTCGATCGGATGCCACATGTCGCGCGAAAGCGAGCCAAAGCGCCTTTGGCGAAGTTGGTGCCGTTATCGGTGATGATCTTTGTGCGATGCGCCGTACCGCACCGTGATGTCGGCGATGAAGGTTCTGCGATGAGTCCGTTCAATTTCTTGATAAACCGCTTCCACCCACTTGGTGAACTTGTCCACCACGACAAGCGAGATGAGTTAGGCCGCCTCGGGCCGTCTTGAATAGTCCTACCATGTCGAGGCCCCAAACTGCGAAGGGCGAACAGCGGATTGTCTTCGCGGAAGCGGTGAAGGGCTTAGGCGGAACATCGGCACCTTGCATTTTGGACTAGTTCTTTAGCTTCTTCGAGGCGGTCGGCCAAAAGAAACCGTCTTAGAAAGGCTTTGGCCTGAGTGCCCTTGAAGCCGCATGGTGGCCGCTTTTCATACGATGGATGTCTCGAGGATCGCTTGGCCTTGCTCGACTCTCACTGTATTGGTAGACACCGATAACACTGCGCCTGACTAGCTCTCTGTTGACTAAGGTGTATGCTGCTGCTCGGCGCTGCACTTGCCGAGCTGAGATCTCGTCTGCTGGTAATTCTTTGTTCACTAGGAACTTGAGGATGGGCTGTGCCCATGAAGGTGCTGCTATCTCTTCAACTGCCACCACAGCGACTTGGACAAGGGTGGCTGGGCTGGGAGGCGGCGGGTTGGAGTCTGCCGCCGTTTGCTGGATTGAGGGAATCTCTGGGATGATTGGGGCAGTCCCCGGGCCGGGCTCGGAAGTCCCCGGGCCGACTGGCGCAGTCCCCAGGCTGGGCTCAACTATGGCTTTCTTGAGGTCGCCTGCTGGGGCCTTGGAGTCGGATCCGACTATCTCTGGCGGAGCCGGCACGAAGATGGAGTCTGACTCTGGTGAAGGCTTGATAGACGGCTTGAGGAGGCGCTGAAGGGCGATGCGAGAAGGTATCGCTTGGCGAGTGGAGCCGACTCGTGCCAAGGCATCTGCTTGATCATTGTCATTTCTTGGCACGTGAAGGTTCGCACCCTCGAAATATCCGCCGAGTTGCTGCACTAGGAAGCGGTAGCTCGCCATGTTTGCGTCTCTGGCGTCGATCGCGGATGATTCTTTGAACCACCAAGTCGGATCGCCGTATACGGGATCCGGCGAATGCGAGTTCTTTGGCAAGCGGAGCCCATGGATGAGTGCTTCATATTGGCGGCGTTGTTGGAAGCGGCGAAGTGGATTTGCAGACGTATTTGAGCTTATCGCCCTTAGGGGAGGTGAGGGCGCGCCGGCTCCAAGGCGGTCGCGCATCTTGGAGCCGTCGAAGTGCATCCGCCAATGAGTGGAGTCGGTATTTGGCGGCGGTCTAATCGGTCTCGGCCCAATCGGCGAGGAAGTCGGCGGCGCTGCGACTTGATGGCGGTCGCGGGGCTGGTAGTAGATGGTGTAAGGAGCTAGATCGATAGCCCATTTGGCCACTCGGCGGGGGCGTCTCGGCTTCAATGATCTCGGCGAGTGGGCGGTGCAATCCACGATGATTGGATGCTCTTGAAAGTAGGGCTTGACTTCTTGGCGGCGAAATGCGCGCCGTAACACATCTTCGATAGTGAGGTAGTTTTGCTTGGAGGTTGTGATACCTCGCTCGGGTAATATACCGGTCTACGGGTGGGGCGCCTTGCCTTCCTCTTGGCGCTCGACTCGATGGTATCTTGACTACTCGGTGGTGGCGGAGATGTACAAAAGCATGGGCTCTTTGGGAGTCGGAGCCGCCAACCTGAGGGAGTAGACAACATCTTCTTGATTGGAGAAATGCCTCATCGACTTGTGGTTCCACTCAAAAAGGTGGTCTTCTTCATCAGTGATACAAAGCGAGATCTTTCTCGCCCGGTGATCGATCGTCGGTGATGGGCCTTGAGCGGCGGTGAACTTCGCACATCCAACGATCGGCTGGGTACCTCCATTCTCTCAATGGCCTTGATCTTCATGGGGTTGCACTCTATGCCGCGTTCGGAGACTAGGAAGCCAAGGAGCTGGCCGGCTGGGACTCCGAAAACGCACTTCTCGGGGTTGAGCTTGATCCGGAATCGGCGCAGATTTTCAAAGGTCTCTTTGAGGTCTTCCAGCAGCGTCCCACGCTTTTCTGTCTTCACCACCACATCGTCCACATAGACGTGGGCGTTCCTGCCGAGTTGCTTGAGGAGGCACTTCTGCATGCAATGCTGAAAGGTGGCGTCGGCATTTCTCAAGCCGAACGTCATTGTCAGGTAACAGAAGGCTCCAAATGGCGTGATGAATGCGGTCTTCAGTCTATCTGCTGAATTCAGCTTGATCTGGTGATATCCTGAGTATGCGTCTAGGAAACTCAACAGCTCGCATCCGGCCGTGGAGTCTATCACCTAATCAATCCTGGGCAAGGCAAATGGGTCCTTTGGGCAGGCTTTATTGAGGCTTGTGTAGTCGATGCACATCTGCCACTGCTTGTTCTTCTTCAGTACCAGCACCGGGTTCGCTAGCCACTCTGGAAAAAACACTTCCATGATGAAGCCGACCGCCAGGAGCCGGGCTATCTCTTCTCCAACAACTCTTCTTTTCTCTTCTGACAGGCGGCGCAAGGGCTGCCTGACGGGCTTCATATCTGGCATGACGTGTAGCTTGTGCTCGGCGAATTCCGTCGGCACACCCGGCATGTCCTTGGGGGACCATGCGAAGATGTCCCGATTCTCACGGAGGAAATCGGCAGGCTCGCCTTCCTATTTGCTTGTCGAGGCTGTGCCTCTGACAGTATCTCTCTGGGTGCTCTCGGTCCAAGGGTATCTTCTTGGTTTCTTTAGCCGGCTTGAATGATCCTTCTACCTCCGACTCCTTGGGGTCGGGCGACATCTCCGGCTGCTTTTCGGCCATCGCCACGACTCGGTCAAGGAGCCGCTTCTCGGCTGCGATCACCAAAGACTCGGCCAGCCGACTGCTCTCGGCCGCGCAAGAGGACAACTTCTTGTAGTCGCCGGCAACGGTCAAAATCCCCTTGGAACTCGGCATCTTCATTTTGAGGTAGGCGTAGTGGGGAACTGCCATGAACTTGGCCAAGGCAGGCCCGGCCGGCGGTCGTGGTCACGGGCTCTCAAGTCCACCACCTCGAACCGGACCGGCTCTCGGCGGAAGTGATCTTTGTCTCCGAAGAGGGCGTCTATCGAGGATCTTGCCGATCGGTGAGCAGGAGAGGCGGGTACAATTCCGTGGAACCACAGTCACGGCTGCTCTGCGGCTGCCTTCGCTGATTCGAGCTTCTCCATGGTGTCTTTATGCAGGATGTTTATCTGCTGCCTCCGTCTATCGGGACCCGCGAAAACAGGCGGCCCTCCTATCGATGGCCAAGGTCGCACCTAAGACCGGGGCATAAGAGCTGGACTCGGCATCACCTCTGGGTGATCCGCCCGACTCAAGCGATAGGGCTCTCGGACCAATGCATGAACTCGGAGCATCCGTTGCTCTGCGTTTACTTCTTCTTCTTTGTTGGTGCTCTTCTCGCCGGTCATCTGCCACCTTGGTGAACACTCGTGGGCTCCGTGCTCTTACGGAACTCGTCTTGTCTTTGCGCCGATTGGCCAAGCCGCCCTTTCTTTGGTCTTGGCGGGCGGGCCGGCGGCCCGCACCGGCGGAGGTGGTCGTCTCCTTGGCGATCTGGCGAGCGATGGCACTTTCTAGTGGTTTGATTCGGCGGCTTCACGCCATGTGGAACTTGCAAGGACCATCAAAGTCTGCTCATAGGAGAAAAGCGGCAACCAATTGGACTTGCCGCCTTTACGCCGCTTGGCGAGGCTGCCCTCCGGCTGCGATCTTCTCTTTGCGACACCGCCGACTATTGGAAGTCGGCTGTGGGGCCTTGCGCTTGTTGTCGTTTTGTTGCTGTCGCCGACTGGCGTCTCAAGCCGGGGTTTTGGGAGCTTGGGGAGTCACTTTGCCAGCCGCGTTGACTTGAATCTCCGTCTCCATAGAAGAGTCGGCCGTGGCGTACTTATCCACTATGACTAGCAGTTCGTCAAGGGTTTCGGGCTCGTCGCAGAGGAGCTTGTGCTTGAGGAGGGTGCCCTCTCGGCACCCGACGGTGAAATACTCGATAGCCTTGCACCTCGTGCGCCCTCAGGAGTTTGAAGTTCGCCCAGCGTGTGGAGGTAGTCGTAGCGTTGATTCTTGAGGCCTTGCACGCACAAGGAGAGCTGGCGCGGCTTGGGAGGTCGCTTATGCGTCTGTTGAAGTTGCGAATGAAGGCTTGATGAAGTCGACCCAGTGTTGATCTTTGCGGGGCTTGAGCTGTTCAGCTATGTGCAGGCCGTGCCACAGAGCATGAGCGAAACATACTTCACGGCAACTTCGCTTGTTGCCGTTTGCTATGTTGACGGCTGTGGAGGAGTCTATCAGCGATCCTCGGCTTCACGGGCGATGTACTTGGGCATGTCTCGGGAAGCGTGAACCCTTTGGGGAAGGGCTCGTCTACGTCACGGGGCGAAGCAAAGCGGACCCAACTCATCTTCTTCTTCCAGCGCCGAGATCGGTGGAGTCGGTCGATCCGATGGCGGGCGTCATTCTCTCCGACTCCCTCTCGGCGGCCAAAGCGACCTTGAAGTCGGATGCTCAACGAGCGGCGGAGCTTCGCCGCTCTCTTCGTGGCGGGGAGGCGGATAATCGTCCGTCGTTCCACTGCTCTTAGGCGGCCGTCTTGGTCGCGCTTCGATGGTGATCTGAGTCCGGCTGTGGCGACAGCGGCTCCTTCTCTTCCTCCGTGGACTCCGCGATTGGCGTCCGGGAAATCGCGCCTTGATCTCGGCAGGAAATGCGTCGTCGTTTTTTCTTGCGTAGCGTCTGCTGCTGCCGCCGCCGGCCGCGTTTTGCGCAGCAACCGCGTCGAGGAGCTGCTGGACTCGCTCCGTCATCACACGGCGCTCTTCGCCCTCAAGGTTCTTCAGCTCGTCAGTCGCCGCTTGGGCGGCGCGGATGTTCTCTGCTGGGGTGGCGTACACGGGGCGTTTCGCCCCGAGCAAGTCGGCGATGGCTGCGCCACGCTGCCGGACCGCACCCAGACGGCTCGGCCCAGTCGGAACCGGCGAGCCACCCACGACACGGTCCATCTCACGCTGGTATGCTTCTGACAAGCGTCTCATGCTTGCCAGCTTCTTGGCGCCTTCGACGATCTGAAGGCGGCGTGTTTCCAGCGTCTCGGCGTCCGCGTCCTCTGGAATGGGCGCGGCCAGGTCTTGTAGGGTCGTGGCTAGCGGGTCCTCGGTTTCTTCACCGGAGTGCTCGCCGTGGCTGATGACGAGCACCTCCGTGACGGCGCTTCCGCCACTCTCCTCAGCCGGAAGCGGCTCGTCGTAGATCACCACGTTGGTGGGGAAGATGTCAGCGATCTGGCGTCGGTCGACCAGCATCGGGTCGGAGGAGCCTCGGACTCAAGTCTCGGCATGCTCGCCCGGCGGCGTGGAGTTGGTCGAGAGGCCGCGAGAAGGTTCTCGGCCACCCGTGCTGCGTCGGATGCAGAGCTCGTCGGAGCGCACCTCGCCGATAAGTTCGGCAAGGCGCTCAGCGTATGGCGGCTTCGGCGCCGCGCCAATGCGCGTCGATCTGAACTCCATCTGGCGAAGCCGGGCTGGCTGCGCTTCGCCGAGGAGAAAAGGATTCCCGTCGAGCAGATCTCCGGACGGCGGTGCACCTCGCCCCATGGTGGGCGCCAAATGTCGGGGTTGGGTGCGGCATATGCCAGCGGATGGCTTATCATGGTGGGGCGAGTAGAACATCGCCGGTGCACAGAAAGCAGGATAAAGCGCGAACATGCACGCGGACGAATCTTACCCGGCCGGGGCTCTTGGGAGATAACACCCTCTCGCTGCTGCGGGGTCTCCGCATGATCACTATGGCGAAAAGGTTACAAGGGTGCTCCTAGAGTTGTGTCGGGAAACAAGAAGGGGCTAGGCTGGCTCTCTCTTCCCCTATCGGTGTGTCTAACTCTATCCAAGGCCGAACCCTTTGCATGGGTGCCCCGGGGGGTTTATATAGGCCTACCCCCGGGGGTACAATAGTAATCCGACTGGGCATGGCCCCAGCCGTCAGTCTCTCAAGCCGCCGTCCTTCCTGCCGGCTTCTGGGGCCCGCCGACTGATGGGTCCCATGGACGGTCGACTTGTGCGGCCTCGATGGCGAGCTTGGTCATGGGGTCGTGGCAACAAGCTGCCCGTCTGTCAGGCGATCACTTTCGCCACTCCCCATCCAATCTGGTTTATGGCTTGTGGGGCCCTGGCGGGGAGGCGGACGACTCCGTGGAGGCCGACTCCCACAGGGCCGTCTTGAGCCTCTGCCGTCTCGATTCACCCAGCGACGTGGGCCTGCGATCTCTGGGCGTGCAGTCGGCGTCGTGGCACAGCAGCATCTCGCCTTTGTGGTGAGGTCGAGGAGGCATGGCAACAGTGCCGCGCCTCGCCGGAGATCTCCCGATGGTACGTCTGACTGTAGCCATGCCAACCCCTCGTAGGCGAGAGGGGATGGCCACGTCGGGGCCGTACTCTGCATTGGTCTCTGTGAAAGGCCGCGGGCCGACTCCCATAGTCGGCGCTCCTGGAGCTCGCAAGCCCGGAGTCAGCTTGCTTTAGGGTCGTCGTTTGGGACTCGGCTTCTTTGAAGGTCGCCAGCTGAGACTCGGCCTCCCCGAAGGTCGCCAGCTGGGACTCGGTCAGAGGGGCGCGGTCTGCCCCGATGTCTTGAAAGATCCTGGGTCCCGGGTCGGCCTACCCGTGGCCCATTACTCCGACAGGGGTAATGCGTGGAATTATGGAATTATGGAATTATATGAAGGACAGCTACCGCGAGGTGGTCCTTATTGAAGATAAAGACATGATATATTGGACTCTATGTAAAAATGGGGTTTACACAGTTAAGTCCTATTATAGGCACCTGATTGAGAATGGTGTGAAATATCCACATGATTATATGTGGAATACTAAAATTCCCCCAATAGTCAAAGTTTTTGTGTGGCTGGTTCTACGTAGTAGTATCCTGACTAGAGACAATTTGTTAAGAAGGGGATAAAAAATGTGTTGTTTGTATGCAAGGTGAGAGTGTGGATCATTTGTTCCTTAGATGCTCCATGGCAAAAATGTTATGGAATATTATACAATGTGCTTTTGACTTGCAGCAAGTGCCTGGCGATGTTCATAATCTTTTTGATGTATGGTTGTGTCAATTTAACAGAAATGAAAAAAAAACTTAGTTACTATTGGGATTGGGATTGCAGCAATTCTTTGAACCATTTGAAAACTTAGAAAGGGAGCGGTGTTTGATAATAACAAGGTTTCTGATCCCTGTGTGCCTGTGAATCTGCTTACCAAAGATGTTGCATGATTATCTTGTGTTGCACATAAACCCAAGCTAGAAAAATAATAATGAAAGGGCGTAAAAAAGGTTGAGTTAATTGCGGAGGTCTTCAAAGTGACACTGGGATGGGAGATGTCGCGCAGAATCACTGCTGGCCGACTACTGGAGCGATGTACAAGCCGTCTCTGGTGATCTTGCTCTCTACTTTGGACTCAATCTTGCTGCCGTCCTGTTGTCTTTGGTCTAGTTTCATCTTAGTAAAGTCAAAAACTCCTGGTTGTTATGGAGAATGTTGTTGCTTTGATTTTGAGCCCCTGGAGAGCCCGACGTGTGAGATTTCTCAGGGGTTGCTCTGATGGGGGAGGGGGGCTGTAGTTTCAGCTCTTCGTCGTTTGGGAGGCACATTGCAGAATACTCTGCTGCTTTCATGTTGGTAGGGTCTGTTTGATTTTGTGGTAAATGGAAATTGAAGAGGGAGCTCTATTTTTCAAACAAAAAATAACAATCTATTCACTCGATGGCATTTTCTCGAATAGCTTGCGCGCACGTGCAGTACACCGGTGATGGCGACCTTGCCGGCGGCGATTACCAGCAATCGTCCACGGCCACGTCGGAGTGGACGAGAAGCAGGCTCCCCAATCCACGTAGACGTCCGGGGAAACAACCTCACATCTCCCGTCAACTCCCTCTGTCATCCTACCTCCCGCTCCGCCGATGAAGGCCGTGCTCGTCGGCCTTTTTCTTGCTGCCGTCGACGCGACGGGGAGAAGTCGTGAGGGTGAGGTGAGCTCGGACCCAGCGGCGCTTGATGCCTAGCTGGTGGGTATCACCCTCTTCAGCCTCCCCACCTCGCCGCTGATAGTCTCCTCCCACGCGTCCAGCTTGATCGCGCGCATGTGGCCGAGCATCTCCGTCAGGGCCTTCACGCGGCTGTCTGGGGCGCCAAAGAACTCGAACTGGTAGGCCCGGTTGAGCTTGTTGGCGAACGCGGTGACCACGATGTCGGCGGGGATCACGACGAGCGTCATGAGCACGGCAGGGCCGAGGTACGTGTACAAGAGGAACAGGGCCACCGCGATCTGCAGCGGCATCAGCCATAGGCCGTGAATGGCGCCGGACACCATCGAGGCGTCAACATGCATGAGTTCATGACGGCCGGCGCCCTGCACGCGCGCCGCGCCGGTGGCAGCCGCAGCGACTTGCGGTACAGCGCCGTGAGTAGCGCGCCATGGATGCGCATGCCCAGGAGCTGGCCCTGTGTAGTGGTGCGACGCCAGCGTCTGGACTCTGGATCGCCTTGCCGGGGATCAGGATGGCGACAAGCCGGAGGCCCTCCCATGGCGGACCGCCACGGTAGATGAACTCGACGAACCGGTCAATGAGCGACGGGCCTACACACATGGCTGCGAGCTGCACGAGGCCGAGCGCCGCGATGAGCATGAACTGCGGCGAGAACGCGACGCCCACCGGGCTCCGTCACCCCTGTGCTGCCGCCGGCCAGTTGGACGCGAGCAGAGCGTACGCTGCTTCGGCGTGCTGGCCCGCGGCACCGGCGGGACGTCATCGTTGTTGGGATTCGCCCACAGGTCAGTCACATCAAATTAGGTGATGAACACAGAAAACAATTTGTACCAGAGCCCGTATCATGCCCTCTTTTTTCTTTTTATTATTCTTTTCTTGTTTTCTCAACTCGTTCCTAGCCCTCCTGGCCTTAACTTTTTTAGGGAACCCTCCTGCGAATAATCACGAGTGGACATGCCACCACGCGGTCGGTATCCACACCGCATTCTGCCACGCGATTCGTGCAACTTTAATACTCTCCGGCCGTATAATGACTTCCCCTCCTCGTATAGCAATCGGTATAGCCGTGTATATGCAGCTGACACATGCAGCGCATGTCCCACGAGGCAGCGCTGGATCAGAACGCATTGAGTGTTTGTCAGTCTCAACGGCTACTTGCAGCACGCTCCTTCAACTTTTTAAACATTCTGCTTGCTTGTTTCAGCTACCCAACTCATCTTCTCTTGCCCTCATAGGCTCACCGCAGTTGAGAAGCATGCGTTCCTCTCCACGAGCTACGTCATTTGGTTTGTTTCTGCCACAGATCAAAGCCTGGGTGGCATTTTTACAAGTGCGAACTCTGGTAGTTCATCATCCACCTTTTCTCCATCCATCTATATCGTTCTCTGGCTGACTAAATATTTGTTTTGCAGCATGGAGAATGCAGGTTCTGGCTGTGGGAATGACCAGGAAGTAGACCCTTCTCGTGGCTTACGAACTTTTTCATCCTGTGCATTGTGGCCATCGCCCTGTTCTTTGTCCACAGCAACTAAAGCTCAACCCCACTGCAAAAAGATGGTCACCATCGTCATTTTTTAGCACTGAACCCATTAAATGGTCTGATATCTAGTACTAGTATTTATTTTATGCACCATGTCCCTCCATGTATCTACTAGTGGGCTGTGCGTGTTCTTGTACCGCGTATTCATTTTCGTTGGGCAGCTAACCATGCAAGTCTAATCTTAATCATCATGTGAAACTCACCAAATCAGCAGGGAGTAGACCCACATAACGCATGCCCCGTTCAAGCCACCCGATATAAATATCTGATGCGCGGCCTTTAGTAATTTAATTGACAACCAAGGCAGCGTAAATGCCTCTGACAGCCATCAAGCTACCCAGGAGGGATTAATGGACATACAGATGATGTCAAACCACCGCTCATGCGAAGGACAAGCAGAAGAAACAGATGAAGATGGGCTACATTACTCTCTCTCTCTCTCTCTCTCTCACACACACACACACACACACACACACACACACACACACACACAAGAGCAGGGTGATGATGCTTATGGACGGCTATGTCACGATGTGTAAATACCACCCAGCTTACAGGAACCGGGCATTGCTAATGGACATCGCGGTATGCAGTGAGCACCCTGCTCCTGAACCCTCCACCAAAAAAGTCGACATGCTAAGGTACGAACAGGATGAATTGTTTGGTAATACCTAAATAAACAAAAGACGCATGATCAAATATAATGTCAAGATGCTAACCTGCGAGTCTATGTTTCTGTTGAAGCCATGCACTCTTGTTCTGCTGCTTTTCCGCATGCCACAGCTTGAAGACGAGCAACAGTACATAGCACGAGCGAGGCCGGCCCACACCCAGAGCAGTTATTGACCGACCCAACCTATGTGCTCAGTCGCTATCGGACAAGCGAGTATTCATACAATGATAAATGACACCTGGCCCACTACTGCGAGGTATACCACCATGTATTCCAGCTGAACAACAAATAACGTGTCAGGTATTGCGCAACGCCCTATATTAAGTAGTAATCGCGATGTGCATGTGGACGTCTGAGATTACGGCATCGCGTGCCACCATGTCCCAAAAATTCACGTCCACCCTCCTGGTCTTAATTCACTTTAGGTGCTTGAGTATGTCAAATTAATCTTCGAGTATACTGAATTAGTTTCCTCCGATCTAAAATAAGTGTCGTGGTTAAAAGAGTATCTTTCAGAAATAAAATCAAGGAACAATGCTCAAGGGGCAATGAAGTTGTTGGCACATAATAGATGATTTGTAGGAGTTTTAGGGGAAAAACTTCTTACATTCAATCTCAATCCAAACTAGGATTTTCTATTACTCGATTAGTCGATTGTGGAAGCGCATTTGAGGGCACGTGTCCGTGGACGAGAAAGGCGATACTTTTCTGACTGTCCCTCGTGGCGGCTACCTCCTCCCGTATTTCCCTCTTCTGAGCCCTCTGAGGGAGTCCTGGATTAGGGGGTATCCGGACAGCCGGACTGTGTACAACATCCAGACTATTGAAGCGTGAAGATACAAGACTCAAGACTTCGGCCCGTGTCTGGATGGGACTCTCCTTTGCGTGGAAGGCAAGCTTAGCGATCCGGATATTGTGTTTCCTTTCTTGTAACCGACTCCATGTAAACCCTAGCCCTCTCCGGTGTCTATATAAACCGGACAGATTGGTCCTTAGAAGACCGATTACAATTACAATCATACCATCATAGGCTAGCTCTTAGGGTTTAGCCTCTATGATCTCGTGGTAGATCTACTCTTGTACTACCCATATCATCAATATTAATCAAGCAGGAAGTAGGGTTTTACCTCCATCGAGAGGGCTCGAACACAGGTAAACATCTGTGTCCCTTGCTTCCTGTTACCATCAGCCTTGACGCACAGATCGGGACCCCCTACCCGAGATCCGCCGGTTTTGACACCGACATTGGTGCTTTCATTGAGAGTTCCTCTGTGTCGTTGCTGTCAGGATCGATGACCCCTTCAATCATCATCAATGACGCTGCCCAGGGTGAGACTTTCCTCCCCGGACAGATCTTCGTGTCCGACGGCTTCGCACTGCGGGCCAATTCGCTTGGCCACCTGGAGCAGATCGATAGCTATGCTCCTGGTCACCAGGTCAGGTTCGGAAACTTGAACTACACAACGGATATTCGCGGGGACTTGATCTTTGGTGAATTCGGGCCAGCGCCAGGAGCGCCAAACAGTCACGATGAGCACGGCTTAGACCTGCTGTCAGACGATGATCGGGATATCACCCCGGCAGAAGCCCCGGATCTAAATCCGGGGCGGGTTGCGTTGCCTAAGAACAGAGGGCTGGACCCCGCCCTGCAGGCCATACCCTCACCGGCGATAGAGCCGAACACAGGCCTCAGTTCTAATGGAGCCTGTAACCCCGGACCCCTGGATTTGTATCCGGTTATAGGTCCCAGTCCGCGCACTCCCGAGCCCGCCAAGCTTGATTGGGCCTAAAGGAAATATGCCCTAGAGGCAGTAGTAAAGTTATTATTTATTTCCTTATATCATGATAAATGTTTATTATTCATGCTAGAATTTTATTAACCGGAAACATAATACATGTGTGAATACATAGACAAACATAGTGTCACTAGTATGCCTCTACTTGACTAGCTCGTTAATCAAAGATGGTTAAGTTTCCTAACCATAGACATGAGTTGTCATTTGATTAACGGGATCGCATCATTAGGAGAATGATGTGATTGACTTGACCCATTCCGTTAGCTTAGCACTTGATCATTTAGTATGTTGCTATTGCTTTCTTCATGACTTATACATGTTCCTATGACTATGAGATTATGCAACTCCTGTTTACCGGAGGAACACTTTGGGTGCTACCAAACGTCACAATGTAACTGGGTGATTATAAAGGAGTACTACAGGTGTCTCCAAAGGTACATGTTGGGTTGGCGTATTTCCAGATTAGGTTTTGTCACTCCGATTGTCGGAGAGGTATCTCTGGGCCCTCTCGGTAATGCACATACTATAAGCCTTGCAAGCAATGTGACTAATGAGTTAGTTGCGGGATGATGCATTACGTAACGAGTAAAGAGACTTGCCAGTAACAAGATTGAACGAGGTATTGAGATACCGACGATCGAATCTCGGGCAAGTAACAACGGCTTAGAATTGGGACTTCAAAGACGTTTTGAACGTCAGGGACCATATGAGATGTTCCAGGAGTTGAAGTTAATATTTCCAGCAAATACCCGAGTTGAGAGATATGAAGTCTCCAACAAGTTCTATAGCTAAAAGATGGAGGAGAATCGCTCAACTAGTGAGCATGTGCTTAGATTGTCTGGGTACTTCAATCGCTTGAATCAAGTGGGAGTTAATCTTCCGGATAAGATAGTGATTGATGAAATTCTCTAGTCACCATCACTAAGTTACTAGAACTTCGTGATGAACTATAGTACGCAAGGGATGAAGAAAACGATTCCCGAGCTCTTCGTGATGTTGAAATCGACGAAGGTAGAAATCAAGAAAGAGCATCAAGTGTTGATGATTGACAAGACCACTAGTTTTAAAAAGGGCAAAGGGAAAGAAAGGGAAACTTCAAGTAGAATGGCAAACAAGTTGTCACTCCCGTGAAGAATACCAAAGCTAGACCAAAGCCTGAAACTGAGTGCTAATACTGCAAAGGAAATGGTCACTGGAAGCGGAAATGCCCTGTATATTTGGTGGGTAAGAAGGATGGGAAAGTGAACAAGGGTATATTTGATATACAGGTTATTGATATGTGCCTTACTAGTGTTTATAGTAACCCATGAGTATTTGATACTTGTTCGGTTGCTAAGATTAGTAACTCGGAACAGGAGTTACAGAATAAACATAGACTAGTTGAAGGGGAAGTGACGATGAGTGTTGGAAGTAGTTCCAAGATTGATATGATCATCATCGCACACTCCCTATACTTTCGGGATTAGTGTTAAACCTAAATAAATGTTATTTGGCATTTGCGTTGAGCATGAATATGATTTGATCATGTTTATTGCAATACGGTTATTCATTTAAAGTCAGAGAATAATTGTTGTTCTATTTACATGAATAAAACCTTCAATGGTCATACACCCAATGAAAATAGTTTGTTGGATCTCGATCGTAGTGATACACATATTCATAATATTGATGCCAAAAGATGCAAAGTTAATAATGATAGTGCAACCTATTAGTGGCACTGCCGTTTAGGTCATATTGGTGTAAAGCGCATGAAGAAACTCCATGCTGATGGGATTTTGGAATCACTTGATTATGAATCACTTGATGCTTGCGAACCATGCCTCATGGGCAAGATGACAAAAAACTCCGTTCTCCGGAACAATGGAACGAGCTACTGACTTATTGGAAATAATACATACTGATGTATGCAGACGAATAAGTATTAAGGCTCGTGGCGGGTATCGTTATTTTTTGACCTTCACAAGATGATTTGAGCAGATATGGGTATATCTACTTGATGAAACATAAGTCTGAAATAGTTGAAAGGTTCAAAGAATTTCAAAGTGAAGTGGAAAAATCATCGTAACAAGAAAATAAAGTTTCTGCGATCTGATCGCGGAGACGAATATTTGAGTTACGAGTTTGGTCTTCAATTAAAACAATGTGGAATAGTTTCACAACTCACGCCACCTGGAACACCACAACGTTATGGTGTGTCTGAACGTCGTAACCACACTTTATTGGATATGGTGCGATCTATGATGTCTCTTACTGATTTACCATGATCGTTTTGGGGTTATGCATTAGAGACAGCTGCATTCACGTTAAAAGGGCACCATCTAAATCCGTTGAGACGACACCGTATGAACTATGGTTTAGCAGTAAAATCTAAGTTGTTGTTTCTTAAAGTTTGGAGTTGCGATGCTTATATGAAAAAGGTTTTCAACCTGATAAGCTCGAACCCAAATCGGAGAAGTGCGTCTTCATAGAATACCCAAAGGAAACTGTTGGGAACACCTTCTATCACAGATCCGAAGGCAAGATATTCGTTGCTAAAAATGGATCCTTTCTAGAGAAGGAGTTTCTCTCGAAAGAAGTGAGTGGGAGGAAAGTAGAACTTGATGAGGTAACTGTGCCTTCTCCCGAATTGGAAAATAGTTCATCACTAAAATCAGTTCCAGTGATTCCTACACCAATTAGTGAGGAAGCTAATGATGATGATCATGAAACTTCAGATCAAGTTACTACAGAACCTCGTAGGTCTTCCAGAGTACGGTCCGCACCAGAGTGGTACGGTAATCCTGTTCTGAAAGTCACGTTACTAGACCATGATAAACCTACGAACTATGAGGAAGCGATGATGAGCCCAGATTCCGCAAAATGGCTGGAGGCCAAGAAATCTGAGATAGGATCCATGTATGAGAACAAAGTGTGGACTTTGGTGGACTTGCCCGATGATCGGCAAACCATAGAAAATAAATGGATCTTCAAGAGGAAGACGGACGTTGATAGTAGTGTTACTATCTACAAGGCTCGACTTGTCGCAAAAAGGTTTTTGACAAGTTCAAGGTGTTGACTACAATGAGATTTTCTCAACTGTAGCGACGCTTAAGTCTGTCCGAATCATGTTAGCAATTGTCACATTTTATGAAATCTGGCAAATGGATGTCAAAACTGCATTCCTTAATGGTTTTCTTAAAGAAGAGTTGTATATGATGCAACCAGAAGGTTTTGTCAATCCTAAAGGTGCTAACAAAATGTGCAAGCTCCAGCGATCCATCTATGGACTGGTGCAAGCATCTCAGAGTTGGAATATACGCTTTGATAAGTTGATCAAAGCATATAGTTTTGTACAGACTTATGGTGAAGCCTGTATTTACAAGAAAGTGAGTGGGAGCACTACAACATTTCTGATAAATATATGTGAATGACATATTATTGATCGGAAATAATGTAGAATTATTCTGCAAAGCATAAAGGAGTGTTTGAAAGGAGTTCTTTAAAAGAAAGACCTCAGTAAAGCTACTTACATATTGAGCATCAAGATCTATTGAGATAGA
The DNA here is from genome assembly GCA_021437245.1 of Aegilops speltoides. NCBI lineage: Eukaryota > Viridiplantae > Streptophyta > Magnoliopsida > Poales > Poaceae > Aegilops > Aegilops speltoides. The sequence goes on along the minus strand of CM038141.1, from coordinate 426,009,856 downwards.
TCAAGACGCTTGATAAGATTTTCAATAAGTACATACCTTGACAAGATTTTGAAGTAGTTCAAAATGGAACAGTCAAAGAAAGAGTTCTTGCCTGTGTTGTAAAGTGATGAAATTAAGTAAGACTCAAATCCCGACCACGGCAGAAAATAGAAAGAGAATGAAAGTCATTCCCTATGCATCAGTCATAGATTCTATAAAAGTATGCCATGGACTAGACCTATTGTATACTCTGCCCTGGTTTCGCAAGGGAGTACAATAGTGATCTAGGAGTAAATCACTGGACATTGGTCAAAATTATCCTTAGTGGAATAAGGATATGTTTCTCGATTATGGAGGTGACAAAAAGGTTCATCGTAAAGGGTTACGTCGATACAAGTTTTGGCACTGATCCAGATGACTCTAAGTCTTAATCTGGATACATATTGAAAGTGGGAGAAATTAGCTAGAGTAGCTCCGTGCAGAGCATTGTAAACATAGAATATTTGCAAAATACATACGGCTCTGAATGTGATAGACCCGTTGACTAAGCTTCTCTCACGAGCAAAACATGATCACACCTTAGTACTCTTTGGGTGTTAATCACATAACGATGTGAACTAGATTATTGACTCTAGTAAACCCTTTGGGTGTTGGTCACATGACGATGTGGACTATGGGTGTTAATCATATACAGATATCAATATTGGTGTTAAATCACATGGCGATGTGAACTAGATTATTGACTCTAGTGCAAGTGGGAGACTGAAGGAAATATGCCCTAGAGGCAATAGTAAAGTTATTATTTATTTCCTTATATCATGATAAATGTTTATTATTCATGCTAGAATTGTATTAACCGGAAACATAATACATGTGTGAATACATAGACAAACATATTGTCACTAGTATGCCTCTACTTGACTAGCTCGTTAATCAAAGATGGTTAAGTTTCCTAACCATAGACATGAGTTGTCATTTGATTAACGGGATCACATCAATAGGAGAATGATGTGATTGACTTGACCCATTCCGTTAGCTTAGCACTTGATCATTTAGTATGTTGCTATTGCTTTCTTCATGACTTATACATGTTCCTATGACTATGAGATTATGCAAGTCCCGTTTACCGGAGGAACACTTTGGGTGCTACCAAATGTCACAATGTAACTGGGTGATTATAAAGGAGTACTACAGGTGTCTCCAAAGGTACATGTTGGGTTGGCGTATTTCGAGATTAGGTTTTGTCACTCCGATTGTCGGAGAGGTATCTCTGGGCCCTCTCGGTTATGCACATCACTGTAAGCCTTGCAAGCAATGTGACTAATGAGTTAGTTGCGGGATGATGCATTATGTAACGAGTAAAGAGACTTGCGGGTAACGAGATTGAACTAGGTATTGAGATACCGACGATCGAATCTCGGGCAAGTAACATACCGATGACAAAGGGAACAACGTATGTTGTTATGCGGTTTGACCGATAAAGATCTTCGTAGAATATGTAGGATCCAATACGAGCATCCAGGTTCCGCTATTGGTTATTGACCGAGAATAGTTCTAGGTCATGTCTACATAGTTCTCGAACCCGTAGGGTCCGCACGCTTAACGTTACAATGACAGTTTTATTATGAGTTTATAAGTTTTGATGTACCGAAGTTTGTTCGGAGTCCCGGATGTGATCACGGACATGACGAGGAGTCTCGAAATGGTCGAGACATAAATATTGATATATTGGAAGCCTATGTTTGGACATCGGAAGTGTTCCGGGTGAAATCGGCATTTTACCGGAGTACCTGTAGGTTACCGGAACCCCCCGGTAACCTAATGGGCCTTATTGGGCCTAGTGGAAGAAGAGGAGAGGAGGCCTAGGGGCAGTCGCGCGCCCCTCCCACCCTTCCCCCCCAGTCCGAATTGGACAAGGAGGGGGGCGGCGCCCCCCCTTTCCTTTCCCCCTCTCTTCCTTCCCCCCCAAGGCCTAATCCAACTAGGGAAAGGGGGAGTCCTCTCTCGGTGGGAGTAGGACTCCTCCGGCGCGCCTCCTCCTAGGGCCGGCCGCACCCCCCCTTCCTCCTTTATATACGGGGGCAGGGGGCACCCTAGGACACACAAGTTGATCTTCAAGATCGTTCCTTAGCCGTGTGCGGTGCCCCCCTCCACCATATTCCACCTTGGTCATATCGTCGCGAGTTTAGGCGAAGCCTGCGCGATAGAACATCATCATCGTCCACCACGCTGTCATGTCGACGGAACTCATCCCCGACACTTTGCTGGATCAGAGTCCGGGGATCGTCATCGAGCTAAACGTGTGCTGAACTCGGAGGAGTCGTACGTTCGGTACTTGGATCGGTCGGATCGTGAAGACGTAGGACTACATCAACCGTGTTGTCATAACGCTTCCGCTTATGGTCTACGAGGGTACGTGGACAATACTCTCCCCTCTTGTTGCTATGCATCACCATGATCTTGCGTGTGCGTAGGAAATTTTTTGAAATTACTACGTTCCCCAACAGGGCCCCGGTAATGGAGTTCACCGCTGCGGACATCTTCCAGCACTCGCCCTTTGGTGACATACTAAACTCATTTAAAATCCTCTCTTTGACAGAGAATTCCGGGCCGAACTATGTCCGGCTCAAGTGGGAAGCAGGCGACGAAGAAATTCATTACCCACCCACCACCCACTCGATAGCCACGGTTGATGATTTAACCGACGTGCTTGACTTCGACTCCGAAGGCATAGACGGTATGGACGACGATGCAGGAGAAGACTCAGAATCTATGGGTTACCGGATTCCCGCCTCATCACATGACATATACATGGTGGATACGCCCAAGGAAGACGACGGCGACAATCCGGAAGATAAAACCCCTGGGCAAAAACCAAAGCGACGGCACAGACGCCGTTCCAAATCCAGCAATAGCAAAAATATCAGCAAGAGCGCCAGAAGAATGGACACTCCGGTCAACCCCAAAGGCAACAACGAACAAACGGAACCAGCGATGGAGCAGCACGAACCAGGTCACGTCGAGCATAGTTCGGAGCAGACGCCCGAAGACAATGATCCAGAGGGACGAGTTCATCAAACCGACCCAGGACAAGAAGACAGTCCGGACAATGATGCATTCATCATTCCGGAACAACGCGTGGAACGAGAGAACCTCCACAGAAAGCTTTTGGCCACAGCAAGAAATCTGAAGAGGCAGAAGCAACGGCTTAAAGCCGCACAGGAAACGCTCAATCGCAGATGGAACAAAGTGCTAGACACTGAAGAAAGATACGACGACGATCGCCACACAAAGAGCTACCCAAAACGAAAGCTACTGCCAGAATTCAACGACGAGGCCATTCCACCAAAGAATAACACGGCCAGGAGACAAGACGTACCACTTCATAACCGCAATAAATCAACTACCCAAGACGCGCACGATCTACGTGAGCACCTGGATAAGAAAGCTGGCGCAGCTAGGTCCATCTACGGATCTAAAGGACACACCCCGGCGGGGGACTATGGTCGTCAAAATAGTTATGACAACCAAATACCAGTTCGGAACAAACACCAAACACAACAACAGCCGACGGCATGCCACAACGCGTCCAGATACAGAGGGGTTGCTCACCCCCTGTGCTTTACTGATGAAGTACTGGACCATGAATTCCCACAGGGCTTTAAACCTGTGAACATAGAGGCATACGACGGAACGACAGACCCAGGAGTCTGGATCGAGGACTTTTTCCTACACATACATATGGCTCACGGGGACGACCTCCACGCCATCAAATACCTTCCCCTCAAACTGAAGGGACCAGCTTGGCACTGGTTGAAAAGCCTCCCCGAAAATTCAATTGGGAGCTGGGAGGAACTAGAGGACGCTTTCAGAGCCTACTTTCAAGGGACTTATGTCCGGCCTCCGGATGCTGACGATTTAAGTCACATAATCCAACAACCCGGAGAGTCCGCCCGTAAGCTTTGGAACAGATTCCTCACTAAGAAGAATCAAATTATTGATTGTCCGGATGCCGAAGCCTTAGCGGCATTCAAACACAGCATCTGTGACGAGTGGCTCGCCAGACACCTCGGCTAAGAAAAGCCAAGGACAATGGCGGCCCTAACAAGCCTTATGACCCGCTTTTGCGCGGGAGAAGATAGCTGGCTAGCCCGTAAAGGCACCAGCGACCCCAGCACATCCGAAATAAGGGATGCCAACGTGAAGCCATGGCGTAATAAAAATAAACGCCAAAACAAGGAAGAGAGCCCGGATAACACAACGGTTAATGCCGGATTCAGGGGCTCTCGACCTAACCAGCAAAATAATCCATCTAAAGGCAGTAAAGAGGGACCGTCCGGTCTGAACAGAGTTCTGGACAGATTATGCCAAATCCATGGCACCCCCGACAAACCTGCAAACCACACGCACAGAGACTGCTGGGTCTTCAAGCTGGCCAACAAACTAAACGCCGAACATAAGGGAAGGGAAACACCAAGTGAAGACGAGGATGAACCTCGCCAGCCGAACACTGGGGGACAGAAAAAATTCCCGCCAGAGGTTAAAACAGTAAACATGATCCGCGCAACTCGCACATCCTTGGGAAGGCACAACGCCCATAAAAGACGCGCGACATAGAGCCCATCGTACCTACACCTAACTACTGGATGTCTTGTTCGATCACCTTCGATCACCTGGACGGCCGAACTAGCATTCGGCGCAAAGGATCAGATGCCTTGGTGCTTGACCCAATGATCGACGGATACCATCTCACCCACGTCCTCATGGACGGCGGCAGCAGTCTCAAGTTAATATATGAGGATATTGTCCGCAGGATGGGGATAGACTCATCCAGAATCAGCAAGATTAACACCACCTTTGAAGGGGTGATACCAGGCGTTGAAGCCTACAGCAGGGGCTCCGTCATACTGTAGGTAACATTCGGCTCTCCAGGCAACTCCAGAAGCGAAGAACTACTCTTCATCATCGCACCCTTCCAAAGCAACTATCACGTAGTGCTCGGAAGAACGGCCTTCGCCCGCTTCAACGCATTGCCGCACTATGGCTACCTTACACTTAAGATGCCCGGTCCACGTGGCGTCATCACCGTTAGCGGAATAACAGAGCGCTCGTCATGCGCAGAGGAACACGCGACGGCCCTCGCGGCCTGACTATAAGCGACCTCCAACATCAAAAAAAATATAACTGGTTGTTAAGACCACATACACGGTTAGACGAGTCCGGCAGCCCATATCAAACCAGGGCACCGTAGGTCATACAATAAATTAAGACAACTCCTATGGCTCCTGCCGGTTGTCATACTCATCGACATGCAAGTCGTGATTCCTATTACAAGAACATGATCAATCTCATACATCACATATATCATTCATCACATTCTTTTGGCCATATCACATCACATAGCATACCCTGCAAAAACAAGTTAGACGTCCTCTAATTGTTGTTGCATGTTTTACGTGGCTGCTATGGGTTTCTAGCAAGAACGTTTCTTACCTACGCAAAAGCCACAACGGTGATATGCCAATTGCTATTTACCCTTCATAAGGACCCTTCTCATCGAATCCGATCCGACTAAAGTGGAAGAGACTGGCACCCGCTAGCCACCTTTATGCAACAAGTGCATGTCAGTCGGTGGAACCTGTTTCACGTAAGCGTACGTGTAAGGTCGGTCTGGGCTGCTTCATCCCACGATGCCGCCAGATCAAGATAGGACTAGTAACGGTAAGCAAATTGAACAAACCAACACCCATAACTACTTGTGTTCTACTCGTGCATAGAATCTACGCAATAGACCTAGCCCATGATGCCACTGTTGGGGAACGTAGCAGAAAATCAAAATTTTATATGCATCACCAAGAACAATCTATGGAGTAACTAGCAACGAGAGAGAGGGGAGTGCATCTTCATACCCTTGAAGATCGCGATGCGGAAGCGTTGCAAGAACGCGGTCGGTGGAGTCGTTCACTAAGCGATTCAGATCGCGACCGAATCCGATCTAAGCACCGAACAACGGTGCCTCCACGTTCAACACACGTACATACCAGGGACGTCTCCTCCTTCTTGATCCAGCAAGGGGAGAGGAGAAGTTGAGGGAGAGCTCCGGCAGCACGACGGCGTGGTGGTGGAGCTTGCAGTTCTCCGGCAGAGCTTTGCCAAGCACTACGGAGGAGGAGGAGGTGTTGGGGAGGGAGAGGGCTGCGCCACGGGAAGGGTGCGGCTCCCATGCGCCTCCCCACTATATATAGGGGTGGGGGGGCTGGTTTCTTTCCCTCCAAGTCCATTGGGGCGTTGGCAAAGGTGGGAGGAAAGAAATCCCATCATTTCCTTCCCCACCGATTGTTACCCCCTTTTTAGGGATCTTGATTTTATCCCTTCGGGATATGATCTTATTCCTTCTAAGGGGGATCTTGGTGCGCTTTGACCAGGGGTGTGGGGCCTTGCCCCACTACCCACGCTCATGTGGGTCCTCCCATGCAGGTGGGCCCCACTTGAACCTTCTAGAACCTTCCCGGTACAATACCAAAAAATCCCGAACATTTTCCGGTGGCCAAAATAGGACTTCCCATATATAAATCTTTACCTCCGGACCATTCCGGAACTCCACGTGATGTCCGGGATCTCATCCGGGACTCCAAACAACATTCGGTAACTGCACACTAATTCCCATAACAACTCTAGCGTCACCGAACCTTAAGTGTGTAGACCCTACGGGTTTGGGAATCATGCAGACATGACCGAGACAGCTCTATGGCCGATAACCAACAGCGGGATCTGGATACCCATGTTGGCTCCCACATGTTCCACAATGATCTCATCGGATGAACCACGATGTCAAGGATTCAAGCAATCCCGTATACAATTCCCTTTGTCAATTGGTATGTTATTTGCCCGAGATTCGATCGTAGGTATCCCAATACCTCGTTCAATCTCGTTACCGGCAAGTCACTTTACTCGTTCTGTAATGCATGATCCCGTGACTAACTACTTAGTCACATTGAGCTCATTATGATGATGCATTACCGAGTGGGCCCAGAGATACCTCTCCGTCACACGGAGTGACAAATCCCACCGATTCGTACAACCCAATGACACTTTCGGAGATACCCGTAGTGCACCTTTATAGCCACCCAGTTACTTTGTGACGTTTGGCACACCCAAAGCATTCCTACGATATCCGGGAGTTGCAAAATCTCATGGTCTAAGGAAATGATACTTGACATTAGAAAAGCTTTTAGCAAACGAACTACACGATCTTGTGCTATGCTTAGGATTGGGTCTTGTCCATCACATCATTCTCCTAATGATGTGATCCCGTTATCAATGACATTCAATGTCCATGGTCAGGAAACCATAACCATCTATTGATCAATGAGCTAATCAACTAGAGGCTCACTAGGGACATGTTGTGGTCTATGTATTCACACATGTATTACGGTTTCCAGTTAATACAATTATAGCATGAACAATAGACAATTATCGTGAACAAGAAAATATAATAATAATCATTTTATTATTGCCTCCAGGGCATATTTCCAACATCCAAATCAAGGAAAAAAGAGAGTAGGGAAAGATCACTTACTACACGCGGCCGAAAGAGGACACCCAATGCTGGTTGTCCGTCGGATCTACCCTCACCACCTGGGCGAACGCAGTCGCCGATGTGTATTCAATTGATTTATCCTGCGGCGGCGGTGTCCGCTGCAAAGGCGCTGCCTCTGGTGCATCTGCATCACCCCACGCAGAGCATCACCAACGCAACCTCCGTCATCGCCATTGGTGAGAGCACGCGCGAGAGATGAGAGAGAGCGAGAGAGAGTGGACGCGGTCGATTTGTTTGACACAAGTCGACCACGTCGGTTTGCCCAGATTTGTTCCAAACGGCGGCGGCCGCTCGGCCGTTACGCCACATCAGTGTTTTTGGGCCCCACCTGTCAAAAACACGCTGAAACGTGGGAAAGCAAGTGACCGGTCCTTCTCGCAAGAAGTTTACAAGAAACACGGTGGCTTTTGCAAGCCTAGAGAGCTTGTGAGGTGCATCGTAGGTAAAGGAGTATTTTCCGTCTATACTTTACCTAACTTTCTCTCCCTAGGGTGGGCTCTAGGTAAAGAATTTCCTTATGGTTTTTCACATTTCTCCTACGGTATATGGCTGTGGGTAAAATGTGTATTTCTAGTAATGGTTGGATCATGTTTATCCCGAGTTGTAATGATTACCGTTGGCTCATGAGAGCTTCGTACTTTATATATGCTTTTTTTTGGCAAGCTTGGGAAGAAGAGGACTGTCATGAGAGTTGTACGTCAATCATCCAGCGATGCACCGCCCTCCGCCACCGAGCTGTAGATCAATGAGGTATTGGTCTCCGGTTATCCTCAGCATGCAAAGGGAGGCCCATATGACATTTTACTCGTTGTCAGCAAGGATATGGCTGGAGATGGTGGCCAATGCGCCTCCGGAAGTCCGGAGAGGCCCCGGTTGGGAAATTGGATCATTTGCCATATTTTACCTAGTACTCCCTCCGTTCCGAATTACTTGTCTTGGATTTGCCTAGATACGGATGCATTTAGACTCATTTTAGTGCTAGATACATCCGTACCTAGACAAATCTAAGACAAGTAATTCGAAACGGAGGGAGTACTTTATTAGTTTGACGATTCGCACCTTCCCTCTCCCCTTCGTCCAGAATAATCCGGGCCCACCTTCTGTTGACACAACACAGGGCACAGCAAATCATCGAACACCTACTTCCTCCGTTCAGAATTACTCGTCCAAGAAATCAATGTATCTAGATGTATTTTAGTTGTAGATACATTCATTTTTATCCATTTTTGTGACAAGTAATTCCGAACAGATAGGGATGTAAGTGGCAAATAAATGGCGTCCGCAATCCCGTTTAGTTAGTTTTTGCTAGCTTGATAGTTCATTTTCCTCAAACAAACAAAAAACTTTTTAAAACTATCATACTATAAGTGGACTTTAAACGGGATTAAACGGGACCCGGTTGACATCCCTACGAATAGAGAGAGTAATTTTGACAAAATTGTCAATTTTTCATATTCTTTTTCAGGGTCTTGTTTGCATATTGGAAGGATGTGCTTGTAATTTGTCCTTTTTCAGGTACTTTCTCTAGTTCTGTAATGATTTTCCTACATTAAATGAGTGTTTTGGGTGGGAACTTCGGGACCCTTCCCTTGCTAAAAAAAACTTCGAGTACTCGCAAAATGGATTTGATACTCGCTAGGCTACACTTACTCGATTATACACAGGCCCGAAATGCGTATGCTTGACTAGATCGGGACGAAATCACTATTCTGACCTTTTTAACAATCTTTGTCACAAAATGAACTTGACATGAAAGTATTTCACAATCTGACCCTCTCCATATAAAAACGCCGAAGTAGCTCGCATTTCAGACCCACATACGAACGCCAAGCTAACTAGCGCTTTCGACCCACATGAAAATGCCAAGCACGTTGGCGTTTCCGCCCAGGCCGAAACGCCATGATCATTGGCGCTTGTAGCATAAACTCCCGCCGCCGTCCCAAAGTACTTGGCACACTGCAGGCACCAACCTATACAACTAGGTGATAGATCCTTCGGATCGGAGTAGGCTAGATCATCCGGTGAACCTACCTTCTCCAGGTGCAGATGAGGAACTCCCGGTGCCGGCCATGGTGACGGTGGCCGGTGATGGCAGGGAGTGGATGACGGCGGTGTGTGGGCAGTGGCGGCGGCGGAGCTTCCCGTCACTGTCAGCGCTAGACCTAGACCGGGTCGGGGTTTTCGGTGGGGATCCTGGCAACGCGGTGAACCCCATACTGCGTGCCGCCCCCACCTCTTTATGTAGCGCTGCGTGACAGGGGCCCGTCAACCATATTGCGGTTGGGCGCCCCCGATCAGGGCGCGGATCAGGGGTCCGGTGGGCCGCCACACAGGAGAGATCAACCTAACATTCTCCCCCCTTGATTTCAACTTTACTTTTAACCTTATACTTTCTAGTTTATTTGTTTCATCACATATTGGTACATAGAGCATGTTTCATCGTCACAGCTCAATTGACGATAGAATCATACAGCTACAACATACGTTATGCTCAGAAACAAATTCTGTTCCTATTGGGCCTTTCCAGGAATCATAAGGCTTTCCCTTAAACCCATGCCGGCTAAGTGTTCCTTGAACACATTGGGTGGTAAGCCTTTCGTTAGCGGATCCGCAAGCATATCTTTTGTCTTTATATGCTCGAGACTTATAGTTTGATCCTGGATTTTACCTTTCACAACATAATACTTTATCTCTATTGTTTTAGCAGCATTACTCGACTTGTTGTTGTGAGCGTAAAATACCGCGGGTTGATTGTCGCAGTACATCTTTAGTGGTTTGTGAATACAATCTACCACTTTCAAGTCGGGTACAAATTTCTTTAGCCATATCGCCTGCCCCGTGGCTTCGAAGCATGCTATGAATTCTGCATACATCGTGGATGATGCAACTGTCGACTGTTTGGAGCTTTTCCACGAAATAGCTCCCCCTGCGAGGATGAATACGTATCCTGACGTGGATTTTCTATCATCTTTGTCCCCCGCAAAATCTGCGTCCGAATACCCTTTTATCTCTAGGGAATCAGATCTCATGTATGTTAGCATGTAGTCCTTCGTGCCTTGCGCATAACGCAATGCTTTCTTTGCCATCTTCCACTGCGCTATGCCTGGATTCTCTTGATATCTACCGAGTACCCCGGTGATAAAGGCTAAGTCAGTATGAGTGCACACTTGTGCATACCGCAAGCTGCCAACTGCCAAGCATATGGTACTCCTTTCATTTGATCGATCTCGTCTTGGTTTTGGGGACATTGAATTTCCCAAAACTATCGCCTTAACTATAGGAGCAAGTGTGGCTTTACTCGCATGCATATTATACTTTTAAGAACCTTTTCTAAATATGCTTTCTGCGATAGTCCTAAGACTCCATTGTTTCTATCTCGGTGAATTTCTATGCCCAAAACATATGATGCTTCACCAAGATCTGTTATGTCAAAATTCGAGGATAAGAACTTTTTGTTTCTTGTAGTAGACTAACATCATCGCTAGGAAGCGTAATGTCATCCACATACAAGATTAGGAAAATATATTTCCCATTTTTAAACTTTGCATAAATGCAGTTATCCTCAATATTTTCTTTAAATCCAAAACTTTTAATCGCTTGATTAAACTTTAAATACCACCGCCTAGAGGCTTGCTTTAATCCATAAATGGATTTCTTTAGGTGGCATCCCATATTTTCCTTGCCTTCCATGATAAAACCCTTGGGTTGTTTCATGTAGACATTTTCTTTTAAATCTCCGCTGAGAAATGCCGCCTTTATATCCATTTGATGTAACTCTAAATCAAAATGAGCAACTAATGCCATTATGATTCTCAAGGAATCCTTACATGAGACCAAGAAAATGTCTCTTTGTAATCTATCCCTTCTCTTTGTGTAAATCCTTTTGCCACGAGTCGTGCTTTATATTTTTCTATATTCCTTTAGAGTCATACTTTATTTTCTAGACCCATTTGCAGCCTACCGATTTGGCTCCTTTAGGAATTTCCTCTAAGTCCCAAACATCTTTGGAACTCATTGATTTCATCTCGCCTTCCATTGCCTTCATCCACATCGATGAATGAGGGCTTCTCATGGCTTCTTCATATGAGGTGGGATCTTTTTCCATATGAACTATTTACAGTGTTATAAACTTTAAAGTCAAGAGAAATAGTGACTTTCTTGGTCGTGTAGACCTTCTAAGGGCCTCGGTTTCTGGCACATTCTGTGCCTCAACTTCTGGCACTTCTTCTAAAATTTGATGTTGCACCTCCCTTTCATGCTCAACAACGGGTTCAGTCGGCTCCTGACGGACAGGTTCCGGGTCTGCCCCCATAGTTGTCATGGGTGGAGTTGCAACTGGTAGTGAGAAAAATGGCTCCTGGATCATTGGATTAGGTGCATGCACCCTCTTCTCCTCAAGATCAATTTTCCGAGCTACCAAGCTCCCCCTCATCATTTTGTCCTCTAATAAGACTGCATATCTCGTTTCTACAAACTTTATATATCCGTCAGGCGGAGAAACGAAACCCTTTGATCTGTGGATAGCCAATGAAGTGGCAACTCACTGTTTTGGGATCTAACTTTCCAATGTTTGATTAAACATTTTGGCCTCAAAGAGGCACCCCCACCCTCAAGTGTTGTAGGGATGGCACCCTTCCGTCCATAGCTCGTGACGGTGTTTTGGGCACCGACTTGCTTGGTACTCTATTAAGAATGTGAATGGCGGTTTTAAGCGCCCATCCATAATCCCAATGGCAAGTTGAATAACTCATCATGCTTTGCACCATATCCATAAGTGTACGGTTGCGCCTTTCACCTACTCCATTTTGCCGAGGTTCGCACGGCATTGAATATCGGGCAACTATGCCGCCTCCTGCAAGAACTTTGCAAAAGGTCCGTGGACTTGGCCATATGGAGTGTGCCGACCGAAGTACTCTCCCCCACGGTCGGACCTAACTATCTTTATTCTTTTATCATGCTGATTTTCAACTTTAGCTTTGAATATTTTAAATTTATCCAACGCTTCAGATCTTTCTTTGATTGGATAAATATATCCATAGCGAGAGTAATCATTAGTGAATGTTATGAATGAGACATATCCATCCACACTTTTCACCAGAAATGGTCCACAAATATCAGTGTGGATGATTTCTAGTGTGCATGTGCTATGGATTGCACCTTTTTTGATTTGTTTTACGTACTTTCTTTTAACGCAATCTATGCATTGTTCTAGGTCTGAAAATTCTAACGGAGGAAGAATTTCACTTTTGACTAATCTTTCTATTCTCCCCTTTGAAATATGGCCCAAGCGACAGTGCCATAATTTCGATGAGTCGAATGTTCTTTTTCTTTTCTTTTGCTCTTTATTCGACGTAGAAACATTTTCTTTCACATTGCAAACGGAATAAACTTTTTCACGAAGTGATAACAAATAAAGCTCATCATGGAGTAAAGCATCACCCACATAAGCATTATTATACCAAATGGCACACTTGCAATGTCCAAAATAACATTCATAATTATCTTTGTCCAAATAAGAAACACTAATTAAGTTTCTATGACACGATGGAACAAATAAAACATCTCTAAGTAGAAGATTGAACGCATGACTAACTCCAAGGAGATGTCACCGACAGCTTCAACTTCTGCTTCAACTCCGTTTGCCACTTCAATGTGTCTTTCGCTTCTTAGCGTAGTTCGCGTCGAATGGAATCCTCTTTTGTCATGACCGACTTCACCAAGCAAATAGAGCTTTTCTTGTAATGCCCTTTACGCTGCGGTGGAGACAGTGTCTTTGTCCACCGAGAAAGGCTGTTGCTGATGCTGATGCTGATAGGGAGCTTTTCCATTCTTTGAAGGAGAACTTTTGTTGCTTTGACTGTAGTTCTTTTTCTTGTAATCCTTCACATAGTTGAGTGAACCACCATGTGCGGCTTTGAGTCTGTCCTCTTCTTGGACACACATTGCTATTGTCTTTTCAATATCCCATGTTCCAGGTGACATATTATAGTTTACAACAAAAGTTGCAAACTCCTTTGGCAGTGAAGCCATGACCAAGTGGACCAGGAGCGCTGGTTTGATCTCCAGATCCGCATCCATGGGCTTGAGCTTTGCTGCCATATTGCTCATCCTGAGGATGTGCTCTCTTATGCCATGACTACCACCTGTGTAGCGTTCTGTCACCAGTTGCTCTAACACCTGGGTGGCATACATCTTTGAAGAGCTAGTGAACTGGCTCTTTATCTTTGTAAGCAACTCCCCTGCGGAAGTGCACTCTGCAATGGAGCCCACAATGGCGCTCTCAATTGTATTCTTTATAAATGCCATGCATTTTTTGTTTGCATTGACCCACTTTTGTTTATCTATGAGGTAGGACTGCTCCAAAAGAGCATAGTCCCCCTTCTTTTAGCCCATGCAAGATCATCATCGCTGGCCTCTTCATCGGGTTCTATGGTCCGACCGGCTGTGGTTTCTCCACAACCTAGTCAAGATCAGCACAAACAAATGTCAGTTCAACTTTCTTCCTCCACTCAGTGTGGTTGTCACCTCTAAGTGTCGGAACTTCTTTTAGGCAACTCATCAAGTGAAAGCCTCCTGAAATCACAATTTAAGTGACATCAATAAAACAATCATATGCAATAATCTAACGTTGGTCAAACTAAAACATACAATTGTCTATGCAATTAAATCTATATTACCGTTGGGCAAAATATTAGAAATAAATGCACCTTTAAATTTCAATAATAAAACATGATCATGTTATTAATAACGTTGGTCATAACCATAACATAATCATATTCTTCTACTAATCACTTTAACCTGCTCTTAAAAACATACTATGTAAACTTTTATTTTCTTTGTAAAAGAGCACTAATTATTTACGCAGCGAAAAAACGTGAATAAAAATTCACGAACTTTTTACTTTTTACAGAAACTTTTCTTGATTAAATAAAAAAATTCATGAACTTTATTATTTTCTATGTAAAATTCATGAACATTTTCTTTTACTGGACAAAAAATCTGTTCTTTGAAAGGATAAAAGAGAAAAAAAAAGTTTGCGGCAGCACAGCCTAGCGTGCGGCTAAGCTGCGGCCTTGGCCCAACCAGCCCAAGGCGCTCAAGGCCGCCAAAGACGCACATGGCGGCCGGGCAGCCCGAGCCAAATGGCGAGAAGGCCCAGAGGCGGATGAAGCGGCACATGGCCTGCTCCCCGCGCCACGCCAAGCGCGAGCCGGCCTACCTCGGCCTAGCCCGCTATCACTTTCGGCCCAAAAGGCCAGTGGGAGGCTAGGGTTTTCATCTAGACCGTTCAACACGATCGTACGGCTGTCCGCTGGTTTCGCTGGAACAAAACAGGGAATCCAACCCCAGTCCAACCCTAGCGCCCCCACACTCGTCTTGATCCCCTTCTTCACCCAAAATCGGCGGAGGCAGAAGCTGCTCCCCGGCCGCCCGGTCCAGCCGCCGGCAACGGCAGCGGTTCCACCGCGCCACGCCCGCGGTTCCGTTCCCTTCCCCGTTGTTCTCCCCTTTCCCCCGCCTTTCCTTTGACGGAGAGAGAGCGAGAGACGCCTGCAGCGCCGTCGGGACTCCGCCGGCCGCCGGCGACGGTGATAGGCCACCGCGCCGCGCGAGCCCCGCGCGAGCTTCTCCCTTTACCCGTTCCATCTCCTCCTACTGTGACAGAGAGGACGAGGCTCCTTTTCCCCTTCTGCTCCCAATCATGTTCGACGACGGCAGAGCACCTTACAGCGGCGTCGTGGTCATCCTCCTCGCCGGCTGCGCGTCCACCTTGCGGCGAGCGCGCCGCCGTCGAGCGGTTTGTTCGCGATGCCCTTTGCCCCGTGTGGGGTAGTTCTTCGTCCGACGCCTCGGCTTGCCGATGCGCGTCCGGATCGAGAGGAACGGCGCGCCCTTGCGGCGGCGCTCTTTGCCGGCGAGGCCCGAGGCCCTAGTCCAGTGAACTTTTGGGGATCTTTTTTTGTTTGCTTTTCTCTGTGCCCTGCTAGGGTTCTTTGGGGGGTAGGGATCCTTTTACTTTCTTTGTTTTCTTTTTACCGAAAATCATCTAACCACGATGGCCTGATACCATTGTTAGATCCTTCGGATCGGAGTAGGCTAGATGATATCCGGTGAACCTACCTTCTCCAGGTGCAGATGAGGAACTCCCGGTGCCGGCCATGGTGACGGTGGCCGGTGATGGCGAGGAGTGGATGGCGGCGGTGTGGGCAAGGGCGGCGGCGGAGCTTCCCGTCACTGTCAGCGCTAGACCTAGATCGGGTCGGGGTTTTCGGTGGGGAGCCTGGCAACGCGGTGAACCCCATACTGTGTGCTGCCGGCCCCCACCTCTTTATGTAGCGCTGCGTGACAGGGGGCCGTCAAACCATATTGCGGTTGGGCGCCCCCGATCAGGGCGCGGATCAGGGGTCCGGTGGGCCGTTGGGCCCACACAGGAGAGATCAACCTAACACTAGGCTGTTGATCTATTGTGGGAGCCCGTTTCGTTTCTTCATTTTGTACTGAGATGAACTGAAGCACTGACTGTTGGCTAATGGCTGTACTCAACTTTCTGTTTTGCAGAGCTGCTGCATCTCCCTCCGAACTCCAAGGACGCCGCCATCTTCAGCCCCGGTGGCGACAAGGGCACTGCTGCAGCTCCAGGTGACTGTGCCTTCCGTTTCCTTAGCTCCACTCTTCTCCTCCTGATGATTCATTAGCACGGTGAAAACTACGTACGGTACATCGAGCGTAACCCGGCGAAAGATGTTTGAACCATAGCCATGTGCTTGTTGCCATCAATGGCGCTTTTCACAGACCTTTTTCCTTGCCGTAATGTACGTGTGTCTGGAAATTAATCAAGCCGGTTACTCATTGCTCCTGCAACACTGATGTCCCTCCGTAGTCCTGCTGTCTGTCACTCTGTCTGATCTCTGATGTACTAACAAGCACCGGTTTCGCTTTCCTCGCAGCCAAGGACAACACGGCGTCGACGGCCAACTCCCGTCCGCAGCAGGCAGCCAGCGCCGGCACCGCCTCCTCGACGGCGACCGACGGCGTCGCACTGACGGCGTTGCTCGCCGGCTACCTTGCGCTGCTCCTACCCGCGGACTTCCTGGCGACCGCCGCCTCCTTCTAGTCTATCTCCGAACGTGTTGTGGCAACGCCACGGGCTGCATGCAAACTATCGGCTACAAACGCCAAGAATCATGGCGTTTCGGCCTAGGCGGCAACACCAACGTGCTTGGCGTTTCCATGTGGGTCAGAAGCGCTAGCTAGCTTGGCGTTCGTATGTGGGTTTGAAACGCGAGCTACTTCGACGTTTTTAAATGGAGAAGAAACGCCACGGTACGCGGCGTTCTTCAAAGCGTCCGATCGAGATCGCGAATACTTTCACGCCGAGCTTCACTTTGCAAGAAAGATGCTGAATAGTGATTGGCGCCACTAGATCGATAGGCACAGAGGTCAGATCGAGCCGGTTGCTGATTACGCACCGCGCGGGCCCCATGCTCAGAAGCAAACAGTGCATCAGATCGTACTCGATACGTTTTGTTGTCCTTGAAAGTGACGGTTGAGAAAATCTATTAATCTGCCGACGAGCGGGAGCTTATCTCTTTCTCAGTAGGTTTCTTGGTGGCGTGGCGTCGTTAAAAACGCTAATCAAGTGGCCGGGCTTTGACTTGCAGCAGGGGGGATGCCATGCGGAGCCATCCAGCAAGGAGGCCACACGTGATGGCACCTGCCGATGTGTGCCACCCACTTCACCAAATACGCGTCAGGCTATGCATATGCATGTGCTCGTTTGTTTGCCGAGGAACCTAACCTATGGTGTCAGTGATCAGTTAGATATTCAGACGTTGCAAGCAAAGCTTCATTAGCTGTATAGCGCCTGAGTTACGATGCATCTATTGATTATTATGTTGTCTGGTCTTGGGTTGAGAGGTCAACTGTGCTAGCAGCATTTCAAGAAAGTCATCGTGAGTTAAAATATGGTGCCAGGTAGATAAACCGTGTGTGTGAGTCGCTGAAATAGTTGCATGCGGTTGTTCCCATCCAATCAATTTCTCAACTTATTACAGAGAGTGACCGCTGGGCCATGGTGGTGGCGTTCATCTTCGATGGCACGCAGGTAGCGTCAGGAGAGCTCCGGGTCTACCACAGTCAGGTTGGGCAGCGGCGGGGGAGCCACCACGTGCGTAACGTACGCTACGAACTGGACGGCCGGCCGGGCAAACGAGGGGCGGAATGTGAGCATGTCGGCGACGGACCGGCGAAGCATCGAGATCGGCACGGAAAGGAGGTCGCCGCACCCGGGGGAGGCCGGGGACGACCGAGGATGATGACACTCATGAGATGGGACCCGGCAATTGAGTGAGATACCGCGTCCGTCCTTGTGGGCCGGGATGGGAGGGTCCGGGGAGATGCGGGCAGCGGGCGGGCAGTCCGCCCGCGATCCCGGCGGGTCGGCTCGCGCGTCACGAGGAGCGCTTGGATTCCCACGTTTTCCACCCGCCAAGTCAGCCACCCTCCCCCATCCCCCGCCCCCGCCACCACCATTTAACGCTCCGCACCACCACCACTTGTGAGACTCCCCCGCAGCCCCATCATCCAGCGCCAATCCCCACCACCCCGATCCCCACAACTGCTCCCCAACCGCGCGCGGCCAAACCCCTGCCCTCCACGGCCGTCTCCTCCGTCCGTCCCTCCCTGCCGGTCGGTGCTCGCGCACGGAACATGGACGGCGCGACGGCCTCGGCGCTCGGCGCGTGGGAGGCCGTGCGGGGCTTCTTCACGCCGGCCACGCTTTTCCTCACCGTCAACCTCGTCATCGGCACCATCCTGCTCACCTCCCGCTCCCACCAGCGCCGACGCCACGGCGCCCACGACGGCGACCAACACGAGCACCAACAAGAACCGCTCCACCACGTGGAGCCGCAGCAGCAGCATCAGGAGGATCTGTACTACCGCGACCAGCAGCACGAGCAGCAGCAGCAGTACGTGCCCCCGCCGCCGGCGCCGGCGCCGCTCGCGCGCACCTCGTCGGTGCTGGACCGCCTCCGCTCCATCGGCCTCTACCGCTTCCGCTCCGGCGACTTCCCGCCCGAGTACGCCGCGGGCGCCGTGACCGACTCGCGGGACGTGACGGTCTCTCCGGAACCGGCGCCGACGGCCGGAGAAGCTCACCACGCCAGGAGCCGGTCGGAGCCCCCGGCGCGGGTGGAGAGGAGGCGGGCGCCGCCGTCGCAGATGAAGAGGTCGAGCTCCGAGGCGAGGAGGGCCGAGGTGGCCCCGGCGCCGGCGGCTCGGGTGGTCCAGCCGGCCGTGCTGGAGGAGGAGGACGACGACGACCTCGTAGAGGTAGAGCACGCGAGCGCGGACACCGAGTTCACCGACAACTACAACAGCTTCACGACACCGCCGCCGCAGGAGGAGCCGGAGGAGGAGCAGTACTGCGAGGAGTACGTCCCTCCATACAGGCCGGCGCCGCTGGCGCGCGCGCCGTCCGTCCTGGAGCGCCTGCGCTCGTTCAGCCTCTACCGCTTCCGCTCCGGCGACCTGTCCCCCGAGCTCTCCGCCTCGCAAGACCACGCCGTGGCCTCCGTCGCGGCGGCGGACGAGAAGAAGACGTCGACGCAGTACAGCCGGAGCCGGTCGGAGCCGGCGCGGGAGCAGGGCAAGAAGGGCAAGAAGCAGCAGCAGGGGGAGAAGCAGGGGGCGGAGGCAAAGATGAGCAAGTCGAGCTCGGAGGCGAGGATGCTGCCGCCGCCGCCGCCGCCACCGCCGGAGGCGGAGGAGGGCGGCGTGGACGCGCGGGCGGACGACTTCATCAACAGCTTCCGGAAGCAGCTCCAGCTGCAGCGGCTCAACTCGCTGCTCAACTACAAGGAGGTGCTCAACCGCGGCGCCAGCAAGTAGCGACCGCGGCAGGCCACCGGAGAAGAAGATCGTCCCGAGGTGCAGTAGCACTGTGCTGCCGACGATTGACTAGCAGATTATTAACTACATACTCCATTTTCCTGCCTGTGATTAGAGCGCGTGCTAGTAATATTGTGGCGCTAATTAAACCGTTAATTACTCGAGAATTTTTTTGCTCTGTTGAACATGGCATCATGCATCGCCTGGGTTGAGATAGTTGGGATAGATGGCAGTAGCCGAGTAGGCGTTGATGAGTGAACAGTGAGTGATGATGCTAACGAACATGCATTGCTGGTGCGGGGTGGTTTGTGCGTCTCGATCTCTCGCCCTCGCTCTCTCCATCTTTTGCTGTCTGCTTCCATGGCCTCAGAAAGAAATTTAAGTCCTGGGAGCGAGTTTAGGATCTCAGTGGTCAGGCGGGATGGCCCGTGCAAGCGACGCCTCCATGTCGCTGTACGTACGTCGCCTGTGGTTGGCCGTAACCCGTAAGCAGCATTGCCCCGGCCCCATACGAACACGACGCGATGGTTCCCGTTGGACCGATGCGTCCAGTGGTCGCCTTTTCTCGCGATTTCGTGCACGCGACCCGTCAATCGTCGAAAGCAGTAACGGGTTCGAATTCACCACGGTCAATGCCTCTTCTTGTCCTCTAACGGAAATACCGTCACCTGTCACGTTCGAGGTACGCGTATGTACATACGTACTGCTGCAAAGGCGTAGCCGTATACGTACTTCGCAACAAAGTTTACCGCTGCTCCGGTCACGAGTCCTCGGTCGCCCTCCATCTTTAATCGCTGGCCGCACATGTGCCCCTCCAGCGGCATAAACTGCCAAGCCGCGACGTGACAAGTTTGTTCCTCTCCTGCTGACATGTGCAGAGCATATCCCAAACATTCGTGCGCCAATCCACCCACCAGGTCATCCCTGCAGGTTGTAATCGATGGGTCCAGGACGTGGCCACGTCGTCGGTCGCCGGCCGGCCGTCGCTCTCCGGCAAGCGTGCGCGAGTCAAGTCTGTGTCCGTTTCGAATCGAAACGCCGGCGTCTGCATCTCGGCCAAGAGTGAGCGAGACGGCCGCTGCCGTGGTCTGGTCTGATCTGATCCATTGCAGACGTTCGCTTGCTTCCTATGGCCTGTGTGTGTGTTTCGTGACAATGCATGGTGTGCATCGTTCGGCCGTTTGCGTTCCGTATTTTTTTTTCCTTTTTGCGGGTTGTACAACTGGGATCTTAACTTTTTTTTTCCGAAAAGGATCATAAGATTCATCGGAAGTACAAAACACCCGAAACATAATTAAAAAAAACACATCGAGGTTCTTGGACCACCGAAAGACCATTGCCGCCGCCAAAAAGAGCCGTCGATGCGACGCTATCGCCATTATCATACCGGAACCGGCCCAACCTTGTCGATGACAGCCGGAAAGTCTTCGTGCACGTGCACCAAAGGACCAGCGCCCCAGAGAAGCAATCATCGTCGTTGAATCCTTAAATATATTTGAAGAACCTAACACCAAATATCGTCGTTGCGTACGCAGGACGAGAAACCCTGACCTCGCTGCCCTGAGGAGGAGGTGTCAGGAATCTACACCAGAGCTCCGTCTAATCCACCCCAACGGACGAATTTGAGGAGAAACGGAGTCCGGAAGAAAGACTCAAAGAAGAAGCGTTGTCATCCGTCACAACTACGATCTGCTTATTGGAGCGGTGGTTTGGAAATCAAGTAAAGTAGAATAGAATGTGATGATTGTTCAGGATTAGAATGGTTTCATCCATCCCTATATGTGGTAGTGCTAATAGGAAAAGGTAAGATGGAATGAAATGATTACTTCTTGGTGCTTTGTTAGAGATGTGAAATGAAAGAAATTTGGTTAAAGTCATCACCATTTAGGGATTTCCAACACTGACCCGCAAGGCAAACACCATATCCGTCCGTGAGCAGGAGAGACTACTCCACAAACACGGATGTAGAGTTGGCTATCCAACGCTATCCGCATACATTTCAAACCGCATTTCAACTAACCAGACAAAATTCATCAAGCACAACAGAATCCATTAAAGTTTGGATAAAAAGTAGCACAAATCTAGCATGCAATATAAATCTAGCACAACAATACTTCAAATTCAACAAGTACTAGTTTAAATTCAACTAGATTAACCGGATGTTCAACAAGTTTTTAATGACCGGATGTCGTCCCATACATACTGCCCCTTGAGCTTCATCCAACAATTTATGTGCGTAAATGGTCTGCCTATATCCTGTGGTACATCACGTATACAGGCTAAACAATTTGTAGAGCAACATTGACTGAATGAATCAATCAAGCAACAAGTTGAGCAAGAAACAAAACTTACAATCTTCTCGGCTGTCGCGCCTAATGGTCACCTTGTCTCCAGCCTATCAACCATGCCATAAAACCTGGCGATAGCGGTTTGGATGGTGTACCATCGATAAGCTAACGACTTCACATTGCGTTCATGGATGACGTGCATGTCGTAGGGGACAATGTGCTTTTGCGCGTGAAACGAATCATGCACCCGCTGCCAGAAGAACCTCTTTTGCTCTTGCCTATGAAATCCACGGATACAGCCAACTAGGTATCGCACAACAACTCATCCTTCATGCTCGAGTACCCCGTCATCCTTCGTACTCTAAAAGAATATATGAAGTTCGAAAATAAGCTCAATGGTATTTGGCCGAACAGCTGTCAGGTGTGGTGACCGCCATGGATGTCGTCGCGACGGGGGGGGGGGGGAGGTACCTAGCTGTGGACGGATCCTGGGTGGACGACGTCGTAGTACAGGACGAGCATGCGCGTGGGTGGTGGTTGCGGACATCCGACAATGCCTGAGTGGCGGTCGAAGAGGTACTAGACATCGAAGGAGGGTGCGGATGCAAAGAAAGGGGGCAGCAGGGCCGAAGTGGAAAAGAATGAGAACGGGAGGGGGATTTGGATGTGTCGGGGGTGTCGAAGTCCTACATATCTGTTGTTCGGACTCCCGCAACCCCGCGCTTCAAATTTAGGGGGAAAATGAAGGAAATATGCCCTAGAGGCAATAATAAAGTTATTATTTATTTCCTCATATCATGATAAATGTTTATTATTCATGCTAGAATTGTATTAACCGGAAACATAATACATGTGTGAATATATAGACAAACATATAGTCACTAGTATGCCTCTACTTGACTAGCTCATTAATCAAAGATGGTTATGTTTCCTAACCATAGACATGTGTTGTCATTTGATTAATGGGATCACATCATTAGGAGAATGATGTGATTGACATGACCCATTCCGTTAGCCTAGCACTTGATCGTTTAGTACATTGCTATTGCTTTCTTCATGACTTATACATATTCCTCAGAACTATGAGAATATGCAACTCCGTTTACGGAGGAATACTTTGGTGCTACCAAACGTCACAATGTAACTGGGTGATTATAAAGGAGTACTACAGTGTCTCCAAAGGTACATGTTGAGTTGGCGATTTCGAGATTAGGTTTTGTCACTCCGATTGCTCGGAGAGGTATCTCTGGCCCTCTCGGTAATGCACATCACTATAAGCCTTGCAAGCAATGTAACTAATGAGTTAGTTACGGAATGATGCATTACGTAACGAGTAAAGAGACTTGCCGGTAACGAGATTGAACTAGGTATTGGATACCGACGATCGAATCTCAGACAAGTAACATACCGATGACAAAGGGAACAACGTATGTTGTTATACGGTTTGACCGATAAAGATCTTCGTAGAATATGTAGAAAGCATCCAGGTTCCACTATTGGTTATTGACCGAGAATAGTTCTAGGTCATGTCTACATAGTTCTCAAACCCGTAGGGTCCGCACGCTTAACGTTACGATGACAGTTTTATTATGAGTTTATAAGTTTTGATGTACTGAAGTTTGTTCGGAGTCCCAGATGTGATCACGGACATGACGAGGAGTCTCGAAATGGTCGAGACATAAAGATTGATATATTGGAAGCCTATGTTTGGACATCGGAAGTGTTCCGGGTGAAATCGGCATTTTACCGAGTACGGAGATTACCGAACCCCCAGTAACCTAATGGGCCTTAGTGGGCCTAGTGGAGGAAGAGGAGAAGGGGCCAAGGGCAGCCGCGCCCCCCCCAAGTCCGAATAGGACAAGGAGGGGCGCCCCCTTCCTTTTCCCTCTCCTTTTCCCCCAAGTCCTAGTCCAACTAGGGAAGGGGGGGAGTCCTACTCCCGGTGGGAGTAGGACTCCTCGGGCACGCCTCCTCTAGGGTCGGCCGGCCTTCCCCTTTGCTCCTTTATATATGGGGGCGGGGGCACCCCATGGACACACAAGTTGATCTACGGATCGCCCTTAGCCGTGCGGTGCCCCCCTCCACCATATTCCACCTCGGTCATATCGTCGCGGAGTTTAGGCGAAGGCCTGCGCCGGTAGAACATCATCATCGTCACCACGCCGTCGTGCTGACGGAACTCATCCCGGAAGCTTTGCTGGATCGGAGCCCGGGGATCGTCATCGAGCTGAACGTGTGCTGAACTCGGAGGTGTCGTACGTTCGGTGCTTGGATCGGTCGGATCGTGAAGACGTATGGCTACATCAACCGCATTGTCATAACGCTTCCGCTTACGGTCTACGAGGGTACGTGGACAACACTCTCCCCTCTCGTTGCTATGACATCACCATGATCTTGCGTGTGCGTAGGAAATTTTTGAAATTACTACATTCCCCAACAGTGGCATCCGAGCCTGGTTTTATGCGTAGATGTCATATGCACGAGTAGAACACAAGTGAGTTGTGGGCGATACAAGTCATACTGCTTACCAGCATGTCATACTTTCGTTCGGCGATATTGTGAGATGAAGCGGCCCGGGCCGACATTACGCCAGACGCTTACGCGAGACTGGTTTCATCGTTACGAGCACTCGTGCTTAAAGGTGGTGGCGGGTGTCTGCTCTCTCACTTTAGCTGAATCGAGTGTGGCTACGCCCGGTCCTTGCGAAGGTTAAAACATCACTAACTTGACGAACTATCGCTGTGGTTTTTGATGCGAGGTAAGAACGATTCTTGCTAAGCCCATAGCAGCCACATAAAATTTGCAACAACAAAGTAGAGGACGCCTAACTTGTTTTTGCAGGGCATGTTGTGATGTGATATGGTCAAGACGTGATGCTATATTTTATTGTATTTGATGATCATGTTTTGTAACCGGTTATCGGCAATCGGCAGGAGCCATATGGTTGTCGCTTATTGTATGAAATGCAAACGCTCGCAATTGCTTTACTTTATCACTAAGCGGTAGCGATAGTCGTAGAAGCAATAGATGGCGTAACGACAATGATGCTACGATGGAGTTCAAGGTGTCGCGCCGGTGACGATGGTGATCACAACGGTGTTTCGAAGATGGAGATCACAAGCACAAGATGATGATGGCCATATCATATCACTTATATTGATTGCATGTGATGTTTATCCTTTATGCATCTTATCTTGCTTTGATTGACGGTAGCATTTTAAGATGATCTCTCACTAAATTATAAAGAAGTGTTCTCCCTGAGTATGCACCGTTGCGAAAGTTCTTCGTGCTGAGACACCACGTGATGATCGGGTATGATAGGCTCTACGTTCAAATACAACGGGTGCAAAACAGTTGCACACACGGAGTACTCAGGTTAAACTTGACGAGCCTAGCATATACAGATATGGCCTCGGAACACGGAGACCGAAAGGTCGAACGTGAATCATATAGTAGATATGATCTACATAGTGATGTTCACCATTGAAACTACTCCATCTCACGTGATGATCGGACATGGTTTAGTTGATTTGGATCACGTGATCACTTAGATGACTAGAGGGATGTCTGTCTAAGTGGGAGTTCTTAAGTAATATGATTAATTGAACTTAAATTTATCATGAACTTAGTACCTGATAGTATTTTGCTTGTCTATGTTTGTTGTAGATAGATGGCTCGTGTTGTTGTTCGTTGAATTTTAATGCGCCCTTGAGAAAGCAAAATTGAAAGATGATGGTAGCAATTACACGGATCGGGTCCGAATCTCGAGGATTATCCTCATTGTCGCACGTAAGAATTACGCCCCGAAGCACCGCTGGGTGCCAGCCTGCTTCGATGCAACCGACGACGTTAAGAATGTCCGCGAGCAAAGCCGATGACTACTCGATAGTTCAAGGTGCCATGCTTTACGGCTTAGAACCGGGTCTTCAACGACGTTTTGAACGTCATGGAGCATATGAGATGTTCCAGAGTTGAAGTTAATATTTTCAAGCAAATGCCCGGATTGAGAGATATGAAGTCTCCAATAAGTTCTATAGCTGCAAGATGGAGGAGAATAGTTCACAAGGAACACATACTCAAAATGTCTGGGTATAATAATCACTTGATTCAACCGGGAGTTAATCTTCCGATGATAGTGTCATTGATGTAATTCTTCAATCATCGCCACCAAGCTACAAGAGCTTCGTGATGAACTATAACATGCAAGGGATGGACAAGACTATTCCCGAGCTCTTCGCAATGCTAAAAGCATGGAGGTAGAAATCAAGGAGCATCAAGTGTTGATGGTTAACAAAACCACCAGTTTCAAGAAAAGGGCAAAGGAATAAGAAGGGAACTTCAAGAAGAACAACAAACAAGTTGCCGCCAAGAGAAGAAACCCAAGTCCGGACCTAAGCCTGAAATTGAGTGCTTCTACCGCAAGCGATCGACACCGAAGCGGAACTGCCCCAAGTATTTGGCGGATAAGAAGGATGGCAAAGTGAACAAAGGTATATGTGATATACATGTTATTGATGTGTACCTTACTAATGCTCGCAGAGCACTGGTATTTGATATCGGTTCTGCTGCTAATATTTGCAACTCAAACAGGACTACGGATTGCGAAGATTGGCTAAGGACGAGGTGACGATGCGCATGGGAAATGGTTCCAAAGTCGATGTGATCGCGGTCGGCACGCTACCTCTACATCTACCATCGGGGTTAGTTTTAGACCTAAATAATTGTTATTTGGTGCCAGCGTTGAGCATGGACATTATATCTGGATCTTGTTTGATGCGAGACGGTTATTCATTTAAGTCAGAGAATAATTGTTGTCCTATTTATATGAGTAATATCTTTTATGTCCATGCACCCTTGAAGAGTGGTCTATTTTTATTAAATCTTGATAGTAGTGATACACATATTCATAGTGTCGAAACCAAAAGATGCAGAGTTGATAATGATAGTGCAACTTATTTGTGGCACTGCCGTTTGGGTCATATCGGTGTAAAGCGCATGAAGAAACTCCATACTGATGGGCTTTTGGAATCACTTGATTATGAATCACTTGGTACTTGTGAACCGTGCCTCATGGGCAAGATGACTAAAACGCCGTTCTCCGGAACTATGGAGCGAGCAACTGATTTGTTGGAAATCATACATACTGATGTTTGTGGTCCAATGAATGTTGAGGCTCGCGGCGGGTATCGTTATTTTCTCACCTTCACAGATGATTTGAGAGGATATGGGTATATCTACTTAATGAAACACAAGTCTGAAACATTTGAAAAGTTCAAAGAATTTCAGAGTGAAGTGGAAAATCATCGTAACAAGAAAATAAAGTTTCTACGATCTGATCGTGGAGGAGAATATTTGAGTTACGAGTTTGGTTTACATTTGAAACAATGCGGAATAGTTTTGCAACTCACGCCACCCGGAACACCACAACGAAATGGTGTGTCCGAACGTCAGAATCGTATTTTACTAGATATGGTGCGATCTATGATGTCTCTTATCGATTTACCGCTATCGCTTTGGGGTTATGCTTTAGAGACGGCCGCATTCACGCTAAATAGGGCACCATCAAAATCCGCTGAGACGACGCCTTATGAACTATGGTTTGGCAAGAAACCAAAGTTGTCGCTTCTTAAAGTTTGGGGCTGCGATGCTTATGTGAAGAAACTTCAACCAGATAAGCTCGAACCTAAATCGAAGAAATGTGTATTCATAGGATACCCAAAACAGACTATTGGGTACACCTTCTATCACAGATCTGTGGGCAAGATTTTCGTTGCTAAAATCGGATCCTTTCTAGAGAAGGAGTTTCTCTCGAAAGAAGTGAGTGGGAGGAAAGTATAACTTGATGAGGTAACTGTACCTGCTCCCTTATTGGAAAGTAGTTCATCACAAGAACCGGTTCCTGTGATAACTACACCAATTAGTGAGGAAGCTAATGATATTGATCATGAAACTTCAGATCAAGTTTCTATTGAACCTCGTAGGTCTACCATAGTAAGATCCGCACCAGAGTGGTACGGTAATCCTGTTCTGGAAGTCATGTTACTTGACCATGATGAACCTACGAACTATGAGGAAGCGATGATGAGCCCAGATTCTGCAAAATGGCTAGAGGCCATGAAATCTGAGATGGGATCCATGTATGAGAACAATGTATGAACTTTGGTTGACTTGCCCGATGATCGGCAAGCCATTGAGAGTAAATGGATTTTTAAGAAGAAGACTGACACTGATGGTAATGTAATCGTTTATAAAGCTCGACTTGTTGCGAAAGGTTTTCGACAAGTTCAAGGGTTGACTACGATGAGACTTTCTCACCCGCTATGATGCTTAAGTCTGTCCGAATCATGTTAGCTATTGCTGCATTTTATGATTATGAAATTTGGCAAATGGATGTCAAAACTGCATTCTTGAATGGATTTCGGAAGAAGAGTTGTATCCGATGCAGCCGTAAGGTTTTGTTGATCCAAAAGGTGCTAACAAAGTGTGCAAGCTCCAACGATCCATTTATGGACTGGTGCAAGCATCTCGAGTTGGAATAAACGCTTTGATAGTGTGATCAAAGCATGTGGTTTTATATGCACTTTTGGAGAAGCCTCAGATTTACAAGAAAGTGAGTGGGAGCTCAGAGCATTTCGATATTATATGTAGATGACATATTATTAATTGGAAATGATATAGAATTTCTGCATAGCATAAAGGGATACTTGAATAAAAGTTTTTCAATGAAAGACCTCGGTGAAGCTGCTTACATATTGGGCATCAAGATTTATAGTGATAGATCAAGATGCTTAATAGGACTTTCACAAAGCACATACCTTGATAAAGTTTTGAAGAAGTTCAAAATGGATCAGGCATAGAAAGGGTTCTTGCCCGTGCTACAAGGTGTGAAGTTGAGTCAGACTCAATGCCCGACCACAGCAGAAGATAGAGAGAAAATGAAAGATGTTCACTATGCTTTAGCCATAGGCTCTATCATGTATACAATGCTGTGTACCAGACCTGACGTATGCTTAGCAATAAGCTTGGCAGGAAGGTACCAAAATAATCCAGGAGTGGATCACTCGACAGCGGTCAAGAACATCCCGAAATACCGAAAAGGACTAAGGATATGTTTCTCGATATGGAGGTGACAAAGAGCTAGTCGTAAATGGTTACGCCGATGCAAGCTTTGATGATGATCCGGACGATTCTAAATCGCAAACCGGATACGTGTTTTTATTAAACGGTGGGGCTGTAAGTTGGTGCGTTCTAAACAAAGCGCCGTGGCGGGATCTACATGTGAAGCGGAGTACATAGCTGCTTCGAAGCAGCAAATGAAGGAGTCTGGATGAAGGAGTTCATTTCCGATCTAGGTGTCATACCTAGTGCATCGGGACCAATGAAGATCTTCGTGACAATATCGTGCAATTGCCTTGGCAGAGGAATCCAGATTTCACAAGAGGACCAAGCACATCAAGAGACGCTTCAATTCCATCCGGACCAAGTCCAAGTGGGAGACATAGAGATTTGCAAGATACATACGGATCTGAATGTTGCGCACCGCTGACTAAGCCTCTCTCACGAGCAAAACATGATCAAGACCAAGACTCCATGGGTGTTAGAATCATTACTATGTAATCTAGATTATTGACTCTAGTGCAAGTGGGAGATCAAGGAAATATGCCCTAGAGGCAATAATAAAGTTATTATTTATTTCCTCATATCATGATAAATGTTTATTATTCATGCTAGAATTGTATTAACCGGAAACATAATACATGTGTGAATACATAGACAAACATATAGTCACTAGTATGCCTCTACTTGACTAGCTCATTAATCAAAGATGGTTATGTTTCCTAACCATAGACATGTGTTGTCATTTGATTAATGGGATCACATCATTAGGAGAATGATGTGATTGACATGACCCATTCCGTTAGCCTAGCACTTGATCGTTTAGTACATTGCTATTGCTTTCTTCATGACTTATACATGTTCCTGTAACTATGAGAATATGCAACTCCCGTTTACCGGAGGAACACTTTGGGTGCTACCAAACGTCACAACATAACTGGGTGATTATAAAGGAGTACTACAGGTGTCTCCAAAGGTACATGTTGAGTTGGCGTATTTCGAGATTAGGTTTTGTCACTCCGATTGTCGGAGAGGTATCTCTGGGCCCTCTCGGTAATGCACATCATTATAAGCCTTGCAAGCAATGTAACTAATGAGTTAGTTACGGAATGATGCATTACGTAACGAGTAAAGAGACTTGCCGGTAACGAGATTGAACTAGGTATTGGATACCAACGATCGAATCTCGGACAAGTAACATACCGATGACAAAGGGAACAACGTATGTTGTTATGCGGTTTGACCGATAAAGATCTTCATAGAATATGTAGGAACCGATATGGGCATCCAGGTTCCGCTATTGGTTATTGACCGAGAATAGTTCTAGGTCATGTCTACATAGTTCTCGAACCCGTAGGGTCCGCACGCTTAACGTTACGGTGACAGTATTATTATGAGTTTATAAGTTTTGATGTACCGAAGTTTGTTCGGAGTCCCAGATGTGATCACAGACATGACGAGGAGTCTCGAAATGGTCGAGACATAAAGATTGATATATTGAAAGCCTATGTTTGGACATCGGAAGTGTTTCGGGTGAAATCGGCATTCTACCGGAGTACCGGGAGATTACCGGAACCCCCCGGTAACCTAATGGGCCTTAGTGGGCCTAGTGGAGGAAGAGGAGAAGGGGCCAAGGGGCAGCCGCGCCCCCCCCCAAGTCCGAATAGGATAAGGAGGGCGGCGCCCCCTCCTTTTCCCTCCTCCTTCCCCCAAGTCCTAGTCCAACTAGGGAAGGGGGGGAGTCCTACTCCGGTGGGAGTAGGACTCCTCCGGCGCGCCTCCTCTAGGGCCGGCCGGCCTTCCGGGGCACCCCATGGACACACAAGTTGATCTACGGATCGTACCTTAGTCGTGTGCGGTGCCCCCCTCCACCATTTTCCACCTCGGTCATATCGTCGCGGAGTTTAGGCGAAGGCCTGCGCCGGTAGAACATCATCATCGCTACCACGCCGTCGTCTTGACGGAACTCATCCCAAGCTTTGCCGGATCGGAGCCCGGGATCGCCATCGAGTTGAACGTGTCTGAACTCGGAGGCGCCAGACGCTCGGTGCTTGGATCGGTCGGATCGTGAAGACGACGACTACATCAACCGCGTTGTCATAACGCTTCCGCTTACGGTCTACGAGGGTACGTGGACAACACTCTCCCCTCTCGTTGCTATGACATCACCATGATCTTGCGTGTGCGTAGGAAATTTTTAAAATTACTACGTTCCCCAACAGAAAACGCATCTGGACCGGTCGATGGATCGGTATGGCCAGTGGCGAAGCTAGCAGCGAGCTACGCTTAGGGCTGAGCAAGTTTGAACACCAAATTCTTCAAATTTTTAGTACTTTGTAGAAAGGGATTACAAGGAATCTAGTTGCCCTAGGCTTGTCTCCGCCACTGGGTACGATCCGCGTTGGATAACAAAACATGTCTGGATTGTGCAGTTCAAAAGGATGCGAACGGTTCAAGGGTTTGGACGTGCCTGATGGTTTGCGCGTCTCTTTCTCCTCTCACGATCTTTTGCTATTTGATTCCCCGGTCTTTTATCTCAAATTGAGTTTTTGGAGTAGCTTATGATCGGTCTACTGCACGGTGACCCGTGCAAGCGACATGCCCAAGAGAGCCAGGTCGGGTAAAGACGGGCAGACATCCAAGTCGTTGTAACGTGCTCTGTCCAGTGGTAGCCTTTCTCTGGCGACTTCTTTCGGGACCTGTCAATCGTAGAAAGCAGGTGTATCCAGGAAAAAAACGTATCATGTAGAGTACAGAAAGCAGTAACGGATTCGAACTGACCACCGTACAAGCATCTCCTTCTTGGCTCATTCGAGAAACTTGCTGTAAAGGCGTGTGCACTGACCGTGCATATTCCTATCCGGACGTGTTTTTGACGTTCCCTTGTGCACGTATATACTCCTACTTGGCAGCCAAGTTTACTTAGCACTTGGCGGAATATACATAGTGGTAGCGACGTTTACCACGTACTCCGATCGACAACGAGTCCACGCCGTGCATAGTCGCAAGTCGGTCGGCCCTCCAGTCCAGAGCAGTGAAAACCTATATCCACCCACCTGATCACCACGCGTAGGCCGGCGTAGCCCAGTCGATTCGACTCGAGTCGACGCCGCAGTCCTTTCAATCTGGACGCCGGACTGGATAGTCAATCAGCCGACCGGAAGTAATAGCCACGTCGTCGGTCGCCGGCCGTTTCTCCCAAGAGGTCGAGTCCAAGCCCATCGGTGGCGATGCACGGCGTCCGCGTCTCCGCATGCGAGGTGGCGATGCACGGCGCTAGCCCGGCGTCTCGTTGCACCAGCTGCATGCCTCGTCGGATTTCCGATGAGATGACCCGATCGTGACGTGACGTCGGCAGGAAAGCAGCGAGAGGTCGCCGAGCACTCTAAGCCTAGGCGAAGGCAGCATTTAAAATATCGTCCTAACTTGTGATTCCGCCGTCCGGCAGACCACTCGTCGCTGCAGTGAGCATGGCGTCACGGTGACATCATGGATGATGTGGCAGAGCAGTCAGCTGTCACCTGTTAAATTACACTCTCTCTCCAAACGTTGCAAGCAAATTCGGCCCCGCCTCATGGCATGGTTAATAATACAGCCAACCGCTGGCTATAAGGTGTTGCCATATTATCCATAGCCAGTACATATAGAGGGTGTTTGGTTGAGAAGTCTTAAGACTTTTTCTAGTCCTAGAAACTAATCAAAAAAGACTCTTCAATAGAGTCTTTTTCTAGTCCCTATAGAAAAAGTCCCTCCCCTTTGTTTCCTATGGACTTTAGGGACTTTTTCTACTCTCTGGGACTAAAAAGTCCCAGAACCAAACACCCCCATAGTCACTCACACAACAAGATTAGCTATAAGATTAGTATTTTTCTCATCTTGTCTCTATCTCTTTCCTCGCATTTATTGCATCTGGCTTAAAGCACGCATATAATCAGGTTCTTGCATTAGAGCCCACTGTTCTTACTTTTTTCATGTGTTTTTTCTTCACATAGGCAAAATTGCCATATAAACAGGCTATAAGCCCACTATTGTACTTGCTCTCGGTCCTCGCCATGCAAATCTTCAAGAATAGTTACTGCTACGTAGATTCGTGATCACGGGCCCACTATCGACACATATATACACACCACCCCAAATTGGCCCCGAGGCACTAGTCCTTCTGTGCATGCCGGCGTACTTGACTTAGCAATGGCGGACGAAACGCCAAGATTAAAAAGCCCTCGCCATGGCAGTTCGGTAGGATCATCTACAGCCGGGTGTCTTAAATCGGCCCCAAACGTCCGAGGGACCCGCGTGGTCACTGACCGGTCACGAAAATCTGATCCAGCCGAGCGTCTCAAATGGGTCTCGAACGTACAGACTGACCGACACCTCTCATATCCAACCCAAATATGAGGCGGATATGAGGTGGCCTGGGCGCGCCAAGTCGCGTCCGCCACGTCAGTCCAGCCCACCCCGACCCCACAAATATCCCCATTTTGAAAACCCTACACACCGGTCAATCCAAATACACTTCACTCCCCTCTCCGTTTACTCCACTTTCAATCCCCTTCCCTCGACCCCCCAATGGCCGGCAACAGAAGAAGCAGTGGATCCGGTTCAAAATCTGATGGCTCGAACATCGACGTGGAGGAGGTGACCCTCAGCATCAAGGTTGCTGCTCGAGCAAGGAGGCCCCGACAGCGACAGATCTTCTTCCTCATCGCTCTTCGCCCGCCGACATAATGCCGCCGACGTCATCGGCCCTTCCCTCCCGGCGCGCAGCTCCGAAAGGTCCACTCCGCCAGGTACGCCGCCCGACCCTTCACGAATTCGGTCAGCAGTGTAATGAGTATGAATAAAATTACAGGTAATTCTAAAAGAACTCCAAAGACTGAACTCGCCGAAATAATTTCGGTTTCTGCTGTTCGCTGACTGATTGAATAACTGAAGCTTCAGTACTTGGTTTTTTGCTTCGGTTTTTGTTTTTTTAGCTCCGGGCTTCGGTTCTTGGTTTTTATGCCCGCACAAGGGAACAATGAGGGGATCAAGCTGCCCTAGGGTTCCTTGGGCATGGGTTGGTCGAAAAGGTTGGCCAGTTGGGCGTTCAGGGTTGTGGGCTTGTGCTGCTCCAAGGCAGACAAATTGTGTAGCCCAGCTTTCGGTACCACCTTGCTAATTTACACAATATTTCACCAATTTATATGTCTTTAAATAGATGGTCAACAAGCCTCTTCAAACCTAAACAAAACAGAGGGTGAGGTGTGGCTATAATCTGACAATGGTAGACCCAGTAAAGAAGGAATGAAAGATGCCTGGGCAATAAGAGGGAACCGTGTAGCTATATAACGTGGCAATAAGAGAGACCTGGTAAAGAAGGAACGATGAATGTTGTGTGGCCTGAGTTATGTGGTTATAAAGTGGCAATAAGAGAGGGACCCGGTATAGAAACATTGTCAATGTGAGTATGCATCGCCTGGGTTGAGAGTTGGGATTGGGAGGAACATATAGATGGCTAGCTAGGCAGGCGTCGATGAATGAACAGTGAAAGATGGATAAGAGCTGTGGGAACGTGCATTGCTTGTGCCAGGTGGTTTGTGCGTCTCGATCTCTCTCGTCCTAGCTCATATGATCTTGTGCTGTCTGCTTCACCGAGTCCCAAAATTTAATTTCCGGCTGCAAGTTTAGGATCTGAGTTGTTGTCAGGCAGTCAGGCACCATGGCCCGTGCAAGCGACGCTTCCAAGTCGCTGTACGTACGTACTCGTACGTCGCCTGTGGTTCGCCGTATGCCGCATTTCCCCCAACTCGAACACGACGCGATGGTTCCCGCCGCGTACAGTGGTCGCCTTCTCGAGGTTTACCTGTCGATCGTAGAAAGGAAGCGGTAACGGATTCGCCACTGGACATATACGTATGTAATGTACCCCTGCAAAGGTGTAGCCGTTCCCCGTTAGCAGCCCCACGTATTCAGTTCCCCCGTATACTTAGCGGCAAAGTTTACTACAGTACTACTGTAGTGCGATCACGAGTCCTCGATGATCATCGTCTCCAAACGCTGGCCACACATGCCCAGGTCGGCTCGCTCCAGCGGTAAAAACTGCCAAAACCGCGACGTGACAAGTGACAACCATCCTGGTCGTCCATGTGATCGATGGATCGAGGACGTCACCACGTCGTCGGTCGCCGGCCGTCGCTCTCCGATCCGGCAAGTCAAGTCCGTGTCCGTCTTGCGTGGTGACCGAGAGTCCGACACGGGTGGTGGCCTGGCCTGATCCATTTCACACGCTTGCTTTGCTTGCCGCCTCTGGTTCTGGATCTGGGTCTGGGGTGTGTGCTCCGCGGCAATGCATGGTGCGCAGCGTTTGCACTCCCCCCGTGGTCGTGGTCTGCACCGCTTGGCTCCGTCTTGTTGGAGATACGTGGTGCACTTTGGTAGGGACTAGGGAGACAGAGTAGAACAGAATCTCATGACTGGAATGGTTGCATAGCTAGAATGAAAAATTACTACCGCGACACTACATCTTAGTGCTTGGTTGGAGAGCGGTCAAAAAAGAGTTTAGCTAGCCTTGATGATGGCTAGCTGAGGCATGCGTCTGATGAGTGAGCAGTGAGTGATGTTAAGGCCTACGTTACGTTACGATACATACGTCGGTGGTGCCCAGTGGTTTGCGCGTCTCTTTCTCTTCTCTCTTGAAAATTACTGCAAGTCCGGGGAGAAGTTTAGGATCTCCAACCCGTGCAAGCGACTTGACAAGTAGAGGCAAGATGGGTGTACACGGCAGACTCCCAAGTCATTGTACGTACGTACTCTGTCCAGCGGTCGCCTTTTTTCGCGATTTCTATCAGGACCTGTAAATCGTAGAAAGCAGTGTATATCCTGAAAAAATGTATCGTACAGTACAAAGCAGTAACGGATTCCAACTGATCACCGTCCATGCATCTTCTTGGCCCGTTCGAGAAACTTGTGGTAAAGGTGTACGTACTGACCAGTGACCACACATTTTTTTTTTTTGAAACAAGGCAAAAGATTTGCCATTTTCATTGATTAAGGGAGAAGGTTTAAGACAAACGACCGCAAAGCGGAAGACAAATATCTACTCTCGCGACATTACAACACTCAAGTGGGTGGCACCGGCAATAGCCCAAAGATGGGCCTCCTCTTTTATCTTCACGATGAGCATCATCATCGTAGCGGCGATGTTACGGAAAACCCTTCCATTACGCTCTTTCCAAATCTCCCAAGACATGAGCATGAACAAGGAGGCGATAGCCTTTCTCTTACGTATATCTTTCCTACGTGGACCTGTTGACGTTCCTCTGTACGTATATGCTTAGCAGCCAAGTTTGCTTAGGAGAATATATACGTAGTGGTAGCGTGACACCTGCAAGTTGCAAGAAAGTCGCAAGTCGGCCGCTCCAGTCCAGACTCCAGAGCAGTGAAAACCTATATCCATCACCCACCTGATGACCACGCAACACACGTAGACGTAGGTAGGCGTAGCCCAGTTGACTCGAGTCGACGCAGCGGTGCTTCAACTTGGACGCTGCTAGCTGGACTGGATAGTCAATCAGCCGACCGGAAGTAGCCACGTCGCCGGTCGCCGGCCGTCTCCCCCCGGATGCTTTTTTTTGAAACGGAGGCAAAAGCTTTGCCTCATCTCATTAAAAAAAAGGGGAATAACAAAGTCTGCAGAGGGCCATTACACCTCACACAAATGTAAATAAAATACAATTCTACCCTCGCGGCATCAAAGAACCCAAATGCTTCGCCCCTGCGATAATTCACAGCCTCGCCTCCGCTTTAATAGCCTCGACCAACACGCTTGGCAAGCTACATACATGCTGGAACACCCTCGCGTTTTTCTCTTTCCACACTTCCCAAGTAACAAGCATGATGAGTGATGAAATCGCCTTCCTCCTATGTCCACGCCTAAGGACCACTGCCGACCACCACTCTTTGACCGTGAGGATCCCGCTCCAGGCCGCCACATCCTGTTCGGGGGCATCCACCCAAACTCTTATTGCATTCCAAATGCGGGCAGAGAACCTGCATTGGAAGAGAAGATGAGCTGCGGTCTCTGGCTCCCTCTTGCAAAGTTGACACAAATTGCAGTTGGGCCACCCTCTTCTTTGCAGTCTGTCGGCCGTCCAAATTCTATCCTTGATAACTAACCACGCAAAGAACTTGCACTTGGGCGGTGCCCAGTTCTTCCGTACCACCGTGGTCATGTTGGAGGCGATCACACCTTCGAATTGGGCCCTATAGGCCAAGGCCGAGGAATAGATACCATCGGCGGTGAGGTTCCACTTGATATCATCGGGTATGTCGTCCTGTAGGTGTACCGTAGTGAGCTTCCCCCAAAGGGCGCAGAACTGTCCAATGTGTTCCACCGAGAGACCTCCGGACATGTTGATCCATTGTATCCAATGGTTTTCAAGCAAGGCTTCTCGCACAGACTTGTTTTTGTTTGGCAGAGATCGCGAAAATGGCCGGTGCAATGTCCTTGGGCTTTATTCCATCTAGCCAAGGGGAGAGCCAGAAGCGTGCCAGCCTACCGTCGCCGACATAGATCGTCGTGGCAGCATAGAATAGATCTCCCCCCGGATGCTTGCTTCCTCGGTTGGGCGTGAGGAGCTGCACGGCGCGAGCCCGCCGTCTCATTGCACCAGTTGCATACAGCATGCGTGCATGCATGGCTGGTCGGAGTGCCAGATGACTCGATCCTGATCCACTAACGTGACGTCGGCAGGAAAGCAGCGACGGCGAGTGGTCGCCGAGCACTGCAAGCTAGCTAGGAGAAGGCAGCATGCATGTAATTTTTTTTTTGCAATTTTAAAACCGTGAACCATATGGCACGCACGCTCAGCATATC
Source organism: Aegilops speltoides (assembly GCA_021437245.1). Classification (NCBI taxonomy): domain Eukaryota; kingdom Viridiplantae; phylum Streptophyta; class Magnoliopsida; order Poales; family Poaceae; genus Aegilops; species Aegilops speltoides. The sequence continues at coordinate 425,972,127 of CM038141.1, read as the reverse complement.
GTCTCAACTTGTGATTCCGCCGGCCGGCCGATCACTCGTCGCCGCATTTTTTTTACCACAAGTCCTCATATATACTACGTTAACTCGTGGCCGTAGTTAACATGGCGTCACGATGATGTCATGAATGATGGGCGAGAGCAACTACCGCGACCAGCAGCACGAGCAGCAGCAGCAGTACGTGCCCCCGCCGCCGGCGCCGGCGGCGCTCGCGCGCACCCCGTAGGTGCTGGACCGCCTCCGCTCCACCGGCCTCTAAGAGCATCTCCAACAGCCGCGCTATACTAGCGCCGCGCCGGAAAAAACGCCATTTTAGCGCGCGCGCAACGCGTCGCACAGCTCCAGCGGGCACGCAAAAAACGCGCGCGCGCTTAAAACGAGTTAGGCGCTACGGTGAATGCCCCATCCCGCTGTTGATTTCGAAGTCTACTTCACAGCACACTCGAAGGCTGCCGCAACTTCCCTTTTTTCCTTCTTCTTCCACTCACACACAAGGCCGCGCTTCTTCCGCCATGGATGCGCACACCGAGCCCTCTCACCCCGCTTACACCGCGACTTCCGCCGCCGCCACAAGAAACCCTAGCGCTGGCGAAGCGTTATGCTGGCGCTGGCGCCACATGCCACGGAGTTCGCCATCGGTCGGCCTCACAGCAGATCTCTTCTTGCCGCCATGGATGACCACGCCGACGAAGCGGCGTTGCGCCGGTGCCGTCCCTGCTACCGCCGCACCATTGAGGCGAAAAAAGAAAAATATCCGCGAAGAAGAAGGCGGCGACGGCTCCGCACCTCAAGAAGAAGAAGCTTGCGGCGGCGGACGGCTCGGCGTCACCGGCGCCAAGAAGCTCAACTGCTGAGCCGGCGGCCGACGCGCACCACGTGCTCGATTTAAATGCCCCCAAGGTGAAAAAGTTCCAACTTTTATTTTCTTGTTATTTGTTCAATGCATCATCATATAGATAGCTTATATTTGCATTTGTAGTCTCAACGATGATGCATACATGTCAACTATGGGTGTTGGGTCCAACACTTCGCATTGGTCTCAAACCAATGAAATCCATTTGGACGACCATGAGTTTGAGGTGGACGAGGAGGCGAGGGCATTGTCGAGGCGCCGAAAGGAAGAGCGGCAATTACTCCACCACCGATGACAAGTTACTATGCAACACTTATTTGCATGTCTCCAAGGATCCATCCATTGAGGTGATCAAAGTAGAGACGCGATTGAGGCGAATGATGTAATACTATAATGCTAACAACAAGAGTGGAATTTACCGCCCGAGATCACTTCGTCCCGATGGTCGACAATCAACTCGGATTGTCAAAAGTGGGCGGCCGCACAAAAGGCAGTTGACAAGCTTAACCCAAGTGGGACAAACGAGGATGATAGAGTAAGTGCCATATCATACATGTTCATCATACTTTTTTTGGTGTCCGGTGCTAACTTGTTTTTTTTGTAGTACAACATTGCACAAAACTTGTTCAGAGAAGAGACGAGGACAACCAAGAAGGGAAGATCAAGAAAGGAAAGATCTTTACCTTGCCTCATTGCTATGAAGTGTTGAAGGATGATGAGAAATGGAGGAAGCGTGAAGATTTGGATGATTTGCATTTGAGCAACAAACGCAAGCGCACAATTGAGTTGAATGATGATGATGATGAGGATGATGCCTCAAGTGAGGAGGGCATGAGAAGCCCCACACCCAACTCGGTTTCATACTCGAAACCCACACGACCGGATGGGTGCAAGAAGGACAAAACCGAAAAGAAGAAGAGGAAAGGAGATGATGAGCTCACAAATGCTATGGAAGCTATTGTGAAGGCAAGAAAAGAAGCTTAACGAGGTGAGGAAAATGGCAAGGAACCAAGATGCATGCCGAGGAGAGGAGGTTGGCGGCCGAGGAGAGGAGGGTGGCCGCCGAGAGAGGAAAGTGGCATTGGAGGAGAGGAAGGTTGCCATGGAGGAGCGAACTAGGTTGATGGAATGGGAAAAAATTTGTTCTTCTTGGACACATCTTTGTTCAATGAAGTGCAAATGGAATATGTCAACCTTGCCTGTCCAAGAAGTCTTGATTCAAAAAGAGCCATGATCAACACAATGGGTGGCGGCATGGGTGGCGGCGGTGGCCTCGCGGCATGGGTGGCTTGGGTGGCCTCGGCGACATGGGTGGCTTGGGTGGCTTTGAGGCATGGGTGCACCTCCGCCGCCATGGGAGGCATGGGTGGCTTTGAGCACCCTCCAATGCTATGGGAGCCATGGGTGGCATTGGAGCACCCTCCAACGTTATGGGAGGCATGGGTGGCATGAGTTTTGCTTCTCTCATGGGAGGCATGGGCGCACCTCCGGCCGCCATGGGAGGCATGGGCGCACCTCCGGCCGCCATGGGAGGCATGGGTGCACCTCCGCCATGCCTTCGATGTGCCTCACGCCGAGCTACAAGTGATGCGGTGCGTCATGAAGAGGAAGATTCATCGGCGGAAGAAGAGGAAGAATCGTCGGCGGAAGAAGAGAAAGAAGACGAGCAAGATGGTTGATGTGTTTTATATATGTCTTGAACTTTGTTGGTTGCACTTGTATTTTGAACTTGGTTTGAATTTGGACTTGGTTGGATGAACTTGTGGGCGACTTTTTATGTATTCATCATCAACTTGTTAAATTTCACATGTTCATTGCATTTTGATTGAATGTTTATAATTGGGTCCAAATGGCATATTTACGCTCTTTAATGGGCACAAGCCTTGCATTTTTTTTACGCTGTTGAGTTGCTGCGTGCTTGTCAGATTGACAAAGAGCCACTGGAGCTTGGAATGGCATGGCGCTGCAAACCAACCAAATGCAAGGCAAAACGCGATTTTTGGGCGCGGCGTGTCGCGCGGCTGTTGGAGATGCTCTAAGCAGTAACGGATTCGAATTCACCACGGTCACGGTCGAGGTACGCGTACATACGTACTGCTGCAAAGGCGTAGCCGTATGTAGATGCGTTGCGTTCTCCGTATACGTACTTCGCAACAAAGTTTACCGCTGCTCCGGTCACGAGTCCTCGGTCGCCCTCCATATTTGATCACCGGCCGCACATGTCCAGGTCTCGTGCCCCTCCAGCGGCATAAACTGCCAAGCTGCGACGTGACAAAGTTTGCTCCTCTCCTGCTGACACTGGCGGGCGAGCGCAGGCATATCCCAACATTCGTGCGCCTATCCACCCGCCAGGTCATCCCTGCAGGTTGGGGTAGATGGGTCGAGGACGTGGCCACGTCGGCGGTCGCCGGCCGGCCGTCGCTCTCCGGGAAGCGTGCGCGAGTCAAGTCTGTGTCCGTCTCGAATCGAAACGCCGGCGTCTGCATCTCGGCCAAGAGTGAGCGAGACGGCCGCTGGCGTGGTCTTGTCTGATCCATTGCAGACGTTTGCTTGCTTCCTATGGCCTGTGTGTTTCGTGGCAATGCATGGTCATGATTGTTCGGATTAGAATGGTCCCATTCATCCCTACATGTAGTAGTAGTACTAGGAAAAAGTAAGATGGAATGAAATGAACGGAGCTGCTATACGTACGACATTTACACGTCGGAAACACATACGATGTGCTGTTGCACGTGCTTTCGTCCAATCAAACCAGCTCCATCAGGAAAAGAAAACCAATGCAGCATGTTGTCTAGTGAAAACACATCAGATCGTATGTACAACAATCGTGTGCAAAGCAATTTCGATGAAATAATTATTTGTTGTTGCTTGGGTAGAGATATGAAATAAAAGAAATTTGGTTCAAGTAAGCACCATTTAGGGCATCTTTAAGGTTGACCCGCCAACCGGACACTCTATCCACGGACACGGATGCAGAATCGGCCATTCAACGCTATCCGCTTTGAGTTGAAACCATATTTCAACTAACCGGGCGAAATTCATCAAACACGAAAGAATTTATCTAAGTTCGGGTAAAAAATAGCACAAATCATCCATACATAGCATGCAAAAAAGTCTAGTACAACAATTGTTTAAATTCAACATAGAATAGTTTAAATTCAACAAGACTAACCGGATGATCGACAAGTTTATTTTTTGCGATGGAAAAGGAGTTTTATTCCATATTTTGAGAGTTACGTCGAGGGGATAAAGATCCTCAATACATGGTGGTCCTACGTGCATCTGCACATCCGTGGTACACACTATACAACTATAATTTGCCAAACGATCAACATCTCTATTCAACTTTTGGGGAATAAACTCCCTATGTCTCATCAACTCATTAATTTCAGCCACGAGATGACCATAGGCAGAACGAAAAAGTCTGCTACCTGATAGACAGAACAACGCCTCACTTGAGTCGGATTGAACGATGACCGGAAGAGTGGAATGTTGTAAAGCTAGCGCCATCCCTTGCATGATTGTACGAATCTAAGCTTCCAAAGAATCGATACAATTGAAAATAAACCGATATGCTGCAAAAATAAGTGAACTATCATGTCGTCGAAGAATCATTCTTGCCGCCGCCGCGCCAGATTCCACTGAGAAAGAACCATCAACCGATAGAGCAACATACTCAGTAGACGGAGGAGGCCAAGGTTTAGGACCAGGGGCATGTCTCACTTCAGGCAAAGCCCAATCAACAACCTTGAAAGGATCGATACGGTTGACTAGAGGGGGGGGGGGTGAATAGGAGACTACAAATTTTAATATTTCTTGTCAATTTTAAGGTTTAACGGATAAATAGGGTTCACTAGATATGCAACTAGGTGAACACACCCTAGCAAAGTATGCTAGGCAACAATCGAATTAGCAAGCCAACAAGCATACAAGGAAAAGTAAAGTGCGGGAAAGGATTAACCACAAGTGAGGCGAGGACGTGGATTTTGTCCCGAAGTTTACTCTTCCTTGGGGAAGAGCTACTCTCTGTTTAGAGCGGTGCCGGAGCCAAAGCTTGCAGAACGTCACGAAGGCTCACCGTAGTCTCTTTCGAGTCACACCCAACGGATGAGCCTCGAATCACTCGGGGTTGGTCTTGAAGGCGACCACCACACCTTTACAAACTTCTCCGGAGCACAACACAAGCAAGGAAGCTTTCAGAGGAACCTCTAACCACCTAGGAGCCCAAGCTCCAAGAATAACAAGTCAATGGGGACGAAATGTTGCGGGGAACGCGATTTGGTTTGGTCAAGATGTAGATCGGGTCTTGCTCTCCCAATCCCCAAAGTTTCAACAAGTTTGGGTGGAGGGATTGAGAGTATTGAGCAAAATGAGGTGTAGCAATGGTGGAGCTCAACAAGACCTTTGGGGTTAGGGATGGAGGAAGAAGAAGGGGAGATTTTATAGTGTTTGTGCTAGGGTGGCAGTTTCTTCCCGTTGGACCCCGTGCGCACGGGCTAAGTCAGCCCCGTGCGCATGGGGTGCTTAGAGACTTTCACACCACCCCATGCGCACGGCGGTCAAAAGACCCCGTGCACACGACGGTCAAAAGACCCCGTGCGCACGGCACTACTAGGGAAAACCCTAGCAGTAGCGCGTGTATAAAGCCTATCAGTAGCACGGTGAACCGCGCTATTAGTAAGGCGCTACAGCTAAAGGTTAGCAGTAGTGTGGGCTGAACCGCGCTACTGCTATATCGACTTAGTAGCAGCGCTTTCTAAAACGAGCGCTACTGGTAATTAGTAGTAGCGCTTCTCCTAGCACGCGCTACTACTACTATTCCGTATTTCTTTTTTATTTCATGTTGTATTCATACACCTTTATACAAGTTTTCATACCGCAGCAATTTAGAGAATGATTTTACATCATAATGAGTTATTACATCGAGAGAGAATCAGGATTAGTTTCAAGTGGATGGACATCCACTTGAAACTAATCCACGGTTCTTTCACCCAATGATATAATAAATATCATCATCATCATATCATTAACAACTTATTATCACAATACATCATTGTCATATAACACCTCCTCATGATCATCGTTGTCATCAATGAGACATCACATACAAGTTGGTCACTAGACATAATCACAACTACTCATCATCATCAACACTCGTAAACATATTGTACCTCATAGGCAAGGTTGGAAAAAGCGATAGGCGTAAGCGAGGCGGTTGGCCTTCGCCTTGTGCCTAGGCGGTGCCTAAGCGCCCTAAGCGCGGCCTAGGCGGTTATATGGGTGTTGATATTAGTTTAGGGCATATAAGTAAGTTAATTACCGTCGACTACAATTGGAATATAACCCGTTTGGCATATTAGTGCAGTATATGGCATGATTTCTTTGCTTGCGTAGGCAATTCCTTGCTTGCCCTGCCTAGACCTCCATTTATGCCCTAGGCGAGGCGTTTGGCCATTGCCTAGCGCCTAGGCGTGACTAAGCGCCTCCTAGGCACTGCCTTTTCCAACAGTGCTCATAGGACCTACTACATTCTCTGAGGACCTACTATATTATCTTAGGTAAAATAGCATAAAACAAGATAGCCCCTGACTCTCCATTATGGAGAATGGAGATTATCCTGTCTCCAATTCTTGCCTTTCGTGCAATCTTGCTTCCAAGAACCTCCTTACGAAAGTCCATACATTTCTTCCATTCTTTGATTATCATGTGTTCACCGTTTTTAGAAATCCGGTATGCACAGGTGAGATTCGTAGGACGACCTGGCTGTATGTTCAAAACATCCAGACGACCATTCTGATACATCAAATGAGGCACACAATCCATCGGGATTTTCTGTTGAAAAACATAGCAATAACTTCGTAGTTAGCAATGTAGTTCAGTTTTAGAAGTATGCAAAAGATGCATGGATGTTGTAATAGTAAAAAATCTTATCAGGAAATCTCCATGGAAGTTATCGTTGTTCAATAGGTGCACTAGTGGCACGTATTCACCATAATTTGGAGGAGTTCGATAAAAGGCATTGTAATTCTCAATGTCAGTACAATATGCGATCAGATGATTTTTCTCTTGATAAGTTAACTCAGAGCCATCAGTGTAGTTGGTTCTGTCTACCATCTTCCGCACACTCTTTGAAGAATGAAAATAAGCTATCAATGGAAATAAGCTGTCAACTATTTTAAAATAAACAATATAAATTACTTAATAACTATGTTTGAGGAACTCACATAGCGATAGAATTGGAAGCGTATCAACAAGAACCCAAATGTCCAAATTATCTTCGTCGATGTCAGGATCACCAAGATCCATGGTGACAAACATACCCTCTTGAAAATCATACATCTTGCAAAGTGCTTCCCAACCCGGGCAACCAAAATTGGATAAATTGTATAGATTTACCTCAAAATCCATACCATGATGGGTCCTTAGGTTAATTTTCTTTGTTTTATTCCTCTCATGATCTTCAAAATCCATCCTCTCCAAGACATACCGTCTTGCATGGCATGGGATAAGCTAGTCGAATTGTAAAAGGCAAAAATTACACGTTGAGTTAGTAGAAGTCGAGCTTAATTACGAAAAAACACTTAGCGTCGTAGCGTACCGTTTCACAATCGAAGGCCTCCTCGAGCTTAATGCTGAAGCACCGATAGTCGTCCAGGTGAGGCCTGTCGCAGAAACCCCGGTTGTCGCCGCACCAGGAGCACTCCCCGGGACCTTCTTTGTCTGACAACATTTCCTATGTTCATAATTCAAAGATTAAACTTGTACATTAAATATATGTACTATAAAAACTAAATTAAATCATTATTATTCATCACGGGTTGACTATGGGTCTGTCGAGTCTTTTCTTGAAAACTCTCAGCTCATGTGGTGTATATATTCGACCGTCAGTGATGGTAGCTCCTCCTTTCGTTCCCGAGTGCATCACCAAATTGTCTAGCACATGGGAACGAAGGAGAAGCTACCCCCACGACAACAGTCGGGATTCTTCGTCCTCTCATATATAGTGGATGCTCTCCCTCACCGATTCCTCTCGACATTTGCATCAGTCGGTGATGGTCGCATTCTCCTTCCCTAGTGCATAACAAAGGTCTAGCACCGGAGAAGAAGGAGAACGACCCCACGACAACAAATGGGATTCTTCGCCCTCAATAGTCTTAAAGTCAACCCGAAATATCGTTTAATTATCTTTATAGAAAATCCAGGCCACTCGATATTTCCTACATATTCTAGCACAAGTCATGCCAAAATTCACGGAAAATTGCGGCATGACCTTTGCTAAAACAGGACATATCGAGCGCCTGAAGTTTGCCAGAACAGAAATTAATCAACACTCCGGCAAAACATAGGCCACTCAGAGGTGTAACCTGCAAACATGACCGGCCACTTGGGCAACCACATATCCTATTTGAGCAACACAAGATATACATGTTTTTATCTACATCATATCTTATAGGACTAATATTGACATGGAGATTTGGCTGGTCTCACCTCGAGGTCGGAGGGGGTCAGTGACGTGGACGACGACGGGGATGATGTAGGGGCTCCTTGATTTCTGCAAAAACAAAAACCCTATAATTTATCACCAATACATCCCTTGACGTCGATGCGGGAATAATTGCTTAAACTAAAAAAATAACAACAAATGTGACATGTTCAACTAGTTCTATTAATTCAACTAGTTCTTACTAAAAATAAACTTACTATAAATAGAAATAAACTAGTTCTTTCTAAAAATAAACTAGTTCAACTAGTTATATTAATTTTCTTACTAAAAATACATTAGTTCTATTAATTCAACTAGTTCTTACTAAAACCAAACTAGTTCAACTAGTTTATTAATTTACTTACTAATTATTTTAAACACTTACTAAAAAGTAAAAAAAAACTACATTATACAATATAAAAAACAGAAGAAAAAAGATGGAGGGAGGAGGAAGAAGGAGAGAGGAGGAGGGGGAGGAGGCCAGTGGGATCGGAGGAGGGGGGCCGGGGGGGAGGGGGAGGAGGCGGCTGGAGGAGGAGGAGGAGGGGGGGGGTGGAGGGAAGGGGCGGCCGGAGGAGGAGGGAGGGAGGGGGTGGGGGTGGAGAGAGGGCGGCCGGAGAAGGAGGAGGGAGGGGGCGGCCGGAGAAGGAGGAGGGAGGGGCGGTGGGAGGAGGGCGGCCGAAAGAGGAGGGGGGAGGAGGGAGTACCTCGGCGAGGAGCAGCGCGGCGGCGGCGGACAACTCGACACGGGCGAGAGCGAGTGAGAGGGAGAGAGTGAGTGAGAGGGTACCGGTGAAGTGAACCGCTTGAGGATAACAAAAGAAAGTAGTAGCGCGTTTCAGATAAATGCGCTGTTGCTAAGGGACGCAGCAGTAGCGCTGGTCAGGAATACGCGCTACTGCTAAGTGGGGCTAGCCATCTGCGCCCAGTCAAGTATAGCAGCAGCGTTCTTTAGCCGACCGCGCTACTGCTAAAGTAGTAGCAGTAGCGCGGTTTATTTAAACTCGCTACTACTAAATAACAGTAGCGCCCTGTTTTGTCCAGCGCTACTGCTAAGACAATGTGTATAAGGTTTTCCCTAGTAGTGTGGGGTACTTAGAGACTTATGCAGTACCCCGTGCACACGGGGTACCCAGAGAGTTACGCAGTACCCCATGCGCACGGGGGTCAAAAGACTCCGTGCGCACGAGGTACCCAGAAACTTTTTGTTGCAAGCCCTCTGAGTACCATAGGCACGCACAGTATGGATTTTAGTGGTAGAAATGGGTAGGCTGGTATATATTGTTTCGGCAATGACATTCCCACACAACACATATCCACCCCAACCTTTACTAATAGTGCGGTCTTTCCTATGACACGAAGTAAACCAAAAGTAAAACCTTCGAATCACCGGAAGACCACGCCTTTGATCTTTTTGAATTGGGGGTCGCACATCTCCATCAAACGCAATATGGAACAATATCATGAGATAAACTATAGCACCAAATATTAGTCCCACTAGTACACATGCCCGTGCTTTGCAACGGGATAGTATGGATCAAGACACCCACATGTCTGTATTCTCTTGTATTGGCACGTGCCAAAAATTTCTTTCACTTATAATTACCAGCATATTCTCTTTCATTGGCACATGGAAGTCAATAAGTTATGATGTCCTTTATTTTGAACAAGCCGACTTAGCTCGATGTGCCGGATGCGGAGTAGGCCTGGTATGGGAGTGATCGAACTCACGACCTCAAAGACCAGACCATATGTCGCTAGCCACTCAAACGAACGCGCCCTGTTAAGCAATGGTTAACGTGAATATTAAAGAATATAATGCAACATCGAAACATTTTTATTAATTTTTTGAACTTTTCATAAACTGATAACTATGTACTGCCAAATATACATGGCAACGTGAACATTTTTCAAATTATGGACAATTGTTTTTTTTTGAAAATTCCATACATTTTTGGACAAAGTAGGAACAAAAAAAAATTGAATGGAACATTTCCTGAAATTCACAAACATTTCTTAAAAACATGAACCTTTTATAAAACTACGAACATTTTATAAGTTGTGAACAATTTTTAAAAATAGGAACATGTTTTGAAGATTCAAAAGAGTTTCAGTAATTTTTTTCTTTAATTCAAACATTATTTTCAATTTCTGAACATATCGCGAAAACAAAATTATTTGCCGAATTTGGAACATTTTTAAAATGCATTTTCTGAATATTATTTTTTTTAAAAAATACAGTCATTTCTTAACAAATGGGAATACTTTTAAAATTTTGAGATTTTATTGGCACATCAAAAAAAATCCAAACATTTTTTAGAATAGGAACACATTTATGTAATTCGTAAAATTTTATGATTTTTGAATAAAAATGAAATTGCGATTTTTTTTGAAAATTTTGAATTTCAGAAAAAAAGTAGAAAATAGACTTAGAATGGGAAAAATAAAAAAGAAATAGGAAACAAAAGAGAACGAAATAGAAAACGAAAAATGGAAACAGAACACAAGCATAAATGGGCCGCTGAGTTTTGGGCGCCCTGTGCGTACCTGAAACTATTTACCAGCTTGTGCGGGAAATAGGATTTTTTATTGCTACATGGGCAGGAAAAAATGGGCTAACTTTACGGGGCCATAGTGCGCGCGGCCCATGTATGAAATTCTGCACAAATTGCTTTTCCTTTACTAATAGACGAACATAGAAAGTTCAGTACCACGTCGGATAGAAAAATAAATAATCTTTTGGCGATGAACGGATGAAAAATCGGAGAAACGCACCTTGCTTTATTAGTAGGTATAGACTAACCACATTGTCATCACACCAAAATGAAGTTTAAGTGCCAAATGCACTTTCAATCTCCCTCTTTTTGGTGCATTGATGACAATGTGGTTAGAACGTGGCATAAAGGATATGAATATATGAAATAGCCATGAGACAAAGATTGATCATAGAAGCTCCCCCTATATGTGTGCCCGGGTAAAATAAATGCTTGAGAAGGCATCAAGTATACACATAGGAGGCTCCTCCAAGATCAATATTGTCAATACATGAGATCAACATAATAAACCTATAACGATGCCTAGATCTCATGAAATGGTGTGGTGAGCAATTAACGTGAGACACAAAATAGACAACACAATAAGTACAATATAGCCATTGCATAGGTCCAAGATAAAAGCTGTTGGGGAACGTAGTAATTTCAAAATTTTCCTATGCACACGCAAGATCATGGTGATGCATAGCAACGATAGGCGAGAGTGTTGTCCACGTACCCTCGTAGACCATAAGCGGAAGCGTTATGATAACGCGGTTGATGTAGTCGTACGTCTTCATGATCCGACCGATCCAAGCACCGAACGTACGGCATCTCCGAAGTTCAAAGACACGCTCAGCTTTGATGACGATCCCTGACCCGATCCAAAGAGGTTTCGGCGATGAGTTTTGTCAGCACGACGGCGTGGTGACGATGGTGATGTTCTACCGACGCAAGGCTTCGCCTAAGCACCGCAACGATATGACCGAGGTGGAATATGGTGGAGGGGGGCACCGCACACAGCTAAGGAACAATCACGAAGATCAACTTGTGTATCATGGGGTGTCCCCCTGCCCCCGTATATAAAGGAGCAAGGGAGGAGGAGGCCGGCCCTAGGAGGAGGGCGCGCCAAGGGGAGTCCTACTCCCACCGGGAGTAGGACTCCTTCTTGCCTAGTCCAACTAGGAGAAGGGGGGAAAGGAGGGAAGTGGAGAAGGAAGGGAGAGGGGGGCCGCGCTCCAAACCCATAGTCCAATTCGAACTGGGCTTGGGAGGGGCGCGCGCCACCTCCTGGCTCCTTCCCACTAAGGCCCATTAAGGCCCAATACTCTTCCCCGTATTCCCGTAACTCCCGACACTCAAAAATACCCAATCACTGAACCTTTCCGATGTCCGAATATAGTCGTCCAATATATCGATCTTTACGCCTCGACCATTTCGAGACTCCTCGTCATGTCCCCGATCTCATCCGGGACTCCAAACTCCTTCGGTACATCAAAACTCATAAACTCATAATAAAACTGTCATCGTAACGTTAAGCGTGCGGACCCTACGGGTTTGAGAACTATGTAGACATGACCTAGAACTTGATGGGGAACGTAGTAATTTCAAAAATTTTCCTACGCACACGCAAGATCATGGTGATGCATAGCAACGAGAGGGAGAGTGTTGTCTACGCACTCGTGAGACCAAGCGAAGCGATCACAACGTAGAGGAAGTAGTCGATGTTCTCCTCGCGATCCGACCGATCCCGCGCCACACTCGGCGCCCCCGAGTTCTTGACACACGTACAGCTCGATGACGCTCCTCGGGTCCAATCCAGAGAGCTTCAGGAGGGAGAGTTCCACAAGACGACGGCGTGGTGGACGATCTTGATGTTCCACCGGCGCAGGGCTTCGCCTAAGCTTTGCGACGATATGACCGAGGTGGAATATGGTGGAGGGGGGCACCGCACACGGCTAACGATCGATCCGTAGATCAACTTGTGTGTTCTAGGGTGCCCCTGCCCCGTATATAAAGGAGCAAGGGGAGGGCGGCCGGCCCTTGGAGGAGGCGGGCGGAGGAGTCCTACTCCCACCGGGAGTAGGACTCCCCCTTCCTAGTTGGAGTAGGATTGGGGGAAGGGGAGGAAAGAGGGAGGGGGGGCCGCCTCTCTCTTGTCCTATTCGGACTAGGGGAGGGGGCGCCACCTGCCTTGGCCGGCCCTTCTCTTCTCCTCATGGCCCACTAAGGCCCAATAACCCCGGAGGGTTCCGTAACCCCGGTGTTCCTAAGAAAATCCCGATTTCACCCGAACCATTCAACTCCAAATATAGGCTTCCAATATATCAATCTTTATGTCTCGACCATTTCGAGACTCCTCGTATGTCCGTGATCACATCCGGACTCAACTTCTTCGTACATCAAAATACACAAACTCATAATATAACCGCCATCGAAACCTTAAGCGCATGGACCCTACGGTTCGAGAACAATGTAGACATGACCGAAACACGCCTCCGGTCAATAACCAATAGCGGGACCTGGATGCCCATATTGGCTCCTACATATTCTACGAAGATCTTTATCGGTCGACCGCATAACAACATACGTTGTTCCCTTTGTCATCGGTATGTTACTTGCCCGAGATTCGATCGTCGGTATCCAATACCTAGTTCAATCTCGTTACGCAAGTCTCTTTACTCGTTCCGTAATACATCATCTTGCAACTAACTCATTAGTTGTAATGCTTGCAAGGCTTAAGTGATGTGCATTACCGAGAGGGCCCAGAGATACCTCTCCGACAATCGGAGTGACAAATCCTAATCTCGAAATACGCCAACCCAACATCCGCCTTTGGAGACACCAGTAGTACTCCTTTATAATCACCTAGTTACGCCAGTGACGCTTGGTAGTACCCAAAGTGTTCCTCCGTAAACGGAGTTGCATAATCTCATAGTTATAGGAACATGTATAAGTCATGGATAAAAGCAGAGCAACATACTAAACGATCGTGTGCTAAGCTAATGGAATGGGTCATGTCAATCGATCATTCAACTAATGATGTGACCTTGTTAATCAAATGACAACTCCTTTGTCTATGGTTAGGAAACTTAACCATCTTTGATTAACAAGCTAGTCAAGTAGAGGCATACTAGTGACACTGCTTGTCTATATATTCACACATGTATTATGTTTCCGTTAATACAATTCTAGCATGAATAATAAACATTTATCATGATATGAGGAAATAAATAATAACTTTATTATTGCCTCTAGGGCATATTTCCTTCAGCCTCCCACTTGCACTAGAGTCAATAATCTAGATCACATCACCATGTGATTAACATTGATAGTTCACATCATCATGTGATTAACACCCATAGTTCACATCGCCATGTGACCAACACCCAAAGGGTTTACTAGATTCAGTAATCTAGTTCAAATCGCTATGTGATTAACACCCAAAGAGTACTAAGGTGTGATCATGTTTTGCTTGTGAGACAATCTTAGTCAACGGGTCTTTCACATTCAGATCCGTTATGTATTTTGCAATTTTCTATGTCTACAATGCTCTGCACGGAGCTACTTTAGCTAATTGCTCCCACTTTCAATATGTATCTAGATCAAGACTTAGAGTCATCCAGATCGATGTCAAAACTTGCATCGACGTAACACTTTACTTACCTAACCTTTGTCACTTCCATAATCGAGAAACATATCCTTATTCCACTAAGGATAATTTTGACCACCGTCCAAAGGATCTACTCCTAGATCACTATTGTACTCCTTGCCAAACTCAAAGGTAGGGTATACAATAGATTTGGTACACAGCATGGCATACTTTATAGAACCTATGGCCAAGGCATAGGGAATGACTTTCATTCTCTTTCTATCTTTTACCGTGGTCGGGTTTTGAGTCTTACTCAATTTCACACCTTGTTACACAGGCAAGAACTCTTTCTTTGACTGTTCCATTTTGAACTACTTCAAAATCTTGTCAAGGTATGTACTCATTGAAAAACTTATCAAGCGTCTTGATCTATCTCTATAGATCTTGATGCTCAATATGCGAGTAGCTTTACTAAGGTATTTATTTTAAAGAACTCCTTTCAAACACTCCTTTATGCTTTGCAGAGTAATTCTACATTATTTCCGATCAACAATATGTCATTCACATATACTTATCAGAAATATTGTAGTGCTCCCACTCACTTTCTTGTAAATACAAAGCTTCACCGCAAGTCTCAGATAAAACTATATGCTTTGATCAACATATCAAAGCGTATATTCCAACTCCGAGATGCTTGCACCAGTCCATAGATGCACATTTTGTTAACACCTTTAGGATCGACAAAACCTCTTGGTTGCATCACATACAATTCTTCTTTAATAACTCCATTAAGGAATGCAGTTTTGTTTATCCATTTGCCAGATTTCATAAAATGCGGCAATTGCTAACATGATTCGGCCAGACTTAAGCATCGATACGAGTGAGAAAATCTCATCGTATTCAACCCCTTGAACTTGTTGAAAACCTTTTGCAACAAGTCGAGCTTAGTGGATAGTAAGACTACTATTAGTGTCCGTCTTCCTCTTGAAGATCCATTTATTTTACATGGCTTGCTGGTCATCGAGCAAGTCAATCAAAGTCCATACTTTGTTCTCATACATGGATCATATCTCAGATTTTATGGCCTCAAGCCATTTCGTGGAATCTGGGCTCATCATCGCTTCCTCATAGTTCATAGGTTCATCATGGTCTAGTAACATGACTTCCGAATGTGATTACTGCACTACTACTCAAAAGCGGATCTGTACTTTGGTTTACCTACGAGATTCGTTAGTAACTTGATCTGAAGTTACATGATCATCATCATTAGCTTCCTCACTAATTGGTGTAGTAGTCACAGGAACAGATTTCTACGATGAACTACTTTCCAATAAGGGAGAAGGTACAATTACCTCATCAAGTTCTACTTTCCTCCCACTCACTTCTTTCGAGAGAAACTCCTTCTCTAGAAAGGATCCATTTATAAGCAGCGAATGTTTTGCCTTCGGAACTGTGATAGAAGGTGTACCCAACAATTTCCTTTGGGTATTCTATGAAGACGCACTTCTCCGATTTGGGTTTGAGCTTATCAGGATGAAACTTTTTCACATAAGCATCGCAGCCCCAAACTTTTAAGAAACGACAACTTTGGTTTCTTGCTAAACCACAGTTCGTATAGTGTCGTCTCAATGGATTTAGATGGTGCCCTATTTAACGTGAATGCAGCTGTCTCTAATGCATGATCCCAAAATGATATTGGTAAATCGGTAAGAAACATCATAGATTGTACTATATCCAATAAAGTACAGTTATGACGCTCGGACACACCATTATGATGTGGTGTTCTGTGGCATGAATTTGTGAAACTATTCCACATTGTTTTAATTGAAGACCAAACTCAGAACTCAAATATTTGTCTCCGCGATCGATCGTAGAAACCTTATTTTCTTGTCACGATGATTTTCCACTTCACTCTGAAATTCTTTGAACCTTTCAACTATTTCGCACTTATGTTTCATCAAGTAGATATACCCATATCTGCTCAAATCATCTGTGAAGGTCGAAAATAACGATACCCGCCATGAGCCTTAACACTCATTGGATCGCATACATCAAGATGTATTATTTCCAATAAGTTAGTTGCTCGCCCATTGTTCCGAGAATGAGTCTTAGTCATCTTGCCCATGAGGCATGGTTCGCAAGCATCAAGTGATTCATAATCAATTGATTCCAAAATCCCATCAGCATGGAGTTTCTTCATGCGCTTTACACCAATATGACCTAAATGGCAGTGCCACAAATAAGTTGCACTATCATTATTAACTTTGCATCTTTTGGTTTCAATATTATGAATATGTGTATCATTACGATCGAGATCCAATGAACCATTTTCATTGGGTGTGTAACCATATAAGGTTTTATTCATGTAAATGTAACAACAGTTTATTCTCTTACTTAAATGAATAACCGTATTGCAATAAACACGATCAAATCATATTCATGCTCAACGCAAACACCAAATAACATTTATTTAGGTTCAACACTAATCCCGAAAGTATAGGGAGTGTGCGATGATGATCATATCAATCTTGAAACTACTTTCAACACACATCGTCACTTCACCCTTAACTAGTTTCGCTTATTCTCGCAACTCCCTGCTTTGAAGTTACTACTCTTAGCAACCGAACCAGTACCAAATACCGAGGGGTTGCTATAAACACTAGTAAAGTACACATCAATAACATGTATATCAAATATACCTTTGTTTACTTTGCCATCCTTCTTATCCGCCAAATACTTGGGGTAGTTCTCGCTTCAAAGGACCAGTCCCTTTGCAAGAGAAGCACTTAGTCTCGTGCTTAGGTCCGCACTTGGGCTTCTTCACTTGAGCAGCAACTTGCTTGCCGTTCTTCTTGAAGTTCCTTCTATCCCTTTGCCCTTTTCTTGAAACTAGTGGTCTTGTTAACCATCAACACTTGATGTTCTTTCTACCTTCATCGATTTCATCATCATGAAAATTCGGGAATCATTTTCATCATCCCTTGCATACTATAGTTCATCACGAAGTTCTACTAACTTGGTGATGGTGACTAGAGAATTCATCAATCACTATCTTATCTCGAAGATTAACTCCCACTTGATTCAAGCGATTGTAGTACCTGCATAATCTGAGCACATGCTCACTAGTTGAGCGATTCTCCTCCATCTTTTAGCTATAGAACTTGTTGGAGACTTCATATCTCTCAACTCGGTATTTGCTTGAAATATTAACTTCAATTCTGGAACATCTCATATGGTCCATGACGTTCAAAACGCCTTTGAAGTCCCGATTCTAAGCCATAAAGCATGGTGCACAAAACTATCAAGTAGTCATCATATTGAGCTAGCCAAACGTTCATAACGCCTCAGATCCGCTCCTCGCAATAGGTTTGTCACCTAGCGGTGCATCAAGGACATAATTCTTCTCAGCAAGAATGAGGATAAACCTCGATCACGGATCCAATCCGCATCATTGCTACTAACATTTTTCAACACAATTTTCTAGGAACATATCAAAATAAACATATGAAAGCAACAACGCGAGCTATTGATCTACAACATAATTTGCAAAATACTACCAGACTAAGTTCATGATAAATTTAAGTTCAATTAATCATATTACTTAAGAACTCCCACTTAGACAGACATCTCTAGTCATCTAAGTGATCACGTGACCCAAATCAACTAAACCATAACCGATCATCACGTGAGATGGAGTAGTTTTCAATGGTGAACATCTTATGTTGATCATATCTACTATATGATTCACGCCGACCTTTCGGTCTCCGTGTTCCGAGGCCATATCTGCATATGCTAGGCTCGTCAAGTATAACTCGAGTATTCTGCGTGTGCAAAACTGGCTTGCACCCGCTGTAGATGGACGAGAGCTTATCACACCCGATCATCACGTGGTGTCCGGGCACGATTTAACTTTGGCAACGGTGCATACTCGTGGAGAACACTTCTTGATAATTTAGTGAGAGATCATCTTATAATGCTACCGCAATCAAAGCAAGATAAGATGCATAAAAGATAAACATCACATGCAAATCAATATAAGTGATATGATATGGTCATCATCATCTTGTGCTTCGTGATCTCCATCTCTCGCAGCACCATCATGATCACCATCGCCACCGGCGCGACACCTTGATCTCCATCGTAGCATCGTTGTCGCCTCGCCAATCTTATGCTTCTACGACTATCGCTACCGCTTAGTGATAAAGTAAAGCATTACGTATGCATTGCATTTCATACAATAAAGCAACAACCATATGGCTCCTGCCAGCTTGCCGATAACTTCGTTACAAAACATGATCATCTCATACAATAAAATATAGCATCACGCCTTGACCATATCACATCACAACATGCCCCGCAAAAACAAGTTAGACGTCCTCTACTTTGTTGTTGCAAATTTTACGTGGCTGCTACGGGCTTAAGCAAGAAGCAAACTCACCTACGCATCAAAACCACAACGATATTTGTCAAATAGACTCCGCTTTAACCTTCTCAAGGACGGGCGTAGCCACACTCGGTTCAACTAAAGTGAGAGAGATGACACCCGCCAATCACCTTTAAGCAACGAGTGCTCGTGGCGGTGAAACCAGTCTCGCGTAAGCGTCTGGCGTAATGTCGGTCCGGCCGCTTCATCTCACAATACCGCTGAACCAAAGTATGACATGCTGGTAGGTAGTATGACTTGTATCGCCCACAACTCACTTGTGTTCTACTCGTGCAAAACATCAAACCATAAAACCTAGGCTCGATGCCACTATGGGGAACGTAGTAATTTCAAAAATTTCCTACGCACACGCAAGATCATGGTGATGCATAGCAATGAGAGGGAGAGTGTTGTCTACGCACCCTCGTGAGACCGGGCGAAGCGATCACAACGTAGAGGAAGTAGTCGACGTTCTCCTCGCGATCCGACCGATCCTGCGCCATTACTCCGGCGCCCCGAGTTCTTGACACACGTAAGCTCGATGACGCCCTCGGCTCCAATCCAGCGAGAGCTCAGGAGGAGAGTTCCGTCAAGACGACGGCGTGGTGGCGATCTTGATGTTCTATCGGCGCGCAGGCTTCGCCTAAGCTTTATGCTGACGATATGACCGAGGTGGAATATGGTGGAGGGGGCACCGCACACGGCTAAGGATCGATCCAGTAGATCAACTTGTGTGTTCTAGGGTGCCCCTGCCCCATATATAAAGGAGCAAGGGGGGCGGCCGCCCTTGGAGGAGGCGCAAGGGAGGAGTCCTACTCCCACCGAGTAGGACTCCCCCCTTTCCTAGTTGGAGTAGGATTGGGGAGGGGAAGAGGGAAGGGGCGCCGCCTCTCCTTGTCCTATTCGGACTAGGGGAGGCGCGCGGCCTGCCTGGCCGCCCTTCCTCTCTCCCTCATGGCCCACTAAGGCCCAATAACCCCGGGATGGTTCCGTAACCCCGGTGTTCTCCGAAAATCTCGATTTCACCCGAACCATTCCGAACTCCAAATATAGGCTTCCAATATATCAATCTTTATGTCTCGACCATTTCGAGACTCCTCGTCATGTCCGTGATCACATCCGGACTCAACTTCTTCGGTACATCAAAATACATAAACTCATAATATAACCGCCATCGAAACCTTAAGCGTGCGGACCCTACGGTTCGAGAACAATGTAGACATGACCGAAACACGTCTCGGTCAATAACCAATAGCGGGACCTGGATGCCCATATTGGCTCCTACATATTCTACGAAGATCTTTATCGGTCGACCGCATAACAACATACGTTGTTCCCTTTGTCATCGGTATGTTACTTGCCCGAGATTCGATCGTCGGTATCCAATACCTAGTTCAATCTCGCTACGGCAAGTCTCTTTACTCGTTCCGTAATACATCATCTTGCAACTAACTCATTAGTTGTAATGCTTGCAAGGCTTAAGTGATGTGCATTACCGAGAGGGCCCAGAGATACCTCTCCACAATCGGAGTGACAAATCCTAATCTCAAATACGCCAACCCAACATCTGCCTTTGGAGACACCTGTAGTACTCCTTTATAATCACCCGATTCGCCAGACGTTTGGTAGTACCAAAGTGTTCCTCCGTAAACGGAGTTGCATAATCTCATAGTTATAGGAACATGTATAAGTCATGGATAAAAGCAATAGCAACATACTAAACGATCGTGTGCTAAGCTAATGGAATGGGTCATGTCAATCAGATCATTCAACTAATGATGTGACCTTGTTAATCAAATAACAACTCCTTTGTCTATGGTTAGGAAACATAACCATCTTTGATTAACAAGCTAGTCAAGTAGAGGCATACTAGTGACACTGCTTTGTCTATATATTCACACATGTATTATGTTTCCGGTTAATACAATTCTAGCATGAATAATAAACATTTATCATGATATGAGGAAATAAATAATAACTTTATTATTGCCTCTAGGGCATATTTCCTTCAGCTCCCACTTGCACTAGAGTCAATAATCTAGATCACATCACCATGTGATTAACATTGATAGTTCACATCATCATGTGATTAACACCCATAGTTCACATCGCCATGTGACCAACACCCAAAGGGTTTACTAGATTCAGTAATCTAGTTCAAATCGCTATGTGATTAACACCCAAAGAGTACTAAGGTGTGATCATGTTTTGCTTGTGAGACAATCTTAGTCAACGGGTCTTTCACATTCAGATCCGTTATGTATTTTGCAATTTTCTATGTCTACAATGCTCTGCACGGAGCTACTTTAGCTAATTGCTCCCACTTTCAATATGTATCTAGATCGAGACTTAGAGTCATCCAGATCGATGTCAAAACTTGCATCGACGTAACACTTTACTTACCTAACCTTTTGTCACTTCCATAATCGAGAAACATATCCTTATTCCACTAAGGATAATTTTGACCACTGTCCATGATCTACTCCTAGATCACTATTGTACTCCTTGCCAAACTCGAAGGTAGGGTATACAATAGATTTGGTACACAAACATGGCATACTTTATAGAACCTATGGCCAAGGCATAGGGAATGACTTTCATTCTCTTTCTATCTTTTACCGTGGTCGGGTTTTGAGTCTTACTCAATTTCACACCTTGTTACACGTGCAAGAACTCTTTCTTTGACTGCTCCATTTTGAACTACTTCAAAATCTTGTCAAGGTATGTACTCATTGAAAAACTTATCAAGCGTCTTGATCTATCTCTATAGATCTTGATGCTCAATATGCAAGTAGCTTTACCGAGGTATTTATTTTAAAGAACTCCTTTCAAACACTCCTTTATGCTTTGCGAATAATTCTACATTATTTCCGATCAACAATATGTCATTCACATATACTTATCGTAAATATTGTAGTGCTCCCACTCACTTTCTTGTAAATACAGGCTTCACCGCAAGTCTCAGATAAAACTATATGCTTTGATCAACATATCAAAGCGTATATTCCAACTCCGAGATGCTTGCACCAAATCCATAGATGCACATTTTGTTAACACCTTTAGGATCGACAAAACCTCTTGGTTGCATCACATACAATTCTTCTTTAATAACTCCATTAAGGAATGCAGTTTTGTTTATCCATTTGCCAGATTTCATCAAATGCGGCAATTGCTAACATGATTCGGACAGACTTAAGCATCGATACGAGTGAGAAAATCTCATCGTATTCAACCCCTTGAACTTGTTGAAAACCTTTTGCAACAAGTCGAGCTTAGTGGATAGTAACACTACTATCAGTGTCCGTCTTCCTCTTGAAGATCCATTTATTTAACATGGCTTGCTGATCATCGAGCAAGTCAATCAAAGTCCATACTTTGTTCTCATACATGGATCATATCTCAGATTTTATGGCCTCAAGCCATTTCGTGGAATCTGGGCTCATCATCGCTTCCTCATAGTTCGTAGGTTCATCATGGTCTAGTAACATGACTTCCAGAACAGTATTACCGTACTACTCTGGTGCGGACTGTACTTTGGTTTACCTACGAGATTCGTTAGTAACTTGATCTGAAGTTACATGATCATCATCATTAGCTTCCTCACTAATTGGTGTAGTAGTCACAGGAACAGATTTCTGTGATGAACTACTTTCCAATATGGGAGAAGGTACAAGTACCTCAACAAGTTCTACTTTCCTCCCACTCACTTCTTTCGAGAGAAACTCCTTCTCTAGAAAGGATACATTTATAAGCAACGAATGTTTTGCCTTCGGATCTGTGATAGAAGGTGTACCCAACAATTTCCTTTGGGTATTCTATGAAGACGCATTCTCCGATTTGGGTTTGAGCTTATCAGATGAAACTTTTTCACATAAGCATCGCAGCCCCAAACTTTAAGAAACGACAACTTTGGTTTCTTGCTAAACCACAGTTCATATAGTGTCGCCTCAACGGATTTAGATGGTGCCCTATTTAACGTGAATGCAGATGTCTCTAATGCATGATCCCAAAATGATATTGGTAAATCGGTAAGAAACATCATAGATTGTACTATATCCAATAAAGTACGGTTATGACGTTCGGACACACCATTATGATGTGGTGTTCCAGGTGGCATGAATTTGTGAAACTATTCCACATTGTTTTAATTGAAGACCAAACTCGTAACTCAAATATTTGTCTCCGCGATCAAATCGTAGAAACCTTATTTTCTTGTCACGATGATTTTTCCACTTCACTCTGAAATTCTTTGAACCTTTCAACTATTTCAGACTTATGTTTCATCAAGTAGATATACCCATATCTGCTCAAATCATCTGTGAAGGTCAGAAAATAACGATACCCGCCATGAGCCTTAACACTCATTGGATCGCATACATCAATATGTATTATTTCCAATAAGTTAGTTGCTCGCTCCACTGTTCCGGAGAACGGAGTCTTAGTCATCTTGCCCATGAGGCATGGTTCGCAAGCATCAAGTGATTCATAATCAAGTGATTCCAAAATCCCATCAGCATGGAGTTTCTTCATGCGCTTTACACCAATATGACCTAAACGGCAGTGCCACAAATAAGTTGCACTATCATTATTAACTTTGCATCTTTTGGTTTCAATATTATGAATATGTGTATCATTACGATCGAGATCCAATGAACCATTTTCATTGGGTGTGTAACCATATAAGGTTTTATTCATGTAAATGTAACAACAGTTTATTCTCTTACTTAAATGAATAACCGTATTGCAATAAACACGATCAAATCATATTCATGCTCAACGCAAACACCAAATAACATTTATTTTGGTTCAACACTAATCCCGAAAGTATAGGGAGTGTGCGATGATGATCATATCAATCTTGAAACTACTTTCAACACACATCGTCACTTCACCCTTAACTAGTTTCGCTTATTCGCAACTCCGCTTCGAAGTTACTACTCTTAGCAACCGAACCAGTACCAAATACCGAGGGGTTGCTATAAACACTAGTAAAGTACACATCAATAACATGTATATCAAATATACCTTTGTTTACTTTGCCATCCTTCTTATCCGCCAAATACTTGGGGTAGTTCGCTTCCAAAGACCAGTCCCTTTGCGGTAGAAGCACTTAGTCTCGTGCTTAGGTCCAGACTTGGGCTTCTTCACTTGAGCAAAGAACTTGCTTGCTGTTCTTCTTGAAGTTCCCTTCATCCTTTGCCCTTTTCTTGAAACTAGTGGTCTTGTTAACCATCAACACTTGATGTTCTTTCTACCTTCATCGATTTCATCATCACGAAAATTCGGGAATCATTTTCATCATCCCTTGCATACTATAGTTCATCACGAAGTTCTACTAACTTGGTGATGGTGACTAGAGAATTCTGTCAATCACTATCTTATCCGGAAGATTAACTCCCACTTGATTCAAGCGATTGTAGTACCTGCATAATCTGAGCACATGCTCACTAGTTGAGCGATTCTCCTCCATCTTTTAGCTATAGAACTTGTTGGAGACTTCATATCTCTCAACTCGGTATTTGCTTGAAATATTGACTTCAATTCTGGAACATCTCATATGGTCCATGACGTTCAAAACGCCTTTGAAGTCCCGATTCTAAGCCATAAAGCATGGTGCACAAAACTATCAAGTAGTCATCATATTGAGCTAGCCAAACGCTCATAACGCTCATCTGCTCCTGCAATAGGTTTGTCACCTAGCGGTGCATCAAGGACATAATTCTTCAGCAAAGAATGAGGATAAACCTCGATCACGGATCCAATCCGCATCATTGCTACTAACATTTTTCAACACAATTTCTCTAGGAACATATCAAAATAAACATATGAAAGCAACAACGCGAGCTATTGATCTACAACATAATTTGCAAAATACTACCAGACTAAGTTCATGATAAATTTAAGTTCAATTAATCATATTACTTAAGAACTCCCACTTAGATGTATCTCTCTAGTCATCTAAGTGATCACGTGATCCAAATCAACTAAACCATAACCGATCATCACGTGAGATGGAGTAGTTTTCAATGGTGAACATCTTATGTTGATCATATCTACTATATGATTCACGCCGACCTTTCGGTCTCCGTGTTCCGAGGCCATATCTCGCATATGCTAGTCTCGTCAAGTATAACTCGAGTATTCTCGTGTGCAAAACTGGCTTGCACCCGTTGTAGATGGACGAGAGCTTATCACACCCGATCATCACGTGGTGTCCGGGCACGAAGAACTTTGGCAACGGTGCATACTCGGGAGAACACTTCTTGATAATTTAGTGAGAGATCATCTTATAATGCTACCGCCAATCAAAGCAAGATAAGATGCATAAAAGATAAACATCACATGCAAATCAATATAAGTGATATGATATGGTCATCATCATCTTGTGCTTCGTGATCTCCATCTCTGCAGCACCATCATGATCACCATCGCCACCGCGCGACACCTTGATCTCCATCGTAGCATCATTGTCGCCTCGCCAATCTTATGCTTCTACGACTATCGCTACCGCTTAGTGATAAAGTAAAGCATTACAGTATGCATTGCATTTCATACAATAAAGCGACAACCATATGGCTCCTGCCATTGCCGATAACTTCGTTACAAAACATGATCATCTCATACAATAAAATATAGCATCACGTCTTGACCATATCACATCACAACATGCCCTGCAAAAACAAGTTAGACGTCCTCTACTTTGTTGTTGCAAATTTTACGTGGCTGCTACGGGCTTAAGCAAGAACCAATCTCACCTCGCATCAAAACCACAACGATATTTCGTCAAATAGACTCCATTTTAACCTTCTCAAGGACCGGCGAGCCACACCGGTTCAACTAAAGTGAGAGAGACAGACACCCGCCAATCACCTTTAAGCAACGAGTGCTCGAGGCGGTGAAACCAGTCTCGCGTAAGCATACGCCGTAATGTCGGTCCGGCCGCTTCATCTCACAATATCGCTGAACCAAAGTATGACATGCTGGTAGGTAGTATGACTTGTATCGCCCACAACTCACTTGTGTTCTACTCGTGCAAAACATCAAACCATAAAACCTAGGCTCGGATGCCACCGATGGGGAACGAGTAATTTCAAAATTTTCCTACGCACACGCAAGATCATGGTGATGCATAGCAACGAGAGGGAGAGTGTTGTCTCGCACCCTCGAGACCGAAGCGGAAGCGATCACAACGTAGAGGAAGTAGTCGACGCTCTCCTCGCGATCCGACCGATCCGGCGCGTTACTCCGGCGCCCCGAGTTCTTGACACACGTAAGCTCGATGACGCCCCTCGGCTCCAATCCAAGAGAGCTTCAGGAGGGAGAGTTCCGTCAGCACGACGGCGTGGTGACGATCTTGATGTTCTACCGCGCAGGGCTTCGCCTAAGCTTTGCGACGATATGACCGAGGTGGAATATGGTGGAGGGGGGCACCGCACACGGCTAAGGATCGATCCGTAGATCAACTTGCGTGTTCTAGGGTGCCCCTCGCCCCGTATATAAAGGAGCAAGGGGGGGTGCGGCCGGCCCTTGGAGGAGGCGCGCCGGAGGAGTCCTACTCCCACCGGGAGTAGGACTCCCCTTCCTAGTTGGAGTAGGATTGGGGGGAGGGAAAGAGGGAAGGGGGGCGCCGCCCCCCTCTCCTTGTCCTATTCGGACTAGGGGGGGAGGGGCGCGTGGCCTGCCCTAGCCGGCCCTTCCTCTTCTCCCTCATGGCCCACTAAGGCCCAATAACCCCGGAGGTTCCGTAACCCTCGGTGTTCCGTAAAATCCCGATTTCACCCTAACCATTCCAACTCCAAATATAGGCTTCCAATATATCAATCTTTATGTCTCGACCATTTCGAGACTCCTCGTCATGTCCGTGATCACATCCGGACTCAACTTCTTCGGTACATCAAAATACACAAACTCATAATATAACCGCCATCGAAACCTTAAGCGTGCATGGACCCTACGGTTCGAGAACAATGTAGACATGACCGAAACACGCCTCTCGGTCAATAACCAATAGCGGGACCTGGATGCCCATATTGGCTCCTACATATTCTATGAAGATCTTTATCGGTCGATCACCGCATAACAACATACGTTGTTCCTTTGTCATCGGTATGTTACTTGCCCGAGATCCGATCGTCGGTATCCAATACCTAGTTCAATCTCGTTATCGCAAGTCTCTTTACTCGTTCCGTAATACATCATCTTGCAACTAACTCATTAGTTGTAATGCTTGCAAGGCTTAAGTGATGTGCATTACCGAGAGGGCCCAGAGATACCTCTCCGACAATCGGAGGACAAATCCTAATCTTGAAATACGCCAACCCAACATCTGCCTTTGGAGACACCTGTAGTACTCCTTTATAATCACCCGATTACGTTGTGACGCTTGGTAGTACCAAAGTGTTCCTCCGTAAACGGAGTTGCATAATCTCATAGTTATAGGAACATGTATAAGTCATGGATAAAAGCAGTAGCAACATACTAAACGATCGTGTGCTAAGCTAATGGAATGGGTCATGTCAATCAGATCATTCAACTAATGATGTGACCTTGTTAATCAAATGACAACTCCTTTGTCTATGGTTAGGAAACTTAACCATCTTTGATTAACAAGCTAGTCAAGTAGAGGCATACTAGTGACACTCTGTTTGTCTATATATTCACACATGTATTATGTTTCCGGTTAATACAATTCTAGCATGAATAATAAACATTTATCATGATATGAGGAAATAAATAATAACTTTATTATTGCCTCTAGGGCATATTTCCTTCAGAACTGTTCCTGGTCAATAACCAATAGCGGAACCTGGATGCTCATATTGGCTCGTACATATTCTATGAAGATCTTTATCGGTCAAACCGCATAACAACATACGTTGTTCCCTTTGTCATCGGTATGTTACTTGCCCGAGATTCGATCGTCGGTATCCAATACCTAGTTCAATCTCGTTACCGGCAAGTCTCTTTACTCGTTATGTAATGCATCATTCCGTAACTAACTCATTAGCTACATTGCTTGCAAAGCTTATAGTGATGTGCATTACCGAGAGGGCCCAGAGATACCTCCCCGACAATCGGAGTGACAAAACCTAATCTCGAAATACGCCAACCCAACATGTACCTTCGAAGACACATGTAGAGCTCCGTTATAATCACCCAGTTACGTTGTGACATTTGGTAGCACACAAAGTGTTCCTCCGGTAAACGGGAGTTGCATAATCTCATAGTTACAGGAACATGTATAAGTCATGAAGAAAGCAATAGCTACATACTAAACAATCAAGTGCTAAGCTAACGGAATAGGTCAAGTCAATCACATCATTCTACTAATGATGTGATCCCGTTAATCAAATGACAACTCATGTCTATGGTTAGGAAACATAACCATATTTGATTAATGAGCTAGTCAAGTAGAGGCATACTAGTGACATTAAGTTTGTCTATGTATTCACACATGTATTATGTTTCCGGTTAATACAATTCTAGCATGAATAATAAACATTTATCATGAAATAAGGAAATAAATAATAACTTTATTATTGCCTCTAGGGCATATTTCCTTCAGTCTCCCACTTGCACTAGAGTCAATAATCTAGTTCACATCGCCATGTGATTTAACACCAATATTCATATCTGTATATGATTAACACCCATAGTTCACATCTTCATGTGACCAACACCCAAAGGTTTTACTAGAGTCAATAATCTAGTTCACATCGCTATGTGATTAACACCCAAAGAGTACTAAGGTGTGATCATGTTTTGCTTGTGAGAGAAGCTTAGTCAACGGGTCTGTCACATTCAGAGCTGTATGTATTTTGCAAATATTCTATGTCTACAATGCTCTGCACGGAGCTACTCTAGCTAATTGCTCCCACTTTTAATATGTATCCAGATTGAGACTTAGAGTCATCTGGATCGGTGTAAAAAGCTTGCATGAATGTAACTCTTTACGACGGGCTCTTTTATCACCTCCATAATTGAGAAATATTCCTTGTTCCACTAAGGATAATTTTGACAAATGTCCAGTGATCTAATCCTAGATCACTATTGTACTCCCTTGTCAAATTGAGAGCAATGTATACAATAGGTCTGGTACATAGCATAGCATACTTTATAGAACCTATGACTAAGGCATAGGGAATGACTTTCATTCTCTTTTTATTTTCTGCCGTGGTCGGGATTTGAGTCTTACTCAATTTCACACTGATGGATTCATGTACCTAGGGTAGGGTCATAGGCCTGACCTAAACGTCCTACCCAAGGACACCCTTAGAAGAGATCACCTTCCAAATGACCAACGAGGAACCCACTGACCGACTAGAAGAACTCGACCATGGAGACTCACTCACCATGAAGATACACTCGACCACCGAATGTCGAAGACACTCCATAACGCAACGGCCTGTAATTGAATAGACTTAATGATAGTTAAGGCACTTTATGAGGATGTTACCATGAACGCCCTGTGCTTAATGTACTTTAACCCTCCATTATGTGGGCTGGCTGGGGTCCCCAAGACTCTATATAAGCCACCCCTCCACAGGCAGAGGGGTTCGCACTCTTGTAACACCCATATACATAATCCACTGACCGCCTCGGGCTCCGAGACGTGGGGCTTTACTTCCTCCGAGAAGGGCTGAACTCGTACATCGCTTGTGTTTACAACCTCTCCATAGCTAGGACCTTGCCTCTCCATACCTACCCCCCTACTCTACTGTCAGACTTAGAAGCACGACAACATGCGCCCACCGTGGGGTGGTGTTTTAGTGATTTTTGGAGAAGTTGCGGTACTTCCGAGTACTTTCATCATGATGACTGCTGGAGTTTTGGTCGAGGGGCGCGAGATCCGTCTCGGTGCTCTCACCTTTGTCGCCGACGACTCCGCTTGGCTCCAAGAGGCTCCACTCGACATCGATCGCTCCCGTCCATGCAGTGCGACTCATTTTTACGCATGTGTCCGCGGGCGTTCTGCATGGCAACCATCGACCCCATATCGGTCGACTCCTTTATCGGCCACCCGTCCGGTCTCCCACCAGCGCAGCACTCTGGTGGTCGAGACTTCAGCGGTGGGTGAAGCATGCGGTGGCTCGCCAGACAGCCACCGCCTGTGTCGCGCAATTGAGCCCACGAGTCCCTCTACGGCTTGTTCGATATGTCGACGGCTCAGAGAGATCGTGATCCGAATGCGATAGCAGTGATCCAACGGCGGAGATCCTCATGGTCGACGGCCCCGCAGCCCCTCCCCGCCGCCCATAGGGGCGGAGCGGGCTGTGGAGGTGACCCGCACAAGACCACGAAGAGTACCAGCCCGAGACACTCGACTCTCTGCAGAGAGAAGAGCTTCGCCAGAACATGGATGCCTCTGATACTCCCATCGCGGAGAAACCCCGAGGCTCGCGCCTTGGAGGAGGCACGTTTGGCCAATGTCGTGAACAGCGCCGCTTGAGAACCTTCAAGGAGCACTGACGAGCGCCAGCAGCAGCAACGAAGTTCTGAAGCGATCGACGCCGACTCTTCCCGCCGACTCGTATACCGCCGCCAATTCAGAATTTAGCAGCTGCAACCCGTATAGCAGAGTCCATCCAGCCTTCTCGCTTGAAGTCGGAGGGCTTGATGCAGATCGAGATTTACTCCGAGCAGCAGGAGACCGAACTCAGCCGTGTCGCAGCCGCGCAACAGAATTCACAATCGATCCGTCGCTGCAAATACTGTTCATCGCTCACGCCCCAGATCGCCTCACAAGCGGCGGGAAGCGCGACAACCGGCGAGATCAGATGGAGACCAACACGACCGATGACAGGCGCCGAGTGCTGTTTCCCCCGAGGGAAGGGTCTTACGCTCCTCGGCGAGGATGACAAAGTCGCTTCGAAGACGGGCAAAGAGTTCCACGACCCTGTGGAACCAGCTTTGACGCGATCCATTATCGTGCAAGGCTTGGTCGATCGAACAGAGCCCATCGAGGCGGACCGAGAGGATGCACCCTAAGCGCCGAGTGCATGTTTCGGTCCGGAGTGTTTTAGCAGGCTATCGAGTCAGAGTGACCCCCCAATTTCAGGTTGGCAACAGAAGTCAAGAATTCATCGGGGAGTCCAAGCCTGAAACTTGGCTTGAAGATTACCGAGTGGCTGTTCAGATTGGTGGTGGGAATGACGAGGTGGCCATGAAGCATTTGCCCTCATGTTGGAAGGTTCGCGGGGCATGGCTGAATCGCCACCTCCTAGCAAGATATACACTTGGGAAGATTTGTCCCGAGTGTTCGTCAGGACTTTTGAAGGAACTTGCAAGCGACCAGCTGGTTTGACAGAGCTGCAAGTCTGTGTGCAGAAGACCAATGAAACTCTCCGAGAGTACATTCAGAGGTGGATTACTCTGCACCATACTGTGGAAAATGTATCTGATCATCAGGCAGGTTGCACCTTCAAAGATGGCGTCAAGAACAGAGAATTGAGTCTGAAGTTTGGTCGAACCAGCGACATGACCTTGAGTCGAATGATGGAGATTGCTACCAAGTACGCCAACGGCGAGGAAGAAGACCGACTCCGAAGCGGCAAGTACAAGCCAAGTCAGTCGGAGAAGGGAAATTCCAATCGAAGCGGAGCGAAAGTCGAGCCAGCAGCTCACGGAGAGGCTCGCCGTGACTCAGGGGAAGTTCAAGGGGAAGCCGAAAGGATCCTGGAATCCTAAGAAAGTAAAGGATAAAGAAGGTGAAAGTGCAACTAATCCCCGGGTGGTTTTGGTAATTAATAACAACATATATATCATTGAACTAATAGTTACTTGAGAATTATTTCAGAAAGTTCAGTGATATGGGTATGGCAAGGACTGAAGAAGTGGACCCCTCAAAATGCTAAGGCAAGCATTGGCAAAAGCTCAAGACTCCATTTTTGGTTTAGTGATCCAAGATCACATTGAGTCCATAGGAAAGCCAATACTATTAAAAGGGATGAGGTTATGTTGATGATCCGGTTGCTCAAAGTGCTTAGTGATACATCTCCTAAACTATCGACAACTCTCACTACCATATACACTCATAAGTAATCTCGGTCCCACCGATTTTCCAAACCCAGTCACACCGAGATGAACCACCTCAGCCACAAAGCCAAACCCTAGAAATTTCGGATTTTCTGATTCTGAACTCGGTCTCACCGAAACTTGAGTTGCCAAGCTTCAGAACATTCGTCATCAAATCGGTGTCACCGAGATGATGAAGTCGGTCCCACCGAGATTGGCAAGCTCTTGTCTTTGGACGAATCGGACTAACCGAGATTGTATTTTCGGTCCCACCGAAAATCCCAACGTTCACATGATTTGAACTTTCGGTCTCACCGAATTGTCAACTTCGGTCCCACCGAGATTGGTCAAATGTGTGTAACGGTTGGATTTTGTGTGGAGGCTATAAATACCCCTCCACCCCCTCTTCAAGAGAGCCATCAGAAAGAACTACCACTCCTACCTTACATTTCTGAGAAGAAAACTACCTACCCTTGTGTTGAGATCAAGTTGCTCCACTCCAACCATATGAAACTTGATCTCTAGCCTTCCCAAGTTGCTTTCCACTCAATCCTTTCTTCCACCACAGCCAAATCAGTGAGGAGAGTTGAGTGTTGGGGAGATTATCATTTGAAGCACAAGAGCAAGGAGTTCATCATCATCAACACCATCTATTACCTTTTGGAGGGTGGTGCCTCCTAGATTGGTTAGGTGTCGCTTGGGAGCCTCCGTCGAGATGTGGAGTTGAACCAAGAAGTTTGTAAGGGCAAGGAGATCGCCTACTTCGTGAAGATCTACCCCGAGTAAGGCTAGCCCTCCGTGGGCGTAGGCCATGATGGCATAGACAAGGTTGCTTCTTCGTGGACCCTTCGTGGGTGGAGCCCTCCGTGGACTCTCGCAGCCGTTACCCTCCATGGGTTGAAGTCTCCATCAACGTGGATTGACGATAGCACCACCTATCGGAACCACGAGAAAAATCTCCGTGTCTCCAAATTGCGTTTGATCTTCTCCACCTCTCTTTACTAAATGTGCAATTTACTTTCCGCTGCCTATACTCTAGAATTGCATGTGTAGGGTGATGCTTGACTTGATCATAATCGTGAATCTGCCAAAAACTTGTCTTTATCAAAAGGCTGAATTTTTATATTGTCAAGTAGTCTAATCACCCCCCCTCTAGACATACTTTCGATCCTACAAGTGGTATCAGAGCTTTGGTCTCCATTGTATTGGTTTCCATTGCATTGGACTCCATAATCTTGGTTTCACAACCTAGGAGAGTATGGCGTCTAGTGAGGGTAATTTTTGTAGAGGTCCTTACTTTGATGGTTCAAACTTTGCTAGTTGGAAGCATAAAATGAAAATGCATATTCTTGGCCATAACCCAGCCGCATGGGGCATTATTTGTGTTGGCTTGCAAGGTGAATTCTTCGAGGAAGGAAAAGTTCCGAATCGCGAAGCTACAACGGATGAATTGCGGATGTTGCAAAACAATGCTCAAGCTTGTGACATTCTCTTCAATGCCTTGTGTCCCGAGGAGTTCAACAAAATCAGCCGTCTTGAGAATGCAAAAGAAATTTGGGATACTTTGGTTGAAATGCACGAAGGTACCGAGTCCGTGAAGGAATCAAAGCTAGATGTTCTTCAAGGTCAACTTGACAAGTTCAAGATGAAGGAAGGTGAAGGAGTCACTGAATGTACTCTAGGCTTGCTCTCATCACAAATGAGATTGCCGGCTTAGGAAGCGAAGAAATGACCGACGATTCATCATCAAGAAGATTCTCGAGCTTTGGATGGAAAGTATGACACCGTGTGCACTTTGATCCAAATGATGCCAAACTACAAGAATCTCAAGCCAACCAAGTCATTGGAAGAATTGTTGCTCATGAGATGACACTTAAGGATAAGGAAGAGCTTCACAACAAGTCAAGTGGTGCTTACAAAGCTACAAGTGATGGTCCCACAACCTCAAGTGACAAGCTAGTTTCCAATGAAGAGATAAGCCTAATGGTGAAGAACTTCAACAAATTCTACAAGAGTAGAAGCAAAGAGAGAAGCTCAAAGTCTAGATCATATGATGAAAAGAGATCTTCTAGTCGTGATCGAAACTGCTACAATTGTGGAAGACCCGGACACTACTCAAATGAGTGCTCGGCTCCCCACAAGAGAAGAGAAGAATCTCCAAGAAGAAGAAGCTCAAGAGAAGAGTCACCTCGGAAAGAGAGAAGGAGTAGAGATGATCGTTATGAACGAAGACCCTCTCGGAGAAGCAAGGATTCGGAGAGGATAGACAAGTCATCAAGGAGCTACACAAGAAGAAAACATCAAGCTCATGTAGGTGAATGGGTCTCCGGCTCCGACTCCGACAATCAATCCGAAAGAAGCTATCACTCCAACTCCGACTACAATCAAGATGAAGGTGTTGCCGGTCTTGCTCTCGTGTCCTCCAACTCCAACTCCTATGACTTATTTGATTCACCAAATGAGGGAATTGGAAGATGCTTCATGGCTAAAGGCCCCAAGGTATCACACCCTGAATTTATTGACCTTGATAGTGATGAGGATGACTTGCTTGGTGAAGATGAGCTTTTACATGATAAATCTAGTGAGCCTAGTAATGATGAACATGCTAGTAGTCTTTATAGTCGAGAAGAGTCGAATGACAATGCTATGAAGGAGATTGAGCGTCTAACTAAAGAACTAAACACTCTTAAGTTAGCTCATGAAACAACTCAAGAAGATCATAGAGAGCTCCTAAGATCTCATGAGAAGCTACGCCGAGAAGCTCACTCTAGAGCAAGAACATGAGTTTCTAAAAGCAATCAATGACGATCTTCAAAGAAGAGTTCTTCATATCTTGCCAAACGACTTCTCTTGTCTAATTTCTTGCCTCCCATTAAAACTAAGCATGACAAGCATAAGAAAAATTCTTCATCTAGTAGTAACAATAACCATGCTAAATCCAATATTGTTGCTTCTAGTAGTTCTCTTGATTCCACTAACAATGTTTCAAGCCAAGTTACACTTGAGCAAGAAAATAGTTTATTGAAAGGGATTATAGAGAAAGGTGTCTACAAGAGCCTTGCTTAAGCAAGAACTTTGAGGAAATTGTCCGCAAGCAAGGAAGGCACCGGAAGAATCAAGGAATTGGTTTTGAGCGAAAGTTCAACGCCGAGGGTGTTGAATGGGAAGAAGGTCAATATCCCACTCCACAGTTTATTCCTCAAAAGGAGAAGTACAATCCTACTTCTTCCAATGTGGAACAAGCTCAAGATGACCTTCCACCACAAGACCACAAGCTAAAAGGCAAGGACAAGCTTCAAGAGGAGATTGATGCATTTATTGAAGCACCTAAAGCCATGGTCAAGTGGGTTCCCAAGGAAACGTCAAGTTCTACTTCGTCAAGCTCAACTACAACCCCAAGGATTCCCATCAAGATGATGTGGATCCCGAAGAAGAAGAACTAGAGAGTTCTTGAGGGTGACTCCGCCAACATACTTCACTCACATTCATTTTGGCAATAACTTGTGCAATCAACTTCCACATTATGCACTAGTTCATGGAGTCACAAACCCTCTTGTTGGTAAGTCAAGGGACAAGGTAATCATTGCTTTCATGGACATCATCTATTGTGAACTTCAATCTATGTCCATGGATATCCTTGTTTGTTCCTTGTGGGACTAACCCATGTAGGTATTGAAAGTGCCCGAATCCAAAGGATTTCTCCCAACTCTTGATGATCTTCATCAACATTGAGCATCCACATCTTCAACATCTACATGAAGTCTTCTACGACAACCCAAGGTTAGTTTGACCCTTTAAAAGGGGTTCTCACATCTAGGGGGAGCTTTGCTCAAAAGAATTGAGCTAAAGCATCTTCAAATGATGTGAACACATCAATGCTTTATGTAAAAGTGGTAACCCCACTTGTGCTTAAACGATGAGTATGACCTATGATCAAATGTTCTCATTTGACTCCTAAGTCAATATACTCATATAAAGATGACCTAGTCATCGACAAATTGTGTGATAGTAGCTAGAGTTTTGATTGTGCATGTTTGACACATATTTCATTTGCTATCTTATTGTGTGAGCATGTTGGATGCATGATTTTATCCATTCAAGGACATCCATTTGTTGTTTTGGTTGATTTGATTTTTCTGACCAAATGGATGGACAAGAATGCCTAAGTACCTCCCCTAGCTATCTATGCTTTCTTGTCTCAAATTCTATTCATGCTTACATCACAAACTTTGAACAAGTCATTTTGGACCCTCCGAGAGGAGCACTTTCGAGCCACCGATCCGTCAAGGATAACTTCCAAAACCTTCTAAATGATTTCGGTCAGACCAACCCACTCAAACTCGGTCAAACCGAAAGCATTTGATTGATCTAGGTTTTCACCTCGGTGAAACCGAGTTGTAATTTTCGGCGTGATCAAGTGCATAATCGCTGCGATTATCCATCTCAGTGCCACCGAGTTTTACAACTCGTCCCAACGACAACAAAGGGTATATATACTCAGGGGCCGCTGCTGATTTCTACTTCAAACGCTTCGCCCCACCCCTTTTTGTCGTCCGCCGTGGTCTCCGGATCGTCTCCGTCGTCGCCTTGCGCCCTCGCCGCAGTCTCCGTCGCCGTCAACGGACATCTTCTCGGCGCCGTTGCTGCCGAGAGGAACTCCACCAAGTTAGGGTGAGTTTGATCCCACTCGTGCTCCCATCTCCGATTCAATGCACGTTTGGTTTGCCTGTAATCTTGCCACGATTGAAATCTTCCTTAACACCAGATTAGATCTTTTGGATTAGATTCGAGTAAAAGTTTTAGGGTTAGGTTTCCGCCGAACACATCTCGGTGAGACCGATTTTACATTCTCGGTATGAACGATTTGGCCTCTGGCCATTGCACTGCACCTTTCGGTCCAACCGAGTTGTGCAAATCGGTGTGACCGAAATAAGGATTTAGTGAAACCCTAGTGTTTTCGGCAGGACCGAAACCCACTTTGGTCTAACCGAAAGTGGTGTGAATGCTTCTGTTTGAACACTTCGGATTCACCGAATTTTAAACTCGGTCTGACCGAAATGTCTTCTGTGAAAACCTAATACTAGAATTTGAACTCATTTGTTTGCAAAACTTGCAGTTTGTGATAACTCTTCTACTCGCCTATACCTTATCTATTCACGGGTTGTCAGCCATGTCGATGCTAGTGATAGCCAGAACAGGTCAGAGTCACCTATTGCTGATATTCCAGAGGCAGCACTAGTCCCGAACCCAGAGCTCATCGATGATGGTGAGAGGAGTACACCAAGTGGTTTGCCTCCTGCAGCCACCAGGCGAAAGAAGAGAAACTCGATGATGAGGATTCGATTTCATTGTTGAGGAAGAGGTCTCCTCAAAGCCCAAGAGAAAAGTTGCTGCCAAAGAGCCACGAATCAACAAACCAAGAAAGGCACCGAGAAAAGTGAAGCAGTCCATTGTTGCCAAGAAGCTGAGTTTGGAAGAGGAAACTACAAGCAAGGTGAAGAAACTTCCAAGAGGAAGAGGTTAGTGCATGATGATGCAGCAGAGGAAGATGAGGATGAGGAAGCACCCCAGCCTCCTCGAAGCCTAAGCTCATGGGTGATGCCATCGAGGTGAGCCACTTCAAAGCCCAAGCCATCTGCTTCCAGTCAAGGCAGCTCCAGAAAGCTTCTTTGCCAAGCCCAAGAAGACAACAGAACATTCCAAAGATCTCAAAAGAAGAAAGATGATGTGCCACCACTGTGTCAGATGATGAAGCACCGCTTTCTTTAAACTTCGGCGAAAACTGCCACTACACAATGATGCTCATCCTCAAGCTGAAAACATGAAGGAAAGGAAGGATAGAGGTCTCGGGCTATGGAGACAAGCTGATCCATATGCCGTGAGGAGAAGAACTGTTGTTGATCCAAGATTCCACACCGAGAGCAGCAGGACTTCTATGAGATCTGTCTTGATGGACAAGAAGCCCATAGTGGCGAGATACAAGATATGTTGATTGGAAATACATTGACATGAAAGAGCACAGAGACTTCTTTCCACATGTGCATGAAAGCTTCACTGCATGTGGTGTTGCAGACTTTGTAGGTCAGAAGCTGACAGATTGGAATGATGAGATGATTATGCAATTCTATGCCACAGCTCATTTCTATCCTGATGGAAGGATTGTATGGATGACAGAAGGCCAAAGATTCTCTTCAACTGTTGAAGAATGGGCAGAACTGCTGAATGCTCCAGTGCAAAGAGAGGATGGCATTGATGTCTATGGTATTCCCAAGAAGAACCATGAATCCATGAAGAACATGTATAAAGAGGTCCCAGCTAAGGATTTGGGAATATGGAAGCTCGGCTCAGTGTACTATCTCCAGGCAGGTCTACCTACCACAAACACTATTCTGAGGCATACCTTGATGCCCAAGTCCGAGATCATCGCATGATCGAGGGATATTCTATCAACATGCTGCATATACTTGATGAGAGAGCACCTTTCAAGGTGATGGACTTGATAGTTGAGACCATCAAGAGGACTGCAGCTGACCAGAAAAGGTCATGTGGATTTGCCCCGCATATTCAGATGCTTATCAATGCCAAGTTTGTTACGGGCACATACTTGTTGGACAGACCACACTTGCCACTGCAGCCTGAGCATGAGGATAATGTTGTTGTGATGGATGAGGAGGATCCAACGTCAGTTGAAGGTCAAGCAAAGATTGAGGCTGCCAAGAAAGCCAAAGCTGACAAGGAAGCAAAGAGCAGCAGCAGCTAAGCCCAAGAGTGTTGGAGAGCAGCTCCTTGAAGCTACCTAAAGGATTGAACAACGCTGGCCAGCATTATGCAGCCTCGGAGAGCCTTGAGAGGATTGTTGAAGACAAGATCCATCCTCCGGATGTGAAGTCGATCAAGTACAAGTAATCACAACAAGCTTGAGGCAGATATTGAGGAAGCAAAGAGGAGAAGGAAGAGCTTATGCGTGAGATGCAGGATGACTTAGTCCAGATGATTATCAACAGCCTGCTCCGGTTCCCACAAGACCACGATCACTGCTATTCCAAAGGACAGACACCAGACTACAACCTCAAAGACCTCCCAGCTCCATCGGTTGCTCCAGCTCCAGTTCCAGTGACCACTCACATTGCCACCCTTGGGAGGCAAGCTTTGGTGGTCGATCCAGTTGTCGAAGGCACTCGACTGACGAAAGTGCTGATGGATGGTGGTAGTGGGCTGAACTTGTTATATGCAGGCACATTAAAAGGAATGGGCATCCCGATGTCCCGATTGAGCGCCAGCAACATGAGTTTCCACGGAGTCATACCAGGGAAGAAGGCCAACTCACTCGGCCAAATAGCTCTGGAAGTGGTTTTTGGTGATTCCAAGCATTTTCGCAAGGAAAAGTTGACCTTTGAGGTCGTGGATTTTCGAGTCGCGATCACGCCATTTTGGGAGGCCGCCTATGCACGGTTCATGGCTCGACCATGTTACGGTACCTCAAACTGAAAATGCCAGTCCCAAAGGAGTGATCACTATCACCGTGATCGGAAAAAGGCGAAGAGTGCTTTCGAAGGGCTCAAGATTGCCGATTCGGTGACAGCGGTCGAGTTCGAAGAGTACAAGCAAAACGCAGATCCGAAAGATTTGTTGCGATCCAAGAAACCCGCCACAGAATCTGCATTT